>CM077676.1:202896935-204096935 GCA_039707655.1 Elymus sibiricus
TAGAACTTGAAGGGAATATTAATTCTACCTTTAGCTCCTCGTTGGGTTCGACACTCTTATTTATCGAAAAAGCTACAATTGATCCCCTATACTTGTGGGTTATCAAGACCTTTTTCTGGCGCCGTTGCCGGGGAGCAATAGCGTGGGGTTGATATTCTCATGTGTGCTTGTTTGCTTTATCACTAAGTAATTTTATTTTGTGCTCTTGTTTTCTATCTTTAGTTATGGGTAGGAAACGTAAAATACCAAAAAAATTAGTTGTACTTGCTAAACCAATGGTTGAAGAACCACCCAAAATCTATCATACTGCTAAAGCTTTCTACTTGGATCATCTTCGATCCCTTTGTGCTCGTGCTGAAAACCCAACTAGCTTATTTGAGGGAAAATCATTAGATGAGCATGCTTATTTTGTGCGACACCGCTTGTCTCAAAAAGGGAAACTCTTATGGCATCATATTAATACTTTGAATTGCTATGCTTGGAATTTATGTGAAATATATGATTTTACTTGTTCTGAAAACCCTAAAAAACACCTTCAGTACCAATGTGAGTTTAAGGATAATGGAATCTTATCTTCTTATGCCAAGGGTGTTTATAGTTACTATGATATTGAACAAATTGAAGAATTTGTTGCTTTTAAGGGTGCATATGAAATTGCTTCTTTGATTGAAAAGTGTGATGCTACTCTTTACAAATCTGAAAATTTTGCCATACTTAAATATTGCTATGAAAACTATGCTTCTAATGCTTATGTGAAAGAATATATTGAGGACACCTCCGCTGTCCAAGAAGAGACTAATATTTTGCAGGAATCTATGGAAGAAGAAATTTATGACACTGTGAGCTCATTAGATGAAAAAGATGACGAGGAGAGCGAAGAACAAAAGGAGGAAGAGCGGATTAGCTACCCGTGCCCACCTTCTAATGAGAGTAACTCTTCAACTCATACATTGTTTAATTTCCCTTCGTGCTTACCGAAGGATGAATGCTATGATGATTGCTATGATCCCTTTGATTCGTTTGAAATATCCCCTTTTGATGAAATTGATGCTTGCTATGCTTGTGGCCATGATGCCAATTTGAATGGTGCTTATGGAGATGAACTTGCTATAGTTCCTTATGTTAAACATTAAATTGTTGCTATTGCACCCACACATGATAGTCCTATTATCTTTTTGAATTCTCCCAACTACACTATATTGGAGAAGTTTGTGCTTATTAAGGATTATATTGATGGGTTGCGCTTTACCGTTGCACATGATGATTTTGATGGATATAATATGCATGTGCTTGCTGCTCCTAATTGCAATTATTATGAGAGAGGAACTACATCTCCACCTCTCTATGTTTCCAGTACGATAAAATTGCAAGAAACTTTTTATGCTATGTATTGGCCTTTACTTGATGTGCATGAATTGTTCTTTTATGACATGCCGATGCATAGGAAGAGAGTTAGACTTCGTCATTGCATGATATATTTTGCTTTGTGCTCACTACTAAATTACAATTCATTGTTAATTAAAATTGGCTTTGATATACCTTGGGATCCGGGTGGATCAATTACTTGAGCACTTTATGCCTAGCTTAATGGCTTTAAAGAAAGCGCTGCCTGGGAGACAACCTGGAAGTTTTAGAGAGTCATTTTATTCTGTTGTGTGCTTTTATAAAGTTTAAAAAAATAAAAAAATAGAGGGGAACCTAAAACTTTTCAAAAAGAAAAGTGAAAGTGAGAAAGACGAACACCGTTGAAGTGGGGGACGTCCTTGAACTTTGTTCATGCCCATGGAAACTTTGTGAATCTTGATTACAGAAACTTTTCAACAAAAATAATTATCCCCTTGTACAAATCCATTGTATTATAAAAATAATGTGCCAAGATTTACCTTTAGGATGTTTAAATTGCTTGTTTGGTGTGTGCGGTGCAAAAACAAAAACTTTTGCTGTAGTGCGTGAATTTACATTTTTTACTGGAACGTGCAAAAATTCTGAAATTTTACACAGTACTGCTATGCAAATTGTTTATTTTGTCCTAATTTTTTAGCATTTTTTGAGTTACAGAAATATATGTACCATCTGTATCTTTACAGGCTGTCCTGTTTTCACAGATTGCTGTTATAGTTTCGTTATTTGCGTATGTTTGAAATCTTGTTGAGCCCCGTTGACTTGGGAGCCATAGAATTGTGATAGCATACAGTGGGTAATGTTTGATTATAATTATACAATAATGTTACGGCAGGACATGATGGGATTTGATGTTATATGTACTAACCCCGCTAATAAAAAGTTCGGTTAAGTTTTGTGTGGATGAAGTGTTCGAAGATCGAGGTGGTATCGATATGAGGAGAATAAGGAGAGGCAAGAGTTCAAGCTTGGGGATGCCCAAGGCACCCCAAGTAAATATTCAAGGAGACTCAAGTGTCTAAGCTTGGGGATGCCCCGGAAGGCATCCCATCTTTCTTCAACAAGTATCGGTATGTTTCGGTTTTTGTTTTGTTCACATGATATGCGTAAATTCTTGGAGCATCGTGTGCTTTTTATTTTTCTTTTAATAATGCACCATGCTGGTATGAGATAGTCCTTGGTTGATTTATAGAATGCTCTATGCACTGCACTTATATCTTTTGAGTATGGCTTTATAGAATGCTTCATGTGCTTCACTTATATCATTTGAAGTTTGGATGCCTGTTTCTCTACATATAGAAAACTTTTATTTGTAGAATGCTCTTTAGCTTCACTTATACTTTTAGAGCGTGGTCTTTTGTAGAAAGAATTAAATTCTCATGCTTCACTTATATTTATTTAGAGAGTCAACATGAATTGGTCATTCACATGGTTAGTCATAAAATCCTACATAAAACTGGTAGATCACTGAATATGATATGTTTGATTTCTTGCAATAGTTTTGCGATATAGAGATGGTAATATGTGGGAGGTACTAGTGAATGATTGTGGTTTAGTAAGAATATTGGTGTTAAGGTTTGTGATTCCCTATGCATGCACGTAAAGTCAATAGTTATGCAACGAAGTTACATCCTACTTATGGTGCATTACTCAGTGTTAGTTCTGTTCAATGCATGTTTATGACCGTTTTTGTTTTTTGGTTGGTCGCTTCTCAATCTATTTGCTAGCCTTCACTTGTACTAAGCGGGAATGCTGCTTGTGCATCCAACTTCTTAAACCTAAAGTTGTGCCAAATGAGTCCACCATACCTACCTATATGCGGTATTTCCTTGTCGTTCCAAGTAAATTTGCATGTGCCAACTCTAATTATTCAAAGTAAATTTCTGTTTTGTGTGCCCGTACCGCTCATGTGGCGGCAGGGGGTGCCCGTACCGCTCATGTGGCGGCAGGCGGGTTATTCTCACGATGAGTGTTTATTCACTTGTCATTGCACGAGAAAGTGGCAGGTAATAGGGATGCCCAGTCCCACAATGAATCAAAAATAATAATAACAAAATTCCTTGGAAAGTGAAAAGTTGGAAGGCACCCGTGGATACGGCTAGCCATGGATTGTGAAAGAATGGTGGAAAGGAAATGAATTTTATTTCCTGTTTGGGAACCGCCTATAATGTGTCTAGCATGGAAGATATTGGGAACTTTCGGTCGTAGCGTTGACAGGAAAAGCATGCCTCTCAAAATAATTTTATCTCTCTAATTTAAGTTCTGAGCTCTGGCACCTCTGCAAATCTCTGCTTCCCTCTGCGAAGGGCCTATCTATTTTACTTTTATGCAATTTTTATTTTTATTTTGAGTCTCCATCTTCTCTTATAAAGCACCAACTGGAGAGCACTATTGTCATACTTGTGCATTGGGTGTAGCTAATATTGAGTGTGTTTCATGAATGGATCAATGATTGAGCATAATGGGCTAGGGATAACGTTCTTTAGCATTGATATTTTGAAAGACATGATTGTTTGTTGGGATGCCTGAGTATTGATGTCTTTATATCAAATTATAGACTATTGCTTTGAATTACTCGTGTCTTAATATTCATGCCATGATTAAATTATATGATCAAGATTATGCTAGGTGGCATTCCACATCAAAAATTATCTTTTTTATCATTTACCTACTCGAGGACGAGCAAGAATTAAGCTTGGGGAAGCTGATACGTCTCCATCGTATCTATAATTTTTGATTGTTTCATGCCAATATTCTACAACTTTCACATATTTTTGGCAACATTTTATATTATTTTTGGGACTAACATATTGATCCAGTGCCCAGTGCCAGTTCCTGTTTTCTGCTTGTTTTTTGTTTCACAGAAAATCCATATCAAACGAAGTCCAAATGCAATAAAATTTTATGGAGAGTTATTTTGGAATATATGTGATTTTTGGGAGGTGGAATCAACGCAAACGGAGGCCCACAGCCTCCACAAGCCACCTTGGCATGCCACCCCCTAGCGCGCGGTGGTGCCTCGTGGGCACATCATAAGTCGGTTGGGGCTCTTCTTCGGCCGCAAGGAAGATTATATCCGGAAAAAAATCGTGTTAAATTTCAGCGCAATCGGAGTTACGGATCTCCAGATATTTAAGAAACGGTGAAAGGCCAGAAAAGAGGGACGCGAAACAGAAGAGAAACAGAGAGAGAGAGATCCAATCTCGGAGGGGCTCCTCCCCTCCGGGAGCCATGGCAGCCACTGATCAGAGGGGAAACTCTCCTCCCATCTAGGGGGGAGACCAAGGAAGAAGAAGAAGGAGGGGGGCTCTCTCCCCCTCTCTCCCGGTGGCGCCGGAATGCCGCCAGGGCAATCATCGTGACGGCGATCTACACCAACAACTTCGCTGCCGTCAACACCAACTTTCCCCCCCTCTATGCAGCGGTGTAACACCTCTTCTCCCTGCTGTAATCTCTACTTAAACATGGTGCTTAACGCTATATATTATTATCCAATGATGTATGGCAATCCTATGATGTTTGAGTAGTTTCTTTTTGTCCTATGGGTTGATTGATGATCGTGATTGGTTTGAGTTGTATGTTTTATTTTGGTGCTGTCCTATGGTGCCCTCCGTGTCACGCAAGCATGTGGGATTCCTGCTGTAGGGTTTGCAATATGTTCATAATTCTCTTATAGTGGGCGGCTAGAGTGACAGAAGCTTACACCCGAGTAAGGGGGTTGTTGCGTATGGGAGTAAAGGGGACTTGTTACTTAATGCTATGGTTGGGTTTTACCTTAATGATCTTTGGTAGTTGCGGATGCTTGCTAGAGTTCCAATCATAAGTGCATATGATCCAAGTATGGAAAGTATGTTAGCTCATGCCTCTCCCTCATATAAAATTGCAATAATGATTACCGGTCTAGTTATCGATTGCCTAGGGACAAATCCTTTTCTTGTGTTACAAAAAGCTTTCTACTAAACAACTAACTTTTATTATCTTGCAAATTACTTGTAGTTTTATTCTTGCCAAGTACTCCTAGTTTTATTCTTGCAAAGTAGTTCTAGCATTACACCTACAAAGTACTTCTAGTTTCATTCTTGTTCTAGGTAAATCAAACGTTAAGTGTGAGTAGAGTTGTATCGGTGGTCGATAGAACTTGAAGGGAATATTAATTCTACCTTTAGCTCCTCGTTGGGTTCGACACTCTTATTTATCAAAAAAGCTACAATTGATCCCCTATACTTGTGGGTTATCATGGTCCACGAGGCGTTCATCTTCCGTGGGCTTCGGTTTCCCCTGAGCGCCTTCTTCGTGGAATCCTAACCCATTACGGGCTCCAGCTTCACCATCTGACCCCGAGTGGGGTACTCCACTTGTCGTGCTTTGTAACTTTCTGTGAATGCTTCCTAGGGATACCACCCCATTTTGACCTCTTCAGATGTTTTTTTCTAAGTGGTTCCCCGTCTGAAAGGGGGAAAGATACCTTCTGTGGCAATGCAGAGCTTCGACCCCGCCCGGACTCTAGCTACTTCGAGGTGCCCATCGCTGATGGTCCCGAGCCGTGGGAGCACCGACGGTTCTATGCCACCGATGTCGCCCGAGCCCCTTTCGAGGTTGCCATGCCTGTCTTCTCCGATGTCCCGTGCAGGCAGGGACTGGGGTGGAGCTCGAAGACCGATTTTGAATCCAATACCGGCCTCTTGATCCAGGCGGTTTTCGAAATGCGCGAGAGGGGGCTAGCAGGCATCCATCTCGTGAAGACGTGGGTGGAGAGGAACATTCGTCCCCTTGTCTCCAAGACGTCCTTCATGTTCGAGTACAGAGGCCTGGATGACCCAAATCGCCTGCTTTAGAGGGAACTCTCGGAGAGTGAGGTCGAGGCTCGTATGCATCTGATAACCGGCCACCCCCTCGGGAAGATACACATGGGGGTCACCCTCGAGCCCTTCAGCCTGGCGAACCCACGCTCACTGGTAAGGAGCAAGGTTGAAGACCTCCGTTGTTTTTCTTTGATCAGCATGTGACGTAGTGCGAGCTTCTCGCAGATCTCCTTTAACCGTGCTCAAATCACATGCATTTGGTGATCTTATCTCCAATCCTCCTCAGCCTCGAGGGCCTGCCGTGGCGCTGTACGCCGTTCAACATGGGCACATTACCGAGGCTAGTTATGGGCCCGCAGCAACCGAGGCTCCGCATGGCGTGAGCCCTGAGGGCTATCTCGGGGCTGCGTCAACGGAGGTCGCCCCCGAGGCGGGAGGGACTGGGAAGAGGCCAGGTGAGCCACTGGGTGGCACGTCGGCGGCGAAGGTCGCGCGGTTGCCAACAAGTTTGACTTCGGACCCGTCTGAAAGGGCAGACGCGCCCTGCACGAGTAATATAGGGCCTGCTCTTCCAATGTCTTCGCCTGACCTGCCCGGACCCTCTGAAGGAGGGCTCCTGCTCCTCACAGGTCCCATGGAAGAGGCGCCCGTAGCCGGGGGTTCTGCGTCTGTGGCCATTCCTGCGCAAAAGCCGAAAGTTGCAGCTAAGAAAAGGCTCGCAAGCCGGCGGTCATCTTCATCACCCGTGATCCAGCTTCCTTGAGGAGAGTGGCCACGCGACACCCCTTCAGACGGGGTTCTAGGGCATCCGTGTCCCTCCGTGGCGCCACTTGAGGCCGCGGGGATGACTGTGGTGTTGCTTCACGAGCTCCCTCCCAGTGTTAGTGCCGTGAGCGGGGTTCCCTCTTCGTCGGCCTTGCCTCCCGAGGGCGCCCAGGCGGTCTTCCTACGCTATGCCGTCTGAAGGCCGCTATCCGCCTAGGAGGAGCATCGAACAGGGCACTGCAGGCCGCGTTGGAGGATCTTCGCCAAGCGGTGGAGGCCGGAACTAAGGTAAGCGGGCCTCGCTCTTCCCCAATAGCCTCCGAGCCTTAAGGAGATTATATCATAATGTGCTTGAGGTTCTTGTTGTTTGTATGTAGGCCCTGTTGCCCGCACGACAGAATTGGACAGCTGGGCTCAGGAGCTGAGGCGTCAGGTTGTGGTGGAAGAGGAGCGGGTTGCTCGCTTGCGGAGGTCGCTCGGAATTCTCCGTTTGTATGTAGTGGGCTACAGAACGGTTCTGCTCTGACTACTGTTATGTTCCTGAAACAGCTTTGGAGCAGCTTCAAGAGCTGGAGGTTCGGTTTGACGCCGATCGCAGGGCGGCGAGCCGTGCTCGGGACACAGCCGACACCAAGGGCGCGGAGGCGCGCTCTTGCCAGGAGTTGCTGAGGGCGGATGGCGGTGTGCTGGACAGCAACCGCGGCATCACCGGAGGCCTCCGTGCATGGTTGAGAGAAAGCCAGGAAAAGGAGGCCGAACTCCAACGACGGCTGGAGACCGCCCGTGGCCGTTCTACGGACGCTCACGCCCGGTTGGAGGGGTGCAAGGTGCGGGAGACCTCCTTGGCGGAGGCCGGACAACGTGCAGCGCAGGACCTCCAGGCGTAGCGTGTGCGCCAGGAATGGCTGGTGGCTGCAGCGGATGGTGAGTCTTAGCCGCTGATAGTGTTTCCCTTCCGTTCTCCTGTTTGACACGCATTATGTCACCATTTGTTTGTGACGCTGTGCTATCGGATTTGCTTTGTCCACCTGGCTCGTCGCGACCCGGCGTCGTTACGTCCACCCTTGGTCGGATGGCCGAGGCGTTGGCTCGAGCTGAGGGGGCCTTGTGGGCTGGCGAAGCTGGGAGTGCCAACGTCAACCAGCTCATCGCGCGTATGTCGCAGGCAGCTCAGTGACTGGTGGATTTGCAGGAGACCACAGCGACCGCTGGTGCGCAGTATGTGCTGGCAAGGCTACAGGCAAGCCATCCAGAATGGTCTGCCCGTGCAGTAGTTACCACGGAGCCGCAGGCCTGCCCAACGCAGAGCTTCTATGGTGACGTGGAGTCGGTTGCGGCTTTTGCCGCCGAGGAAAGTCGCCGTGAGGCATGAGCTGTTGTCCTAAAAACAAAATAGTTCGCAACTTTCTTTGCAAAACTTATTAATATGACCTCATTTATGTGCTTTCTGTTGCTTGAAAAAATGAGATATATTGTTTATTGACGCCGTAGAGGCGGTGAAGTGCCTCTTCTCTTCTTAGGAACATAGATCCCCTTTTGTGCTGGTTGACGCCGTAGGCGTATTTAGTGGGGCTGAGCGTGACCAGAATGCCTGATTCAGTCGTCCGGCATTCTCGATGGTTGCTCTCCTCAAAGGAAGGACTACCAACAAAAGTGTGTCGATGTAGCCCCAGAGCACGAAGATGTGGGAGGTCGGCAGAAGAAGCGTCCACGAGGGTCTGGATCAAAAAGCAGGAACGTACGATGCAGCCTTCGGGTGGAGCTGCGGGGAGGTCCATTGATAGCGATGCAGCCCCCGAGTCCATCAACAAAGAGATACGTTTGTGCTTCCACGATTTGTCTATCCCAAGGGGTTCAATATAGTGATTGTGCTGAATAGCTGTGTGTCATGTTTATTTAGCAAACTATAAAAGGGAAATGAAAAAGTGTGAGAGGTCTCTGCGACCTCCTTATTTTCCAACCTGATTCTTTTTGAGCTAAATGTACATGAGATGCGGATTTGCAGTTTATTTATGCAGAAAGTACGTAATACTTAGATGTCTATGCATAAAATAAACGGAGATGCTCGGCATTCCAAGGTCATGACATGATCCGGCCTGTTTTCTTGTTGCGGAGGTAGTAGGCCCCGTTGTTGAGGACCTTGTGGATGACGTAGGGGACCTCCCATGGGGAGGACAACTTGTTCTTGCATGGTTTCTGCTTGAGGCGTAGGACGAGGTCGCCGGCGTTAAACTCGCGCGCTCGCACGCGCCGGCCTTGGTACTGGTGTAGCTTCTACTGATAGATGGTTGTGCGCTCGAGGGCGAGGAGGTGTGCTTCTTCCTTCGCTGTAACGTCATCCTTCCTGCTTTCTTCGGCGGCCTCCTCTTCATATGCGCGGACTCGTGGTGAGTCGTATTCGATGTCTGACGGGAGACCCGCCTCTGCTCCGTATACCATAAAAACAGGTTTGTAGCCGATTGATTTGTTTGGTGTTGTTCGTAGGCTCCAAAGGACGGAGGAGAGCTCCTCCACCCAGTTGGCTTTTACTCGTATAAGGGGTGTTATGAGCCTTGGCTTTAGGCCTTGCATGATCAACCCATTGGCCCGTTTGACCTGTCCATTGGACTGAGGATGGGCTATGGATGCATAGTCTATGTGGATCTATCTCTTGTGACAAAATTCTTGGAACACCACGGCGGTGAAGTTCGATCTGTTATCTGTAATAATGCTGTGGGGGACGCCGAAGCGGTGGATGAGGCCGGAGACGAACTTGACTGCTGTGTCGGCCTCCACGTTGGTCACCGGTTTGGCTTCTATTCACTTGGTGAACTTGTCGATCACCACCAGCAGGAACTTGTGTCCCCCTGGTGAAGGTGAAAGCTTGCCAACCATGTCCAACCCCCATACCATGAATGGCCATGTCAATGGGATTGTTTTCAATGTTGTCGCTGGCATGTGGGTCTTGTTGGCGAAGTGCTGGCAGCCATCGCAGCTCCGGACTATCTCCTCGGCGTCACGCATTGCATGGGGCCAGAAGAAACCATGGTGGAAGGCCTTCGCTGTAATTGTTCTGGGGGATGCATGATGCCCGCAAGCCCCCGCGTGTATCTCCTGCAGCAGTTGGTTGCCCTCCTCTTCAGTGACACAGCGCTGAAAAACTCCCACTTGGCTGCGCTTGTAGAGCTCGCCGTTGATGATTGTGTAAGCTTTGGAGCGACAGACGATACGCGAGCCTCCATTTTGTCTTGCGGGAGCTCGCCTTTAGTCATGTAGGCTAGTAATGGTTGGGTCCAATCTTGGGTGAGGACTGCCAGTACGGCCTCTTCCTGTGCGGCTCCGGATGGCGAGCTGCCATTCGGGGCTGCAGTGTCGAGTGCAGTGGAGCTCGATGCGACCTCTTCACGGTCTTGAATATTGATGGAGGGCTTGTCTAGTATTTCCAAGAAAGTCTCATCTGGCACAGGCTCTCTTGATGATCCGACGCACGCCAAGTTGTCAGCTGCAATGTTGTTGTCCCCTCTTTTTACGTGATGCAGTTCTAGCCCGTCGAAATTGCCTTCGAGTTCCCGAACGACAGCGCAATAGGCCGCCATTTTTGGGTTCTTCATGTCGAATGTTTTCATGACCTGCTAGACCACGAGGTCGGAGTTGCCCCGGCAGATGAGGCGGCGTATTCCCATGGAGGCGGCAATTTGAAGTCCGTGAAGGAGGGCTTCGTATTCTGCCATGTTGTTTGAGTCCCGAAAATTGAGTTGTAGGACATAGCTCATCTTATTGCCCCTGGGTGAGACGAGGACCACTCCAGCCCCCGGTCCTTGTACTGTCATTTACCCGTCGAAGTACATCGTCCAGTACTCGAGGTCGACGTTTTTGGGGACCTGTTGGGCCTCTATCCATTCCACAAGGACTGGGGGCACGCCTCCTGAGCTTTTCGCTCCCTGGTGGGTCCCCTCCTGGTATTTCTTTCGCCAATATTTTTTATATATTCCAAAATAGTTCTCCGTAAATTTTCAGGTTATTTGGAGTTGCGGAGAATATCTATCTCTTCTGTAGCCTTTTCGGGTCCAGAATTCCAGCTGCCGGCAATTTCCCTCTTCATGTGAAACTTGCAAAATAAGAGAGAAAAGGCATTAGGATTGCATCATAAAGTGAAATAATGATCCAAAACATAATAAATAACAGTAGGAAAACATGATGCAAAATGGACGTATCAACTCCCCCAAGCTTAGACCTCGCTTGTCCTCAAGCGAAAGCCGAAATCGATAATCATGACCACATGTTTAGAGAGAGAGGCGTCGATAAAACAAAATACATGCATGAAAGCATCATGATCATTATCATAGCAGCAATATATCATCATAAAACTTCTCATGAACAAGTAACAATTCCTTCACAAGCTAAAGTATGAACCACAAACTTCATTGAAAACTAACAAACTATGATCTCAGTCATCGAAACAATTGTAGTTCATCATATTTCCAGAAAGAGTCTGTGTAAGAGCTTTGTTTAGCAAGTTCACATATTCAACTATCATCTAGTCTTCCATGATTGCTAACACTCACGGCATATTTATGGAGCAAAAGTTTCAGTCAAACACATAGGAAGATGGGGGCTTATATTTTTCGCCTCTCAACTGATTTATCTCGAGGATAATGTCAACAATAATAACTCATGATCACCTACATCCAACGGGATATATATGTCTGGATCTTTCCCCACCACATGATGCTTGCCAAGAAGAGAGTAAATAAGAATGGAATAAGGATGAACACTATTGACTCTTGCATAAAAGTAAATGCAGAAAAGTAAAAGATAGGCCCTTCGCAGAGGGAAGCAGAGGTTGTCATGCGCTTTTTATTTTGGGGTGTGCAAGCTCTTAATGGAAAGGAACGTCATTTTATATTGCCCCTTGTGATAGCAAACTTTATTATGCAGTCCGTCGCTTTTATTTCTTTACCATCACAAGTTCATACAAAGCTTATTTTCCCTTACAATAAAAGATCATACATATTTAGGAGCAATTTTTATTGCTTTATGCACCGATGACAACTTACTTGAAGGATCTCACAACTGCAGGATGCTACTAACGCGACACATGTATGAGAGACCCTTTGACCAAACTGTGTGCGATCCATGAATCGCAAACGGTATCGGAAAAAACCCTTCACGAATAAGATGAACTATGTGCGATGGCGGAGACATCAAGCACGATCCAGATTAGAGTTGCGTGTGTGAATCTTGGCATATAGTTAATCCATACAAACTGTTTGCAATGTGCCCAGACAATAGAAACGGTCAGCCAGATCAAGGTGTGTGCGATATACGGCATACAGTTCACTCGAATGAACTGCTTGCGATGATCCAGAATAACACAAACGATTAGCCAGATCGAGGTGTGTGCGATAGACGACATATAGGTCACTTGGATGAACTATTTGCGATGAGCCAAAACAACATAAACGGTTAGCGAGATAAAGGTGTGTGCGATAGGCGGCATACAGGTCACTCGGATGAACTGTTTGCGATGAGCCAAAATTAACACAAACGATTTGGCTTAACAAGATGTGTGTGATACCCGGCAAACAGGTCGATAATCAGAATTGTGTGGGAAGACCGATAATAACATAGACATTTCCTGCTAATAAGCTCTGTGTGTTCTGGGCAAACCCTTGCCATGTGATTTGCTCAGTCTGCACAACATCTATGCTCTCTGTGTACAGACAATATTCTTTAGTGTGAATAGTGTGCTTTGTTGGGCTGGCACACGAGTATATGGATCACACCCGTGGGCGAGCAATGTGCGCGCACGCATCGTGCTAGCTCGCACTTCTTTCTATGCTAAGTTTCCATTAATTGATGGCGTTTTATGAACACGCAATCGTTTCCCGCCACTTCCTCATCGGTTTCCTGCCGCCACCCAGCGATTGCACATAAGCCTAGGTGGCGCGCGACACACTGAGGCAGAAGCACAACCTATAGCCCCCTACCTTTTTCAAGCATGCCAACCCATCGAAGTGCCGCCTCTGCCATCAACCTCCTCGACGAGGAAAACGAGCAGGCGCCACAGCCCGTCGAGGCCGAGGGCGTCCCCGGCAACGTGATGGATGATGCCGTGCTGCGCGTCATCACCAGGGTTGAGCAGACCCTTGGCGCAGGGCGCGCCCGTGCCGCGGATCAGGATAGGTGCATCAGCGCCGAGAGGCTGCAGTGATGGAAATATGCCCTAGAGGCAATAATAAAGTTATTATTATTTTATATTTCCTTGTTCATGATAAAGGTTTATTATTCATGCTAGAATTGTATTGACCGGAAACTTAAATACATGTGTGAATACATAAACAAATACCGTGTCCCTAGTGAGCCTCTACTAGACTAGCTCGTTGATCAAAGATGGTTAAGGTTTCCTAACCATAGACATGAGTTGTCATTTGATAACGGGATCACATCATTAGGAGAATGATGTGATGGACAAGACCCATCTGTTAGCTTAGCATATGATCGTTCTGTTTATTGCTACTGCTTTCTTGAATGTCAAATACATGTTCCTCCGACCAAGAGATCATGCAACTCCCGAATACCGGAGGAATACCTTGTGTGCTATCAAACGTCACAACGTAACTGGGTGATCATAAAGATGCTCTATAGGTATCTCCGAAGGTGTCTGTTGAGTTGGCATGGATCGAGACTGGGATTTGTCACTCTGTGTTTCGGAGAGGTATCTCTGGGCCCTCTCGGTAATGCACATCATAAGAAGCTTGCAAGCAAAGTAACTAAGGAGTTAGTTACGGGATGATGTATTACGGAACGAGTAAAGAGACTTGCCGGTAACGAGATTGAACTAGGTATGGAGATACCGACGATCGAATCTCGGGCAAGTAACATACCGATGGACAAAGGGAATTACGTATGTTGTCATTGCAGTTCGGCCGATAAGATCTTCGTGGAATATGTAGGAATCAATATGAGCATCCAGGTTCCGCTATTGGTTATTGACCGGAGAGGCGTCTCAGTCATGTCTACATCATTCCCGAACCCGTTGGGTCCGCACGCTTAACGTTCGTTGACGATATAGTGTTATATGAGTTATGTGAATTGGTAACCGAATATTGTTTGGAGTCCCGGATGAGATCCCGGACGTCACGAGGAGTCTCGGAATGGTCGAGAGGTAAAGATTTATATATGGGAAGTCATATTTTGGGTTCCGGAAAAAGGTGCGGTTTTTTCGGTATTGTACCGGGAAGCTTCCAGAAGGTTCCGGAGGATTCCGGAGGAGTCCGGAAGTCCACAAGTGGGTCCACCACGTCCCAAGGGCTGGCATGGGCTAAGGGGAGGCGCCCTGGCCTTATTGGGCCATGCGCACCAAGTCCTCAAAAGCCCACATAGCTAGGGAAGGAAAAAAAGGAGAGTCCTAGTAGGAATAGGATTGGACTTTGGAGTCCAAGTTCACGTGTGTACTATTCACGTGGTACTGTTCACGTAGTACTATTCACGTGGTACTGTTCATGTGGCACTATTCCTTCTACTCCAAGCCCCTACACATATATAAATAGAGGAGAGGGGGCGCCCCAAATAAGACAACATTGTCTTAGCCGTGTGCGGCGCCCCCTCCACAGTTCCGTCCCTCGGTCATATTTTCGCAGTTCTTGGCCGAAGCCCTGCGGAGATAGCATCACCATCACCGTCACCACGCCGTCGTGCTGCCGGAACTCATCCACTACCTCGCCGTCTTGCTGGATCAAGAAGTCGAGGACGTCACCGAGCTGAACGTGTGCTGAACGCGGAGGTGCCGTACGTTCGGTACTCGGTCGGTTGGATCGTGAAGTTGTTCGACGACATCAACCGCGTTGTTCTAACGCTTCCGCTTACGGTCTACGAGGGTACGTAGACACACTCCCCCTCTTGTAGCTATGCATCTCCATGGATAGATCTTGCGTGTGCGTAGAATTTTTTTGTTTTCCATGCAACGGTCCCCAACAGTGGCATCATGAGCCAGGTCTATGCGTAGATGATATGCACGAGTAGAACACAAAGAGTTGTGGGCAGTGATCGTCATACTGCTTACCACCAACGTCTTATTTTGATTCGGCGGTATTGTAAGATGAAGCGGCCCGGACCAACCTTACATGTCCACGTACATGAGACCGGTTCCACTGACAGACATGCAACTTGTTTTGCATAAAGGTGGCTGGCGGGTGTCTGTTTCTCCTACTTTAGTTGAATCGAATTTGACTGCGGCCGGTCCTTGTTGAAGGTTAAAACAGCAAACTTGATAAATCACCGTTGTGGTTTTGTGCCGTAGGTAAGAACGGTTCTTGCTAGAAGCCCGTAGCAGCCACGTAAAACTTGCAACAACAAAGTAGAGGACGTCTAACTTGTTTTTGCAGGGTATGCTGTGATGTGATATGGTCAAGACATGATGTGATATACGTTATTGTATGAGATGATCATGTTTTGTAATCTATCGGCAACCGGCAGGAGCCTTATGGTTGTCTCTATTGTATGAAATGCAAGCGCCATGTAATTGCTTTACTTTATCGCTATACGTTAGCAATAGTTGTAGAAGCAATAGTTGGCGAGACGACCACGACGCAACGATGGAGATCAAGGTGTCGAGCCGGTGACGATGGAGATCATGACGATGCTTTGGAGATGGAGATCAAAAGCACAAGATGATGATGGCCATATCATGTCACATATTTTGATTGCATGTGATGTTTATCCTTTATGCATCTTATTTTGCTTAGAACGACGGTAGCATTATAAGATGATCCCTTCACTAAATTTCAAGATAAAAGTGTTCTCCCCGAGTATGCACCGTTGCTAAAGTTCGTCGTTTCGAAGCACCTCGTGATGATCGGGTGTGATAGATTCTGCGTTCACATACAACGGGTGTAAGCCAATTTTACACAAGTAGAATACTTGGGTTAAACTTGACGAGCCTAGCATGTACAGACATGGTCTCGGAACACTGGAGACCGAAAGGTCGAACATGAGTCATATAGTAGATATGATCAACATGGAGATGTTCACCATTGATGACTATCCCATCTCACGTGATGATCGGACATGGGCTAGTTGATTTGGATCACGTATCACTTAGTTAACTTTAGGGATGCTAATTTAAGTGGGAGTTCATTAGTAATTTGATTAATTGAACTTAATTTATCATGAACTTAGTCCTGATAGTCTTTGCAAATTATGTTGTAGATCAATAGCTCGCGTTGTAGCTCCCCTGTTTTTGATACGTTCCTAGAGAAAGCTTAGTTGAAAGATGATGGTAGCAATTACACGGACTGGGTCCGTAACTTGAGGATTATCCTCATTGCTGCACAAAAGGATTATGTCCTTGATGCACCGCTAGGTGATGGACCTGCTGCAGGAGCTGCTGCAGACGTTGTGAACGCCTGGCAGGCTCGATCTGATGACTACTCGATAGTTCAGTGTGCCATGCTCTACGGCTTAGAACCGGGACTACAAAAGCGTTTTGAACGCCATGGAGCATATGAGATGTTCCAGGAGCTAAAATTGATATTTCAAGCTAATGCCTGGGTTGAGAGATATGAAGTCTCCAACAAGTTCTTCAGCTGTAAGATGGAGGAGAACAGTTCTGTCAGTGAACACATACTCAGAATGTCTGGATACCACAACCACTTGACTCAGCTAGGAATTGATCTTCCGGTTGAGAGTGTTATTGACAGAGTTCTTCAGTCACTGCCACCAAGCTATAAATGCTTCGTGATGAACTATAATATGCAAGGGATGGAGAAGAAAATTCCTGAGCTCTCCGCGATGCTGAAATCAGCGGAAGTAGAAATCAAGAAGGAGCATCAAGTGTTGATGGTTAACAAAACCACTAGTTTCAAGAAAAAGGGCAAGGGAAAGAAGGGGAACTTCAAGAAGAACGGCAAGCAAGCTGCCGCTCCCACGAAGAAACCCAAAGTTGGACCCAGGCCTGAAACGGAGTGCTTCTACTGCAAAGGGACTGGTCACTTGAAGCGGAACTGCCCCAAGTATTTAGCGGATAAGAAGGATGGCAAAGTGAGCAAAGGTATATTTGATATACATGTTATTGATGTGTTCCTCACTAATGCTCGAAGTAGCGCCTGGGTATTTGATACTGGTTCGGTTGCTCATATTTGTAACTCGAAACAGGAGCTATGAAATAAGCGAAGATTGGCTAAGGACGAGGTGACGATGCGCGTCGGGAATGGTTCCAAGGTTGATGTGATCGCCGTCGGCACGCTACCTCTACATCTACCTTCGGGATTAGTTTTAGACCTCAATAATTGTTATTTGGTGCCAGCGTTGAGCATGAACATTATATCTGGATCTTGTTTATTGCGAGACGGTTATTCATTTAAGTCAGAGAATAATGGTTGTTCTATTTATATGAGTAACATCTTTTATGGTCACACACCTTTTGTGAATGGTCTATTCTTGTTGAATCTCGATCGTAGTGATACACATATTCACAATATTGATGCCAAAAGATGCAAAGTTGATACTGATAGTGCAACATACTTGTGGCACCGCCGTTTAGGTCATATTGATGTAAAGCGCATAAAGAAACTCCATGCGGATGGACTTTTGGAATCTCTTGATTATGAATCATTTGATACTTCCGAACCATGCCTCATGGGCAAGATGACTAAAACTCCGTTCTCCGGAACAATGGAGCGAGCTACTGATTTGTTGGAAATAATACATACCGATGTATGCGGTCCGATGAATGTTGAAGCACGCGGTGGGTATCGTTATTTTCTAACCTTCACAGATGATTTGAGTAGATATGGGTATATCTACTTGATGAAACACAAGTCTGAAACATTTGAAAAGTTCAAAGAATTTCAGAGTGAAGTAGAGAATCATCGTAACAAGAAAATAAAGTTTCTACGATCTGATCGCGGAGGCGAATATTTGAGTTACGAGTTTGGCCTTCATTTAAGAAAATGTGGAATTGTTTCACAACTCACGCCACCTGGAACACCACATCGTAATGGTGTGTCCGAACGTCGTAACCGTACTTTATTGGATATGGTGCGTTCTATGATGTCTCTTACCGATTTGGCACTATCGTTTTGGGGTTATGCATTAGAGACAACTGCATTCACATTAAATAGGGCACCGTCTAGATCCGTTGAGATGACACCATATGAACTATGGTTTGGCAAGAAACCTAAGCTGTCGTTTCTTAAAGTTTGGGGATGCGATGCTTATGTGAAAAAGCTTCAACCTGATAAGCTCGAACCCAAAGCGGAGAAGTGCGTCTTCATAGGATACCCTAAAGAAACAATTGGGTACACCTTCTACCACAGATCCGAAGGCAAGGTCTTTGTTGCCAAGAATGGGTCCTTTCTAGAGAAGGAGTTTCTCTCGAAAGAAGTGAGTGGGAGGAAAGTAGAACTTGATGAGGTAATTGTACCTTCTCTCGAATTGGAAAGTAGCTCATCAGAGAAAACCGTTCCGGTGATGCCTACACCAATAAGAGAGGAAGATAATGATAAAGATCATGAAACTTCAGATCAAGTTACAACCGAACTTCGTAGGTCGACCAGAGTACGTTCCGCACCAGAGTGGTACGGTAATCCTGTTCTGGAAGTTATGTTGTTAGACAACAGCGAACCTACGAACTATGAAGAAGCTATGATAAGCCCGGATTCCGACAAATGGCTTGAGGCCATGAAATCTGAGATAGGATCCATGTATGGGAACAAAGTGTGGACTTTGGTGTACTTGCCCGATGATCGGCAAGCTATTGAGAATAAATGGATTTTTAAGAGGAAGACAGATGCTGATGGTAATATCACTGTCTACATAGCTCGACTTGTCGCGAAAGGTTTTCGACAAGTTCAAGGGGTTGACTACGATGAGACTTTCTCACCCGTAGCGATGCTTAAGTCTGTCCGAATCATGTTAGCAATTGCCGCATTTTATGATTATGAAATCTGGCAAATGGATGTCAAAACTGCATTCCTTAATGGTTTTCTCAAAGAAGAGTTGTATATGATGCAACCAGAAGGTTTTGTCGATCCTAAGGGTGCTAACAAAGTGTGCAAGCTCCAGCGATCCATCTATGGACTGGTGCAAGCATCTCGGAGTTGGAATATACGCTTTGATGAGGTGATCAAAGCATATGGTTTTGTACAAACTTACGGTGAAGCCTGTATTTACAAGAAAGTGAGTGGGAGATCTGTAGCATTTCTAATATTATATGTGGATGACATATTGTTGATTGGAAATGATATAGAATTTCTGGATGGCATAAAGGGATACTTGAATAAGAATTTTTCAATGAAAGACCTTGGTGAAGCTGCTTATATATTGGGCATCAAGATCTATAGGGATAGATCAAGACGCTTGATAGGACTTTCACAAAGCACATACCTTGACAAAGTTTTGAAGAAGTTCAAAATGGATCAGTCAAAGAAAGGGTTCTTGCCTGTCTTGCAAGGTGTGAAGTTGAGTCAGACTCAATGCCCGACCACGGCAGAAGATATAGAGAAAATGAAAGTCATTCCCTATGCCTCAGCCATAGGTTCTATTATGTATGCCATGCTGTGTACCAGACCTGATGTGTGCCTTGCCATAAGTTTGGCAGGGAGGTACCAGAGTAATCTAGGAGTGGATCACTGGACAACGGTCAAGAATATCACGAAGTACCTGAAAAGGACCAAGGACATGTTTCTCGTTTATGGAGGTGACGAAGAGCTCGTCTTAAAGGGTTACGTCGATGCAAGCTTCGACACTGATCCGGATGACTCTAAGTCACAAATCGGATACGTATTTATATTAAATGGTGGAGCTGTCAGTTGGTGCAGTTCCAAGCAGAGCGTCGTGGCGGGATCTACGTGTGAAGCGGAATACACAGCTGCTTTGGAAGCAGCACATGAAGGAGTCTGGATGAAGGAGTTCATATCCGATCTAGGTGTAATACCTAGTGCATCGGGTCCAATGACAATCTTTTGTGACAACACTGGAGCAATTGCCATAGCCAAGGAGCCCAGGTTTCACAAGAAGACCAAACACATCAAGAGACGCTGCAACTCCATTCGTGAATATGTCAAGGATGGAGACATAGAAATTTGCAAAGTACACACGGATCTGAATGTGGCAGACCCGTTGACTAAGCCTCTTTCACGAGCAAAACATGGTCAACACCAAGACTCCATGGGTGTTAGATTCATTACTATGTAATCTAGATTATTGACTCTAGTGCAAGTGGGAGACTGATGGAAATATGCCCTAGAGGCAATAATAAAGTTGTTATTATTTTATATTTCCTTGTTCATGATAAAAGTTTATTATTCATGCTAGAATTGTATTGACCGGAAACTTAAATACATGTGTGAATACATAAACAAATACCGTGTCCCTAGTGAGCCTCTACTAGACTAGCTCGTTGATCAAAGATGGTTAAGGTTTCCTAACCATAGACATGAGTTGTCATTTGATAACGGGATCACATCATTAGGAGAATGATGTGATGGACAAGACCCATCCGTTAGCTTAGCATATGATCGTTCTGTTTATTGCTACTGCTTTCTTGAATGTCAAATACATGTTCCTCAGACCATGAGATCATGCAACTCACGGATACCGGAGGAATACCTTGTGTGCTATCAAACGTCACAACGTAACTGGGTGATCATAAAGATGCTCTACAGGTATCTCCGAAGGTGTCCGTTGAGTTGGCATGGATCGAGACTTAATTTGTCACTCCGTGTTTCGGAGAGGTATCTCTGGGCCCTCTCGGTAATGCACATCATAAGAAGCTTGCAAGCAAAGTGACTAAGGAGTTAGTTACAGGATGATGTATTACGGAACGAGTAAAGAGACTTGCCGGTAACGAGATTGAACTAGGTATGGAGATACCGACGATCGAATCTCGGGCAAGTAACATACCGATGGACAAAGGGAATTACGTATGTTGTCATTGCAGTTCGGCCGATAAGATCTTCGTGGAATATGTAGGAATCAATATGAGCATCCAGGTTCCGCTATTGGTTATTGACCAGAGAGGCGTCTCAGTCATGTCTACATCATTCCCGAACCCGTTGGGTCCGCACGCTTAACGTTCGTTGACGATATAGTGTTATATGAGTTATGTGAATTGGTAACCGAATATTGTTTGGAGTCCCGGATGAGATCCCGGACGTCACGAGGAGTCTCGGAATGGTCGAGAGGTAAAGATTTATATATGGGAAGTCATATTTTGGGTTCCGGAAAAAGGTGCGGTTTTTTCGGTATTGTACCGGGAAGCTTCCAGAAGGTTCCGGAGGATTCCGGAGGAGTCCGGAAGTCCACAAGTGGGTCCACCACGTCCCAAGGGCTGGCATGGGCTAAGGGGAGGCGCCCTGGCCTTATTGGGCCATGCGCACCAAGTCCTCAAAAGCCCACATAGCTAGGGAAGGAAAAAAAGGAGAGTCCTAGTAGGAATAGGATTGGACTTTGGAGTCCAAGTTCACGTGTGTACTATTCACGTGGTACTGTTCACGTAGTACTATTCACGTGGTACTGTTCATGTGGCACTATTCCTTCTACTCCAAGCCCCTACACATATATAAATAGAGGAGAGGGGGCGCCCCAAATAAGACAACATTGTCTTAGCCGTGTGCGGCGCCCCCTCCACAGTTCCGTCCCTCGGTCATATTTTCGCAGTTCTTGGCCGAAGCCCTGCGGAGATAGCATCACCATCACCGTCACCACGCCGTCGTGCTGCCGGAACTCATCCACTACCTCGCCGTCTTGCTGGATCAAGAAGTCGAGGGCGCGCCCGTGCCGCGGATCAGGATAGGTGCATCAGCGCCGAGAGGCTGCAGTGATGGAAATATGCCCTAGAGGCAATAATAAAGTTATTATTATTTTATATTTCCTTGTTCATGATAAAGGTTTATTATTCATGCTAGAATTGTATTGACCGGAAACTTAAATACATGTGTGAATACATAAACAAATACCGTGTCCCTAGTGAGCCTCTACTAGACTAGCTCGTTGATCAAAGATGGTTAAGGTTTCCTAACCATAGACATGAGTTGTCATTTGATAACGGGATCACATCATTAGGAGAATGATGTGATGGACAAGACCCATCTGTTAGCTTAGCATATGATCGTTCTGTTTATTGCTACTGCTTTCTTGAATGTCAAATACATGTTCCTCCGACCAAGAGATCATGCAACTCCCGAATACCGGAGGAATACCTTGTGTGCTATCAAACGTCACAACGTAACTGGGTGATCATAAAGATGCTCTATAGGTATCTCCGAAGGTGTCTGTTGAGTTGGCATGGATCGAGACTGGGATTTGTCACTCTGTGTTTCGGAGAGGTATCTCTGGGCCCTCTCGGTAATGCACATCATAAGAAGCTTGCAAGCAAAGTAACTAAGGAGTTAGTTACGGGATGATGTATTACGGAACGAGTAAAGAGACTTGCCGGTAACGAGATTGAACTAGGTATGGAGATACCGACGATCGAATCTCGGGCAAGTAACATACCGATGGACAAAGGGAATTACGTATGTTGTCATTGCAGTTCGGCCGATAAGATCTTCGTGGAATATGTAGGAATCAATATGAGCATCCAGGTTCCGCTATTGGTTATTGACCGGAGAGGCGTCTCAGTCATGTCTACATCATTCCCGAACCCGTTGGGTCCGCACGCTTAACGTTCGTTGACGATATAGTGTTATATGAGTTATGTGAATTGGTAACCGAATATTGTTTGGAGTCCCGGATGAGATCCCGGACGTCACGAGGAGTCTCGGAATGGTCGAGAGGTAAAGATTTATATATGGGAAGTCATATTTTGGGTTCCGGAAAAAGGTGCGGTTTTTTCGGTATTGTACCGGGAAGCTTCCAGAAGGTTCCGGAGGATTCCGGAGGAGTCCGGAAGTCCACAAGTGGGTCCACCACGTCCCAAGGGATGGCATGGGCTAAGGGGAGGCGCCCTGGCCTTATTGGGCCAGGCGCACCAAGTCCTCAAAAGCCCACGCAGCTAGGGAAGGAAAAAAGGGAGAGCCCTAGTAGGAATAGGATTGGACTTTGGAGTCCAAGTCCACGTGTGTACTATTCATGGTTACTGTTCACGTGGCACTATTCCTTCTACTCCAAGCCCCTACACATATATAAATAGAGGAGAGGGGGCGCCCCAAAGGACACAACATTGTCTTAGCCGTGTGCGGCACCCCCCTCCACAGTTCCGTCCCTCGGTCATATTTTCGCAGTGCTTGGGCAAAGCCCTGCGTAGATAGCATCACCATCACTGTAACCACGCGTCGTGCTGCCGGAACTCATCCACTACCTCGCTGTCTTATTGGATCAAGAAGTCGAGGACAACACCGAGCTGAATGTGTGCTGAACGCGGAGGTGCCGTACGTTCGGTGCTCGGTCGGTTGGATCGTGAAGTTGTTCGACGACATCAACCGCGTTGTTCTAACGCTTCCGCTTACGGTCTACGAGGGTATGTAGACATACTCCCCCTCTCGTAGCTATGCATCTCCATGGATAGATCTTGCGTGTGCGTAGAAAATTTTTGTTTTCCATGCAACGTTCCCCAACATTAACTTTCACACAAGCACACAAATATGATTTTCCAACCCATGATGGTTTGCTGTTGCATGTACATGTAGTTCAAATTTGAATTACAGCCATTATATGGCTAGAAACTCACCTAATGTCTTAAAAAGGTCAAATGAACCCTGAAATTTTCCAAAATTTAACATGTCCGTTGCATTACTGCATGTTAACGGTACAAAAAAAATTCAGGGTCATACGAGGAAGCGAGTGCCGGTTCGTCATCAAACATGCATTGTTCCCTCTCGGAACCACGTGTCTTCTCATGAGATGCTCTGATTTGTGAGAGGTGTGTGCCAAAACTTTCGTCAAAATAACCAATTCTTTTACCACAGCATCTTGGTGCCATTTCATGACATCAAGCAAGTTTTCATGTATTTCTGATCATTTTTGATTTTTTTTGAAATTTAAAAGCCATGGTACTCAATGTTTGTGTCCAAGCCGTGACACCAATATGTTTGAAAATTCCTTCCAATTTACTGCACTGGGCATTAACTCGCACACAAGCACACAAATATGATTTTCCAACCCATGATGGTTTGTTGTTGCATGTACATGTAATTCAAATTTGAATTACAGCCATTATATGGCTAGAAACTCAATGTATTAAAATGGTCAAATGAACCCTGAAAATTTCCAAAAATTAACAAGTCCATTGTATTAGTGCATGTTAACGGTACAAAAAAAATTCAGGGTCATACGAGGAAGCGAGCGCCGATTCATCATCAAACATGCATTGTTCCCTCTCGGAACCACGTGTCTTCTCGTGAGATGCTCTGATTTGTGAGAGGTGTGTGCCAAAACTTTCGTCAAAATTGCCAATTCTTTTTCCATAGCATCTTTGTAACACCCCTATTTTTGGCCCTTGCTTTTCCTTTTGGATTTCTTCGAATTTTTATTTGGAGTTCCTTTTTCCGTGGCTATGTGGTCTTGAAACCTGGGAAGATCTTCTCTCCTGCCACTCCCAAGTGGCTTGTCACTCTCACCTCTTTCTCAAGGCCATGTCATTTCCATCCTAGCCCAACCCCAATTTTTATTTCTTGGGAATATTCCTTTTTCTATTAAAGGAATAACCATGTTTGCTCTAGGTTGTGAAGCAACCTATATTTCTATCTTCCACAAAATTCCCACAAAATTCTCATAAATTCTTTGGGTCATATCTTCCACAAATATGTCAAAACCCATCCTTGACTAGTTCAAAAATAATTCAGGAATATTCATTTCCTATTCTGTCCAATATGGCACTTTGTGAAGGAAGTGCTATTTATCTTTTCTTGATTGCCTTAAAATTTTTTGGGCACTCTCTAATATCCAAATAATTGCCACATGCCAAAATTCAGCCTCATTTGCCTAGTAAACCTTGCTCAGCAAATTTCCAAAGTTTCTGACCAGAGAGAAGCTTTGTGAAGGAAGTACTAGCTAGGCTTATCCAAATGAGTTGAAATTTTGGGAGATCATCCATATGGTCAAATCATTACTCTCTACCAGATTTAATCTCCATCCAACAATCTATGTGACCACACCATCCAATCTTGGTTTCTGGTCACAATTTCAGTTTGTGAAGCAACTATATTTTATATTGCTCCATAAAATCTGAAATTAATCCAGGCCCTAACTATCTATATATCCATTGGGCATGCCAAGATTCACATCAGTTTGCCAATCCATTTTCCCCACAAAATTCCCCCAAGTTTCTATCCAGTAGTAAGCATTGTGAAGCAAGTACCATTTTGGTGTATCCAAATGGTATGAAATTTTTGCAGTGCCTTCATATGCCCAAATGATCATACTCCACCAATTTTCAGCCCAATCCAATCATCCAGGTGAGTGCTACTTCATGATCAAGTTTCTGGACCAGTTTTTGCAGTTGTAAAGCAACTATGTTAAATACTGGTCCAAACCTTTTCAAAATCCACGGGATGGTAGTCCTTCCTACTCTAAAATCCTGGTTAGCTCTTTTCCCCTCCCATTTGATCACTATTTCATGCCCAAGTTTGATACAACAAACTTTCTCTAAGCTATCCAATCAACCCAAAGCTCATTTTGTTGATCCATCACCTCAGGAGGGTCCCAGGATGCATGAACTACATGCTAGACATATTTTTCCCGCCCAGAATGCACCGCGTGCGCCTCTGCACGTGGTGACCACGCGGCTGGGAAGCCATTGTCGCGCTCTGGGTGGCGTTTAGCTTCGGGCACTCCTCTGCTCGCCGTTTCCGCGCGTCCTAGCTTGTCCCAGAGCACCGCCGTAGCCACGCGCCCCCTCTGGTACCCTGGCCCCCTCCTCCTTCGCCCTCCTCGCACCACGGCGTCCCCTGCCCTTGCCACACGCGCGCGCACTGTGCCTCGGTGGCCGACCGGAAGTCGTCCATCCAGCGTCTGCACCCCCACTACCCCTCTCTCGTCGTCGTCAACACCTCTGCGCGTGCGCACGCCAGAGGCATTGACCGCGCGTCCGCGGCGGCATTCGGCTCTGGCATCTTGTGCCCCGGCTATAAATAGCCACTCCTGAGCTTCCCCGAGCACACCAACAACCTCTCCACCCTACCAGCTCCCTCCCCGACCCATCCAATCATCCCCGGAGTCCCTCCTTGCTCGCCACGGCCACCATGGCCGCCATCTCTGCTCGCTCCGATTGGAGCCGTCCGAGCCCTCTCCCTCCCTCCAAACCCCACCGCGGATCTTCCCTGACCATCACGAGGCCTCCTCGACCCCCAGCTCCTCTGTTCCACCACCACAGCCCTGAGCTCAAGTTCACTCGAAGCCGGTGTCCACGGGAGACCAAGCTGCCGCTGCCCTGGGCCTCGTCGGCGTCCGTGGTCGGCTGGGGCGGACGTGGCGCCTCTTTCCGCGCTCGTCGGTGTGCGGAGCGCCGCCCGGGAGTGACCCGTGCCGCTGGAGAGCCCCGGCGTACGCGCCCGGCCTCGCCCTCCTCTGTTTCCATCGGGGGGTTGAAGAAGGAGCCAGGAGTAGAGAGAGAGCACGGGTGGGACCCGGCTGTAAGTGGCATAGAGGGTGGGTCCCGTCCGTTTAAGTGGACACGCATTTCGTCGAATGCGCTTTTCGTTTACGAAAGCGTACTCCGACGAGCCCTCGGAGCAAAATGCGCTTCCCACGTAGCGAAGGAGTATTTCCAGAAATATGCTTTCTGTTTTCAGCTCCACCGGCCGAAACCTCTAATTTGCGGACGTTCGTCCGTTAAGGGTAGAAATGGACAGATTTTTATTCTTTTTCTGCCTAACGAACGAACGACCGTATCTCCGCTCATCACCATTCAAGTTGAACCTGACATTAATCGAACTTGAACAAATCTGTTGGCTGGGTCATGGTGCCATCGAATCGAGCTAACCAGTGCAGCCACACTTGCCTTATGGGGGGCCCTGATTCGGTCTATTGTCATGCCTCTCGCCGGTGCCTCCAACTAGGGAAGGTTATGTGCGCGCGCTACCCTGATCAGGTAGGCGGCCATAAGCCTTGTGTGCCCGAGTTGTTTGCATGCGGGTGTCCCCGTTTGGGACGAGTTTGTTTTGTTTGGCCACGACGGTGGCAACCACAAAGGTGGTGGATGTCACGAGGTGACATCGGGGCCACCCAGGACATGGCCCAAAGGGGAGTTTGTCGGGAGTGGCCGGGAGAATGTCATGCAATAGATTGGTTTTGTCAGAATGTCGTTGGTCCACCCGAATGGGAGCACGAGGCCATGAGTTCCGTAGTGTGGGTACAGTGTACTAACCTCTGTAGAGTGTATAATGTATCGATAGCCGCGTCCTCGGTCATGGACACAGTTCGTAGTAGGTCACACTATGGGTCATCAGAAATAATAATCTGAATAATAACAACCCCGGTTCGATGAGAAAAGAAGTTGGTTGATCTTTATGTGGTCACGATGGTATTCTTGATGATGGTTGATCATGAGGTGATCGTGTGATGATCACGACGGTAAGAAAGATTGATACCTATGGTGGTTACGAGATAACCTCCGAGCAGAGTAAGTTTGTCCATGTGACCTTAAACGTCGACCCCCTTGCATGCTAGTGCTAGTATCATCCTGTTCATATCATGAATTATATGTACATGCCATGCTCATGTTGTTCTAGTAGTATCGTGTTCATCCTTGATGATTAACCGGTAAATGCCATGCTGTTGTATGTCTTGATTGCTTTGGTTGATGTGAGCTTGCGAGTACATTCAAAGTACTCACCTGGCGTGTCATGCCAGATTGCAGGTGATGCCGTGATTGCTTGTTTGTCGAGGATTCCGAGGTTGCGCTCTAGGATGCATCCCAGCCAGAGTCCTTGCGGAGTCGAGTTCATCACCGTCGCCGTTGTTCCGCTGCTAGAATTCATTCCGCTTCGAGATGTTCCGCTGCTAGCATAGAACTACCTTAGCAGGCAAAGTGTCGCCGTGCCCCTGTAACCTTTGTAATATCGAACCCTTGTACCCCGTTTATTCGTAATAAAGAGCTGATTTGTTCTATGCCAAGCAGTGCCGTATTCCAGAAGACTTGATCTCTGGGCTGGAATTATACCTGGGCAAAACTCGGGCCGGGCCGGGACTGACTAAGCCCGACGCAGAAAAGCTAGGCCCGGGCCCGGCCCATCAGCAAAAAAGCCCGCCAGGCCTCGGGCCTCGGGCGGGCCTCTTCAGTAAATAGCAAATATGGTGGGCCCAGGCCCGGCCCGGCCCGACCATCGGGCCTAGATCTCAAGCCCAGGCCCGGCCCATGGGCAAGGTCGGGCCAGGCCGGGTTGGGCTTTTTTTGACCGGGCCGGGTCGGGCCGTCCGGGCCGGGCTGCCCATGGCCAGGACTAGCTGGAATACGGGGTGTTCTGGTCTCTCTGAGCCGGGGTGCCACAACGATTGGTATCAGAGCAGGTCTAGCTGTAGGATGCCCTAGTCAGCGCGAGCGTTAGAAACCGGTAGTTCAGAGTCTAGCTTGCTTTGCATTTGGTTGTTGCATTTGTTTGCTGCATAGCATGCATGTAGACTTATTATCTTGTCGCTAACGGGTGATCTTGTGAGTGTAGGTGGCATCGGTTTCGATCCACTACCTGCACCCTTCAGTTTTGCATACTTGCTCTTTGGTGTTTGGTGTCATCTCTGTCCCAGCGGAGTGATGCCAAGGTACCTGGTGATGTCGATCACTTGCAGGATTGATGCACAGGTATCGCACCAATATATTCTCTTCAGCCACACCTATTGTTTCGGTGGTAGACATGTTTCTACCCCGAATCTTGCCATCCAACCCGCCGCTTTGGCAACCCTTACTGGTCTTTGTTATCAGAAAAGGGCAATGCCAGCAGACCCTTCTTTCCACCGCTATCCCTATCACTCATTCCCTGGACGAGTACGGTTTCCTTCCGTCCACTTGATGATGATGTGGCCATGACATCCGTGTTCCGCTACAAGATCACCAAGTCCGTCCTCACCTCCGAGCCTGTCTAGATGCAACCAGTGCTGAGTCAGCACTTGGTGTAGCTCTGTTTACACCAACCTCTCCACACGTTGATCCACCATCATGCACACCGCCACAGCATGTTAGATCGTAGTACCGGAGTTTCCTCGAGAATTGTGTGCTTAAGTAGGCATGCATAGTGAGGTGAATAGCTGTAAAATGTGATGTTGCTTGTATGTAATCTTGATGCTTTGTGTGCTTTTGTTTGAGTCATTTCTTTTGCTTCTGTCTTTGGGCCTTCGGTGTTACCTTATTTCCCCTTATGAAAGTTGCTCATCAACCGACACCGAACTCGAAGAATCAGTGAGGATTTCAAATATTTGGAAGTTCAGCTAAACATTATGGAATTCTCAGCCGACTGCATTGTATTGGGAATATCTGACCTGAATGCAAATGATATCCTAGATTGAGTATCACCACCAAGTTTACATCAGTGTACAACCAGCACAATCATAATAAACCAGCTGGAAGACGATTTGTGTGCAAGACAACAATACATTTCCAGTCAAAGGAATATCAAGGGTATATACATATATATGGTATTCAGTCTGCATATCACAGAGAGAAGCTTCTGGAGTAAGCAACCCAGTCTTCCTCCTCACGCAACCAGCGAAGCTTACGACACAAGGTTCCGCGATATGCCTCAGTACGATATGTGGGTGAATTCCAGTGTAAGATACTCAGTCTTCTTCGGTAAGCCACTGCAGAAAGCTTCTGGCAGAAGGCACCGAGTCTTCCTCAGTAAGCAACCAAGGGAAAAGCTTCTGAGGTACGATACCCATTCTTCTTCAGCACGCTATCCCGGTAAAAGCTTCGAGCATAAGCTATCCAGTCTTCCTCAGCACGCTACTCTCAGATAGCTATCCAGTCCTCGTCAGTACAACACTACAAACAATTATCGGCTGTGGTACAAGATATTACACAATCAGTGGGCAGTGCATCTCAAGAATCAGGTCCACGACAGGTTGGTCAGAAACACGAGCTAGTCAGGACACAAGTGTCTGCCTTGGTAATCAAATGCTCAGATACACATGCTTCCATATATATTTTGAACATGCTACCAAGGTCATGCAAGTCACTCGAACGATGATGCAAGCATGGTGAGAATCCGACAACCACCTGAGTTATGTAAGAGGAAGAAAGCCAGTATACACCTCAGTGTGATGCAATGTCTGACAAGCTATGAAGCAAGACAATGTTGGGACAACAATCTTGACAGTGGATATCAAGGCCAGCTTCCTCCCAACCGACAAAGTGATATCATTAACCTCTGTCACTGTCATGTATGATTGACCACAACAGTGAGCTCTATACAAGTAACTGTGAACCTGGTATATGATCTTGATGAACCCTTGCGTACCTCTTCCTGGTAACGGCACCACGCCTGTGTTCTGAGCTGCTTTCGGCCGTCCAGTGTGGATGCCGCCTTTATATTTCTCTTTTCAACAATTGGCCCGTGTTCTGGGCTGCTTTTCGATCGTCTCGGGCAGCTGTTGAATTTCTTTTGGTAGCAGTGACCCTATGCTCTGAGCTGTTTTTCGGCCGTCTTAGGGAACTGCTACATTCTTCTTATCAACACTGCCTCATGCTCTGAGCTGCTTTTCAGCCGTCCTGAGCCATGGTTGAGTTATTTCAGTAATGTCCCAGATCTGAGTTGTAAAGACCGTTCTGGTGGCTACTGATTTATTTGCCGATTTCATGCAAAGGTTCGGATGATCATTGCCCTACAGTTAAAGCTCGGGAGATGATGAACTGGCCAGTTAAGTGTTGTTGCACGATCATAGGATAAGGATAAGGTATGCCTGCCGGAATATTGCACCTGGCAGCACCTATGGTCATGCAAAGAATTAAAGATATTTATGGCCAAGCTCTTTTTAGCAAAGGATTCAGAAAAAGAGAACAATAATGAAGGAGCGAGACCGGCAATACAGGTATGATAATTGTGGCATGAACAACATGGTACGGATACCCAAGACAGTCTGATTCCGTATTGATCACCATGAACACACACCCAAGGGGTCTACTCTATTTGTAAGGACCTCATATCAAGGTGATAGTTGAATCGTCGGCACAAATCTGAGACAAAGAAGTTAGCAAGATTTAGAACTACCTACAAGCAGTCAGATTCCACCAAGAGAACGATTATGATTCTCAGCATTGTTTTGAACCCAGAGGACATGCATCTACTCGATAACTCGATGCAAGGAATAAATGTTTCATGTCCACCGAGAAAATCTGTTCACGACTCCATTGATACTATCAGTGCTAGATATAAAAATGACACGTCAATGGGGAAATTCCTCCCAGACTTATGGAAATTCCAGTCATGATAATATCAGACAAGCCAGCAGACATAAAAGAATTGAAGTCAGAGGAAGGATGAACATATGAACGAAGGCCTGTTAGAATGTGGGATACAGTGAAGCAAACCACCCCAGAGCAAGGCAGTCAGTCAGATGCAATTCAGTGGGAACAATTTATAAAGGAAAAGGATACCTGAGTTGGAAACAGTTTCCTTAAGTCAGAATGTTCATACTTGTTCCCTGAGCAACCAAATCTCGAGGACGAGATTTATCGTAAGGGGGGTAGGTTTGTAACACCCCAATTTTTGGCCCTTGCTTTTTCTTTTGGATTTCTTCGAATTTTTATTTGGAGTTCCTTTTTCCGTGGCTATGTGGTCTTGAAACCTGGGAAGATCTTCTCTCCTGCCACTCCCAAGTGGCTTGTCACTCTCACCTCTTTCTCAAGGCCATGTCATTTCCATCCTAGCCCAACCCCAATTTTTATTTCTTGGGAATAATACTTTTTCTATTAAAGGAATAACCCTGTTTGCTCTAGGTTGTGAAGAACCCTATATTTTTGTCTTCCACAAAATTCCCACAAAATTCTCATAAATTCTTTGGATCATATCTTCCACAAATATGTCAAAACCCATCCTTGCCTAGTTCAAAAATAATTCAGGAATATTCATTTCCTATTCTGTCCAGTATGGCACTTTGTGAAGGAAGTGCTATTTATCTTTTCTTGATTGCCTTAAAAATTTTTGGGCACTCTCTAATATTCAAATAATTGCCACATGCCAAAATTCAGCCTCATTTGCCTAGTAAACCTTCCTCAGCAAATTTCCAAAGTTTCTGACCAGAGAGAAGCTTTGTGAAGGAAGTACTAGCTAGGCTTATCCAAATGAGTTGAAATTTTGGGAGATAATCCATATGGTCAAATAATTACTCTCCACTAGATTTCATCTCTATCCAACAATCTATGTGAGCACACGATCCAATCTTGTTTTCTGGTCACAATTTCAGTTTGTGAAGCAACTATATTTTATATTGCTCCATAAAATCTGAAATTAATCCAGGCCCTAACTATCTATATATTCATTGGGCATGCCAAGATTTACATCATTTTGTCAATCCATTTTCTCCACAAAATTCCCCCAAGTTTCTATCCAGTAGAAAGCATTGTGAAGCAAGTACCATTTTGGTGTATCCAAATGGTATGAAATTTTTGCAGTGCCTTCATATGCCCAAATGATCATACTCCACCAATTTTCAGCCCAATCCAATCAACCAGGTGAGTGCTACTTCATGATCAAGTTTCTGGACCAGTTTTTGCAGTTGTAAAGCAACTACGTTAAATACTGGTCCAAACCTTTTCAAAATCAACAGGATGGTAATCCTTTCAACTCTAAACCCCTGTGACATCCTGGTTAGCTCTTATCCCCTCCCATTTGATCACTATTTCATGCCCAAGTTTGATAGAACAAACTTTCTCGGAGCTATCCAATCAACCCAAAGCTCATTTTGTTGATCCATCACCTCAGGAGGGTTCCAGGATGCATGAGCTACATGCTAGACATCTTTTTCCCGCCCAGAATGCACCGCGTGCACCTGTGCACGCGGTGACCACGCGGCTGGGAAGCCATTGTCGCGCTCTGGGTGGCGTTTAGCTTCGGGCACTCCTCTGCTCGCCGTTTTCGCGCGTCCTAGCTTGTCCCAGAGCACCGCCGTAGCCACGCGCCCCCTCTGGAACCCTGCCCCCTCCTCCTTCGCCCTCCTCGCACCACAGCGGCCCCTGCCCTCGCCGCACGCGCGCGCACTGTGCCTCGGTGGCCGACCGGAAGTCGTCCATCCCGCGTCTGCACCCCCACTACCCCTCTCTCATCGCCGTCAACACCTCCGCGCGTGCGCAAGCGTACGCGGTGGCGCCAGAGGCATCGACCACGCGTCCACGGCGGCATTTGGCTTGGGCATCTTGCCCCGGCTATAAATAGCCACTCCCAAGCTTCCCCGAGCACACCAACAACCTCTCCACCCTACCAGCTCCCTCCCCGACCCATCCAATCATCCCAGGAGTCCCTCCTTGCTCGCCACGGCCACCATGGCCGCCGTCTCTACTCGCTCCGATTGGAGCCGTCCGAGCCCTCTCCCTCCCTCCAAACCCCACCGCGGATCTTCCCTGACAATCACGAGGCCTCCTCGACCCCCAGCTCCTCCGTTCCACCACCACAGCCCCGAGCTCAAGTTCGCTCGAAGCCGGTGTCCGCGGGAGACCAAGCTGCCGCTGCCCCGGGCCTCGTCGGCGTCCGTGGTCGGCTGGGATGGATGCGTCGCCTCTTTCTGCGCTCGCCAATGTGCGGAGCGCCGCCGGGAGTGACCCGTGCCGCCAGAGAGCGCCGGCGTACGCGCCCAGCCTCGCCCTCCTCTGTTTCCGTCGGGGGGTTGAAAAAGGAGCCAGGAGGAGAGAGAGAGCATGGGTGGGACCCGGCTGTAAGTTGCACAGAGGGTGGGTCCCGTCCGTTTAAGTGGACACGCATTTCGTCGAATGCGCTTTCCGTTTACGAAAGCGTACTCCGGCGAGCCCTCAGAGCAAAATGCGCTTCCCACGGAGCGAAGGCGTATTTCCAGAAATACGATTTCTGTTTTCAGCCCCGCCGACCGAAACCTCTAATTTGCGGACGTTTGTCCATTAAGGGCAGAAATGGACATATTTTTATTCTTTTTCTGCCTAACGAACGAACGGCCGTATCTCCGCAACCGTAACTCTGATTCAGGTGATTCAAAAGCCCACGTTCTCAGTTCGTTGAGCCCGTTCCGATGGTGTCATTTTCATAAGGTTGTCACACTGTGAAAATGACCATTTTGCCCTTGCCCTTAAAATAGCTCCGCCAAGAGGGAAACTTTTCCGGTGATTCTTTCTGCGAGTTCATCGCACCTCTCCCCAGTGAATCCATCAACCCCAGGCAAGCCACAATAGCCACTTGCTTGATGGCATTGCAATAGCCATGGTTTCCACATGAATATTTAATAATTGTTTGCTCATTTAATGATTTTGTTCACACTTCGAATATGCTTGTGAATCCATGTCCATGCTTATGCCATGTTCTTTTTCCTCTAGTAAGTGAAATGATTAGTTGCTAATGTTATTCTTTTCATGATTTATTCTTGTAATCATTTCAGCTGCTAGTGATAATGACATGCTCATATGGATCATTATGGTTTGATATGAAAATACTTGTGATATTCATGATCAGCGTTATGCTATGCTCATTTGCATCTCGTAGAATAAAAAGATTTTTCATCGTTGATGTTATGTTTTTAAATGGTTATGTTGCCCATCCATGGTTACACTGATATCATGCTCGCATGCATTGTCATGTTATTTTATTGTGACTCAGCTCATCACCATTTAAGTTGAACCTGACATTAATCGAACTTGAACAAATCTGTTGGCTGGGTCATGGTGCCACCGAATCGAGCTAACCAGTGCAGCCACACTTGCCTTGTGGGGGGCCCTGATTCAGTCTATTGTCATGCCTCTCGCCGGTGCTTCCAACTAGGGAAGGTTATGTGCGCGCGCTACCCTGATCAGGTAGGCGGCCATAAGCCTTGTGTGCCCGAGTTGTTTGCGCGCGGGTGTCCCCATTTGGGACGAGTTTGTTTTGTTTGGCCATGATGGTGGCAGCCACAAAGGTGGCGGATGTCACGAGGTGACATCGGGGCCACCCAGGACATAGCCCAAAGGGGAGTTTGTCGGGAGTGGCCGGGAGAGTGTCATGAAATAGATTGGTTTTGTCGGAATGTCGTTGGTCCACCCGGGAATTTAAGAAACGGTTTTCGGCCAGAAAACGGGAACGCAAAACAGAAGAGAAACAGAGAGAGAGATCCAATCTCGGAGGGGCTCCTGCCCTCCGGGAGCCATGGTGGCCATGGACCAGAGGGGAAACTCTCCTCCCATCTAGGGGGAGGCCAAGTAAGAAGAAGAAGGAGGGGGGCTCTCCCCGCCTCTCTCTCGGTGGTGCCAGAACGTCGCCGGGGCAACCACCGTGACGGCAATCTACACCAACAACTTCGCCGTCCTCAACACCAACTCTCTCCCCCTCTATGCAGCGGTGTAACACCTCTTCTTCCCACTGTAATCTCTACTTAAACATGGTGCTTAACGCTATATATTATTATCCAATGGTATGTGTCAATCCTATGATGTTTGAGTAGATTCGTTTTGTCCTATGGGTTGATTGATGATCGTGATTGGTTTGAGTTGTATGTTTTATTTTGGTGCTGTCCTATGGTGCCCTCCGTGTCGCGCAAGCGTGAGGGATTCCTGCTGTAGGGTTTGCAATCCATTCATAATTCTCTTATAGTGGGCGGCTAGAGTGACAGAAGCTTACACCCGAGTAAGGGGGTTGTTGCGTATGGGAGTAAAGAGGACTTGTTACTTAATGCTATGTTTGGGTTTTACCTTAATGATCTTTGGTAGTTGCGGATGCTTGCTAGAGTTCCAATCATAAGTGCATATGATCCAAGTACGGAAAATATGTTAGCTCATGCCTCTCCCTCATATAAAATTGCAATAATGATTCCCGGTCTAGTTATCGATTGCCTAGGGATAAATCATTCTCTTGTGTTACAAAAGCTTTCTACTAGACAACTAACTTTTATTATCTTGCAAATTACTCATAGTTTTATTCTCGCTAAGTACTTCTAGTTTTATTCTTGCAAACTTATCCTATTACACCTATAAGTAGTTTCATTCTTGTTCTAGGTAAAGCGAACATTAAGTGTGCGTAGAGTTGTATCGGTAGTCGATAGAACTTGAAGGGAATATTGATTCTACCTTTAGCTCCTCATTGGGTTCGACACTCTTATTTATCGAGAAAGGCTACAACTGATCCCCTATGTTTGGGTTTTACCTTAATGATCTTTGGTAGTTTGGATGCCTGTTTCTCTACATATAGAAAACCATTATTTGTAGAATGCTCTTTTGATTCACTTATATTTATTAGAGCGTGGGCAAGTCTTTTGTAGAAAGAATTAAAATCTCATGCTTCACTTATATCTATTTAGAGAGTCAACAGGAATTGGTCATTCACATGGTTAGTCACAAAATCCTACATAAAACTTGTAGATCACTGAATATGATAAGTTTGGTTTCTTGCAATAGTTTTGCAATATTAAGATGGTAATATGTGGGAGGTACTAGTGAATGATTGTGTTTTAGTAAGAATATTGGTGTTAAGGTTTGTGATTCCTGAAGCATGCACGTATAGTCTTTAGTTATGCTAAGAAGTTGGAGCATGATTTATTATTGAGTGTCTTCCTTTGCGTGGAGGTCGGGGGCGCGCGATGGTTAACTCCTACCAACCTCCCCCCATGGGGCATGCATATTAGTACTTTGCTTCGAGGGCTAATAGACTTTCACAATAAGTATGTGAGTTCTTTATGACTAATGTGAGTCCATGGATTATACGCACTCTCACCTTTCCGCAATTTGCTAGCCTCTTCGGTACCGTGCATTGCCCTTTCTCGCCTCGAGAGTTGGTGCAAACTTCGCCGGTGCGTCCAAACCCCATGATATGATACGCTCTATCACACATAAGCCTCCTTATATCTTCCTCAAAACAGCCACCATACCTACCTATTATGGCATTTCCATAGCCATTCCGAGATATATTGCCATGCAACTTCCATCATCATCATATACATGACTTGAGCATTCATTGTCATATTGCTTTGCATGATCGTAAGATAGCTAGCATGATATTTTCATGGCTTGTCCATTTTTTGACATCTTTGCTACGCTAGATCATTGCACATCCTGGTACACTGCCAGAGGCATTCATATAGAGTCATCTTGTATAGTTTTTATCGAGTTGTAATATCGAGTTGTAAATAAATAAAAGTGTGATGATCATCATTATTAGAGCATTGTCCCAGTGAGGAAAGAATGGTGGAGACTAATTAGTCCTCGAAAAAGTGGGGATGAGGTCCATGAGACTGTTCTAAAAAAAAGAGGCCAAAAAGAGCCCATCCAAAAAAAAGAAAACAAAAAGAAAACAAAAAAATGAGAGAAAAAGAGAGAAGGGGCAATGTTACTATCCTTTTCCACACTTGTGCTTCAGAGTAGCACCATGTTTTTCATATAGAGAGTCTCCTGAGTTGTCACTTTCATATACTAGTGGGAATTTTTCATTATAGAACTTGGCTTGTATATTCCGATGATGGGCTTCCTCAAATGCCCGATGTCTTCATGAGCAAGCAAGTTGGATGCACACCCACTTAGTTTTCAGTTTGAGCTTTCATATACTTATAGCTCTCAGTGCATCTGTTGCATGGCAATCCCTACTCCTCGCATTGATATTGATTGATGGGCATCTCCATAGCCCGTTGATCCGCCTAGTTGATGCGATACTTTCTCCCTTTTTGACTTCTCCTTATTGATCCCTACCACCGCATTCTATTCCACCTATAGTGCTAGGTCCATGGCTCACGCTCATGTATTGCGTGGGGGTTGAAAAAGCTGGAGCGCGTTAAAAAGTATGAACCAATTGCTCGGCTGACATCGGGGTTGTACATGATTTATATTTTGTGTTAAGAAGATGGAGCATGACAAGGCTATATGATTTTGTAGGGATAGCATTCTTTAGCATTTTTATTCTAAAAGGCATGATTGTTTGTTGGTATGCTTGAGTATTGATGTCTTTATATCAAACTATAGACTTTTGCTTTGAATCACTCATGTCTTAATATTCATGCCATGATTGGATTACATGATCAAGATTATGCTAGGTAGCATTCCACATCAAAAATTATCTTTTTATCATTTACCTACTCGAGGACGAGCAGGAATTAAGCTTGGGGATGCTTATACGTCTCCATCGTATCTATTATTTTTGATTGTTTCGTGCCAATATCCTACAATTTCCACATACTTTTGGCAACATTTTATATGATTTCTTGGACTAACATATTGATCCAGTGCTCATTGCCAGTTCCTGTTTGTTGCATGTTTTTGTTTCACAGAAAATCCATATCAAACGAAGTCCAAACATGAGAAAAATTTACGGATATTTATTTTGGAATATATGTGATTTTTGGGAAAAAGAATCAACACGAGACGATGCCAGGGGAGACGACAAGCCTGGAGGGCGCGACCCCCCTGGGCGCGCCTAAGGGGCTTGTGGCTCCCCTGTAGGTCGGTTGAGGGTGTCCTTCTGCCAGAAGGAAGCTAATATTCAGATAAAAATCTCCTCAAAATTTCAGCCCAATCGGAGTTATGGATCTCCGGGAATTTACGAAACGGTTTTCGGCCAAAAAAATGGGAACGCGAAATAGAAGAGAAACAAAGAGAGAGATCCAATCTTGGAGGGGCTCCTGCCCTCCGGGAGCCATGGCAGCCATGGACCAGAGGGGAAACTCTCCTCCCATCTAGGGGGGAGGCCAAGGAAGAAGAATAAGGAGGGAGGCTCTCTCCCCCTCTCTCCCAGTGGCGCCGGAATGCCGCCGGGGCAACCATCATGACGGCGATCTACACCAACAACTTCGCCGTCGTCAACACCAACTCTCTTCCCCTCTATGCTGCGGTGTAACACCTCTTCTCCCCGCTGTAATCTCTACTTAAACATGTTGCTTAACGCTATATATTATTATCCAATGATATGTGGCAATCCTATGATGTTTGAGTAGATTCGTTTTGTCCTATGGGTTGATTGATGATCGTGACTGGTTTGAGTTGTATGTTTTATTTTGGTGCTGTCCTATGGTGCCCTCCATGTCACGCAAGCGTGAGGGATTCCCTCTGTAGGGTTTGCAATCCGTTCATAATTCTCTTATAGTGGGCGGCTAGAGTGACAGAAGCTTACACCCGAGTAAGGGGGTTGTTGCGTATGGGAGTAAAGAGGACTTGTTACTTAATGCTATGGTTGGGTTTTACCTTAATGATCTTTGGTAGTTGCGGATGCTTGCTAGAGTTCCAATCATAAGTGCATATGATCCAAGTAAGGAAAATATGTTAGCTCATGCCTCTCCCTCATATAAAATTGCAATAATGATTACCGGTCTAGTTATCGATTACCTAGGGACAAATCATTCTCTTGTGTTACAAAAGCTTTCTACTAAACAACTAACTTTTATTATCTTGCAAATTACTCGTAGTTTTATTCTCGCTAAGTACTTCTAGTTTTATTCTTGCAAACTTATCCTATTACACTTATAAGAAGTTTCATTCTTGTTCTAGGTAAAGCGAACGTTAAGTGTGCGTAGAGTTGTATCGGTGGTCGATAGAACTTGAAGGGAATATTGATTCTACCTTTAGCTCCTCGTTGGGTTCGACACTCTTATTTATTGAGAAAGGCTACAACTGATCCCCTATACTTGTGGGTTATCAATATTCCAAGCCTCCTCGGAATCCAGCATGCACCCCACGTCTGAAAAGGCTGCGGAGATGCTTGTCGACGATGCGGCGGCAGAGGCCATGGAGCCCCTGCTTCCTCATGAGATCACCGAGCGAGAGCTGGAGATGCAGGAGGTGGCGGATATCGAGGAGCGCCGGGATGAGGAGTTGCACATGGCTAAGGAGGAGGTAGAGAGGCGCCTGTCTGTCGAGGAATCGGCGGTGGAGTACCAACACGAGCTCTGGCGCTGCTACTACTACGAGTACTACAACCTTGAGGGCTGCGTCGAGGATAAGGATGAGGACGACGATGCGGCCAACTTCAGCCTGGGGGGCGCGGAGTCCACCAGCGAGGCGGCATGTCCCCAGGACAAGTCATCGACATCTCATCTTACACCGGTGAGGCATAGGGCGGCGCGTCGGCGGCTTTGTTTAAATTATGCATACTTAGCCTTTGTTTATAACGCTGGTCTTTTGTTAGAGCAATGTTTAGGTCAACCAGCTCTGTTTAATTACTAAAATTGCTCGATTCAGTAAGTGTGGTCTGTGTGCTGTAGGCTCATTTGTGTACCCAAATTAGCAAGTGATGTTAAATTATGCAATGATGTGGATGAGCACTGTACTCAGGGAAATTTCGACCAAAATTTGAGTGCTCAAACTCATCGCATGCACATAAAGCAGAAGAATCGTTTGCGATGCACACATTTGTTCAAAGTGAATGGTGTCCGATGACACTGCGCGCCAAGTTTCCCTCCAACTTTCGAAATTTTTGGCCTACCGCCAAAATATCTAACTCTTCCCCCTCCCCACCCCCTTTTCTCCCCGACCACGAGCCACATTGACGGTGTCCTGGACTAGGGGGTCCCAGCCTAGTTGATCTAGTCCATGGGCCGGACTCAAGGCCCGTCGAAGAGCAAGGACTCCGGAGGCTTCCAACTTGAAGAACCAATATATCGGGCCTCACTGAAGACTTGGCGTACACCCCAAGGACACGAGATTCGGCATGTAATCCCTAGATGGTAACCGACCATGTGTAACCCTAGCTACCCCTGGTACCTATATAAGCCAGAGGGTTAGTCCATCGAGACACAGATACACATATCATCTCCTAGGTTGAGACCACAACTTACGATCTCGAGGTAGATCAACTCTGTACTTTGATACATCCGCAATATAAACAAGAGCAGGACATAGGGTTTTACCTAGAGAGGGGCCGAACCTGGTTAATCTTCGTGTCCCTTGTCTCCTGTTAACCCATCGATCCGATCTCACAGCTCGCCCCCCCTACCCGAGATCTGCCGGTTTTGACACCGACATTGGTGTTTTCATTGAGAGCTCACTGTGTGATCACCTCCGATTGATGGCTCATCTGCAGTTTGATAGTAGCATTGGCTGTGGCGACATCTTCGTCCCCGGCCAGCTTTTCGCCTTCGGCGGCATCGTGCTGCATGCTGATACGACCGGCTGCCTGGGCCGAGTCGAGAACTTCCCCCCAGGTCGAACCAACAAGTTCGTGAGCCTGGAGTACATCGCGGATGCTCGAGGTGACCTGGTCCTTTCAGGATGGACCTCGGATCAGCTTGAGAGTCCCCCCGACGTCGCGATCCTGGAATTGGCTCCCGATCTGATCCTCGGATCCGACCTATCAGCAGAATCGATCCCGGAGATAGATCCGGTGGTCGCCACGCCCGGACCAACCATGGCACCCTCGAATGCTGAGCTCATGCCAAGCTCGTCGAGGGCCCCGACAGTAACATCCTCGTCGCCTAGAACCGACGAGACCTCTTCTCCCGCCATCCAGGAGTTAACGCTGAACGGGCAGGATGACAGCGCTGCGTGAGGCAGCCCGAACAAGCTACTTCATATCGGTTCGACCTACAGCCAGGTCCTGAACACGGAGGACCCGTCACAAATAAATGAGGTGCTGGACCGGATCCAAAACCTGGCAATCTCATCCATCGTCTATGTTCAGATCGGATGTAAAGCCGATGATCGGGAAATTTTCGTCCCGCCCACCACCCACTTAGTCTCCACGATCGAAGACTTGACCGATGCGCTTGACTATGGCTCCGATGAAGCCACTGACATGGATGAAGACATCTATGGCGATACTGGAGCAAATCCATCCGTCAAACCCCGTACGGGGGATGGGGCGACAACGTCCACCTATGACGTTTACATGGTCGACACTCCCAAAGACAGTCCTCAGGATAAACCTAAGGAGAACACTAAGCGTCGTCGCCCGAAGAGGCGATCAAAGGGAGGCAATGGAAGCAGAAGTACGACCAACACCATAGGCGATGCCGATAACGGCGCTGCCCTAGACACCGCTGAAAACGCGGGTGAGGACAATCAAGCCTCACCCACCCAAAGGGATGAGCCCGTCGAGGCACCTGCGGAGGATGATCTCGAGGACGTGGGCACTCTCAATGACGGGTCGGACAGAGATTACCTATCCAAATCCGAGGACGATCTAAGCCTCGGACCCAAGGATTTCGTGGTACCCATCAGCCCATCCGAGCAGGCGCTGACTCAACAGCCTCCCCAACAATTCAATCGGAAGTTGGGAAGAACTGGAGGAGGCCTTTAGGGAAAACTTCCAGGGCACCTACGTCCGATCTCTGGATGCCAACGACCTCAGTCACATCGTCCAATAGGAGGGCGAGTCAGCTCGGAAATTCTGGAATCGGTTCTTAACTAAAAAGAACCAGATCGTCGATTGCCCCGATGCCGAGGCAATCGCCGCGTTCAAGCACAACATCCGAGATGAATGGTTCACCCAACAACTCGGGCAAGACCAGCCGAGAACCATGGCGGCACTTACCTCCCTAATGACCCACTTTTGCGCGGGCGAGGACAGCTGGCTTGCCCGCAGTTCCCACAGGAGCGACCCCGACACTTCGGAGGCACGCGACGGAAATGGCAAACCCAGGCGCAATAGAAATAAGCACCAAAACAAGAATGGTGGCAGCGACACCGAGGACCCAACAGTCAATGCAGGGTTCAGCGGCCCATGGGCTAAACCCAAGAAAAAACCCTTTAAAGGGAACAAGGACGGCCCCAGTGCCCTCGACAGAATACTAGACAAGTCGTGCCAAATTCATGGCACCTTGGACAAGCCTGCCAACCACACCAATCGCAATTGTTGGGTGTTCAAGCAGGACGGCAAAGCAGTTGCCGAGGAACCAAGCAAGAGCAAATCCCGCAGCGACGACGAGGATGAACCTCGTAGGCCAAGCAGCGGCGGCCAAAAGCAGTTTCCTTCCTACTTCAAAAACGTGAACATGATCTATGTCACGCATATCCCTAAAAAGGAATGGAAACGAGCACTTCAGGATGTCTACGCCGTAGAGCCGGTAGCCCCAAAGTACAACCCGTGGTCGGCTTACCCGATCACTTTTGACAAAAAGGACCACCCCACCAGTATCTGTCATGGTGGGTCGGCGGCCCTAGTTTTGGACCCCATTGTCGATGGATTCCACTTAACCCACGTCCTCAAGGACAGCAGAAGCAGTCTGAACCTGATCTACGCCGACACGGTCAGGAAGATGGGCATCGAGTCATCACGAATCAAACCCAGCAGTACCACATTCAAGGGCGTCATACCGGCCAACGTGGAGGCTCATTGCACCAGCACCGTTATGCTGGAGGTAGTCTTCAGCTCGCCCGAGAACTTCCGGAACTTGATCTTCGACATCGTCCCCTTCCGTAGCGGCTACCACGCGTTGCTCGGTCGTACTGCGTTTGCCCACTTCAACGCGGTGCCGCACTACGCTTACTTGAAGCTCAAGATGCCGGGGCCTCACAGTGTCATCACCATTAATGGCAACACAGAGACCTCCCTCCGTACAGAGGAGCAGACAGCGGCCTTCACGGCTGATTTCCAGGCAGCCGAGGAAGCTGCCCGACGTACAGCACGACAGGCGCTGCTAAGCTCTTCAAAGCGCGTACGTACCGTCACCTCGGCCCCTGGCCAACCCCGCGTTAATCCCAAATATGGACGCACGCTCCCCGGTTCCCCTCTCCTGGTAGCAGACTACGTACCTCGCGTACATAACTTTGCACTTAAAATTCCATGGGAGACCGAGGAGCAAAAATTTATAAAGCGGGTGCACTATCTTGGCACAGCCGAGCACCCACAACCTGGTTATCTCTTCGGCCACATGAAGGCCAACCAGGACTTACATCTTGGCAGCGTCAAGCAGCCACACTCCTGCGCCAGCCTCATAAGGGGCCCCGCTCCTCGGATGCGTTCGACGTAGTCAAGGCAGAGTAGCCGGCAGCATTCATCAAGCCTTGGATTAGACAAGGGATAGCTGTTTAGTAGCACGGAGGCACAGACGTGTGGCAGGGAAGGCACGGGGAACATGCCCCGCTTTTTAAAGCCCTGTACCAAATACCTTCCCTTCTTTTATTTTTACATACTCTCTGTATCCTCTAAGGTTCCTCCTTATATCAGCTCGGCATCTATGGCTAAGCCCTTATGAAAGAAAGAATAGACCTTTTTTCGGTCTCCACACAAAATTATATGTCGTTTATTCTATTTTTACCATGTAGCAATGTGGTTACCGTTAGAAATATACAGATGAGTCCGGCTTTCGACCGGGGGCTCGGATATGAAATCGAGCCTATGTTTAAGTCCGATATCTGTTCGGCGTCTCAGAGATTGCATTATATGCATCAGTTTCGAATCATGATTTTGGTCAATGATTGGGTTGCCCGGCTCCTGTTCTTGCCTCCTATGTTCCGCTCTGTTCGGCTAGGAGCGCAAAGGGAGCACCACTGCGAATGTGCTTCCAGCTCGGCCTGGTCAAGCGCCTCAGTGGAGAAAGCCGAAAAATCGACTGTCATGATAAGCGTAAACTGGTCGGCTATCTGAAGACAGTATCAAACTATAAGCCGTTAGTGGTTACACCATGATAAATGAAGGGTTCTTGTTTTAAGAACCAAGGTGTTATAACTGGTGCACTTCGGATTGTCCGATCATCACTACACCAGGGGCAAGGTCAACTACCCCACAATTTGAACTCCTATGACTAAGTGAAGGTTATAAAGCCGATATGGTCTGATTGCCTCGTTCCTCCAATACGCAGCCGCCTAAGTGCGCCGAGACGTTGGATAAAAGTTCATGTGTTTTTTGAGGAACACCCCGCGTAGTATCTACAAAGGGGGTAGAAGCCGACGACTGGACACTTTTAGTATAAACGGTCGCACAGGAATAGACATAACACGTCGGACGCAAACGATTAATCAGCATAAATATTACTTTTTTTACAAAAGTTGCCACGGCATACAGAGGGACTTTTTAGAACCGGAGCTCGGATTTCGAGCACTGTGCCTCGGTCACCCGCACACCTTCTTGGACCTCGGACAAAAACTGCTCGAGCATCCTCCTCTTCCCTTCCAAAGGCCCTGATGCGATCTCGAGCGGATTTATCTTTGGATAGTGTGCCATCGTCGACACATATGCCCACTCCGCGCCTTCCAGGCAGGCCGACCGCTTGCAGTTCTCAATCTGGGGGCTTGCATTCCGCAGCCTGTTCACCGGCCTGAAGAAGCTGGATGGCATCGGCTCCTGCGGCCAGAGGTTGATGCAGAGATCTTTCATCACTGACCGGGCTGATCGAAATAGCTCGGCCAGCTACTTCATCTGATTGTTCAGAATAAGCAGATGCTCTGGTGCCTGGAATTGGGCTCAAAAGGTCTTCTCCGTAAAATCCTCGGGAATAGTGGCAAAGTAGGCGCCAGCGTCCGAAGCGCTCTGCGGCAGGTCCCTGAAGGCTTCTGAAGAACGCTAGACTTGTGTAAGATAAGCAAATTGGCGATCACCAAAAATGCAGCGAAGCAGGTATGGCTACCAGCGGCGATCCACTTCACCTGTTGAAGCACTTCGTGATTCGCCCTGGCCTGGGTCGTGGCCTCTTTGCATGCCGAGCTCGTTGATTCAAGCTCGGAGGCTAATTTGTTCTTTTCTTCCTGGAGGGCGTCGCACTGCTTGTATAGCTCCTCCAGGTCTCCTTCTACCTCCACGACCCTAGACGTGTGCTTCGCACCGGCCTCTATCTCTTTGGCCAGCGCATCGCTGGCCTGCTTTGCCGCAGCCTTCTGCTGATTGGCTTCCTGCCGGGCTCTTTTCAGCTCGGCTCAGAGATTCTCAAGCTTCGAAGAGGCAACTGTAATACATTGCAACATGCTTTAGAGCTTAAAACAGCTGCATGATAACTAAAAATATAGCACTAAGGTGTTTTCCGGCCTTGGCTTACCTTGGGCTTGCTCCATCTGCTTCTTAAGCAGATCCACGTCCTTGTCGGACCGATCGACCTTATGGTTCAGTTCCTCCAACTCCTTCGAGGTGGACACTGAAACCGAGGCCAAAACCTACAAATGGCATTGTTAGCTTCCTCGGACTAATCGATCCCCTGATTGGTCTTGTGCGTCCGATCAGGGTCTCAGGGGCTACTGTCTATTCACTTTATCAAACTACCTTTTTCCTTCTTTCCCTATAATCCCTGAGCAAGATTATCGAATCTAGCTCAGGGCTTGGGGGCTACTGTGGTTATACACTTGTAATAAGTACTTACAGTAGTAAACGTCTTCGGACAAATTGCATTTTATTTATCTTCTAGATACTATTGGACATATCTATTGCTAATAGTTCTACACATTGGCGTAATTTCAAATCATGATTAAAGGTTACCTAGAAGCCTTCATAGAGGCCCTTGAAAGCCTCCCTTATGCCGGCCTTTGCAGACCAGTAATTTTTCAACGCCGCGCCCAGAAGGACGCGTTGTTCGACAACGATGGAGGAGCTCGTCAGGGACGCCTCCATCTCCTCAGTCCATCCCATGGACACCTGCCCTCCGGCTGGTGGGGATGGACGGGCCACCTCGGTCCTCTCTGTGGAAGGAGGAACAACCGTTATGGTCGGCTGCCGAGGTGGCCCTGGATCGACGGGAGCCGAAGTTGTCGGCTGTCCCATCTCTTCCCCTCCCTTCGAGGAGGTGGTCTTCCCCGGCTCATCCTTGGAGGCCGAGGCCTCGACCTCAGCCATGGAGGCATCGGTGCCACCCCCCCGTGGTAAGTACTGGTGGGGCCAGCTATGAGGTCGCCTCCCCCAGCTCGTGGTGGGCAGCAAGGGAGGGGTGATGTTCCTCCGAGGCGCTGGGAGGAGGTAGCCCGCTCAATGACTCCTTGTCACTGAGACGAGAGCGCTATGGGCTGTAAAGGGGCGATTGACAAAATTAGATCTTCATAGGGAAGGATTAGAGCAAGTACAACATGCAAGGAAGTGAAGAGTAAATTATGTACCTCCTCGACGGGGGTCTATCCCTGCGTGGCTCGATAAGGTCATCCTCGGCCTCAGAAGGGGCCTTGTTGGGGGTGGCGTCGGCGACCTTATGAGGCGCCTTCGCATTCAGGGGGCATTGGCCTCCGCGACGTCTTCGGACGCCGCCCTCTTCCTCTTCGGGGAAGACGCATTCTCCTCCCCCTCATCTCCTCCCTCTTTTTCCTCCTTGTCAGAGGAGGGAGTTTGGACTTCCTCGGACTTAGCGTCCGAGGGATCTCGGATCGAAAGACCCGTCCTCTTCTTCCCCAGCTCCTTCTTCGCTTTTGCGAGAGCTTTTGGGGGTACTACGGCCAGGAGAGCCTGCAGTTCGGGGGTCTGGTTGTCTTCGGGAAGCGGCGCCGAGCACCTGATAAGCGCTGCCTTTTGCGCCCATCCCTGATTACAATAGAGAAGGGTTTAGATGAATAGGGTAAAAGGAATCTTGCTGAGAACGAGGTGATTTATACCTCGGACGGGGCAAGGGTAGCGCTGTAGCCGCTGTCAGGCCTGGCCTCGGGAAACAAATTTTGGGACGGCTTGAAGAGGGCCGTCCACTGATACGTCTCCAACGTATCTATAATTTTTGATTGTTCCATGCTATTATAGTGTCAATCTTGGATGTTTTATATGCACTTATATGCCATTATATATCATTTTTTGGGACTAACCTATTAACCCAGTGCCCAGTGCCAGTTGTTGTTTTCTGCTTGTTTTTGCCTTTTCAGAAAATCATTATCAAAAAAAGTCCAAACAAGAAAAAAACTTTGGATTTTTTTTCTGGACCAGAAGAGACCCACGAAGCTTCGGGAGAAGACCAGAAGAGCCACGAGGAGGCGACAAGCCTGGAGGGCGCGCCCAGGGGGGTAGGCGTGCCCCCCAGGCTTGTGGGCCCCTCGTAGCCCCTCCTGACCTAATGCCAGCGCTATAAATTCCCAAATATTCCCAATATACGAGAGAGACAGAAGAGAAAATCTTTCCATCGCCGCAAGCCTCTATTCTTCCGTGATCCCATCTGGAGGCCTTTTCCGGTACTCTGCCGGAGGGGGAATCGATCACGGAGGGCTTCTTCATCAACCTTGCTGCCCTTTCGATGATGTGTGAGTAGTTTACCACATACCTATGGGTCCATATCTAGTAGCTAGATGGCTTCTTCTCTCTCTTTGATCTTCAATACCATGTTCTCCTCGATGTTCTTGGAGTTCTATCTGATGTAATCTTCTTTTGCGGTGTGTTTGTTGGGATCTGATGAATTGTGAGTTTATGATCAGATTATTCATGAGAAATATTTGAGTCTTCTATGAACTCTTTTATGCATGATTATTATAGCTTTGTATTTCTCTCCGATCTATCAATTTGGTTTGGCCTACTAGATTGATTTATCTTGCAATGGGAGAGGTGCTTTGTGATGGGTTCAATCTTGCGGTGCTCAATCCCAGTGACTGAAGGGGACATGACATGTATTTGTCTTGTTGCCATTAAGGATAAAAAGATGGGGTTTAATCATATTGCTTGAATTTACTTTGTCTACATCATGTCATCTTGCTTAAGGCGTTACTCTGTTTCATACTTAATACCCTAGACGCATGCTGGATAGCGGTCGATGGGTGGAGTAATAGTAGTAGATGCAGGCAGGAGTCGGTCTACTTGTCTCAGATGTGATGCCTATATACATGATCATTGCCATGAATCCGTCATAATTATTTGCTTTTCTATCAATTGCCCAACAGTATTTTGTTTACCCACCGTATGCTATGTGTGCAAGAGAGAAGCCTCTAGTGAAAACTATGGCCCCCGGGTCTACTTTATCATATATTAAAAACCTAAAAATACCTTGCTGCAATTTATTTACTTTTATTTTATTTAGTATTTTAGTTTATCTATCTATCACTATCAGAATTAATCCTTGCAAATAACCGCTAAGAGGATTGACAACCCTCTTATTTGCGTTGGGTGCAATTGTTTGCTTTTGTGTGTGCAGGTGCGCTTAATGGGATTTTGCTTGGTCCTCCTACTGGCTTGATAACCTTGGTTCTTAACTGAGGGAAATACTTATCTCTACTATACCGCATCATCCTCTCCTCTTCGGGGAAATACCAATGTAGTCTACAAGTAGCAGGAAGAATTTCTGGCGCCGTTGCCGGGGAGACATCATCAAAATTACCAAGTACCTTCGCACAAACTATCATGCACTTGCATTTATTTTATTTGCCTTTTTATTTGCATTTGCCTCTCATTTTGATCTCCCCCACTTCTAATTTTTTTACAGAAGTACAAAAATATTTTCGTTTGCTAGTTTGCTTGTTTGCTTCACCACTATGGTTAGTTCTTCGCTTGTTACTATCACCCCCGAAAATGAAGTGCTTAATTTTAAACAAAGGGGAGGAGAAAATTCAAAAGATGTCTGGTATAGGATTTGTGATGCCCAAAATAGATCAACTCATAAGCAATCCACTACCGTTCTTCTTCGAAATTTTTATGTGGGAGTTACTACTTGGTATAGATTTGTGCTTAACACTATTACCGGAGGGAATTTCTTGATGTGTCCCACTTTGGACGTTTTTAATGCTATGGGAAATTTAGTGGGACCACCACCTATCATTATTAATGAAACAACATTGACTTTGGAACATGTTATGCAAAGATTAGAAGCTATTGAAAATAAAATGCCTACCCTTGAACATCTTGAGAATTTAGATAAAAAGGTCCATAATCATATTACTCAATTTGGTTCTAAGGTGGGAATTGCTTTGAAAACCCTAAAGGAGAAAGAACCAATAATTAACGAAAGGATAAAGCAAAGTCCCGCTAGAATCTATAAGTTAGAGGAATTTATTAATAATTTGGGTTCCGCTTTTTCATCCGCTAAAACTATTGATATGACTTCTTCCAATAAAAATTGCAAGTTTATGTATGTTCCTAAGAATAAGGGTGCCATGTCTAGCAAGGGGAATGAGGATCTTAAAATGACTAGTGTGCACCCCAATGTTATTGATATAATAAAGGAACCTATCTATGAAAGCAAAATTCTTGATTTTGTGCCTAGAAGCGTGATGATAAAAAATTCCTATGCTAATTCTCTTAGAAAGAGTGGGTGTGTAATTGAGGATTTGGAAACCAAGGATGACAACACTTGGCGCTAGCGTTTCCACTTTACCAACGCAGTCTACAAGTAGCAGGAAGAATAATGCTCTTTGTGATCTTGGTGCTAGCGTTTCCACTATACCGAAATCTTTGTGTGATGTGCTAGGTCTCACCGATATGGATCCTTGTTCCCTTAATTTGCATCTTGCAGATTCCACTATTAAAAAGCCATTGGGTAGAATAAATGATGTGCTTATTCTTGCAAATAGAAATTATGTGCCCGTGGATTTTATTGTTCTTGACATTGAATGCAATCCTTCTTGCCCCATAATACTTGGTAGGCCTTTCCTACGAACAATTGGTGCGATTATTGATATGAAAGAAGGTAAAATAAGATTTCAATTTCCATTAAAGAAAGGGATGGAACACTTCCCTAGAAAGAGAATTAAGGCAACTTATGAATCTATCATGAGGGCGACCTGTGGAATTAACTTGAAGGATGACAACACTTGAAACTATGCATTATGCCTAGCTAGGGGCATAAAATAATAGCGCTTGTTGGGAGGCAACCCAATGAATAAAATAAATTTTTGTTTTTACTTTCTGTTCTTGTGTGTTTACACAATTATATCCTCTATTATGATTGTCTTTTTATCTTTTAATTAGTGTTTGTGCCAAGTATTGCCTTTGGGATGATGTTGATGATAGTATAATTGATGTTGTTTGGAAAACAGAAAGTTTTGCGTCCAGTGCTAGAATTGTGATTCTGTACTGGAGAGTCAGAAAAATCTGAAATTTTTACACAGTCTTGGTATATGAATTGTTTACGTTTCCCTAATTTTTCAGAATTTTTGTAGTTACAGAAGTATAGCTTCTAAATAGATCTTTACAGACTGTTCTGTTTTAAACAGATTCTGTTTTTGTTGCATAGTTTGCTTATTTTGATGAATCTATGGATCGTATCGGGGGGTATGAGTCATGGAGAAGTTGGATTATAGTAGCATTATGCCAATATTAAATATGAATCAATTTACAACAGTACCTAAAGTTTAAGATTTGTTTGTTATACTAACGGATCTCACGAGGTTTCTGTTGAGTTTTGTGTGCTGAAGTTTTCAAGTTTTGGGTGAGACTATGATGGATAAAGGAATAAGGAGTGGCAAGATCCTAAGCTTGGGGATGCCCAAGGCACCCCAAGGTAATATTTAAGGAAGACTCAAGCGTCTAAGCTTGGGGATGCCCCGGAAGGCATGCCCTCTTTCGTCTACAATCTATCGGTAACTCACTTGGAGCAATATTTTTATTCATCACATGATATGCGTTTTACTTCGAGCGTCTTGTGATATAGTTTGTTTTCTTTTTTAGTTTGTCACAATCATCTTTGCTGAACACACCTTTTTGAGAGGGACACACATTATTCATGATTTTTTAGAATACTCGATGTGCTTCACTTATATCTTTTGAGCTAGGCAGTTGCTCTAATGCTTCACTTATATCTTTTAGAACACGGCGGTGGTTATATTTTAAAGAAATAGTTGCACTCTCATGCTTCACTTATATCTTTTTGAGAGTCTAATAAATAGCAATGGTAATATGCATGGGTTATGAATTTGGTCCTGATATGATAGGTATTCAAGAGGGATATAATAGAAACTTTCATGTAGATCACTGAATATGATAAGTTTGATTCCTTGCAATAGTTTTGCGATATTAAGATGGTAATATGTGGGAGGTGCTAGTAGATAATTGTGGTTTAGTAAGAATATTGGTGTTAAGGTTTGTGATTCCTGAAGCATGCACGTATGATCTGTCATTATGCTAAGAAGTTGGAGCATGATTTATTCTTGATTGTCTACCTTATGAGTGGCGGTCGGGGACGAGCGATGGTCTTTTCCTACCAATCTATCCCCCCTAGGGGCATGCATAGTAGTACTTTGCTTCGAGGGCTAACAAACTTTCGCAATAAGTATGTGAGTTCTTTATGACTAATGCGAGTCCATGGATTATACGCACTCTCACCTTTCCGCAATTTGCTAGCCTCTTCTGTACCGTGCATTACCCTTTCTCACATCGAGAGTTGGTGCAAACTTTGCCGGTGCATCCAAACCCCGTGATATGATACGCTCTATCACACATAAGCCTTCTTATATCATCCTCAAAACAGCCACCATACCTACCTATCATGGCATTTCCATAGCCATTCTGAGATATATTGCCATGCAACTTCCACCGTTCTGTTTTTATGACACACATCGTCATTGTCATATTGCTTTGCATGATCATATAGCTGACATAGTATTTGTGGCTCAGCCACCGTTCATCATTTTTATACATGTTACGCTAGCATCATTGCACATCCTGGTACACTGCCAGAGGCATTCATATAGAGTCATATTGTTCTAGTATCGAGTTGTAATATTGAGTTGTAAGTAAATAAAAGTGTGATGATCGTCATTATTAGAGCATTGTCCCAGTAAGGAAAGAATGGTGGAGACTAATGAGTCCTCGAAAAAGTGGGGATGAGGTCCATGAGACTGTTCTAAAAAAGAGAGGCCAAAAAGAGCCCATGAAAAAAAAATGAGAGAAAAAGAGAGAAGGGGCAATGTTACTATCCTTTTTCCACACTTGTGCTTCAGAGTAGCACCATGTTCTTCATATAGAGAGTCTCCTATTTTGTCACTTTCATATACTAGTGGAAAATTTTCATTATAGAACTTCGCTTGTATATTCCAATGACGGGCTTCCTCAAATGCCCGAGGTATTCATGAGCAAGCAAGTTGGATGCACACCCACTTAGTTTTCATGTTGAGCTTTCATACACTTATAGCTCTTAGTGCATCCGTTGCATGGCAATCCCTACTACTCGCATTGACATCAATTGATGGGCATCTCCATAGCCCGTTGATTAGCCTCGTCGATGTGAGACTATCTTCTTATTTTTGACTTCTCCTTATTAATCTCTACCACCCTATTCTATTCCACCCATATTGCTATATCCATGGCTTACGCTCATGTATTGCGTGGGGGTTGAAAAAGCTGAAGCGCGTTAAAAAGTATGAACCAATTGCTCGGCTTGTCATTGGGGTAGTGCATGATAAATATTTTGTGTTAAGAAGATGGAGCATGACAGGATTATATGATTTTGTAGGGATAACGTTCTTTAGCATTTTTATTTTGAAAGACATGATTGTTTATTAGTATGCCTGAGTATTTATGTCTTTATATCAAACTATAGACTATTGCTTTGAATCATTCGGATCTTATTATTCATACTGTAAGAGAGATTACATGATGAAACATGATAGGTAGCATTCCACATCAAAAATTCTGTTTTTATCATTTACCTACTCGAGGACGAGCAGGAATTAAGCTTAGGGATCCTTGATACGTCTCCAACGTATCTATAATTTTTGATTGTTCCATGCTATTATAGTATCAATCTTGGATGTTTTATATGCACTTATATGCCATTATATATCATTTTTTGGGACTAACCTATTAACCCAGTGCCCAGTGCTAGTTGTTGTTTTCTGCTTGTTTTTGCCTTTTCAGAAAATCATTATCAAAAAGAGTCCAAACGAGAAAAAAACTTTGGATTAATTTTTTCTGGACCAGAAGAGACCCACGAAGCTTCGGGAAAAGACCAGAAGAGCCACGAGGAGGCGACAAGCCTGGAGGGCACGCCCAGGGGGGTAGGTGATGACCCACAAGTATAGGGGATCAATCATAGTTCTTTCGATAAGTAAGAGTGTCGAACCCAACGAGGAGCAGAAGGAAATGACAAGCGGTTTTCAGCAAGGTATTCTCTGCAAGTACTGAAAGTAGCGGTAACAGATAGTTTCGGTAGTAAGATAATTCGTAACAAGTAACAAGTAACAAGTATAATAAAGTGCAGCAAGGTGGCCCAATCCCTTTTGTAGCAAAGGACAAGCCGGAATGATCTCGTATAATAAGCAAAGCGTTCTCGAGGACACATGGGAATTTCATCTAGTCACTTTCATCATGTTTGTTTGATTCGCGTTCGCTACTTTGATAATTTGATATGTGGGTGGGACGATGCTTGGGTGTTGTTCTTACTTGAACAAGCCTCCCACTTATGATTACCCCCTCTCGCAAGCATCCGCAACTATGCAAGAAGAATCAAGATAACTCTAACCATAACATGAAACATATGGATCCAAATCAGCCCTTACGGAATAGCGCATAAACTAGGGTTTAAGCTTCTGTCACTCTAGCAACCCATCATCTAATTACCACTCCACAATGCATTCCCTTAGGCCCAAAGATGGTGAAGTGTCATGTAGTCGATGTTCACATGACACCACTAAAGGAATCACAGCATACATAGCATCAAAATATCAAACGAATACCAAATTCACATGATTACTTATGACAAGACTTCTCCCATGTCCTCAAGAACAAAAGTAACTACTCACAAATCATAATCATGTTCAAGATCAGAGGGGTATTGAATAGCATTAAGGATCTGAACATATAATCTTCCACCAAATAAACCAACTAGCATCAACTACAAGATGTAATCAACACTACTAGCAACCCACATGTACCAATCTGAGGTTTTGAGACAAAGATTGAATACAAGAGATGAACTAGGGTTTGAGATGAGATGGTGCTGGTGAAGATGTTGATGAAGATTGGTCCTCTCATGATGAGAGGATCGTTGGTGATGTCGGTGGCTTCGATTTCCCCCTCCCGGAGGGAAGTTTCCCCGGCAGAATCGCTCCGCCGGAGAGCAAAATAGCTCCTACCCAGGTTCCGCCTCGAGACGGTGGCGCTTCATCCCGAAAGTTCTCTCTTTATTTTTTCTAGGGAAAATGGCTTCATATAGCAGAAGGAGGGGGCCGGAGGCCTGCCAGGGGCCCCACAAGCTTGGGGGGTGCGCCCAGGGGGTAGGGCGCGTCCCCCAGGCTTGTGGCTGCCTGGGGGGTCCCCTCCTATTGATTCTTTCACCAGTATTTTTTATATATTCCAAAATAATTCTTCGTAAATTTTTAGGTCATTTGGAGTTGTGCAGAATAGCTATCTCTGTTTCACCCCTTTCCAGTCCAGAATTCCAGCTGTCGGCATTCTCCCTCTTCATGTGAATCTTGGAAAATAAGAGAGAAAAGGCATAAGAATTGTACCATAAAGTGAAATAATGATCAAAAACATAATAATTATTAGTAGGAAATCATGATGCAAATTGGACATATCAACTCCCCCAAGCTTAGACCTCGCTTGTCCTCAAGTGAAAGCCAAAATCGATAATCATGTCCACATGTTTATAGAGAGAGTTATCGATAAAAATAAAATACGGACATGGAGCATCATGATCTTTATTATAACAGCAATATATCATCATAAAACTTCTCATGAAAAAGTGACAATTCATCCACAAGTTAAAGTATGAACCATAAACCGAATTGAAAACTAACAAACTATGATCTCAGTCACTGAAGCAATCGCAATTCATCATATTATCGAAAAGAGTCTATGTAAGAGCTTTGTATAGCAAGTTCACATACTCAACAATCATTTAGTCTTCTATTATTGCTGACACTCACGACATACTTATGGAGCAAAAGTTTCAGTCAGACAAATAGAAAGATAGGGGCTTATAATTTTGCCTCCCAACGTATTTACCTCAAGGGTAATGTCAACAATAATAACTCATGATCACCTACATCCAACTGGATATATATGCCTAGATCAATCCCCACCACGTGATGCATGCCAAGAGAGAAAATAAAAACGGAATAGAGGAGAATACTATTGACTCTTGCATGAAAGTAAATACATAAAGTAAAAGATAGGCCCTTCGCAGAGGGAAGCAGAGGTTGTCACACGCTTTTTGTTTTTGGATGTGCAAGCTCTTAATGTAAAGGAACGTCACTTGATATTGCCCCTTGTGATAGGGACCTTTATTATGCAGTCTGTTGCTTTTATTACTCCACCATCACAAGATCGTACAAAGCTTATTTTCCCTTACAATAAAAGATCATACATATTTAGGAGCAATTTTTATTGCTTTGCACCGATGACAACTTACTTGAAGGATCTTATTCAATCCATAGGTAGATATGGTGGACTCTCATGACATGAAACTGGGTTTAAGGGTTTTTGGATGCACAAGTAATATCTCTACTTAGTACATAATTTTGGCTAGCAAAAGATAGGGGCAAGAACCACATGTTAGAGGTCCAAAACAATATAACTTCTATGTGATTATAAGCAAACATAACTCATTACATTGTCTTCCTTGTCCAACGTCGACTAATTGACATAGAATATTTAAAGGGGGATCACAATCATAAAAGATGTCCAAGATAGTGTATTTATATGTGAAACCTCTCTTCCTTTATTACTTTTTCATGAATTGCAACAATGACCAATGCTATGTTTGTTAACTTCCAACAAGTTTTATCAATTATACTTCTTTTATGTGAAGTCATCACTCCCCATGGGATTAGCATATGATCTTACTTTTTATTCTTTATTTATTTCTAGGATTGGATCAACAAAAGCAAAACACTCAACTCAACTACTCTTTATTATATAACTTTCACACACGATTACATAGATAGATAGATCACAAAGCAAGCACTCGAAACTATATCATACTAAAACTTTTTTTTTTCTGAATCACCAAATAACTAAGGATCGAACTAAGATAGATAATGATGATAAAAAGTGATGGTGATACGATACCGGGGCACCTCCCCCAAGCTTGGCACAAGCCAAGGGTGGTGCCCATACCCATGAACTCAAATCTCCTTCTTCGGTGATGGTGGTGATGAAGTGGTGGGCTTGTCCTTCAGCTTCAGCAAGTACTCCAAATTTCCATTGATCCTCCGAAGAGCTCGATTCTACTCCTCTAACACAATAACCTCACGAGTAGGTGACGTATTCTGAGCACAGATTGCTTCAACAGCCCTTAATGCATTAATTTAAAATAAAGAAAGGTTATGCTGAAGAGTTTGCAATATATCTCCCTTTTTTGTAGTTTCCTTCTTGTGCATGGCTTGATCGTCTTCTCCTTGAATCCGGTCCTCCACGACCTTTCCTGGTTCCTCCTCCATAGCAGTGTCCTCCTCTCTGGACGACCACTCATAATAGTCTTCGCTGAAGGGGCGTTTGCCGGGCGAAGGTTGAACAATTCGATGCTTGGTGCGGAGCTTTCGGGGAGCCATAGTGATCTAGATCTGTCAGAAAAATAGCCCGAAACAAGAATAGGGGAAAAACTTGCGATGCGGTGGTCAAAACACCCATGAGTATATATAATGAATTTTTCCCGTGTAGGACAAGTAATATGGAAGAAAAACGGAGTCGGGAAAATCCACGAGGGGGCCACAAGCCTGGTAGGCGCGCCCTGGGGGGTTTGGCGCGTCCCCCAGGCTTGTCGCCTCCTCTTGCACTTTTCGGACTGTTTATTATTTTCCTAATTTTTATATATTCCAAAACGGACAAAAAGTACTTTTATGGAAGTTTTGGAGTCGGTTTACTTACCGTACCACATACCTACTCCTTTTCAGGATTCTGGAGCGTTCTGGAAGGTTTCTTCTATGTGCTCTTCCGGTGTAATTGTTTGAATAATATTAGTTTCAACATTAATGGGGGTGCCTGAGATATAATGTCTAATTCTTTGCCCATTAACCACTCTTGGAGTATTGCCTTTGGATTTGTTTATTTTGATGGCTCCGGAGCGATAAACTTCCTCGATGATATACGGTCCTTCCCATTTAGATAGAAGTTTTCCTGCAAAAAATCTTAAACGAGAATTGTATAATAGAACATGATCACCTACTTTGAATTCCCGTTTTTGAATTCTTTTATCATGCCATCTTTTAACTTTTTCTTTAAATTCCATAGGCTTGGGTTCTCCATTCATCTAGAGAGCTAATATCAAATAACCTCTTTTCACCGGCAAGTTTAAAATCATAGTTAAGTTCTTTAATTGCCCAATATACTTTATGTTCTAACTCAAGAGGTAAATGACATGCTTTTCCATAAACCATTTTATATACCCATAGGATTTTTATAAGCAGTTCTATAAGCCCATAATGCATCATCAAGTTTCTTAGACCAATTCTTTCTGGATCTATTAACGGTCTTTTGCAAAGTTAATTTTATTTCTCTATTACTTAATTCAACTTGAACACTAGACTGAGGATGATAAGGAGATGCAACTCTATGATTAACATCATATTTAGCAAGCAATTTACGGAAAGCACCATGAATAAAATGTGAACCACCATAAGTCATTAAATATCTTGGGACTCCAAACCTCGGAAATATAACTTCTTTAAGCATTTTATTAATAGAAGTGTTATGATCAGCACTACTAGTTGGAATTGCTTCTACCCACTTAGTAGCGTAATCAGCAGCAACTAAAATATGATTATACCCATTGGATTTAGGAAAAGGTCCCATATAATCAAAACTCCAAACATCAAATGGTTCAATAACAAGTGAATAATTCATAGGCATTTCCTGACGTCTACCAACATTACCAATTCTTTGACATTCATCACAAGGACAAACTTACATGCATCTTTGAAAAGAGTAGGCCAATAAAACCAGATTGTAATACCTTGTGTGCAGTTCGGTCTCCCGCATGGTGTCCTCCATATGCCCCGGAGTAACACTTACGTAGGATTTGTTCCTGCTCATGCTCAGGTACACAACGTCTAATAATACCATCTACTCCTTCTTTATATAAGTGTGGGTCATCCCAAACACCACAAAAAAAACACTTCCGTGATGATATGTCTTTGTCGCAGTAGGTCATGTTTTCTGTTATGCATGTACATCCGTGACAATTTTATGACAGAATCAAGATAGTCATACCTGTGCTGTCGTAGAAGTGTTCCATGACAATACTGAAATTATCATCACGAAAGTGTCCACTTCCATGACGATAAATGTCGCGTCATGGAAGTGTTTTCATCAAGGGTGACCGACATGTGGCATCCACCGTAACGGGTCGCCGTTAAGCTATCGGGTTCCGGTTTGGATCCGATAACCCGTTAACAGCCCTGACCAATGGGGATTTTCCACATGTAAAATTCTCATTGGCCCAAGGAACCATGTGTCAGCTCGGCGTTGCGATAGATGTCATCCATTCATTGGACGAGAGACACCTATGATACATCAACACGTGGCACGACCCAATAGTGGCCACTTCAGGTTAAACGGGCCGGCCCAGCCAAAGGCCCACAAGATTTTGTCAGATACCAGTGGACCGGCCCGTTAACAGCCTGCCATGTTTTGGGCCAAATTACGGCCCATATCAGATATGGCCCGTTAATAGTGCACCGTGTTTTGGGCCTGTCTAAGTCCTAGTTTGTATTATGGCATGTTAAAGGCCCATTGAACTGTTTGACTGAGTTCGGCCTGATGATAGTTTGGGCCTATTAGAGGCCCTTCACGCAATTGGGCCGTTTTCAGCCCGGTTTCACTTTTGGCCATTTAATGGCCCGTGCGGCATTTGAGCCCATTTCTGGTACAAGTGACTTTCACCTCTTAACGGCCCGTGCCGCATTTTGGCCCATTTCTGGTACAATTTACTTTCAGCCTCTTAACGGCCCGTGCAGCATTTGGGCCCATTTCTGGTACAAGTGACTTTCGGTCTCTTAACGGCCCGTGGTCTTCGTGGATAAATTTAAGCCCACTCTGACTATCGGCCTGTTAAGGGCCTGTGAAATAATTGGGCCTAATTATGGCCTGCTTTGCACCCGGCCTGCTTATAGCCCATCATGTTATTGGGCCAACCATGGCCCGGGATAAATTTTGGCCTATGAACGGCCCGTCATATAATTGGGCCAATCATGGGCATATTTAGGCCTGCTGTCGGCCCATGAATTATTCGGCACAATTCAGGCCCGATCTAATTTTCAGCCTGTTAAAAGCCCATTGTATTTTCAGGCCCAACTAAGGCACGCGGTTTACTCGGCCTGTTAAAGGCCTGAAACTACTTGGGCCCGGTTTACGTTCAGGCCTGCTAACGGTCCGAGATGATAATGGGCCCACATTTGGACCCATATATAGAGTTGCGGGCCGGCCCGTTTGCGTAGTCTAATTTTTTTATATATAGCACTGACGGACCAATAACGTTTTGGCCCATTGATCTCCGTTGAAGCTTACGGCCTAGCGACGATAGCATGTACAGTGAATAAATTCTTCTGAAAAAAAGTAAATAAATTACAGCATAGTGACTATGAATAAACCTAGACTATACAATAATGAAATAACGGGATATTACATCGACTAGGCATCAAAGTTCACCACCAGAGATAATAAAGCGCAACCAGACAGTGGATTACATACACTGGGCATCAAAGGTCGCCACCAGTGCAAATAAACACGCCGACAAAACATACATAACCAACAGCTCTTCAACACAGTTAAGGAAGGTTTGGCCTGCACGGCAGCTGCAGTGCAAGCAGCTGAGCAAGCTGATGAGACCGCGCTTGTTTGACGCTTATATCCTCCAACTCTAGCTACATAGCATCAATAGACGTCCTGTACTTCTGGTTAATCTTCGATAGAGATTGGAGTTCCAGTATGAGTTGAACTGAAGCATGTCTTTCTGTTTGAATTTGAGACTGAAGAAGTCGAACAGATTTAGGCAGTGACTTCATCGAGCTTGTGTCATTGCTATTATCGAGTAACTTCGACACTACATCAAGACATGACTTTGGGGTTGTATCACTATCCCCAAGATGTGTTGCCTTCTTCTCTGCAATTTATGTTAGAGGGACAAGCAATGGGTTCGTCTCACTATCATTGTGGCAGTTCTTCCTGGCGTCAGTGATATCACCCTGAAAGAGAAACAAGCAGAGAGATAACAGGTTTTGCACGTATAAGCATCAGTGTTGTCAATTCATCCCATTTATTAGTGGCAAAATAAAGAGACACGGTTTAAAATAGCATTAACATAAAAGACATGGCAGGAAATGGTATTTTGCAGGAGTGGCCAGCTTAACCACACCACTGGATTACAGATCAAGAACACAAGCATACATGTAGTGCTAAAGAACGTATAAGCATCAATGGTGAGTGTACTGTCAATTTATCCCATTTCAGATTGGTAAATATAGAGACGATTTAAATAACATTAACATAATATGGCATTGTTCATAGTTAAGACATGGCAGGATATGACATTGTGCTGGAGTTGGTAGTTTCACCACACCACTGGATTACAGATCAAGAACACAAGCATACATGCAGTGCTAAAGAAGATCACTTGCTATGTTTAGTTTAATTTACATGGTATGAATAAGGAACTAGGTTGTGCAACTAAAAAGTGAAATTGAGAAGGACAAACTTATGTTTATGAACTTCTTCGTAATAAACTTTAAACATGCAATTTGATGCAAATGACAAAAAATAAACAGCAGTAACAGAAATAGCTATCCAAATATACACAACAAAGTTTGAAGGCTCGAGAAGGACAAACTTACATTAGTAGTGAATACCGGCTCTATAAAGCCCTTTTCCATGTTGATGGGGGGGGGGGCAATTCAAGAAGTTTACCAAAGAGTCTTCTTCATAAGCATTGCCTTTATTCTACATTTTGTTAAGAGTAAATATAGATGTGATAATATAGGAACAAATGGAGATTATTTAAGCTAAGATGCAGAGTGATGCTACATCATGAGCTAGCTATAAATGTAAGTACAACATACATGCAAAAGGTACTGACAAGAGCAATGCAGAGCTAAACTTCTTCAGTAGCATTGGTTTATTCAACATTTTAGTAAGAGTAAATATAGATCTGATGTGTACAAAATCAAGGGCAAGGAAAATAAGCTGCAAAGTGATGGTACATGAACAACTAGCTGACAATATAAGTAAAGTGATAAAGGACAACATATACTTGGAAGAACAATGCAGAGCTAAACTTCTTCATAAGCATTGGGTTTATTCCACATTAATGTAAGCAATAATATATATCTGATAATTTGGAGCGAACAGTGGATAAGCAAGCTATCATGCACACTGATGTCACATAATCAACCAGGTATGAATGTAAGTACAGGGATACAGGACAACAGGTGGTAACAAGAGCAAAGCAGCGAGCAGCATAGTTGCGATATCCTAGGTTTTGTGGCGCTGATTCTATCGCCAATATAAGTGGGGTGCTATCTGATTTTTCCGGTACCACAACCTTTTTCAAGGACTTTGCTTTTGCTCCTTCAGGTTCTGCGGTCACCCTCTTCCTTTTGGATGTCTGATACACAAGAACAACATTTGAATGGAAAAACATGGTATGATGAGTATTGATAATGGATGGGCATGGCATCTTCACATATATGATGAGTAAACTAAGCAGATGGTGGTGCAACGAAGTAGAAGAAATGCAAGACACCTTATGCAAGATACGTGCAAGCAATAAAACCTTGCCAAATTAGAACCCAGGCACCTTGTTGGCTGAACAGGATAGGCCATCTTCCTTTGACTCCTTGAGCTCAGAATAGTCAGTAGGATCATATTCTGAACATGAATCTGTAGGTGGGGAGCGTGTGGGTTTCATTGCATCCAGAATGGAACTCAATCCCTTGATGCCAAGTTTGTTAGCCATTGCACTGTTCCGCAATATTCTTTTGGTGTGCGCATTCTCATATTCATTGTGATTATGTTCACTATCTGAGAAGCATAAAACATAAATAGTAGTGAGATTATATGTGTAATGCAGAGGATGTACTAATATAATAGGGGCTCCCTGTAAACCCTTGTGTGCTATCACTGGATTCTGATGAGAGAGCCCATGTGTTCTGTAATTTGGTGCGTACATTAATATAATCTGGCACAACTACACACAAAAATAGGCTCCCTATTGGGAGCTCCAGAGTTAAGGATAGTTGGCAGATGATAGGTTTCAAAATATACAGTATAGAAAGTTTATTGCCAAACCATGATAACAAGAGCGCACAGAGAAATAGTATTCCCTCATGTCTCTATATGTGGCGCACATGCATTTCAAAACTCACGTACTAACATTAGCTAACCAATTAAATGTAAGCTTTGGAAATATGAGTGGCATGTAGTTTAGCTTGAAGGATGGAGTGCTTCTAGTACAACAGAAAGGCACTAGGCAGATCGCAGTGTAGATAAAAGGGGGACACCATAAGCATCATAAATAAATCGGGAAAGTGGAACTGGCTGGAAAACATGCGGTTATATTGCCGCTACTAATCGAAACCCTACCGATCACCTACAGGCCATCTCTATTCACTTGAACGCGCACTACTGTTACTATCAGTCTAGTCTCTCAAAGGCCACACGGCTCCCAGCATTTCATGGATATTATGGCAGACCAACTCGAAGTGCTGAAAGCATCTAGCAGAAGCGGCCCAATAGACCTATCGACTGCATATGTCACTGATCCCCTTCCTAACAAGGAACATATTGTACTTATTAAAGAAGAACAGAAGAGGAACATGTTAAAGAATAGAAGAGGAAGCATATTATGGAGATTCTGCTTCTTTCTATACAATGTTGGTTGCCCACCCATGATGAATCAGAGCGCCCAAAGAAATGCTATTCCCTGGTGTCTCTCTACATGTGGCCACATGCATTTGGAAACTCAAGTGGGAGCATTAGCTGACCAATTAAATGTGTGTCTGTTAACTAATATCAGTATCATATCACATTCGTATTTGAACAACTAAGCTTTGGAATTATGATTGTTGTGTTGTTTAGCTTCAAGGGTGGACTGCTGCTAGTACCACACAAAGCACCTACGCAGATCATAGTGTATATATAATGGGAAAACCCTAAGCATCACGAGTAAAATCAGGAAAGTGGAACTTGCTGGAAAATATGGGCTAGTATTGCCGGTAAGGCTAGAAAGGCTTCGGATACCAGCTCTCTTCAACTGAAGGCGCAATACTGTTACTATCAGTCTAACTCTCAAAGGCGACACAGCCCCCAGCATTTCCTGGATATTATGGCAGACCAACACGAAGAGTTGAAAGCATCCATCACAAGTGACCGAATAGACATGTATACTGCAAATGTCCCTGCTCCTCTTCACTACGAGGAACATACTGTACTACTATACTTATTAAAGAAGAAACAGAAGAGGAACATGTTAAAGAAGAGCAAGCAGATTTTGGATAATAAAATGTTTGTTGCCCACCCATGATGAACCAGAGCGCATAAAGAATGCAACTCCCTGCTGTCTCTCTATATGTGGCGCATGTGCTTATTGAACAAAAGAAGGAACATTAGCTGACCAATTAAACGGTCTCTGTTTTAGTAATATCAGCATCATATCAGATTTGTATTTGAACAACTAAGTTTGGAATTATGAGTGGCATGTTGTTTAGCTTGATGGGTCGAGGAGCAGTGCTAGCACGTCACGAAGCACCTACGATGATGGTACTGAATATAAAGGGAATGGCTACATGCAAGTCGCCTGACTTTCATCATTTGGGCCAGTCGACCATTTCAGGCAGTTGGATGAAGATCCTACGTCTCCTAACCCTTCTTCTTCCTCACCTCTTCTTCTTCCCCGACAGACCACCGCACGGGCCGCCACCCAAACCACCGGCCCCCGCCCCCCGCGACCGGCTCACCGCCCCGCCCTCCCCTGAACCGCCCCCACCACCGTGCCCACCTGAAACCCTAAGATAGATAATGGGGTAGCCCCCCGGCGAGCCCCTTCCTTATCCTTCCTTCCCTACAGCGAACTCCGGCAAACTCTAAAAAATCGACTGACCCCAATTTGAAATTCAGTCGACTGTCATTTAGCTAATGTGGAATATAAAAGGGGAAAACCATAAGCATTGCGAGTATAGTGTTGAGCATGCCATGGCGGATCTAAAGGTGCAAACCGTACAAAGGCTACTTGGCAACCAATGTTTCCTTTCAACTAACAGGTAAGATTCTAAGAGATGGACAGGAAATCACAGTAAAGGAGTGGCGATCTATTTTCTTTCTGAGATAAATAACTTGAGCAGATACGAAAGAGTACCACCTCTTGTGCGACGCCGTGTAAGCATCTGCTGAGACGTCAAGGATGCTGCGGTAGGATGGCTGTCGGCGGCGTGGAAGTAGATCTGGGAGGGCAGACGGTGGCGGCAGGGGATATGTCCTGGTGCGGTGGACGAGACGGTCGTAGGAGCGGCCCCAGTAAGGTGGACAACGACGCGGATGAAGCGAGAGGACGCGATGCAAGGATCCTGGTCCTAAGCCGTGGATGAGAGATGTCGATCTCTTGTAATGGACGACGGCGTCGGGGTATCAGCTCCGGCATGGTGGAGGAGGACGGCGGTGGACGGGGTGGTGGACGGAGGAGGCTGGGGTGGAGAGGGTGTTTTGGCGCCCACGAAGTACGAATGGGGAAATGGAGGGAGAGAGGTAGGAGGGAACCGTGTCTTTGGGACGCGCTTGTCTCAAATGTGGGGAAGTTACAAACTTAGCCCCCGTTTAAAATTTCAGACATCAGAGCAATATTGGTCGGTTGGGGATAGGACGGTAATCTCGCATACCCCGAATATTTGCCGAGATCGATTTCGGCCGAGGAGAGTTTGTTTTGGCGCCCACTGTTGGCGCCCACCGTGTATGAATCGGGGTGAGAGGCGATTTCGGCCATGGAGAGACTGTGTTTTGGCACCCACCGTGTATGAATCGGGGTGAGAGGCGGTTATGTCACCTTTGACTGAAATTAAAAAGCTACCCCTATCGAGGCCTATAGAAATCCAGCCGATAGGCTTTGCGTGTCAGGGATAGGCAGTAATGGAAAATTTCCATCTCCCAAAATTTCTTTTCGGGCGGTTACGGCCGAGGAGGGACTGGGTGTTTTGCCGCTTAATTCGAATCCATTTTGTATTCTTTCACGTTTACAGTGCCAACTTAATTCAAATCCATTTTGTATTCTTTTTTTTCGGGCAGGATCCAAGATATTTTATACTGCATCGCACACGATTCTTGCTAATGAACTGTTTGTGGTGTAATTGATTTTTTCATTTTGATTTGAAAGACAAAATGGGGTTACGACAGGAAAGGTCGGTGTTTGAATTGCTAGAACATTTATCGACAGTGAACATGCAACTATAGGAGTGTCGTGCTAAAATTTGGAATTATTCCGGGTTTGTTTGGCCTTTTTATACATTAATTTAGTTTTCTAGGCATTTAATGTGCATGATTCAAATTTGAACTACCGGCACATGCTCTAGTGCACCAAAATGGGTTGAAAAATCGTATATGTGTCCTTAGGTGAATGTTTGGGTCCCATACAAGAAATCGAAGTGAATTTCAAACATCTGGGCGTCGTGGCTCGGCCGAAACATTGAGAAAATTGGTTTTTAAATTCATGTAAATCCAAAAATTAACTAAACATCACGGAACTTGGCATGGTGTCTTGAGATTGCACCAACATGCTGTGGTAAAATTTTTGTTCGATTTGGGACAAGTTTTGGTATAAGCTTCTTACAAACCGGAGCTTCTCTCAAGAAGGCTCATGGTTCCGATAGGGAACGTGTCACCTTTGTGGGCGAAACGACATACGCTACGTCTTCCTACCTTGATTTTTTTACATAGGCAACATAGACCAATAGGAGTGTCGTGCTAAAATTTGGAATTATTCTGGGTTCGTTTGGCCTTTTTTATACATTAATTGAGTTTCTAGGCATTTAATGTGCATAATAAAAATTTGAATTACATGCACATGCTCCAGTGCACCAAAATGGGTTGAAAAATCATATATGTGTCCTTGGTGAATGTTTAGGTCCCATACAAGAAATGGGAATGAATTTCAAACATCTAGGCGTCGTGGCTCAGCCGAAAACATTGAGAAACTTGGTTTTTAAATTCCTGTAAATCCGAAAATTGCCTAAAAATCACGGAACTTGGCATGGTGTCTTGACATGGCACCAACATGCTATGGTCAAAATTTTGTTCGATTTGGAACAAGTTTCGGTATAAGCTTCTTACAAACCGGAGCTTCTCTCAAGAATGCTCATGGTTCCGATAGGGAATGTGTCACCTTTGTGGCTTTTGGTGGGGGGAGGGGGCGGGGACATAGATATTTCCACGGTTGCCGAAATTTTACGAACGGTGCAGCAAATAACTAGCGTGCAAGTGTGGTTGACGCGCGGTCGGTGGACTGTAGCCGACGAACCTTCTGGCGTAAGCCATACATGTTTGTGGTGTACTTGATTTTTTCATTTTGATTTGAAAGACAAAATGGGGTTACGACAGGAAAGGTCGCTGTTTGAATTGCTAGAACATTTATCTGCAGTGAACATGCAACTATAGGAGTGCCGTGCTAAAATTTGGAATTATTTCGGGTTCGTTTGGCATTTTTTATACATTAATTGAGTTTTCTAGGCATTTAGTGTGCATAATTCAAATTTGAACTACAGGCACATGCTCCAGTGCACCAAAATGGGTTGAAAAATCGTATGTGTCCTTGGGTGAATGTTTCGGTCCCATACAATAAATGGGAGTTAATTTCAAACACTCTGGGCATCGTGGCTCGGTCGAAAACATTGAGAAACTTGGTTTTTAAATTCCTGTAAATCCAAAAATTGCCTAAAAATCACGAAACTTGGCATGGTGTCTTGACATGGCACCAACATGATGTGGTAAATTTTTTGTTCGATTTGGGACAAGTTTTGCTATAAGCTTCTTACAAACCGGAGCTTCTCTCAACAAGGCTTATGGTTCCGATAGGGGATGTGTCACCTTTGTGGGCGAAAGGACATACGCTGCCTCTTCCTGCCTTGATTTTGTTTACAGAGGCAACAAAGGCCAATAGGAGTATCGTGATAAAATTTGGAATTTTTCCGGGTTTGTTTGGCCTTTTTTATACATTAATTGAGTTTCTAGGCATTTAATCTGCATAATTCAAATTTGAACTACATGCACATGCTCCACTGCACCAAAATGGGTTGAAAAATCGTATATGTGTCCTTGGGTGAATGTTAGGTCCCATACAAGAAATGAGAATGAATTTCAAACATCTGGGCGTCGTGGCTTGGCCGAAAACATTGAGAAACTTGGTTTTTAAATTCCTGTAAATCCAAAAATTGCCTAAAAATCACGGAACTTGGCATGGTGTCTTGACATGGCACCAACATGCTATGGTAAATTTTTTGTTCGATTTGGGGCAAGTTTTGGTATAAGCTTCTTACAAAAAGGAGCTTCTCTCAAGAAGGCTCATGGTTCCGATAGGGGATGTGTCACCTTTGAGGGGGAAACGACATACGCTGCCTCTTCCTGCCTTGATTTTTTTACAGAGGCAACAAAGACCAATAGGAGTGTCGTGCTAAAATTTGTAATTATTCCGGGTTTGTTTGGCCTTTTTTATACATTTATTGAGTTTCCTAGGCAATGTGCATAATTCAAATTTGAACTACATGCACATGCTCCAGTGCACCAAAATGGGTTGAAAAATTGTATATGTGTACTTGGGTGAATGTTTAGGTTCCATACAAGAAATGGGAATGAATTTCAAACATCTGGGCGTCGTGGCTCGGCCGAAAACATTGACAAACTTGGTTTTTAAATTCCTGTAAATCCAAAACTTGCCTGAAAATCATGAAACTTGGCATATTGCCTTGACATGGCACCAACATGCCGTGGTAAAATTTTTATCCTATTTTTTGAAGGCGCACAGATTAACAACCAACAAAGTCATTTTGGAACAAAGAGCTGCCACGTTACAATCAGAAACACAAGTGTTATTCAAACTGTGGGCGTTGTACTAACCATTTACGTGCCGCCACGCGTCCCCATTTTTATTGGCTAGGAGGCGCTGCACTGTGATTTAGGCGTGTGAAGATTGGCCATGATAACTAATGTAATCCGTGCTGAAAAATCTCGTCAATTGAGCCAATTAATTACTAATCCTTCGCATGCAGTTACCACTGAGCAATGCTAGACTCACGGGGAGGATTTTTACAGACTTTACGGAGTAGCAAACGTGGAGGATTAGGATTGGATTTAGGGGGTGGGAAGGGGCCCACCCCCTGAAAATTAGGGGGGGTCTAGTTTGATTAGTTGGAAGATGCCCGTATTAGCCCCGTAAAGGCCCGTGAGTGCAGCATTTTTGGTTACCACCCACTTCTCATGCCCACCCTTCATAAATTTAGGTGCTGGGTAGCAAATCAGCATGCAGTACAAGGTGCATGCACAACCTAGGGACCAGAGGGAGACGTGTATCGAGGCAAGTAACCAGAATTATTTACTATGGGATTTAAAAGGTTGGGCATGGAGAGTGGGTCGAATGAGGCATGCAGACCGCTCTATGCACCTGGACGGAGGGAGTAGCTATTTGAGTAGATGGGAGGCGTGGAGCAGACCACTGCGCAGGCTCACCGGGAGGCGAGCCCTTTGACCTCCACCCGCCGCCCACCTCGCTCCAAATTTCTCCATTAATGGCGCCCGAGCCCCTGTTTTAATGGCGTGGCTAGGCCTCAGTTGACTGAGATTTAAGAGAGAGAAAAGAAAATCTGAAAAGAAAATTTTGCACGGATCTTGATGTAAGATCTCATGGACATAGCATCGACTGAGACTTAGCAAGACTGATATATATGACGACGATGGCAATGGATAATAATAATTGTCTTACATATTCATTAAGATAATTAAAGATGCCACATGCGGCAACGCCCGAAAGACACAAGGGCAAAACCAGGAAGACGCAGATAACGATCTGGGTCGCTGCTCTCTACTTCACCTCGATCTACTCCGCCATCTTCGTCATTTCGTCCACCTTGATCTCTTTCACGTCCTCAATACGTCGCTTGCGAGCATCCATGGATCCCTCCAGGAGCATTTCATGCTCCATGCGGAGCTTAGCATTCTTATCCATAAGTTTCCTGACCATGACGACCGTCTTCTTCAAAACGACAGTTGTCTCCTTGTGCTGCTTCGCCCTGCCGGCGATCTTCGCCCTCATCTGGTCGCGCTCGGTGCAGAGCCTCACCTTGTCACCCCTTAGTCCGCGGATGACGCCGGTCGACTTATCCAATGCGGCATAGCTCTCCTCCTACAGCTTCGCCCAGCGGGAGATGTCATCGTCCATCAGCTTATTGAGCATAGCACGCATGCGCCTGTGAGAGCCCTCGAGTGCCCATGATAGATCCATCCAGGCCACCGCAACGCGGCAGGACCTCTCTGCTACTTCCACGGCGTGGTGGGACATCTATGCCGCTTTTGCGGCACGGCCGGACCACTCTGCTACTTCGGCGGCGTGGCGGGACCTCAGTGCTGCTTCGGCGGTGCGGCAGGACCTCTGTGCTGCTTCGGCGGCGTGGTGGGACCTCTCGGCTGATATCGCGGTGAGGCGGGACATCTCTGCTGCTTCACTCTCCGCTCCGTGGTCATTTCTCAACCAAGAACTCCTCCCACGGGACATGGCAGATGCAAGGAAGGATGAAGACTTGTTTGTTTGTTGATGAGGAATTGAGGAGGAATGTGCAGTCATTTTCGAGTAGGTGGTATTTATAACCTAGTAATAAGCTGCTAAGTGGGAAAACGTTTAGGTTTTGATCGGTGTGAACAGGTTTGCAATTACATATAGCGTGGTAATTTGGAATGTGACGGGAAACAAGGTCAAAATTATTTGACGGTTCTGGTTTCGAAGTGCGGCACGATTCCCGGATGGTGTAATTAAGAGCAAGTATAATGAGGTGACGTAAGCAGGCTATAAGGATTAAAATATTATATTATTGCTGAGTTGGAAGAGAGAGAGGAGAAGCAGGCTGTAGACTTACAGCCGACTGTAGCACGAGCTCCAAGAAGCTTTGTGAGAGTGGAAGGTGGGCCATATGTTAAGAAAGTAGTACTTTCTTATAGCTAACTATTATACGTGTTGGCTATTACATTGATTATAGATGACATGGCAACATGCTATAGCCAGCAGCTTGCTATATTATTAACCATGCTCTAACGTGGCCAAGCGTTCTCGGATGCGTACGTGGTGTGTGCACCGCAATCGGCGATGTCAGCACATGACTTGTCCCATCAACCGTGTGTGCTTGTTATTACCATCACGCACAATTCTTTTAATTAGACATCACCGCTCTATGATGAAGCCATACACACTTAATTACTTTCCCTACCGAAGACTCCATTTCACACACACACACAAACACACACACTCTCCCCCCCTCTCTCTCTCTCTCTATCTCTCTCTCTCTCTTTCACACAGTCTCTATACGACTAGACACGAGATAATTGCATGGTTAGTCCTTGTACTAGCAGGCGGCGTCTAACATGGTCCTCATAGTTAGGAAGTGCTTCGATACAATCCTCATACATGCAAATACGGTGTATATATAGTCCTTGAAGTTGCAACAGTGGTCCTGGCTATACGCCTCGCGTACGTAGCCCATATGCCTCCACTGCCACATCACCATCGATCCCACAGGTCAATCGGACTGAGTCAAACGTCCGTGTGGGACCAACGTGTCAGTGGGCGTGAGAAATCTATTGAGAATAAATCAACATGCTCTATTATATTGTACGGTAAAGATGCGCTGGTTATTTATTTTTCGTGGTAACATGCTCTTTTTTTAGGGGGCGGGGTAACAAGCTCTGGTTTATTCGTAGAGTACATGCTAACTGCTTAGATGCGCATGCATGCATGCATGCATGTATGTTCATGACCACATAACACGTGCTACATCAACACTAAGAATCATTACGACAATATCAATTATTCGAATATGGCGATCATACAGATAGAAACAACACAAGCAACAAGAATGAGACTCAAACTTGGCTAGTACCGAAAAACAACTACTGCAAATGCAAACGTCTAGGAACGTATGCGCATGTGCAAACTGGACTAAATCAGCATGCATGTTACGATCAGCTCTACTTTGGCCCAACTAGGATATCTACTAACCAAGCTAAGCTAATTAAGAAGTATGCATCTGGATAACAAATAATTGCACTTGGCCTGGTCGTTCGCCTCGCGCTAAATGTGGCAGAGGTTGCGGGTTCGAAACCCCGTCTACACATTTCTTTTAATTCTCACTTATTTCTCGCAGCCACTGACACGTGGGTCTCATACGGACATGGACCAGCGGTTTGACTCAGTCCGCACGACCCGTGGGATTGATGCTGATGTGGCAGTGGCGGCATACAAGCTACATACACGAGGCGTATAGCCAGGACCGACCGACCGACCGTTGTTCAGGATAGAGTAGTTCCACTCGTGAGAGTGGTTCCAATTTTTTTTGAAAAATTTGCAACCTTAGGGACCATATACACACCGTATTTGCATGTATGAGGACTGTATTGAAGCACTTTCTGACTATGAGGACCATGTTAGACATCACCTGCTAGTACAAGGACTAAACGTGCAATTATCTCGACCAGACACACACACGCATGCTCTAGGTGGAGTATTTGTTCGTACCACACCTTTCGTCCAACCTTCCCCGTATGATTATCAATCACCTTAGTTTACTTATAACATGGACAAATTCCACTGCAATTTAGTTAGCAAAGTTCTCATTAAAATATGACGCAAATCACGAGCAGGAATTGAGAGATTTTTATTTACACAATCACATTAATATGGTCAGGTAAATCACAAGCTAACGTACCATTGTACTAATATTTATATCCCGTTGCAAAAAGTGGAGTACATATCCGAAGAGTAGAGGTGCACACACACACTCCGTCAAATCAATATGATTGGATTCATCATTGCATATAATTTCACATCATATGAATTTGTCACTGTAAATGTTCATATTGTTTTCTACAAACTTGGTCAAACTTTACAAAGTTTGACTTCAGTCAAAGCTAATATGCGGAGTAAATAAAAACGGAGGGAGTACTATCTTAGGGTTGACCGGTCACTGCCCGTGGACGTGCCCGAGCGGTGGAAGAGGAAGGAGGAGAAGCGGGATGTGGAGTACACTAGCTGCAGCACGAGCTCCAAGGAACTTTCGTGCCACACAATGCATATTTAACTACTAGTACTACGTACACCCAGGCCTTTAGGTTGCGTGTAGATGACATGGCTACAACATGCAGGCTGACAGCCTACCGCTCCACCTCGCATGTTTTTTTTATTTTTGCCATGCAAGATTTGCATGCAGGCATGTCACGCATGAGAGAGTGTCTGCTATTACCGAGGCTTAGGTGGTACCATGATACGGGCTCCTGTGCATTTTTGCAAATATTGCAGAGTTACCGGGAGTCGTTCGATTTTAGAATCTGACGGTCCAGAAGCCCGTATCATGGTAGCACCTAAGCCTTGGTAGCACTAGATATTTTCCATGTCACGCACGTAGTTGTCGAAGTCGTGCTCAAAAAAGGGTGACGAGGTCCGCTAGTCCGTGTTGGTCGGTGCGCCCGTAAAACAAACCAATCCCAGTCGCCGTAAATGTTGTGCGTGCTTTAATTACGGGAAGGTGGATGGACACGAACGTGCCGGACAACGAACCACCCACTGGCTCCCTGATCTCAAATATAAACCGCACTAGCGCACTACTGCTAATGCGCACCCGCAGAACATCCTTTCCGAAGGGACGAAGCCCTGCAGTTACCATCTCCTCTCGTCTAAACCAGTTCCCAAAGGGAGAAGGTAGTTCGTTGCCATTGCTATGGATTCCCAAGGCGGTGGTGTTTCTCGTCCTCGTCGTGGTTGGGAGACCTTGGACGATGATGCTTTGGGGGAAATCGTAAGTCGCTACGACTTCCTTACATCCACAAGACTCAGGGGTGCTTGCACCAAATATTTTAAGGCGGTGCGTAAATATGCGTGGGAGAAGGACATGCTAGTTGGTCTGCCATGAGTCCTTGAGGACGAGGATGTTTCCTGGGGGGTCTCTCCAGCGTGGTGTGGCCGTAGTTGCAAATTGATGCCCCTTGAGATGCCGACGTTGAGGGGCACTCGGATTTTGTCCGATGAGCAGGTCAGTGATGAGTTTGATCACATAAATGTATTCTAAAGACTACTTCCATGTTCCATTTCATAATTACCCCGCTGCCCACTTTGCACAGGTTAGGCTTGGTGCCAATGGAGATTGGCTTGCATACGTACGGGAGGGTACCAACATCAATTTGCACAACATTCACACCGGTGAGACCATTCCCGTTGAACCTTTGTCCAGCATTGGGATCGGCCATCCAATGGGGCACCTCCTGAATTGGTACAATGGAACCATGGTGAGTTTGAAGAAGATAGCAATCCCAGAAGCCCTGACAAGGTCGTGCGGCAACAAAGATTACTCTCTCATTGCGGTGTTCGACATCGTGATTGCTTTCACGAAACATCCTGCACGTGGCGGTCAAAGCTGGACCATGCTGTCTGCGGCCGATTTGTTGCCGTACGAGTACGAAGACGCCATGCTCCTTTTTAACCGCATCTTCGCGGTGACAAACCAGGGGACTTATTTCGTATGGGACACATCCTACGGTATACTCCCTCTCTTCCGGTTTAATATGTTTAGTTTTTCCGTTTTATAAGTTTCAAATTTATTGCTCCACATCACATGTTCAGATTTCAAGGCGCATTAAATTATTGCATGCAGGGAAAACTCATCCCCTGATCAAAATCAGATCGCTGATCGTGGATGTGCACGGCCCATTCGGTCTCACTTGGAACCTTGTAACTGACGACACCCAGTTGGGACGTACTATCTTAGCAGTCGTTACCCATGGTACCATTGAAGGCAGCAAGGTGCCACGATCTATCATGATCGGACCCTGATCATGTACCCAGGTAATCCAGTATCTCCAATCTAAGACTGGTAGAGCCAGGAGCTAGAGTATACTATCTTTTTTCCATGTCATCTTATAACATTTCAGTACATGTCTCGTTATACTCCATGAGGAGTAGTTCTTTTGTTTTTTTGATTGATTGGGATAGTCATCGACGCAACATTATAATACAAGTTATAATTAGCAATTTCAATTCCGCAATGTACTGGCTAGTAAGCCTGAATCCCATCTAATAAAAAAAATACTACTACTACTAGGACTCCTCCTACTTTAATTAATATACATCGCCCACGTCACACTCTCAAATTGTTTCTTCTAGCCCGTGTCGCAGCTGGCTCTAATCTACTCCTACTAGACTTCTTCCCTTCCCTATCATAGAAATAAGCAAATATAGAATATATTATTTTAATCCTTATCCTCTGCTTACGTCACCTTATTGTGCTTGCTGCACAACATTTATCCTGCATGGACCTTGACCATGCCCGTCACCATGTGTCCAGGTTTGAGATGCCAGGTGTACCAGATGAACGGTTGCATGTTCGACCCCCGTGATGCTACCTGGGCACGGAGGAACACACTTGGAGAGTACTCGGTTTTCATTGGGGACAGCTACCCCATAGTGAAAACGATGCCACCTTCCGTGCACGACGCCGACGGCCTGCCGTTCATGAAGAGTGGGTGCATTTTCATTGCGCACCGCCGGATTAATATCTTGAATGCCCCTATCCCTGACTTATGCTGCTTCAACTTGGAGGAGTCTCCATCGTGGGGAGCCACACTAAAAAGCTGTGATGATATGTATTCCCGTTGCCCTCTGTTATGGATCGTGCCATCTATGAAGAACACCTAGGACTGAAACTACGAAATGGACATGTACCCAGGCACCTACGAACCTGAGTAATGTACTACAGTAAATATAGGTGAAGTAGCTAGGCACAAATAGTATGAACCTGCATGGCATGTTGGCATTTGTCTTTTAGAACTTACTAGCACTAAATATTACGTGCAATGCACGTTGATATTATGATGTACATGCCTAAGTACTCTACTATATTAATTGCAGGCACATACTCCGTATTAGGTTGGATATTTGTTTACGTATATGGTCCGAGACCTTCCAACTAGACACGTCTGTCTCTCCGGGTCGCACTTTGTATCGTTATGTACTACGTGTGGTCTCCGACCCTACAACTACACAGTCAAATCACCCTCAAAGAAAAACCGGACGGTCATATCACCTGTGCTGCCGTGTTTCGTGCTCCTCCCTTGTAGAGTGGAGACGCTTGCTTCCATAAAAATGGAAGAAGTGGAGACGCCCTCCCACGCTGTTCCTGTCCTCGTCCTTTCGCTGACGTGTGGGACATCCAGCACGTGCGAAACATCAATTTATCCCCGTATCTTGATCTCTAGGCTACGTGTCAGACTTAAAACAAGTGTGCCGTATGAAGCACTGCACACCAAGCAGCATGCATGGTGAGCAATCTTCAAATCATCAAGTCATTAAATAAAAACAGTATATGAACCACTGCACATGTAAGTTCACTGGGCTGCCATGTTTCACACTCCTCCGTCGTAACAGTAGAAACGCTAAAAATAAGAAATAAATATAAAACAACAGTGACACTCTACCGCGTGGTTTCCTTGCTTCTCCTCCATAGCGGATAGAATACTTTCGTTCGCCGACATGTGGGACATCCACCATTTGGGTTCACTTGCCATGCACCAAAATTATAGTGCATCACGCAGAATTGCAGGGGAGACTCACCCGGTCGTAGCGCCGCAGTAATAATGACTAATGAGCCATCAAATCACAAGTCCCCACCTATCCAACTGTAAGTTGCTCGGATGAAGCAACCAGCATTTCACTCTTTGTTGAATCCGCTTCTTCTAGAAAGCTACTATAGCATCAATACCGCTAGCACACGTCAAGACTGGACGGCACTGTGGCAGCACAGGATATGAACATGGTCCGTGACGTGAAGGGAGGATGGTTCCAGAAAATAATATTTGCTCACTCGTCTTTTCTAACCGGGTTTTGCATCGATCGTTCGTATGAAGGTGCTAAACCAAGTGTTGCACTTGCAAGTTCAAAACGAGAAAGTGGACCACTCACGGCACGCATGTTGTGTTTGGCCCGTCGCTCAACGCGCTTCCTCACGGCATATCACTGACACATGGGAACGTATGTGAGCAAACCGACTAGGCCAAACTAGCCTGCCTAACGCGCGGGAAAGCCCCGAGCCCGTCTTTTCTATCTGGATTTCTACTGATCGATCGCAAGAGCAAGCAAAAGATAATGTTACACTTTACAAGTTCAAAAGGAAAAGGCGGTACACTTAAAGCACGCCTATCACATTTGCGTCGCACCCCCACGGTCGATCTGGCATGCCGCTCACCAAAGGGAACATGCATGCGTTTCTTGCATTTTCAGTGACATGTGGGACTGCAATTGAATAAACCGACGATACCCAAAATTTAATCGCCCGCCGAGTGCCGGCTGAAAAAAGAGAGACGAGGAGGGAGAAGAGGGAGAAGAGATTGCCCGCCAGCCGCGCATGGACTCCTAGAAATATGGTGATAATGTGAGGTGGGCCATGTTTTAATAAAGTTGGATCACTCCTTTGTACTGCTTGCAGAGTTGATTTGACGCATGCCCAGATTTGACGGAAATGTATTAGTATAAAATGCACCGTTTGAAAGTTTTTGTACACCAATGTTCTAGGATTCGTACATTTATGTATGATTTTGTTGCCGACTAAAAAGAAATGGAGGGCCTTTCTCTCTCTCCGGTCTCTCTTCATCCCACAACCCCTCTCTAACACATGTACAAACGCACACACTCTCTAGGCACTGCAAAAGTACTACTCATTCACGCTTCCTCCAAAAGATCGACGGTCAAACCTATTTGTATATTTGCAAAGTGGAGAGGCCACTGGCTATAATTTTACAAAGCCAACTAAAGTGGTCCTAGTCATATTTTTGTCTCAATGACCGGTGGGCCATGAGTGTGTGCGCTGTGTACGTGTGCTGTGTGCGCGTGTTCGTGTGCTGTGTGTATTTTTTTGGCGCATGTGTGCTGTGTTGTATACATTTTTTTGCCGCATGTGTGCTGTGTTGTATACATTTTTTTATTGGATGGATTTTTTTCCTGGAGTGTGTACGTGTACGTGTACCCGTGTGTGTTGTGTGTGTATGTGACGTGTACGATGGCGAGTTGTGGTAGTATATGTATTCATGTACGTAAGCTAGTGTGTAGTGTGTATGGCAAACTGTCCCCACATGTCATTGTGTGTTTTGTACAAATATAGCAATCCAATATACAAAGGCTGAGAAAGCAAAAAACATGCTGGCTTTGTAAACCTTCTCTCTCCTCTTGCTATAATAGGTTTTTAGCAATCCAATATACAAAGGGTGTTGGAGATGCTCTTGGTGTAGAATGAGCTGATCAGCCCCAACGTTTCTCTTCGCTCAGTGTTTGCAAGTAGTAGTATAGCTCGCAAAGTAGCTAGCCTACTAACGCAGCGCGGATTCAGACGAGGTTTGACACCAACAATCATCAAACAAGCCCTGCTTATATGATAGACAATGCAAACATACGTCTCAGCATGCCATATATTACATCAAAAGCTGGTGAGGATACATCTGTTTCCATAACTCGGAGAGGGTTCGGATGATTCACTAACAAACAAAAGTATCAAGTACCGCCCACATAGACCCTACAGGGTTTGATACCACGCATCTGGTAATTAAACACAATGCAAACTATGTTGAAAGATTAGCCCGACCAACTATTTCGTGTCATCGATCTCTGGGGCAATGTCCACAGGACGAACCGTTGCATGGGAATCATCAAGGACGTCCACCGGCAGCTGCACAACCCTAACATATTAGTAGCAAGCACATTGCAAATAATCAAAGACCACAATTATGGTAAGCCAATATTTTTTTAACCTTGGGTAGCTCACCGGGGGATCCCATCCCTCCGGGGCCATCGTCTTGCCAGGGGAACACTGCTCCTCGATGGCGACTATCTCCTCAAACCCGGCCTTGAGCCTCTCATAGGTGGCCATTAGGATTTCTGGGGTAGGCACGGTTCGGGCCTTGCTGTTGTTGGAGCTCTCTGTGTTTAGGAGTTCGTCCGTCAACGTCGTCAACTCTTTGGCCAGTGCTTGTTTCTTGGAGATCTTTGTCTCCATGGGTTTGCCCGCCAACATCGCTAACTCATTGGCCGGTGCTCGCTTCCTGGAGATCTCTGTCTCGAGTGGGTTGTCCGCCGACAACTCTTTGCCCAGTGCTCCAGGATCCATGAATAATCTGACAAACAAAAAGGAATCGAAAGGAAACCATAATCACAATGACAACGGAAAAAGAATAGGCAGTGAGGATCGGTCGGTGCTTCGCAAAAGAAAAATCTTGGAAAGAAAATAGAGCAGCATCAATGATTCGCTCACCTTTCCTTCGCCGGTAGAGAAGAAAAATGGCAGAAGTGAGTAGCCTGGAGTGTGGTTTTCTTCAAGATATAGGGGAGAAAGGGATTGAGCGAGCGTTTCGATGAAATGATGGTTGCTTCGTCCGTCCAACTTACCAGGCCACTTTACTACTGCTGGTAAAGGTATGGGTTTTGTGATATGACGGGTCATGACTGCCACACCGGGGTGACTAGTGAGTCTAGCTTGTAGCACCTCGTTGTGATTTGGTGGACGGCACTCGGGCCCAGATGCTTGATGGCCCTCATGCCTGTGAAACAATTTAATAGAGCGGCTTGTCATAGAAACAGTTTCGATGACTGAGGGGCTACCAAGCGGTCAAGCGTGTCTACCGTTAGACTAGCCATAGTGGGAGTAGTCCCCTCATATTTTGTGTTATATTTTGACCATAATTTTAACTAATAAAATATAAATTGTATGTAGCAAATCCAATACTCCATAAAAATAGGAATCCAACAATATAATTGTTGGTGACATGCATTAAAGTTTGCTACTTACTATATATGTGGTCAAACTGTACACAGAAAATATAAATAATATTGCATGTTGGTGCAGCCCACGTTTTCGATAATTTGAGCCGTGGGCTTGTTCATAAAATATATATGTGTTTGTTCACTTAATGGAGGGTCGAGTACCACATGTGAACGTTACAAAGTGCGACCTGGCACATACACAATTTTAAACGATTGTTTTTATGGAGTGAAAGAAGAAAACTACTCCACTATATGTATATATAGGCAGGAGCTCCGCGCTTGCTTGCTAGGTTTCTCTCTTCACACACTCTCATCCTCTCCAGATCTAAGCAAGATAGCAGTGGTCACTTTCTCTCTCTGCTTACCGCTGGTCACATATCCGGACGCATCCCCTCCATCGGGGAAGGGGAGGAGGTGCAACATTTAGGCTGTCGTCGACGGCGAGGGAGGAGTCCCACTGCCGGCCGCACCGTCATCTCTGACCGAGTGCCGGTGCCGGAGGTCCTCCTATCCCTTCGTCGCTGCCGTAGTGTTGGCGGATCCGGCCTCCTGCCCCCCACCTAGCCACACCCCGACGACCTTCTGGTATATCTTCCTTCGAAACCGGCCTTGCTCTACTACCCCAGCTCCCCACATCGCCATGTGCATCATTTTCTACCTCTCAGTCCCCCCACGTAGCTAGGCTCGATCGGCTGGTCCAACACCACCTTTTTTTCTATTATTAGAGGTAAAGCTACTTCATGCAGTCGAATCTTGTACTTGGTTCAAACAGGAAAGAAAGGGGGGAAAAGATGTAGTATGTATATAGGACTTGGTTCAAACAGGAAAGAAAGGGGGTGAAAGTAGTAGAGACTGGCTATCCAACCGAACTCTTGGTCGAAAAGGGAAATATGGGGGAAATGTTGTATACACTAGATAAGCAACCAATATATTGGTTGAAAAAAGAATAGAAAGTGGGGGCTGGGTGTGACAAGGCACTAGAGTATGACCAGGACTAGATTTGCTATCCACACATAGGAATAGGTTGCTAAAGAGAACAAAAATGGGACCAACCCAGATATGTTGCTTGGATGTTTGTTTCTCTTGGGTCAACAAACTCTGCATCACCACTTTATGCCCCGGTTGAGGTACATGGTGCTGGTGCACCCACTGTCCCATGCCCTTATAGCAACTATTTAGCTGTTCTTAATCTAATGCCCCTGGTAAAATGAAGCCATGCCACTGTTATTAGTCATTACAAGTTTAACCAATTGTTATTGCCAGTAATTAGTAATTGTTTGAGACTCTGATTGTTTCCTCTATAGCTTTTTGTGCAAATAGGGATATCCATTTCACCTCATTTCTTTTGGGACCTTTTGGTGTACTGCACAAAACACTTCTTAAAAGAAGCGAGAAGTGCTTTGTGCAGTTGAACGAAAATGTCACACCGGAACCGTTGGTCGATTTCAGTGGAACTGCACAAAGGGAGATCTGTGTTCCAATCCTCTTCATCCATATTGGCACCATAACCTTCCCTTAGGTAAGAATGATATTTAGCGCATCTCTTCACCTCTATTTTGCTACGGTCATGAGAAAATAATGCTATTGTTTATTAGTATACTTGTACCCCCTCACTTACAAAACCAAATCTGACATTGAAGGCCAATCATGTCCATGGTTTCACCAATTGGTGAGGAGAAAGGGAAACACACCAAGAAGACGAAGAGGAGGAAGAAGAAGGAGGAAATGAAGAAGGATCACTCGCTAGTACCATCCTTTCTTATCCTTACAGGTCCTTTTACCTCTGAAAACAATGTGCTCTTCATTTGTAGTGATAAATAAAATGACCTGGGCAGATAGTACACATAAAAATGAGCAACACATCTATATGGCATATATTTATGTGCTGCATGGTTGTTTAGTTATGAATTTTGTTAAATGCTAAGTCTTACTGAAAAACGGTAAAACACCTAATTTTGATTACTGACCGCATGTTAAGTAGTACTTTTGAGTACTTCCTTGCCAGTACTACCTAGTACCACCTATTTATCTACCGTTGGATCTGGACAAATGGACGGCTTATAAAAATGCCAACTACCATAAAGCTTGTAAATATGCTATTGCCTTTCTATCATTTCTCACTAAGCTAATGAAGTTATCACCTCGTTCCTACTTCTGCAAACAGGGATCATGTTGTGTCAATCATACATTTTAGTGGAACTGCACAAGAGGATACTATGGATTGTATTCCAACCGGTGCTTTTACTCTGCTTGAAGTGCTTGATAATCACTCGATATAATATCGCAAGAGGATACCCTTGAATGATTCCTGTCAGCGCTTTATCTTCTCTTCTGGAATTACTTGAATAAATTTCCTTGCGCAGGTTGGTACTGGCCTACTTCCTTAATCCAGATTAGTGTGTTGTCATCTCTATTGGTATTGTGCTTGCTACTGTCATGAGAAAGTGCTTTATCTTTGCACGTTAAATCTTTGCAACCGATGATACATGGCAATGCTTTGCGTGTTGATCTAATTGGCACTGATAAAATAAACTAATACCTCTCTTTAAGCAAGGATACTATGTTGCTATCTTTACCCATTAAGATAATGAGGATGCTTCTATTTGTTAGTATATGTTTCATCAACCAGTGCCACTATTACAGTAATCTCACTTTCTCTATATACGTGCCAACAGGGATGCTCGATTTTAGTGGAACTGCACAAAGACTTTGGGTGGTTCATTGCCTCAACTGCCTCCTTAGTTTCCTGTCAGTCGCTTTTCTCTGCTTCCAATCAAAGGAAGTACTAGTTGATAAGCTTCCTCACACAGGTTGGTACCGGCCTACAGCCTTCATCCTGATTATTGTTCTTTGTCATATCTATTGGTAATTTGGTATTGTACTACTGTTTGCTACTATCATGAGAAAGTGCTTTAGTTTTGCATGTTAATCTAATGCAACTTATGTACACGCCGATTCTTTGTGTGATGAGCCTATGCTACTGATAAAATAAACTAGTACCACCCTTTAAGCAAGGCTACTATGTTGCTATCTTTAGCCATTAATGAACTAGTGCCACTATTATAGTAAATCTCACTTTCTCAATATCTGTGCAAATAGGGATGCTCGACAGCTGGAAATATTGGCACCCTTTCAATTAATCTAATCCACGAGTAGATAATAAGCATGGCAATCACAGTGGATGGTTCATTGCCTTCACTGCCTCCTTTAGCCATTAAGATAATGGGAAGACCCTACAAGCAAAGCATTATGTTGCCGATTTCAGTAGAACTGCACAAAAAGATCAGATGGTCAGATACTTATGCTGCCTCCTATGTACTCCAAAGTTCGCACAGACAAGCATCGATGTTGACAAGAAGAAGTGCCAGAGTGAACACCACTTAACCAGTCTGCACCCCAGGGATGCTCCATTTCAGTTCAACTACAAAAAAACTTTTGGTGGTTCATTTTGTCCACCGCCTCCTTGTCTGGACGGTAGAATTTTGGCGAGCTATAGGACCAAGATGAGCCAGTAAACTAGTTGGATGAAAGTAGTGGCCAAGATGCTCAAACCTATCGCGGCGTCGAGGCCACCATCATGGTCTGTGCTGCCTCTTATGTACTCAAAAGTTTGCTCAGACAAGCACTAATTTTAGCAACACGTACCACCGAGTGAACACCACTTAACCAGTCTGCACCCCAAGTAATTAAAGTGTGTTGATGGAGGATATTGGCTGTGATCTCTCAATCATTTGGATGCATAAACATGCTTAACTTGTATACGTGAATATTTTTTGTTGATTGTGAATGTTGGCTATGAATATTGGCTTGTGATCTCTCAATCATTCTGAGGCATAAACATGCTGAACTTGTGTATATGTGAATCTTTTGAGGAGAATGTATCCTGTGAACCTGAGTTTGATCTGAATGTTTACCTTTTCTGTTGTACTTGGTGTGTTAACTTGTATGCTGTGGGCTTGTGACGTGTGAGTGTCACACGGCACACCATCGTCCCGAGAAGAATGACACCTGCTTGTTAGGCTTGCAAGGGCGCATCAACTCTTATTTATCATTTTCTCAGTCTTTACAAGCATTGATAGCCTGCTAACACACGAACACTACATGGGATCAGATCGACTGTATCCTACACGAATGACCCAGCACATTATCACGCTCGAACACACAGGGTACCCAGCATATTTCAGACTGACATCAGGTACCCCGTACCCGGTTGAACCGCCCCGTTCAGCCCCGGCCATATTGTTTTCGACCTCTAAAAAACACATTACTGCATTGTTTTTTGGCTTTGCCAAGTGCTGTTTTCTGTAGATTGGGCCGCCCAGCAAATGGGCTGCTGGTCCGCCATGGACTGGGAGGCTATAATAACAAGTTGTATCGTGGAGAGGCAAGCTAAAAAAAACCCATCGAGAACCACAGAAAAACAAATTCGCGTCTGATGTTCTTCTTCAGTCTTCCCTCTGCTGGTTGTCCCGCCGCCCAAACCAGCGCGGCTGGACTGCCTGCTGCCGCCTAGGGGCCGGCGGCACTGCCTCGCGCCATGCTCCCCACCCCCTCTTAAATCTAGCTCGCTCCATACCCCAACCGCCAGTGCGGGACGGAAGTTTCATCTTCTTCCCCCTCGGCCCTCGCGTTGTCGGGGGATTTAAGAAGCGTGACATCAAATGCACCACCGGCGATGGCTGCCTGTCATTAATCTCTCCAATTACGGAGACTGCGACGCGTCATCCATGTGCATCCGGGAGGCATGCGAGCCGACAGCAGTAGCTTTTCTCATTGGGAGATGCGCCCTTTGACCGCCTACCGCCGCTCTTACCTCCTCCTTAATGGCGTCTGTGGCAGCCTATAAGACGCCGCCGCCGTACCCTCTATCCCCCAAATCCTCTCTCTGTGCCTCCCATTCCCATCTCCAATCCACCAGCACTCCCTCGTCAATGGCGCAACCGAAGGAGCACCCACTCGTGTTCAATTTTGGAGAGCAGAAGGATGAGCATCCCGCTAATCCTCTAGATCCATTATGGGATGAGATGGACCTGGGCTTGGAGATAGTAGCCCAGAAGAAGGTGGAGGCGGAGCAGCTATTTGGGGCCCCGCGCCCGCCGCGGAGGAATGGCCTGCCATGGACGCTGATGCCGCCGAAGCGTATTTCCATGCCCTCCACTCCAACTTTGCCCGATTCCACGCATTTTACCACGGCGGTGGTAGAGGCCGCGGCCGTGGGGGTGGCGCTGGTGGTGGCCGTGGTGGTGGCGGTGACCGCGGCCGTGGCAATGTCGGATGTCATGGCCGTGGGGGGTGGCGCTGGCCGGGGCCGTGCGGCTGGCGCTGGCCGTGGCTAGTGTCTGGTTCAGCTTCAACTTCTAAAAATGTAGTCGTGGTGGAAGCAAATTAACTAGTACTACTACTATTCGTCTGAATGAATCAACTGCCAATGGTTTGATTCATATCAAACGGCTGGCGTGCATTTTCTCTTACATCTTCTATCTCCCGTCTTCTTCTTCCTCCAGCCTCCCAAACCAGCGACGGCCGGACCGCATGCTCCCGCCACCCTACGGCCGGTGACTGACACGAAACAAATGTTCTGCCAGTAGAAATATAAATAGTAAAAGCGAAAAAAGAGTCTCACCTCCAGTAAAATACTGACATCTCGGACCTACCAGGTTGTCATCAACGTAGTAATTTTTTTTTGAGAAACTCATCAACGTAGTAAATAAATGAGTGAATTAAACAAGGAGAGGTAGTCACCAAAGACTGTTTTATAACTGGGCTGGGGCCTGCCCAGCCTATTATATGCGCAACCCACGACATGCTGACACCAGGATCCAGCAGTTCTCGAATGGGCTGTGGGACGCGGAGTTACCTTTTTTTAAGAAAAAACGCATAGCTAAGTTCTTATTTTCTACTCCCTCCGTATAAAAATATAAGACGTTTTGGTAGGCTAAAATAGCCTAAAAAATGTCTTATATTTTATAATAATGCTGTGGCCAGACGAACATTACTATTTAGCCCAGAGAAGCAAATGTGTGTATTTCTAAAAAAAGGTAATGGCTGTAAATTAACCGAAAATTTTAAATGGGGCTTGTCTGCAACATTATTTTTTAATCCAACGAAGAAATCGGTGTATTTAAAAAAAACAATTGGGCTTTAAAATCTACTAAAAAGGTTAATCGGTTGCAGTCCGCAACATTATTTTTTCAGCCATCCTGTAAATCATTAAAGAAAATCTCTTGTCCAAACGAATGCCCAGCCAAGTTTTTTTTTTATATCATTGCTCTTTTTTTATATCATTGCTCTGTCCAGCCAGCCCAGCAAATGTGTGTATTTAGAAAAGAAGCAAATGGGCTGTAAGTTCTAAGAAAAAAAGAATTATTGGTTGTAGCATGCCCGCAACATTATTTTTTTCACCCAGCCTAGGAAATGGGTGTATTTCGATTTTTTAACAAATGGGCTGATAATTCTAAAAAATATGAAATGGGATGAATGTCAGGCACAGAATAGGAAGCTCACATTGTGGGCCCACGAGGGTGAAGCCCACGCAAGGCGTTGTCAACTTGGTCAACAAAACGATTCTGATAGCCGAGGCGTTGGATGTAAATCAAACGACCAACGTGCTTCTTCAATCTCTCGTCCTCTTCCTCCCGCGCTGGTGGGACCGTGCTGGGCTGCAATTGCTTTTTGCGAATTGCTGGGCTGCAAATCTAGACAAGGAGGCATGCATTCGGCTTGCCCAGAAAATTGTTTGAAATAACTAATAAGAAAAAGGTTGTAAATATAAAAAAACACAGAAAACTGGCAATTAGTTTCAAATTTAGGCTTTTTTCTTCGGATTTTGAGATTTTAAATATCATTGGATTTTTTTATTTTTAAAAATTAGTTTGAATCTAACGTGAAATTTCGGGATTAAAATAGTTCGGACTACACCGAAGTATGTGAAATTTCGTTGAATTTATTGACTGTGGTACTGGTCCGAAAATGGGCTGTAATAAATTACTTAAGAATTAGCAAATGGGCTGTAAATTATTCACAAAAATAGCAAATGGGATGTATGCTGTCTACCACACATTTGGAGGCTGACTTGTGGGCCTACGAAGTTGACGGGTACGCAAGGCTTTGTCAACTTAGTGAACAATCGATTGTACCAGCGTGACCGTTCGATGTTAATCCAATGACCGTTGTGCTTCTTCAATCTCTGATTTCTTGCTCCAGCCGCCGAAACCAGCGCCGACGGGACCGCCTGCTCCCGACTCTGATGGACGGCTATGCTGCCGCAAAGGACTCACCTCCCCACCCTTTTCCCATCGCTGGCCAGTCCATCCCTCTACTCACCCACACCTTCTGTTGTTCTCCGGCGACGGCAGCCTCACACCGCAACCGAACCAGTCAACCCTCGTACTCCCCTCCCCGTGGGCATCCACTTTTGATTCTTCCCCGGCTCCGGGCCGTTCCCACCCTTAGCCTAGCCATCGTCCACCGCCTTGGTGCTCTCGGCATGGCGTCGTCAACGAGGTCAACGAACGACACCCATCGGAAGAGGACTGTACGTGCAGAGGCTGATAGCTGGGACCCACATGGTCCATGGTCGCCTCCTTATCACGCGCAAGAAAAATGATTCCTCCCCCTGACAGCTTGGACCCACCAGCTACATCTTCGCACACAAGGAAGTGCCTCCTTATTACGCGCAAAAAAATGACTCCTCCCCCTGACATCCGGGACCCACAAGCTACATCTTCGCATGGAAGGAAGTACCTCCTTATTATGCAAAAAATAAATGATTCCTCCCCATGACAACTGGGACCCACCAGATTTTGAGGCTGACTTGTGGGCCTACTAAGTTGACACGTACACATGGCTTTGTCAACTTAGTCAACAAACGATTCTAGCAGCAGTGACCGTTGGATGTTCATCCAACGGCCGTGCTGCTTCTTCAATCTCTGATCTTCTTGCTCCAGCCGCCCAAACTAGCGTCGGTGGGACTGCCTGCTCCTGCCTCCTGTGACCGACCATGATGCCGCGCAGGCCTCATCGCCCCACCCTACTCCCACCTCTCGCCAAGCCTTCCCTCTACTCACCCACATCGCCTGTTATTCTCTGGCGACGGCAGCCTCACACCGCAGCCGAACCAGTCAACCCTCGTACTCCCCTCCGCATGGGCATCCACTGTCGCGTCTTCCCCGGCTCCGCGTCGTTCCCTTCCTAGGCCTCGCCGTCGTCCACCACCTTGGTGCTCTCGGTGTGGCGTAGTCAACCTGGTCAATGAATGACAACCATCGAAAGAAGACTGTACGCGGTGAGGCTGATAGGTGGACCCACCAGCTACATCTTCGCACGCAAGGAAGTGCCTCCTTATTATGCGCAAAAAAATGATTCCTCCCCCTGACAGCTAGGACCCAACATTCGCATGCAAGGAAGTGCCTCCTTATCCTCCCTTACAGCTGGGACCCACCCGGTTAAAGCATACGTAGCGTTGTCTGTCTGGTCGCGAACGTGTACATACATACTGGTCGATCGGTTTTTCTGCAATGATGAACCGTGGGCGTGTAAGGAGCGGCACGTGTCATAGTAGAGCCTCCGACGTAGCAGTTCAGGCAGCCCCGTCTAAATCGTGTACACGTACGTACAGCCACACAGCAAAAAATACGGCCACGTATGTACATATACGGGCGGGGTAGCGAGCGCGTACTTGCGCATACGTACGGCCAGGGCTCGTGTACATGGAGAGAGGCAACGGACGGCAGCAACGACCTCCTGTTCATCGGCAGCCAACCGGCTGGGTCGGAACGGAGGAAACAGTGTCGTGTTCATCGGGAGCCAAGCGACTGGGCCGGAACACGTCCTGTTCATCGGGAGCCAACCGGCTTGGACGGAATAGTCGAAACGGGGTCCTGTTGATCGACTCAGGGTCTGGCGTACCGCAAAACGGAGGAAACGGCCTTCTGTTCAAGCGCCTACGGTCGAAACGGGGTCCTGTTCATCGGCTGGGGGTCTGGCGTACCGCAAAATGGAGTAAACAGACTTCTGTTCGAGCACCTACGGTCGAAACGAGGTCCTGTTAATCGGGAGGGCTCTGGCGTACCACAAAACGGAGGAAACGGACTTCTCCCCAACTGCCTATGGTCGAAACGAGGGTCCTGTTCATCGGGAGGGGTGTGGCGTACCGCAAAACGGGACTCCACGGGCTACTGTTCATCCACGGTCGACCTTCCTCCAGCCTCCACCAGCTACTGTTCATCCACCGTCGACTTCATCCAGCCTCCACCGGCTACTGTTCATCCAGCCTCCACGGGGTCCTGTTCATCCACCCCCAACCGGCTGGCCTCCTTGGGGTCCTGTTCATCTAGCATCAACCACCTTCACACGGCCAGGGTACTGTTCATCCACAGCGAACCCACCGGCTGGGGTGGGGCGTACGAATGGGCGGCAGCAATGGGAACTGTTCATCCACAACCAGCCAACCGGCTCGATCGATGTGTCTCGACTCGTGTCTACGCGTTTCGCGCGCGTGGCAGCAATAGACACTGTTCATCGAGAGGCAACCCAACACCGGCTGGCTATGTCTTGCACGGGGGCTCAATCGGGTTCAGTAAGCAGCGAGAAGGATCGATCGGGTTCAGTTAGCAGCGAAGGAATCGTTTGGGTTCAGTTAGCAGCGAAGGGATCGCTCGGCTTCAGTACACAGTGGGATCGATCGCTCGAGTTCAGTACATGTTGTAGTGCGAGGGATCGATCGATCGCTCGGGTTCAGTAAGCGAACGCCTCGCTCAGGTTCAGTTAGCGAAGGCCTCGCACACACGCGCGCGTACGAGAGAAACGCGCAAACCACACTGCATCGCTCGGCCCCGACCACCCATCGCAACCAGGAATTCCCCAAAAATTTCCTCGCCCTCACTTCTACCATGATTTTTACGTCATGGACGGCCCAAAGAATGTCATGCGGGTGCGTCTCCGGCCCGCCCAGGACGAAAAGCCCATTTTCTGTCATAATTTTTTCTCATAGAAGTAGGAGCCCACCACATGTACGATGATACGTGTTTTTGTCACAATTATTGTCATAGAAGTGTCACAACCATGACAGAAAAAGTTTTTGTTCGGGCCATAATGTCACGGATGTGTCTTTTTTTTGTAGTGAAAAGTAATGTCTTAAATCAAAGAAGAACTTTTTCTTTTGTTGGTATGTAAAACTAGGTGATATATATTTAGCAACAATGTAATTAGCATAGTCTGCATACCAAGGAGTATTACGAGAAGCATTTATGACAGCTAATTATTCATCAGGGAAGTCTTCATTAATAGGAAGTGGGTCATCAAGAACATTTTCCATTCTAGACAAATTATCAGCTACGTGATTCTCAACTCCCTTTCTATCAATAATATGCAAATCAAATTCTTGTAGCAAAAGAACCCACCTAATTAGTCTAGGTTTAGCATCTTTCTTTTCCGTAAGATATTTAATAGTAGCATGATCAGTGTGAATAGTAACTTTGGAATCAACAATGTAGGATCTGAATTTATCACATGCAAACACAACTGCTAAAAATTATTTCTCAGTAGTAGCATAGTTTCTTTGGGCACTGTCTAGAGTTTTACAGGCATAATGAATAACATTCAATTTCTTATCAACTCTTTGTCCTAGAACAACACCAACAACATAATCACTAGCAACACACATAATTTCAAAGGGTAAGTTCCAATCAGGTGGTTGAACAATAGGTGCAGAAATTAAGGCTTTCTTAAGTATTTTAAAGGCTTCTACACAATCATCATAAAAAATGAATGGAACATCTTTTTGCAAGAGATTAGTACGAGGCCTAGAAATTTTAGAGAAGTCTTTTATAAACCTTCTATAGAAACCAGCATGACCAAGGAAACTTCTTATACCTTTGATATCTTTAGGACATGGCATTTTCTAAATAGCGTCAAATTTAGCTTTATCAATCTCAGCACCTCTTTCAGAAATTTTATGCCCAAGGACTATACCTTCATTCACCATAAAGTGGCACTTCTCCCAATTCAAGACAAGATTAGTTTCTTCACATCTCTGCAAAACTCGATCAAGGTTGCTCAGGCAATCATCAAAAGAAGTTCTGTAAACAGAGAAATCATCCATGAAAACCTCAACAATCTTTTCATAGAAGTCAGAGAATTTAGCAGTCAAACATCTTCGAAAGGTAGCAGGTGCATTACATAAACCAAAAGGCATACGACGATAAGCATAAGTTCCAAAAGGACAAGTAAAGGTGGTTTTCTCTTGATCTTCAGGTGAAACATGTATTTGAGAAAAACCAGAATAACCATCTAGGAAGCAAAAGTGTGTATGCTTAGATAATCTTTCTAACATTTGATCAATAAAAGGCAAGGGATAATGATCTTTCCTAGTAGCTTTATTTAATTTCCTGAAATTAATTACCATCCTATAGCCAGTTACAATTCTTTGTGGAATGAGTTCATTTTTATCATTAGGAACAATGGTAACACCTCCTTTCTTAGGAACACAATGAACATGACTTACCCATCTACTATCAGCTATGGGATAAATTATACCTACCTCCAGAAGCTTTAATATTTTGGTTCTTACCACATCCTTCATTTTAGGATTCAGCCTTCTTTGATGATCAACAACTGGTTTAGCATCTGGCTCCATATGAATTTTATGCTGACATAAAGTAGGACTAATGCCCTTAAGATCATCGATAGTATATCCAATAGCAGCATGGTGCTTCTTCAGATTTTTAAGTAATCTCTTTTCTTCATGCTCTGAAAGGTTAGCACTAATAATAACAGGATATATCTTCTTTTCATCAAGATAAGCATATTTAAGTGTATCATGTAATTGCTTTAATTCAAACACAGGATCACCCTTGGGTGGAGGTGGATCTCCCAAGGTTTTAACAGGCAAATTATGTTTAAGCATAGGTGCTTGTTTAAAGAACAACTCATCTATTTCATTTCTTTCATTCATATTCATATCATTCTCATGGTCTAGCAAATATTGTTCTAGACGATCAGTAGGAGGCACAGCAATAGAAGCAAGACCAATAATTTCATCTTTACTAGGTAATTCTTTATCATGATATTGTCTACTAAACTTAGAGAAATTAAATTCATGAGATATATCACCAAACTTAACTCTAACCTTCTCTTTAACACAATCAATTTCAGCATTAATGGTATTCAAGAAAGGTCTACCAAATATAATGGGACAAAAAATATCTTGATGTGAACCAAGTACTAGGAAATCAGTAGGGTATTTAATTTTACCACACAAGACTTCAACATCTCTAACAATCCCAAGTGGTGTAATAGTATCTCCGTTTGCAAGCTTAATAGTGACATCAATATCTTCAATCTCAACAGGTGCAATATCATTCATTACTTCTTGATATAAAGAAAATGGAATTGCACTCACACTAGCACCCATATCACATAAACCATGATAGAAATGATCTCCAATCTTAACAGAAACAACAGGCATGCCAACTACGGGCTTGTTCTTATCTAGCATATCTCGTTCATTTCTAACAGGTTTAGCAATTCTTGCATCCTCATCGCAAAAGCAAATAACATGCCCATCAATATCATCAACCAAAAGATCTTTAACCATTGCAATATTAGGTTCAACCTTAATTCTTTCAGACAGTCTAGGTGTTCTTATATTACTTTTATTAACCACAGTTGAAGCTTTAGCATGTTCCTTAATCCTAACAGGGAAAGGAGGACTCTCAATATAAGCAGTAGGCACAACTGGATCAACATTGTAAACAATTGTTTCTTCTTTAACACTAACAGGTTCTTCATTCAATTCAATAGGTGGATGATATTTAAACCATTTCTCCTTAGGGAGATCAACATGAGCAGCAAAAGATTCACAAAAGGTAGCTACTATCTCAGAGTCAAGTCCATATTTAGCACTAAACTTATGAAAAGCATCAGTTTCCATAAAAGATTTAACACAATCAAACTCAAGATTTATACCTGACTCATTACCTTTGTCAATTTCCCAATCTTTAGAGTTACGTTTAATTCTTTCCAGAAGATCCCATCTAAATTCAATAGTTCTCTTCATAAAGGAACCAGCAGAAGAAGTATTGAGCATGGATTGATCATTATGAGAAAGCCGAGCATAAAAGTTTTGAAGAATTATTTCTCTTGAGAGCTCATGATTGGGGCATGTGTGCAACATATACTTAAGCCTCCCCCAAGCTTGAGCGATACTTTCTCCTTCACGAGGCCAAAAATTATATATATAATTCTGATCATGATGAACCAAATGCATAGGATAAAATTTCTGGTGAAATTCCAGCTTCAACCGGTTCCAATCCCATGTTTTTGTATCATCACATAGCCTATACCATATCAATGCTTTTCCCTCCAAAGATAAAGGGAATACCTTCTTCTTAACTCCATCTCCGGATAGACCTGCAAGCTTAAACAATCAACAAATTTCATCCACATATATCAAGTGCATATCAGGATTAGCTAGCAGTTTCTCTACCATACCCGAAGAAATTTCATAATAAATATTTTCAGTAGGTTCAGTAGGTTGAGGAGCAACTCTCAATGCTTCCGGTTGAGGTGAAGATACCCTGAACAAGCCCCTCAAAGGATTACTTTCCATAGTGACAAGTGACAGTAAATTTTAGCACGTAATATAAATGTTTCCTTAACAAATTCCACTCACCAAAGGCGCTTCACTCCCCAACAACGGCGCCAAAAAAGAGTCTTGATGACCCACAAGTATAGGGGATCACTCGTAGTCTTTTCGATAAGTAAGAGTGTCGAAACCAACGAGGAGCAGAAGGAAATGACAAGCGGTTTTCAGCAAGGTATTCTCTGCAAGTACTGAAAGTAGCGGTAACAGATAGTTTCGGTAGTCAGATAATTCGTAACAAGTAACAAGTAACAAGTATAATAAAGTGCAGCAAGGTGGCCCAATCCCTTTTGTAGCAAAGGACAAGCCGGAACGATCTCGTATAATAAGCAAAGCTTTCTCGAGGACACATGGGAATTTCATCTAGTCACTTTCATCATGTTTGTTTGATTCGCGTTCGCTACTTTGATAATTTGATATGTGGGTGGAACGGTGCTTGGGTGCTGTTCATACTTGAACAAGCCTCCCACTTATCATTACCCCCTCTCGCAAGCATCCGCAACTATGAAAGAAGAATTAAGATAACTCTAACCATAGCATGAAACATATGGATCCAAATCAGCCCCTTACAGAATAGCGCATAAACTAGGGTTTAAGCTTCTGTCACTCTAGCAACCCATCATCTAATTACTACTCCACAATGCCTTCCCTTAGGCCCAAATATGGTGAAGTGTCATGTAGTCGATGTTCACACGACACCACTAAAGGAAGCACAGCATACATAGCATCTAAATATCGAACGATTACCAAATTCACATGATTACTTATGACAAGACTTCTCCCATGTCCTCAAGAACAAAAGTAACTACTCACAAATCATAATCATGTTCAAGATCAGAGGGGTATTGAATAGCATCAAGGATCTGAACATATAATCTTCCACCAAATAAACCAACTAGCACCAACTACAAGATGTAATCAACACTACTAGCAACCCACAGGTACCAATCTGAGGTTTTGAGACAAATATTGAATACAAGATATGAACTAGGGTTTGAGATGAGATGGTGCTGGTGAAGATGTTGATGAACATTGGTCCTCCCACGATGAGAGGATCGTTGGTGATGTCGATGGCTTCGATTTCCCCCTCTCGGAGGGAAGTTTCCCCAGCAGAATCGCTCCGCCGGAGAGCAAAATAGCTCCTGCCCAGGTTCCGCCTCGAGACGGCGGCGCTTCATCCCGAAAGTCCTCTCTTTATTTTTTTCTAGGGAAAATGGCTTCATATAGCAGAAGGAGGGGGCCGGAGGCCTGCCAGGGGCCCCAAAAGCTAGGCGAGAGCGCCTAGGGGGGTAGGGCGCTCCCCTCAGGCTTGTGGCTGCCTGGTGGGTCCCCTCCTATTGATTCTTTTGCCAGTATTTTTTATATATTCCAAAATAATTCTCCGTAAATTTTCAGGTCATTTGGAGTTGTGCAGAATAGCTATCTCTGTTTCACCCCTTTTCGGTCCAAAATTCCTACTGCCGGCATTCTCCCTCTTCATGTGAATCTTGGAAAATAAGAGAGAAAAGGCATAAGAATTGTACCATAAAGTGAAATAATGATCAAAAACATAATAATTATTAGTAGGAAATCATGATGCAAATTGGACGTATCAGTAGGCGCGCCCCCAGGCTTGTGGGCCCCTCATAGCCCCTCCTGACCTAATTCCAGCGCTATAAATTCCCAAATATCCCCAATATACCAGAGAGACAGAAGAGAAAACCTTTCCGCCACCGCAAGCCTCTGTTCTTCCGCGATCACATCTTGAGGCCTTTTCCGGTACTCTGCCGGAGGGGGAATCGATCACGGAGGGCTTCTTCATCAACCTTGCTTCCCTTCCGATGATGTGTGAGTAGTTTACCATAGACCTACAGGTCCATAACTAGTAGCTAGATGGCTTCTTCTCTTTCTTTGATCTTCAATACCATGGTCTCCTTGATGTTCTTGGAGTTCTATCTGATGTAATCTTCTTTTGCGGTGTGTTTGTTGGGATCCAATGAATTGTGAGTTTATGATCAGATTATTCATGAGAAATATTTGAGTCTTCTCTGAACTCTTTTATGCATAATTATTATAGCTTTCTATTTCTCTCCGATGTATCGATTTGGTTTGGCCTACTAGATTGATTTATCTTACAATGGGAGAGGTGCTTTGTGATGGGTTCAAACTTGTGGTGCTCAATCCCAGTGACAGAAGAGGACATGACACGTATTTGTATTGTTGCCATTAAGGATAAAAAGATGGGGTTTAATCATATTGCTTGAATTTACTTCGTCTACATCATTTCATCTTGCTTAAGGCGTTACTCTGTTTCATACTTAATACCATAGATGCATGCTGGATAGCGGTCGATGGGTGGAGTAATAGTAGTAGATGCAGGCAGGAGTCGGCCTACTTGTCTCGGACGTGATGCCTATATACATGATCATCGCCATGAATCCATCATAATTATTTGCTTTTCTATCAATTGCCCAACAGTAATTTGTTTACCCACTGTATGCTATGTGTTCGAGAGAGAAGCCTCTAGTGAAAACTATGCCCCCCGGGTCTACTTTATCATATATAAAAAACCTAAAAATACCTTGCTACAATTTATTTACTTTTATTTTATTTAGTATTTTAGTTTATCTATCTATCACTATCAGAATTAATCCTTGCAAATAACCGCTAAGAGGATTGACAACCCTCTTATTTGCGTTGGGTGCAAGTGTTTGCTTTTGTGTGTGCAGGTGCGCTTAATGGGATTTTGCTTGGTTCTCCTACTGGATTTATAACCTTGGTTCTTAACTGAGGGAAATACTTATCTCTACTATACTGCATTATCCTCTCCTCTTCGGGGAAATACCAACGTAGTCTACAAGTAGCATCCACATCCCGTCTGGGTTAGTGCGGAAGAAGTGCTGCACGGTGGCTGCATCCTCGGGCTTGTATAGCCACATGGGGCTAGCCCGAAGCTGGAGTGGAATGATGCGGCGATTGAGCATCACATCCACCACGTCTGGCAGCTTGAACTTCTTCTGTAGAAACCGGATCCTCTCCTGGAGAGAGGTGACTTCGTCCGGGCTACCACACTCCAGGCCCTGCCTCTGCCAGGACACCAACTTCCTTAGTGGTGTTCCTTTGAAGGCAGGGACCTCGGTCTGGCCCGCGGTGAGTGGCTCAGTGATGTTGAACCACTTGCGCTGCCAAAGCTTCACGGTCTCAATGAAGGTGCCCTCCAGCCACTCCGGCTTCTGGAGGTTGCTGATCATGGCACCCCCACACTCGGCGAACTCGGTGCCGCTGCTCTTCGGCTTCACGCAGAACGTCTTCAGCCATAGGCCGAAGTGGGGTTCCACACGCAAGAACGCCTCGCAGATGATGATGAAGGTGGTGAGATGCAGAATGGAGTTTGGTGCTAGATTGTGGAAATCTAGCCTGTCGAAGAAAAGGATCCCCCGCACGAAGGGGTGCAGGGGGAATCCCAGACCTCGGATGAGGTGAGGGATGAAGATGACTCGCTCCCCTTGTTTGGGTGTGGGGATACGCTGGCCCAGTTCAGGGGCCCTGCAGACTGCATCGGTGGGGAGGTACCCCGCCGCTCGGAGCTCCTCGATGGTGGCGTCGGTGACCTTGGAGGCCACCCACTTTCCTTTTAGATATGCATCAGCCATTGTTGCGGGACATGGAGAACTGGAGAAGGCTTTGGGCTTGTAAAGGGGATCGAGAGCGCAAGAGCTTGGAGGGTTTGGGCACTGGAGCGGCAAGAGAGTGTGGGAAGATAGATTCACCTCCCCCTGCTCTTTATACGTCAGTAAAAAGGCAAAGCGTCCTTCCGTCGTGCCGTAAAAATCACCATGTTTCGGCCTATTATGCCATTGTGGCCGCATGGGGTGAAACAATCGATTGATGATATCCCCTAAAATGCGTGGCACGATCTCTGTTTTTATGAGACGTGCCATTGAGAGGGTGATCTCGAACCACGATTCGAATAAGTAATAATTGATTTGCGTGATGTCATGGGTCGTGATGTTTCGATAAAAGTTGTCAGTAAGTGACCGCCGAACATGTTTACGCTACTAGTGTTCGGGGCTAAGCAAGCCATGTACTTTGGATGGACGAAGATACATTTTTGGTAACACATGGCCGGCTGGCTTCGTCTCCCTTTTAGATGGATGACGCCTTCCAATGGGGGATTAACGAGTCTCGGGCAAATTCTTAGCTCGGGGCATAATAAGGAATTTGCCTGTTATGCCGAAGGCTCTCACGCCGAAGAATGTCCATAACCGAAGTCACGAAGGGGAACTCGCCTATCAAGCCGAAGACTCCAACCCGAAGTAACATGCTCGAAGAAGATGATCATCCTCGGTGTTGAAGACCAGTTCGGGGGCTACTGACGGTGTCCTGGACTAGGGGGTCCCGGCCTAGTTGATCTAGTCCATGGGCCGGACTCAAGGCCCGCCGAAGAGCAAGGACTCTGGAGGCTTCCAACTTGAAGAACCAACATATCGGGCCTCACCGAAGACTTGGCGTACACCCCAAGGACACGAGATTCGGCATGTAATCCCTAGATGGGCCCAAACCTGGGTAAATCTTCGTGTCCCTTGTCTCCTGTTAACCCATCGATCTGATCTCACAGCTCGGGCCCCCCTACCCGAGATCTGCCGGTTTTGACACCGACACACATTTCCCCTGTTTACTCCTTCCTTCCTTCGTAAGCTATAGCCGCTTCCTCGCTTACTTCCTCGCTCTCGCCGTCTCGCATCCGACCGCCGCAGACGCCATGGTCTTCTTCAATGACCTCTCTAGCGGTTCCTCCTCTAACGACGACTATGTCAGCAGCCGGGTATGCCTCTCTCCTCTCTCTCGCCCCCTAGGCTTAGGGTTCTGATTTATAATAAAGGATTTTAACCCAGCGGCCAATGTGAGCCATTTTTTCCTCTTGTAGCTCCCTACGACCATCACTTGCAAGGATGGAGCGGGGTAGCTGAAGATCTGCCTGCTCGTTGTCACCATCAATCTCCATGCATGAAGTTAGTGGCTTTTGAATCTGTGGATAATGGGAGGAAGTTGCTAGCATGTGCAGAGAAGGTTAGCCCCACTTTCGTTGTTACAAATCATCTGCTAGATGTGATTCAGACACTGTCACTATGCTATGTTAATCTGGATGTGATTAAGACACTGTCACAGTTTCTACCTAGTATCTAAAAATATTGCCATCTCATCAGCGGTGCCCTGAGAAAATTATTTGGCACCGCTTCAGCAGTTTGTGCACCCAACTTTATTCCACACATCCGAGCAGCCAAGCAGTAAAATACTAATACTTTATGGCGCGAAGGAACTGGGCATTAGAGCAACTAGATGCTCCAGTTCCCTGAATTTTTTCTCTGGCATCGACTCGGCAGTGCAGGGCACCGGTGCCAAATGTAGCAACAGTTGATTTGACACCGGTTTTGGCCTACATGGTGGAGGGCCTTAGTGCTATTAGTTCTATGTTATTAAATTTGTGCATGTACATACCTGTTAGTATTAAGGGACATTTACATTTGTGCCCCTAATTCGAACCCACTACTCAGATTTGCCCCTAATTTCGAAGCGTGCTCAAATTTGCCCTCTGCCGTTAGTTGCACTTACAGAAATACGCTTCCGTGCCGTTTCTGTCCAGTCAAAGGGCTTTGACCGTCTATGGGACGTTTTCTGGACATTTCTACCCCTCTCTTCATATGTCACTTATGTGTGGGACCCACTAAAAGAAAAAGAAAAATAAAAGCTCTCTCTCTCTCTTCCTCTCTCTGTCCGTCTCACTTACACGTGGGACCCAAATGAAAATCTCTCTCTCTCTCTCCATCCTGACATGTAGGACCCACCCTATAAAAAACAAAAAGGAAATAAGAAAATATATTTCTCTTCCTCTCTCTCTCACCTCCGGCGGCGGCAGCGCAGACGACTAGCAGCAGGCTGGCCGGGGTGAGGTGCCGCACAGCTCCGGCCATACCTTCCTCACTCCCCCCCTCGCGCCCGGTCTCCCCCTCTTCTATCACAGCCACGCGACGAAATAGAGCTCCACCGGAATCATGGTCGTTCGCCCCAGAGCCGACGTATGGCAAGCCTGGTCAACCCTATCACTTTTCCCTGCGCCATTTGAGTCTCCTCACCTTGATAATTCTCTCCCCAAAGCCACGGGTCCTCGCATCCTCTATGCGCAAATAATGCCGTTGGCGCCCAATTCACACGCCAGCCGGTGCTGCTCATCATGCACGCGGCCAACAGCAACCCCACGACCCGTAACCTTGTCCAGGTGATCCGCCTATCCGTTTTCGACTACCACACCGAACAAATTGAAGTATGATGCCCCCAATCTTTGTGGCTGATGTCATCATCTCCCCATCCGGTGATGCTCCGCCGCGCCCCGATCTTCTCTGCTACGCCATCCCTCTGCTCTCCCTTGGCTGCCTCGTCTACATGTGATGCTTCTAGACCCTGTGGACCGCTCGCTGCGGAGCCATTCATTCCCGAGCCACCGTGTCGGTGTCGCCTCGCTCCGCCGTCCGCCATGGATGACGAGGTCGTCGCTCTGGTGACTCCCGGGCCTCCTGGATCACGCCTTCGTCAAATAAGTGAGCCTATTATGCATTTGCTCACGTTCCTGAGCCCTCCCCCTCTGTGGCTTGCCCGTGCCTAACGCCTTCCGCCGCTGCCACGGGACCTCGTCGCCGGCGAGCTTCCCGGCTGCCCTGCAAACTCCCAGTGCCCTTGCCGAGCACCCCGTGACCCCGACTTGCTCCTGCACCCTTCGCAGCTCGCCCTCGCTTGCTCCCGCACAATCCCGAGTCAACCCCGGAGCGCCCGTGATCGCCGGAGTTCAAACTCCTCTCTGTAGATGACTGGTGGGCCCCGGCCTCTGTAGATGAATGGCTAAACCATTATTGTTATTAACCACCCCTTTTAGAGATGCTGACAAGTGGGCCCACTGCTCAAATAATTAAGTGAACAACATTTCAGAAATTGTACAACAATGACATGTGGGCCCCATGAGAAATTGATACTTTTTTTATTTGGGTCCCATGTGTAAGTGAGACAAGCAGAGAGAGGGAGAGAGAGAGCGCTTTTATTTTTATTTTTCTTTCAATGGGTTCCACATGTCAGTGACATATGGAGAGAGGGGCAGAAATGTCCAGAAAACGCCCAGTAGACGGTTAAAGCCATTTGACTGGACGGAAACGGCATGGAAGGGTATTTCTATAAGTGCAACTAACGACAGAGGGGCAAACTTGAGCACGCTTCGAAATTAGGGGCAAATCTGAGTAGTGGGTTCGAGTTAGGGGCACAAATGTAAATGTCCCTAGTATTAATTTGATATCATTGAAACACTATCACTGTGCTGTTGCAGTTATATTTAGCTTCCTCATAAAATGGTCAATTTGTTACTATAGTACATGACTAAGAACTTGTAGCGTTGTTGCAGTTAATTATAGCTTGTGGTGTTCCTGAATTTGATTGTTGTCTCAGTAGCAATTAATTCATTTGCACATTGATCTTTTTGAGAAGATATGTCGTAATTAACGTGTTTCTTCAGTTTTTGAAAATATGTATGTGGTGATTTTCTATGTTGCTAGAAACCCATTTTCCCTACAATTGTAACTGATTTAGTTTAAATATTATAGGATGAACAGAAGCGTTCTTACCTAGAGTGGGTTGATCAAGAGTGGCCATCGTCTTTCAAGATGTGCCTAGCAAAGCTCTGGAGCATGTATGAGGAAGAGAATAGAGATAGGCTTGGAGAAAATGTTGTCAATGCTGAAGAATATTTCAAGATACAAGAAAAAAAGAGGAAGATGGAGAATGAGCTTAGATTTTTTAAATTAGACTTTGCTAAGATGGTGTTTGCGAAGGAGGAGGCACTTTCCCAGTTGGTCAATGCAAAACAGGTTCTTAGTGAACTGAAAGCAGAGGTGGAGAAGACGAATTTGGCTGATCATGCATCATTCGATTAGGGAAATGAATATATTGTTCTATTATTGTGCTCAACATACTTTGTGCTTATGAAGGTGAACTAGCTATATGTTGTATTGTGTTGTATTCTCGTAGCTATGGTACAATGATGTTAAAATATATTTGTGTGCCTAATAAGAAAGTGGTAAACAGTTGTTCGATTTGAAATTGGAATTTGCTTAATGTAGGAGGTATTAATAGTAAACTAATAAACCTGCTAAATGGGTCATGGATTTTACAAACGTTTCTAGCAGTAAAAGCATGTGTGATGGATAGCCCAATGTCATACAGTTTTCTTCATCGAATCGTGTGTGATATACTTGAACAACGCAAACGGTTAACCGAGGCAGAGCATTTGTGATGTGGTATGCCACACAAACTTTTATTCCAGAATTACTGTGTGGGATGGCAAGATGATTGATAACCCACAAGTATAGGGGATCGCGATAGTCTTCGAGGGTAGTATTTCACCCAAATTTATTGATTCGACACAAGGGGAGACAAAGAATATTTGCGAGTATTGGCAGTTGAGTTGTCAATTCAACCACACCTCGAGAACTAAGTATCTGCAACAAAGTGTTTAGTAGCATAGTAGTAACAGTAGCAATAGTAACATAGACAGTAACAGTAGCAGTTTTGTAGTGATTGTAACAGGAGCAGAACCAGTAGTAACTTAGCAAAGATCAACATGCGAAAAACGTAGGCATTGGACCACTGATGGATAATTATGTTGGATGACATTCATCATGTAACAGTCACAACCTGGAGAGATACACAATAGCTACAATTCATCAATGTAATGTAGGCATGTATTCCGTATATAGTCATACGTGCTTATAATAAGAACTTGCATGACATCTTTTGTCCTACCCTCCTGTGGCAGTGGGGTCCATAAGGAAACTAAGGGATATTAAGGCCTCCTTTTAATAGAGAACTGGAACAAAGCATTAACACATGGTGAATACATGAACTCCTCGAATTACAGTCATCCCCGGAGAGTATCCCAAACAATTTTCACTATGGGGTCTACGGATCAGAACAATAACAAGTGCATATAACTAGCAGATAGGATCAAGAACTCAAATATATTCATGAAATAAAGGGTTCAGATCTGAAATCATGGCACTCGGGCCCTAGTGACAAGCATTAAGCATAGCAAAGTCATAGCAACATCAATCTCAGAAAATAGTGGATACTACGGATCAAGCCCAAGCAAATTGACTCAATTACATGATAAATCTCATCCAACCCATCACCGTCCAGCAAGCCTACGGAGGAATTACTCACGTCCGGTGGTGAGCATCATGAAATTGGTGATGGAGGATGGTTGATGATGACGATGGCCACGAATCCTCCTCTCCGAACCCCCGAACGGACTCTAGATCAGCCCTCCCGATGAAGAACAGGAGGTGGTTGCGGCTCCGTATCGTAAAACACGATCAAACTTCTTCTCTTAATTTTTTCTCGGGGAAACAGAATATAGCGTTGGAATTAGGTCAGTTGGACGCCTGTGGGCTCCACAAGGTAACAGGGCGCGTCCAGGGGGCTGGCCATGCCCTGTTGCTTTGTGGGCAATAGGTCACCCCTCTTCGGTAGATTTTTGCGCCAGTATTTTTATATATTCCATAAAAAAATCCAGAAAGTTTCGTCCAATTCTGAGAACTTTTATTTCTGCACAAAAACAACACCATGGTAGTTCTGCTGAAAATAGCATCTATCCGGGTTAGTTTCATTCAAATCATGCAAATTAGAGTCCAAAGCAAGAGCAAAAATGTTTGGAAAAGTAGATACGACAGAGACGTATCAATTCCCCCAAGCTTAACTCATTGCTTGTCCTCAAGCAATTCAGTTGATAAACTGAAAGTGATAAAGAAAAACTTTTACGAACTATTTTGTTCTTGTATCCGTATATAAGCTTAAATAGCACCCATGTTTTTAGCAAAGATCATGAACTAACCATGCAAATGATAACACTTAGAATTTACATTTACTCATATCAATGGCATAATTAACTAGCTAGCAATAATAACATATCTCCAATGCCAACAATTTGTCAAAATAATCATGATATAATATGATAACATGGTATCTCACTAGCCCTTTCTGAGACCGCAAAACATAAATGCAGAGCACCTCCAAAGTTCAAGCAGCGACTAAACATTGTAATTCAGAGTAGAAGAGATCCAGTCATGGTTTGCCCAACTTTAACTATACTCAATGCATAAGAATGACAATAGTGCTCTTAGGATTGGTGCTTAAAATGAGAAGGTGATGACTCAACAATAAAAGTAAATTAACATAAAAGTAAATAGATAGGCCCTTCGCAGAGGGAAGCAGATATTTGCAGAGGTGCCAGAGCTCGAAGCTTAAATCCGAGATGAAAACAATTTTGAGAGGTGTACTTTTCCTGTCAACATTACGACCGAGGCTTTTCAATATCTTCCATGCTAAACACATTATCGGTGGTTCCCAAGCGGAAAGGTAAAGTTTACTCCCCCTCCACCATACAAACACAAGCCATGGCTAGCCGAATTCACGGGTGCCCTCCAAACGATCAAATTCCGGGGGAGTTTGTTTTATTATATTTTTCTTTATTTTGATTACAGGACTGGACATCCCAATTACCAGCCTCTCTCGTGCAATGACCAGTGAATAAACACTCATCTTGAGAATAACCCGCTTAGCATGGAAGATATTGACCACCCCTTGTCGCTCCATGAGCGGTACGGGCACTTGAATGATTAGAGGTGGCACATGCAAATTTACTTGGAACGGCAGAGTAATACCGTATATAGGTAGATATAATTGACTCATCTGGAACAACTTTGGTTTTAGGATTGTGGATGCACAAGCAGTATTCCCGCTTAGTATAGGCGAAGGTTAGCAGATAGATTGAGAAGCGACCAACTAGAGAGCGAAAATGGTCATAATCATGCATTGCGGATAATTCACATTGAATACTAGCATGAGTAGGATATAAACACCCTGAACATAAATATCGTGAAGGCTCCATTGGTTTTGAATCAACTACATGCGTGAACATGTGCCCAATCAAGACACTTGAAACATTCAGAGGAGGATACCATATTAACATACTACATCATAACCATTTTAATGCATGTTGACATCCAAGATAAATCATTATCCACTCCTAGCTACTTAAGCATGGCATGAGCAACTATAATCTCTAATTGTCATCACAAACATGTTTACTCATAATATGCTGAATCATGGATACTGAGTTAAACATATTTACAAAAACAAAAAAAAGAGAGTTCATACCAGCTTTTCCTTACCACAGTCACTTCATCAAAAAAAATTCATTATTGCCTTTCACTTGCATGCCCGAATGATGTGAAAATAATAATAGTGCAAGAGTGCCATGGACTAAGCTAGAATCTGCAAACAATTTACTCAAGGGAGTAGACAAGGTAATATTGGCCCTTCGTCAGATCAACCACAAAGCATATGAGAGCCACTCAACAATTTCATCGTGGTCTTCTCCGTACGACTACTCAACAAAAAGGAAAAGAAATTCAGAGAAACACGCTGAAATATTTTTGGAGTTTTTAGTTTATCCGAAGAAAACAAATTAAATAAGAAAAACGAAAAATGAGAAAAACTATTTACACGGGAGAACTCCCAACAAACAAGAAAAGAAGAAACGAGAAATCTTTTTGGGTTTTCTTTTAATACTACAAACTAACTAACGAGAAAGAAAAACTGAAAGGAAGCGAGAAATATTTTTGGATTTTCAAAGTTTTTCAAACACAAGAGAAGAAAGCGAAAGAATAAAAACTAATATGGATCATACAATGAAAGAGGATGAACACCGACAACTGGAATGAATGTGTGATACATCAATGTAATGTCGGTGAGAAATACGTACTCCCCCAAGCTTAGGCTTTTGGCCTAACTTGGTCTACTACCATCCGTAAAATCCATCAGGTCCAGTAGGAAAGTGGCTAGGCGGAGGCACTCGAGCGTCCCAAGGTTGGGCCTCGTTCTCCGCCGCGGCCAACTCGTTCTTGTGAGCAATGATGTCCGGTGGCAGGATGGTGTATCCGTTCCTGGCATGAGAGTCAAACAAAGAAGGTGCAGGCAACGAAATAATCTCACGAGTCTTCTCACTAAATACCAAGTTATAACGAATGTAGTGAGGAGGCTCATGTTCATCAATATAGTGGTGATCAATCATGGACTGTTGGTCTAAATAAATCTTAGGTAGCACATAATCATTATGACGGATAGCAACGTTAATGTGTTTCGCAAGGCGCGTAGCATAAATACTGCCATGAATTTTACCCCTAGTCCTATTAGTGTGCAAGCGGCGTGCAATGATAGCCCCCAAATTAAAAGTATTATCGCCGAAAAGCGCACGACGTAAAATGGCAAGGATCAGGGGCATTGAGCATACCACCTTCCTCCCTGGCAGTCAAACATTTCCCTACAAATAAACCAAAGTAGTGCACAGCGGGAAAATGTAAACTAGTCACTCGGGCTTTCGACACGCCCCTAAATTCTCCCACAGTCAAAGTGAGAAGGAAGTCCTCGAACTCCTCAGGCCGAGGCTCCCTCAACCCCCCATCAGAGGGAATCAGGCAAATCTGGCAAAACTCAGCAAGGGGTATTTCATGATGTTCGGCATATGAATCAAAGCGTACCATGGGAACATCGAGCCTAGGCAGGAAATAAAAAATTTGCACAAAGGAATTTGTGAGGAGGTGATATTGGTCACACTCATCTGCGAGGAAGTCGGTCAGCCCGACGTTCGCGGCATATTGCGCAAACTCTTGGTGAAACCCGGCTTCATCCATGAAGGCATTGTGTGGCCATCCACACGGCCGCACCTCCACTCTACAAGGAAGGTGAAGGTCAGCGGCACCTCCGGTGACTCCCTTGGCACTCCGGCTCGAAGAACCCCTCCGAAAGAAGTTCATTTTCCTACGAACAAATTTCTGATATTTTTGGGCCACAAAATGATGTCAACAAAACTTCACAAGATTGATAGCAACTACTCATACGAATGTCTGGAGGCTATATCAAGCATTCAAACTACTTAAAACTCAAAGAATTCAACATGCAAGCTCATTTTCAGTAGCACCAATAGCAGCAAATAATGCAAAATATAATCCACTAAAGCAAAAACTAATTGGAGCAATGGAGGAGTCACATACCAAGGAGCAATCCCCCAAAACAGTTTTGAAAACAGAGCTCCGAGCAAAGAGATCGAAAATCTCAAGTTTGGGAGCAACAACACGAGGGAGAGAGCTACAAAGATTTTTTTCTGGAGGTTGGAGATGAAGTGCGCTGATGAGATAAGTGAGTGGGTCCCTGTGGGACCCACAAGGCATCTTGGCGCGCCCTGGGGGGGGGGGGTCGCGCCCTGTTGCCTTGTGAGTAACAGGGGCACGGCCCTGGGTTGTTTTCAGTACCAAAAATTCTTAAATATTCCAGAAAAAATCATGTTAAAATATTACGACATTCTGAGCCCTTTTATTTTTGGGTCATTTTTTTATTGCATGGATAATTCAGAAAATAGGATAATCATGGCATTTTGCTTTATTAAACTGTGAATAATAGAAAGCAAACTATAATTACAGAAAGTTGTGCTTACTAAATTCATCGACCACATGCCCCTCAAAAAGAATCTATTAATATGGTTGATCAAGTCTTATTAACAAACTATCTTCGAGTAACATGAAACCGAAGTATTTTCGTATAACACTAAGTTACCTCAACGGGGATATGCATCTCCCCAACAATAAGAATTTCACATTTCTTTTTGACAGTAGGAAGAGGAAATTTGAATCCTCCAATAGTAAGTGTCGAAACCTTTTCAATACAATTGATACCATTCACCGAACTTTACTTCTTCGGAAAATAAACCGTATGCTCATTACCATTGACATGAAAAGTGACCTTGCTTTTGTTGCAATCAATAACAGCCCCTGCAGTATTCAAAAAGGATCTACCAAGGATAATCGACATGTTGTTGTCCTCGGGCATATCAAGTATAACAAAATCTGTTAAGATAGGAACATTTGCAACAACAAACTATTTCTGAGTAACATGAAACCGAAGAACTTTCGTATAGCACTAAGTTACCTCAACGGGGATATGCATCTCCCCAACAATAAGAATTTCATACTTCTTTTTGACGGTAGGAAGGGGGAATTTAAAACCTCCAACAGTGAGTGTCGGAATTTTTTTGATACAGTTGATACCATTCACCGAAGTTTGTTTCTTTGGAAAATAAACCGTATGCTCATTACCATTGACATGAAAAGTGACTTTGGTTTTATTGCAATCAATAAAAGCCCGCATAGTATTAAAAAAGGGTCTTCCAAGGATAATCGACATGTTGTCGTCCTCGGGCATATCAAGTATACCAAAGTCTGTTAAGATAGTAATGTTTGCAACAACAATGGGCACATACTCACAAATTCCAATAGGTATAGCAGTTGATTTATCAGCCATTTGCAGAGATATTTCAGTAGGTGCCAACTTATTCAAATCAAGTCTTCTATATAAAGAGAAAGGCATAACACTAACACCGGCTCCTAAATCACATAAGGCAGTTTTGACATAACATCTTTTAATGGAGCATGGTATAGTGGCTATTCCCGGATCTCCTAACTTTTTAGGCACTCCACCCTTAAAAGAATAATTTGTAAGCATGGTGGAAATTTTAGCCTTAGTTATTTTCCTTTTATTAGTGACAATATCTTTCATGTATTTAGCATATGGAGGCATTGTCAAAATATCAGTCAAGCGAGTGCGCAAAAGGACAGGTCTAAGCATTTCAACAAAGCGCTCAAAGTCTTCCTCATCTTTATTTCTAGGTGGCTTAGTAGGAAAAGGCATGGGTTTTTGATCCCATGGTTCTCTTTCTTTTCCTTGTTTTCTAGCAATGAAATCACTTTTATCATATCTTTTATTCTTAGGAGGTGGGTTATCAAGATCTGAAAGCTCAGGTTATCTCCCAGAGGGGGGTGAATGGGAGATTTTTAGAAATTCGTCAAACTCTGATGAATTTGACGAACATCAGAGTGAAGAAATAGAAACGCAAGGGAAACTAAGTCATCACAGAATCAGAGTACATGCAAATAGGATACATAAGGGTGAAGAACATGCAATCATACAATCATACACGCATGAAGAATATGAACTGAGGAAATAAGAGATAGCATGATCAAATACTTCAGTTCAAATTCGTCAGAGGATAGATCACAAATTCTTCAGCAGCGGAATAAAGTAAGGGATGGTGAGGAATTTGAAACCAGGTTGGCTCGGTGAAGACAATGAAATTTGGTAGACCAATTCCAGTTGCTGTATCAACTGTACGTCTGGTTGAGGCGGCTGAGTCGCAACCCAGAGAGCACTTAGTCCTCACCGTATTCCTCTTGAGCTAAGGTCACTTAGACATCGCCCAATCACTCGTGGTAAGTCTTCAAGGTAGACTTCCAAAACCTTCATAGACTTGTTCACCGGCACGCCACAATTACTCTTAGGTGCTCAGAACATGACGCCTAATCGTCTGGAGGAATGACACTCCTCAAAGGTAACAAGCGTCGGATCACACCGATCAATCTCTTCAGTGATGCTCAATCACTTAGGCTCTGGTTGGGTTTTCCTCACTTGGGATCTCTCAAAGTCGTCAGAGGATGGGTTGCTCTCAAATGACAACTGTCAAGTTCTCTCGGAGCAGACAACCAACAAGTGGTTGTGGGGGGCGGCTATTTATAGCCAGGGGGCAACCCGACATGAATTGTCATAAATGCCCTTCACTGATTCGACCGTTGTCAGGATAAGGATCCACTCGACAGCAGGCACGCGGCGCAGCAACGGTCTGAAAATTGAACTCTCAATTCGTCCAGGCACTCAATTTCCTCACGGTAGGCAGATCGCACTGGCGAACTCCTAACTCCTCAGCCTGACCAAATTCGTCAGCGACCAGATGAACTTCGTCACTGTCGCTAGCAAATGCGTCAGCTGTATTGGAGATTTCCAAAGGCTTCACTCGAAGCAGCTTTTGTGTATAGGTTTGAGTAAGTTTGAGCATCACTTTGGAAATGTGAAATATGTTTCACCTAGACCCCCTTTAACAGTATGGTTTTTCCTATGACTCAAATAAGAAGAAAAGAAACTACGAAAATGAAAGTCTTCAAGCTTCAAAGTCTTCACATCAATTTCTTCAAAGGCCGTACCAATTTCATCACCAAATTCTTCACTTGAAGAAATCTATTTTTAGGGGTCGTCTTCCATGTGTTAAACCAAATCTTCAGGGACTCTGTCTCCTGTGTATACTCACAAACACATTAGTTCCTCAACCTATTTGTCTTCAATACTCCAAAACCACTAAGGGGGCACTTGATGCACTTACAATCTCCCCCTTTTTGGTGATTGATGACAAATTGGTTAGGCTTTCAAAAGGAGTAAAAATAATTGAAGTGTAAGTACAAAGTTTGAAGAAATTGATTACAAGTTATTGAGGAACTCCCCCTGAAGATGTGCATATGAGGAATTTGCTTTGGATTGCAAATGCATATGGCAGGTTGAAATTGTGGAGATCTCCCCTATATCTTGGAATCCAATCATGCATGATCATAAGATATTTGAGGAATATGAATGCATGATGAAAATTGGTGTCTAACGAAATTGTGCATGCATGAGCAGATATATTTAAGATCAGACCACGCATAATAAAACATTGCAGAAGAGTCAGACAACCAATAGTTAATAAAGTTACAACTCGTCAAGAACGAATCAAATGAAGTTCAAGAGTTGTAACTCAGCAAAAACAGCCCATATAATGGCCCGCTTGAAGACTAACTCACACTTCTCCCCCTTTGTCATCAAATGACCAAAAGGAGACAAGGTGAGGACTAATGCCCCTGAAGAAAATCATCGAGGTGAAGTCGAGGGAGCGCCAGCGTTGTTGGGGTCGCGTGATGCAGATGGACCAGCCGCAGTGTCTTCAACAGCTTCATTTGCGTCAGTTGTGCGTGATGAAGACTCTGAACTTGGCATAAGAGGAGGAACTTTAGTATTCTTGAACTTCTTCCTTGGCGGTTCTGCCCAGTCGAAGTTCATCTGGAAATCCATATCCGCAAGTTCTTCATCGGTCTTGAGGTGCGAGAGGATGGCCCATGATCTGTCAAAAATCTCATGGAGATAATAGCAGTTTTTGCGGAAGGCGTTATGCGTCACAGTCATGTTGGCTTGAATAGCTGCAAACTGACACTTAACCCATCGGTGATTCTTGTCCACTTTCTGGTGAAGGCATATGAGCAGCTCACGGTCCGTCATGACCCGTGGTGCTTCAGGTGAAGAAGTTGGTCTTGAAGCTTTTGCTGCAGTGTCCTGGCTGGCAGATTCATCAGCATTTGAGCTTGAGATTGGTTGACGAAATTGTCCATCCAAGGGACGAATTCCCTCATCTATAACCGTCTTGCCCTTGCCAGGCACAATGGACAGAGTGCTCTGAAGAACTTCAACTTCAGGCATATAGCTTAAGTGATTTTGACCATGATCTATGAACCTCATGATCCATGGAGCATACGGCTTCAAGTCAAATGGAGACTGTGCCACTGTGACCAAAGTCCTCAGGAAGAAATCGTGAATGTTGATGGGAGTACCATGAATGATGTGGAACAGCAGATTCTTCATAATTCCCACAACTTCTTCGGTATTAGAGTTGTGACCTTTAATGGGACTGAGGGTTTTGGTCAGAATGCGATAAACCGTTCTTGGCACATACAGCAAATCCTTCACTAGGAAGGTTGTCCTTGGTGCTTCTCCTTCAGCGATTGGCTTCATAAGCACTTGCATCAGGTGGTTGGACAGCTCAGTTTCTTCATAAATTCGCTTTGCTTCTTCATGGGGTGGTTCAACTGGGAGAGCTCGAAGAAGTTCTTCAATCGGTGCTTTGTAGTGAGTGTCTTCACTCATCCAGTCCAGAGCCCATGTTGCAATGTCGTCAGCGTCTCCAGAGAAATGCACTGTGGCATAGAACTGAAGAATGAGTTCTTCATTCTAATCGTAGATGTCAGAGCAGAAGCTGAGTAATCCAGCATCGTGAAGAACAGCCAGAACTGGCCAAAAGCATGGTAATGACTCCATATCCACGTGAGAAATATGGCGATGCAGAAATACTTTGTTCTTGTCGAATAAGAGTGAAGCATAGAAATTCATCTGAGTCCTTGTCCAGAAACGCAGGCGCCTAATCTTGGCTGAGTCATATGGGGACTCACCAATGAAGAAGTTCTTTTCTTCAAAGAATTTGGCATTATCAAACTGAGGCCGCCTGAGGGCTCTGCCAATCGTCGGCATCACTGGTACTGGATGAAGGTTGTGCATCTTTTTGCGTACATCAAACACTGGTCATGGGGACCCAGTGGAATCATTCGGATCAGTCACAGCAAGTGATTTGGCAATTTCCTCAGAAGTGCCAGTTGGAACTGTGTCGGTATCTGCTGAAGGAATTGAATCATCGCACTGAGGGGATGTATTGACGACATCAACCATTGGCTCATCTTGAGCAACTTCATCAGCTGTTGCAGCTGGAATTTCTTCATCAATGGTCTGAAGAGATGGCTGATGTTCTTCAGATCCAGTGTGAATTTCTTCAGTGATAGCGGGTGACTGTGGCACTTGCGTCAGAGGAGTGGTGAGTGGCAAATTTGGAAGGAAAGCTTCCCAAAAATTGTCAATGATTGGAGGGGTAGTTGCACCGTCAATATCCACATCCTCTTCAGTTTCTTCACTACTTCCAGATGAAGCAGTGGCATTTTCTTCAGTCACCGGAACCTGTGAGGGCTTCCGAGACAAGACTTGGTGAAGCGAAGCATCTTCTTCGACTTCAATTTCATCATCCACTTGCTCTGTGGTAGCACCAGAGTCGGTTTCAGTATCATCTTCATCAGCCTGAGGGATTACATAATCCACCCCATACGGAACAATCTGGCGATCATCATTGGCAGGAGCAGGGGGTACTGATGAGATAGGAATGGCATCAATTGGAGCATCTGAAGACAATGGAGCCGTCTTCATTTTCTTCACTATCTCAGTGATGGTAGGAGGAGCTGAAGCTTTTCTCTTTTTCGCTTCCTTCTCAGCGGCTTTGGTCTTCTTCACTTCTGATGCAGAAGGAACGGTGATAGTCTTCACATGTGAAGTCACTGGTGGTGCTGCTGCTGAGGAACTTGATGGTTCAATTACTTCAGGAATGACTGATGCAGTCGCCTTGTCTGTTTCTTCAGGCACAACTTTGTCAGTTGCCCTGGTAGTCTCACTGGTCGGAGCTGATGGTGGAGGAGCTGAGGAACTGAAAGGAGGCACTGTGCCGAACTTGGCAGCCTCATGCTTGTTGTGCTCTTCAACAACCTTTTTGGTTGCAGTGATGAATCTGTCACACACACCACAGCAGTGACTTGACTGGCGTTCAAATTCTTCAGACAGCTGTTGAATTTCAGACTGCAAGGTCACAAGCTGCTGAGGAGAAATTGAAAGCATGTTCTTCCGCAGCTCCTTCTCTTTTTGTAGTTGTTGTTTCCTCACCAGCTTTGCTTGAGCAATTTTGTGCTTCTCATTCAAAATGAAAGCAGATAGCACATGCCTAGGGCCAGGAGGTAGATTCAATTCATCAAGAGGCGTATCTGGCTTGGTGCATCAGATGTCAATGAAGTCCAGGAGCTTCTTGGGATCCAGCATCATTGGAACTGAAGAATTTTTAGCAATTGCAGCTTGCTCTTGCTTTCTTCTGAGGAACTCTGCGAGCTCATCTTCGTCGGCCAGCCCGTGTTCGTCAACCTGAGGCACAACGGCCTTGCTCTTGGGACTTGGCCTAGTTCCACAGCCAGCAGTGACCTTTTTCTTCAGCTTGGGCAGTGAAGATGATGGTTGCCCACTAGCTGAGGCACTTGATGCAGCAATTGAGGCTGTTGGAAAGCCCTCGGTGAGCTGGCAAGATGCGAGCACGACCGGTGTTGAAGCTTTTGCTGCTGCCATTGATGAACTTGAAGCAGGAGGAGGCACTGAAGATTTTGAGATCTTGGGTGCTGAAGTCTTTGTAGCTGCCGGCTGGGCCACTGAGGGCTTTGGGACAGACGGCTTTGGCTTGTTGGCAGGCTTCTTTTGCATAGCCTTCTTCGGGGCACTTGCACTGCCACTAGCATCCGCTTCAGCTGAGGCCTTTGCGGCCTTGTTGAATTCTTCAACAGCCTTTTTGGCCTGTTTCTGCAACTTAGCTTGTTGCTTCGCCCATTCTTTGGGGAATTCTTCACCCCTTCTGATGCTTGTAGGATGAGCTGTTTGACCCTCAGCAAGCGGTGGCCTATTGCACGGAGGCTTCACAGCAAAATCTTTCATGTATTTGGAGGTGACGAAATTGTAATCTCTCCACTGGTAGGTCCAGTATCTCTTTATCTTTTGCATGCGCGTTTTGCGCTGCTCCTTGGTTTCCTTTCCATGAATTTCTTCATCTGGAGTGCAATATCCTTCATACAGATCATCAGGAATCTCAAAAGCTGTATGTTCCTCTTTCCTCTTGCCTCCCTTCTGAGGCCTTTTGCCATCAGCCATTTTCTTCAGTTGAGGTTTTTGAACACGTGAGGACTCTGAAGATGTTTGAAGGTTTTCCTGAACCAATGCTGCAAATGAATTAATTTGATGAGAACCTAGTGATTCGTCGGCAGACATTGTACCTGTGAATAGACTATAGTTGCGAGGAAATAGGGAAGAGTCACATGCGTTCTCAGAGATTTTTCAAAATAAACCAGGTGAAGAAATTGACCCTTATCGTCTTGACGCATTTCACTAAGTGTTCTTAACATAGGTTCCAGAGTTGTACATATTGAAGCAATTGCACAATTGAGGAATCTAGTTGTTAAGTATAACTTAGATGAAAATACTCAAGACTGACCAGAAGGAAGTGCTGAAAACTTGGAAGAGTGGTAAAAACAACACTTGAATGTTTTGTGGCAGTAAAAAGATCAAACTTGGGCGGTAAAAATAAATTTTAATTACCCCAAGGATGAACTCGATGAACTGGATGACGAGACGAAGGAAATCGTCAGTTCAGATCTTCCGTGCCCTAACTTGGCGACGAAAGACGTCTACGGCGGCGGCGGGGGTGAAGAAATCCATGGCCGGCGCGAGTACGACGGCGAAGAAGTCGAGGCAGTGAAGCTCTTCCTCTCCGGCGACAATGAGTTCCAGCGGCGGCGCTAGGGTTTGAGAGCGACAGGGGCGCGAGAGTGAAATGAGTTAGGGTTGACAAGGTCAAGCCTTCATATAGGCGCGGTAAAAACTGAGAGGTCCGAAGATTTTGGACGGATAAGCCCCTGGCGTTTCGCATCTGAGTGACACATGTCACACATGCATTTTCACCTTTATCCATGCGTGTGAAACGCGGGATGAAGTTACTGTGCCAACCGCCAAAAATTGATTAGAATATTTTCAAAATGTGTTCGCAGTTTCTTCAGCTATCAAGGACACAGTGAAGACTTTGAACAGTGTCAAGTAGAACGCACATGAAGATTTTGAGAACAGAGTGGTTTGAGTTTAGCACAGAGGGGAGCGGGTCCGATCACATCCACATAGATGACGAAAAACACTGTTTGAAGAAATAGCTATATGTGGATGCTGTTGAGGACATGAAAAACTCAAATATATATATATAAATAATAAGCAGTGAAGAATAACCTCAAATGACGAATTTGAGAAGTTTGACAAAATTGCAAATGACGAAAAACTCAAATTTGAAGAATGTCAAAAAGTGGTGGTGGCGTTACCCACCGTATAAGAACTATGATGATTTCAGACACCGCGTACAATTGTTGTAGAGTTCTGAGAATCAAGTTCTTCATTAATTTCTTCACACTTAGAGGGTTAGTCTTCATTGATTGAAGAAAAACGTTACTTCGTGTGTTGTGCATCAAAGTCATCAAGAATGCATTAGCGTTAGGATGTGTGTCCTTTTCAAAGGACATTCGAAGATTCTAAGATGTTTAGGTCACACCGCAACATGAAAACCTTCTCTCATCCAAGGGCTTTGTGAAGATATCTGCAAGCTGGTCTTTAGTCTTCATGTGGTCGATGATGATGTCTCCCTTCAGCACATGATCACGAAGAAAATGGTGACCAATCTCAATATGCTTCGTCCTTGAGTGTTGCACTGGGTTGTGGGCGATCTTGATGGCGCTCTCATTGTCGCAATAGAGTGACACTTTCTTCACGTTGACGCCATAGTCCTTGAGGGTTTGCTTCATCCATAGCAACTGAGAGCAGCAGGCGCTAGCAGCAATGTACTCAGCCTCGGCAGTGGAAAGTGAGACGCAGTTCTGCTTCTTCGAGGACCAACATACAAGAGATCGTCCGAGGAAATGGCATGTGCCTGATGTTGACTTGCGATCCACACGATCACCAGCATAATCAGAATCAGAATATCCAGCAAGATCAAGTGATGAGCCCTTGGGATACCATAATCCAAGCGTTGGGGTGTGAGCCAAATATCAAAGAATTCGTTTCATAGCTTGGTGGTGTGATTCCTTCGGTGACGCTTGAAAGCGGGCACACATGCAAACGCTAAGCATAATATCTAGCCTAGATGCACATAGGTAAAGCAGCGAACCAATGATGGAGCAATACACCTTCTGATCGAAATCTTTACCATTTTCGTCAGTGTTGAGTTGGCCATTTGTTGGCATTGGTATCTTGAGGCCTTTGCAATCTTGCATTCCGAATTTCTTCAAGCAGTCTCTGAGATATTTCTCCTGAGATATGAAGATGCCATTGGGTTGTTGACGAATTTGAAGCCCTAGGAAGAATTTCAACTCCCCCATCATAGACATCTGATATTCTTCTTGCATCATATGAGCAAATTCGTCACTGTATTTCTTGTTAGTGCAACCAAAGATAATATCATCAACATATATTTGGCATATGAATAGTTCACCATCATAAGATTTAGTGAAAAGAGTAGGGTCAAGTGAACCGGGCTTGAATTCCTTCAGTGTATCATACCAAGCCCTAGGGGCCTGCTTGAGGCCATAGAGAGCCTTGTTGAGTCTGAAGACTTTATCAGGATGCTTTTGGTCCTCAAAACCTGGTGGTTGAGCAACATATACTTCTTCCTCAAGCTTACCATTGAGGAAGGCACTTTTCACATCCATTTGATATAAGAGGATATCATGATGGTTAGCATATGCAAGCAATATACGAATGGCTTCAAGCCTAGCAACAGGTGCAAATGTTTCATCAAAATCAATAGCCTCAACCTGTGTGTAGCCTTGAGCTACAAGACGGGCCTTATTCCTCACCACTTGGCCATTTTCGTCTTGTTTGTTACGGTAGATCCACTTAGTGCCGATGATATTGTGCTTGCGTGGATCAGGACGCTTAACAAGCTCCCACACATTATTGAGCTCGAATTGACGCAATTCATCTTACATCGCTTGAATCCATTCAGGTTCCAGAAAGGCTTCATCAACTTTAGTGGGCTCTGAAATAGAGACAAACGCGTAATGCCCACAAAAGTTAGCTAAATGTGAAGCTCTTGAGCGAGTGAGGGGACCAGGTGCATTGATGTTGTCGAGGATCTTCTCAATCTGCACTTCATTTGCTACTCGTGGATGTGCTGGATGAGGGCCTTGTTGTTGTTGTTGTTGTTGCCGTGCAAAATCCTCAGCATCATTTTCGTCAAGATGTTCATTTTCTTCACGATGAGAAACAACCACTTCTTCATTAGGAGCTATTTCTTCACTGGGCACAATTTCACCAGTGCCCATCAGCTTGATAGATTCCTTAGGAGGCATTTCATCTAGCATAGGAGGCAGGTGCTCTCTTTGCGAGCCGTTAGTTTCATCGAACCGCACATCTATAGTTTCAACAACCTTATGGTGGAAGGAGTTGAAGACTCTGTAGGTGTGCGAGTCCTTTCCGTAACCAAGCATAAAACCTTCATGTGCTTTCGGTGCAAATTTAGAACTGTGATGAGGATCTCTAATCCAACATTTAGCATCGAAGACTTTGAAATAACTCACATTGGGTTTCTTGTCAGTGAGGAGCTCATATGAGGTCTTCTTGAGGAATTTGTGAAGATATACTCGGTTGATGATGTGGCATGCAGTGTCAATTGCCTCAGGCTAGAAGTGACGAGGTGTCTTGTATTCAACAAGCATAGTGCGCGCTATCTCGATGAGGGTTCTATTCTTGCGCTCCACGACTCCATTCTGCTGAGGAGTGTAGGGAGCAGAGAGCTCATGAGTGATACCAAGTTCATCAAGATAGTCGTCGAGGCCAGTGTTCTTGAACTCAGTGCCATTATCACTCCTGATGTGCTTGATCTTGAGACCATAATTCGTCATGGCCCGATTGGAGAATCGTCTGAAGATATTCTGAACTTCAGTCTTGTAGGTAATGATGTGCACCTAGGTGTAGCGAGAGTAGTCATCAACAATGACGAATCCATAGAGAGATGCTGCATTGGTTAGTGTGGCATAATGTGTAGGACCAAACAAATCCATGTGAAGTAATTCAAAAGGACGAGTAGTGGTCATGATTGTCTTCGCCTGGTGCTTGGCTCTGGTCATCTTTCCAGACTCACAAGCGCCACAGAGGTGATCCTTGACAAATTTTACACCCTCGACGCCAATGATATGCTTCTTCTTGACGAGAGTGCTCAAATTCCTCATTCCAGCGTGTCAAAGACGTCGATGCCATAGCCAGCATTCCGAAGCTTTTGCCATTAGACATGTTGCAGGCTGAGGACCTGTAGAGAAATCTACAATGTACAAGTCACCTCTCCTAAAGCCTTCGAAGACTTTGGATTTGTCAGATTCCAACAGCACAACGCATCTATATTTGCCAAAGATGACAATCATATCAAGATCACAAAGCATTGAGACAGACATGAGGTTGAATCCAAGGGACTCGACAAGCATCACCTTTTCCATGTGTCGATCCTTTGAAATGGCAACCTTATCTAGGCCCAATACCTTGCTTTTTTCCTTTGTCAGCGTAAGTGATATGCTTTAGATGAGACAGAGTAAGGGGAGCATCAGTGAGGAGATTCCTATCTCCAGTCATATGATTCGTGCAGCCACTGTCCAAGACCCATTCAGTGGCTGAAGGTGTTTCATCCTGTAGAAGCATTAGTCTGACTTACAAGTTCATATACTTCAAAATGAAGAATATGATAATGATCAATTTCGTCAGACAATTTCATCAATGAATAATATCTAGCAGCATAAGGGATGTGTGAAATGAAGCATTCATTCCAGCATGATTAGCCTGCATCCCAACAGGCGTTTTGTCAGGTCTTCAGCAAATTCATCTGACATTTTGTTGTCTGAAGACCTGACCGTGCAGAAGAGATTAGTTCTTCTTCTTAACCACCCACATCTGAATGGGTGGCTGAGAAGCAATGTGACGAAGTGCATTGATGGAGAACTTGGCCATTGAAGAATATGCATTTCTCTTCACAGGAGGGTTATAGTAATTGAATGAATAAGCAGAGAAATTCCTCGAAGATTTGTGAACATAATGGTTCGAAGAATAATGCTCATATTCATCAACCCGTTGTCTATTTCCCTGCGAAACAGAGGCATTAGTGCGACCATAAGTGGGTCTGCGTCCATTTGACGCCTTTGATCCCTGTGAAGAATTTGCCCTGGGAAGCTTCTTCTTCATCGGTGGTGTCATGATGACATTCACCTGAAGATTTTCCAGAAGGCTTTTAGGAACCCAGATTTTCTTCACAGGTGGACCGTTCCTACAGTTAGTACCAATGAATCTGGCAAAGACCTCACCATTCTGATTCTTGAACAGTTTATAGTTGGAGTCAAATGACTCATCTGAAGAATATGAAGAATCACAAGTATAGCCGGATAAAGTGGATGGGTCTACTGGAGGTCCCTTTGCAGCAACCCATGTGGTTTTGGGATACTGCTTAGGCTTACAATACGAACCAGCAGCGTTGAGCTTTCTCTCAAAGGCAATGCCCTCTTTCCTAGGGTTCCTGTGAAGAATTTGCTTTTTGAGCACGTCACACAGGGTTTGATGCCCTTTGAGGCTTTTGTACATGCCAGTGACATACAATTCCTTCAGCCCTGCATTTTCATCGGTATCACTAGTGGCTTCCTCAGATGAGGGCTTAGTGACCACCATAGCAGTTGAAGCAATTGCAGGAACAGAAGCATTCGAATATTCAGCTGAAGAATTAGCATTATCACATTCAAGGCATTTTAAGCATGGTGCAACAAATTCTTCCTGAGCGACACTGATCTGTTGAGCGAGGAGTGAATCGTTTTCTTTTTGAAGATCATCATGAGAGGCTCTCAGCTTCTCGAGATCTTGCTTCCTTTGAAGAAATTCATAGGACAACTTCTCATGTTCAGCTGAGAGGGACACATGATGACTTTCAAGTTCATCATATTGAGACTTAAGCCTTCTGAGATTCTCAGACAAAGCTTGACTACGATCCATTTCCTCGTCCAACAGGTCATCTCTTTTGTCTAGCAGTTTTTGAATCTTTTCCATGGCATGTTGTTGCTCAGTTGCAATTTTAGCAAGTTTCTTATAGCTTGGTTTAGATTCACACTCAGAGTCATCATCACTGGAAGTTTCAAAGTAAGCTTCTCATGAGGTTACCTTTGCACCTCGTGCCATGAAGCAGTAGGTGGGAGTGTAGTCGTCAGCACAGTCATCATTGTTTGTGGAGATACCATTATCCTCAGTGTTGAAGATGGACTTGCTGACGTATTCAGTGGCGAGAGCAAGGCTTTCCACACTAGTGTCTGACTCCTCCTCAGATTCCTCAGCTTGCTGGTGATCAGATTCTTCTTCAGAGTCCATTTCCTTCCCAAGGATTGCACGAGCTTTGCTAGAACTAGATTTCCTGTGAGATGAGGAATTTGATGAAGACTTTGAGGACTTTGATGAAGACTTTGAGGACTTATTTTTCCCGTCAGAATCATCATCATCCCTTCTCTTCTTCTTCTTCTTCTTCTTCTTCTTCTTCTTCTTCTTCTTCCAAAGAGGGCATTCGGCGATGTAGTGGCCTGGCTTCTTACATTTGTGACAGGTTCTTTTGTTGTAGTCTCGAGCAGACGCTTCTTCAGTGTTCTTCGAGTCATACTTTGAAGATTTTCTGAATCTGTTCTTCTTGGAAAACTTCTGGAACTTCTTCACCAGCATAGCCAGTTCTCTGCCAATTTCCTCAGCACCGTCAGAATTGCTCTCATATTCCTCTTCTTCTTCAGATGAAGAAATAGCCTTGGCTTTTGCTTTAGCCTTTAGAGCGCGAGGGCGACCATAGCTGGGTCCATACATATCTCTCTTCTCTGCTTGCTGAAATTCATGTGTGTTGAGCCTCTCAAGAATGTCAGCAGGATCCAGTGACTTGTAATCAGGGCGCTCTTGTATCATCAGTGCCAAAGTGTCGAAGGAACTGGCCAGAGACCTCAGCAATTTCTTCACCACCTCATGATTGGTGATGTCAGCAGCACCAAGAGCTTGAAGGTCATTGGAGATATCAGTGAGGCGGTCGAAGGTTTGCTACACATTTTCGTTGTCGAGTCTTTTGAAGCGATTGAAGAGATTGCGCAGAACATCAACTCGGGAGTCACGTTGAGTAGAAACACCCTCATTCACTTTTGAAAGCTGGTCCCAGATAAGCTTCGAGGTTTCCAGTGCACTCACTCTGCCATACTGTCCTTTGTTGAGATGACCACAAATGATGTTCTTCAATTGAGAGTCCAGTTGCTTGAATCGCTTCACGTCAGCAGCATTGATACTTGGTGAAATGGTGGGGACGCCGTTCTCGACGACGAACTAGAGATCATTGTCAATAGCCTCAAGATGCATTCGCATCTTGTTCTTCCTATAGGGACAGTCTGTGCCATCGAAGATGGGGCACGCAGCGGAGACCTTGATCATACCTACGGTTGACATAACTAAAACTCCAGGTGGTTAAACCAAAATCACACAGAACAAGCGAGTACCTTGCTCTGATACCAACTGAAAGTGCAGGTTATCTCCCAGAGGGGGGTGAATGGGAGATTTTTAGAAATTCGTCAAACTCTAATGAATTTGACGAAGATCAGAGTGAAGAAATAGAAACACAAGGGAAACTAAGTCATCACAGAATCAGAGTACATGCAAACAGGATACATAAGGGAGAAGAACATGCAATCATACAATCATACACGCATGAAGAATATGAACCGAGGAAATAAGAGATAGCATGATCAAATACTTCAGTTCAAATTCGTCAGAGGATAGATCACAAATTCTTCAGCAGCGGAATAAAGTAAGGGAGCGTGAGGAATTTGAAACCAGGTTGGCTCGGTGAAGACAATGAAATTTGGTAGACCAGTTCCAGTTGCTGTATCAACTGTACGTTTGGTTGAGGCGGATGAGTCGCAACTCAGAGAACACTTAGTCCTCACCGTATTCCTCTTGAGCTAAGGTCACTTAGACCTCGCCCAATCACTCGTGGTAAGTCTTCAAGGTAGACTTCCAAAACCTTCACAGACTTGTTTACCGGCACGCCACAATTACTCTTGGGTGCTCAGAACATGATGCCTAACCGTCTGGAGGAATGACAGTCCTCAAAGGTAACAAGCGTCGGATCACACAGATCAATCTCTTCAGTGATGCTCAATCACTTAGGCTCTGGTTGGGTTTTCCTTACTTGGGATCTCTCAAAGTCGTCAGAGGATGGGTTGTTCTCAAATGACAAGTGTCAAGTTCTCTCGGAGTAGCCAACCAACAAGTGGTTGTGGGGGGCGGCTATTTATAGCCAGGGGCAACCCGACATGAATTGTCATAAATGCCCTTCACTGATTTGACCGTTGTCAGGATAAGGATCCACTCGACAGCTAGCACGCGGCGCAGCAACGGTCTGAAAATTGAACTCTCAATTCGTCAGGGCACTCAATTTCCTCACGGTAGGCAGATCGCACTGGCGAACTCCTAACTCCTCAGCCTGACCAAATTCGTCAGCGACCAGATGAACTTCATCACTGTCGCTAGCAAATGCGTCAGCTGTACTGTAGATTTCCAAAGGCTTCACTCGAAGCGGCTTTTGTGTGTATAGGTTTGAGTAAGATTGAGCATCACTTTGGAAATGTGAAATATGTTTCACCTAGACCCTCTTTAACAGTACGGTTTTTCCTATGACTCAAATAAGAAGAAAAGAAACTATGAAAACCAAAGTCTTCAAGCTTCAAAGTCTTCACAACAATTTCTTCAAAGGCCGTACCAATTTCATCACCAAATTCTTCACTTGAAGAAATCTATTTTTAGGGGTCGTCTTCCATGTGTTAAACCAAATTTTCAGGGACTCTGTCTCCTGTGTATACTCACAAACACATTAGTTCCTCAACCTATTTGTCTTCAATACTCCAAAACCACTAAGGGGGCACTTGATGCACTTACAAGATCAACATCAGGTTCTATTTCTACATCATTATCTGGTTCAACATCAACATGAACATCGTTATCATTATCATAGTCATTAAGTGGGTGTTCATTACCAGATTGTGTTTCAGCATGAGAAATAGAAACATCATTATGATTGCCAGGAGGTTTTTCTATCTCAGGTTCACTAGAAGCATGCAAAGTCCTATCATTTTTCTTTTTCTTCTTAGATGAACTAGGCACATCAACATTATTTCTCTGAGAATCTTGCTCAATTCTTTTAGGATGACCTTCAGGATACATGGGCTCCTGAGTCATTCTACCTCCTCTAGTCATTACCCTAACAACAAGATCATTCATTTTATTATTCATCTCATTAAGCAAATCATTTTGTGACTTAGCAATTTGTTCTATCTGGGTATGAACCATGGACGAATGTTTACTCAAGCCTTTAACATCATTAGCAATTCTAAACATCAAATCACTCAAACGATCTATCATGAAAGCATTACATTTTAATTGATTGCTAACATACATATTGGAGTGTTCTTGCTTAACATTGTAATTATCAAATTCATCCAGGCATTGACTAGCAGATTTATTATAAGGAATATGACTTTCATCGAATCTACTAAGAGAATTTACCTCTACTACCTGTGTCGGGGTGTCGAGCCCATGTATTTCTTCAATAGGTGGTAAATTCTTAACATCTTCAGATTTAATACCTTTTTCTTTCGTAGATTTCTTTGCCTCTTGCATATTTTCAGGACTGAGGAATAGAATACCTCTCTTCTTTGGAGTTGGTTTAGGTGGTGGTTCAGGAAGTGTCCAATCATTGGCATTCTTTAATATATTATTCAATAGTTCTTCAGCCTGTTCAACAGTTCACTCCCTGAAAACACAACCAACACAACTATCTAGGTAGTCCCTAGAAGCATCGGTCAGTCCATTATAAAAGATATCAAATATTTCATTTTTCTTAAGAGGTTGATCAGGCAAAGCATTAAGTAGTTGGAGAAGCCTCCCCCCAAGCTCGAGGGAGATTCTCTTCTTCAATTTGCACAAAGTTAAATATTTCCTGCAAGGGAGCTTGTTTCTTATGAGCAGGAAAATATTTTTCAGACTAGTAATATATCATATCCTGGGGACTACGCACACAACCAGGAGCAAGAGTATTAAACCATTTCTTAGCATCACCCTTTAATGAAAAAGGAAACAACTTAAGAATGTAATAGTAATGAATTTTTTCCTCATGAGCAAATAGGGTGGCTATATCATTCAATTTAGTAAGATGTGCCACAATAGTTTCAGTTTCATAACCATGAAAAGGATCAGATTCAACCAAAGTAATTAACTCAGGATCGACAGAGAATTCATAATCCTTATCGGTAACAAAGATATGAGAGGTAGCAAACTTGGGATCATATTTCATTCTCCCCATCGTAGATTTTTCTTTTAGCTTACTCAGTAATTTTCTAACATCATCTCTATCATTACAAGCAAGAATTTCCCTAGCTGTTTCTCCATCTATAACATAACCATCAGGTATCTTAGGCATTTCAACTCTAGTAGGAGAGCTAGGCATAATAGGTGAATCATAATTTTCATCAGTTTCATCAATTTTAGCAGTCTCAATTTCTTTAGCTTTTGCAATTTGTTCATCAAGAAATCACCTAGTGGCACAATATTATCAAGCAGAGTACTAGCATCATCACAAGTTTCATTTATAGCAGAAGTAGTATCATCTATTACTTGCAACATATCAGAATGAATAGCAGGTGGCAGTGTCACAAGCTTACTCAAAACAGAAGGTGAATCAAGTGCAGAGTGTGATGGCAGTTCCTTACCTCCCCTCGACTAAGAGGGTACGATCTTGGTCTTAGCGTCTTTCAGATTCTTCATAGTGATCAACAGATATAATTCCCAAGTGACTCAACAAATAGAGCTATGCTCCCCGGCAACGGCGCCAGAAAAAGGTCTTGATAACCCACAAGTATAGGGGATCTTCGAGGGTAGTATTTCACCCAAATTTATTGATTCAACACAAGGGGAGCCAAAGAATATTTGCGAGTATTAGCAGTTGAGTTGTCAATTCAACCACACCTGGAGAACTAAGTATCTGCAACAAAGTGTTTAGTAGCATAGTAGTAACAATAGCAATAGTAACAGAGACAGTAATAGTAGCAGTTTTGTAGTGATTGTAACAGCAGCAACAACAGTAGTAACTTAATTTCGCTTGTCGAAATCATTCAATCCATAAGTTTTTGTTTTTTCGATCGGAATTTGGGTCAGCTAAACACTTATTTTCTCTTTCAAAAGTAAGACCAATATGCAAAAAGCGTAGGCATTGGACCAGTGATGGATAATTATGTTGGATGACATTCATCATGTAACAGTTACAACCTAGAGCGATACACAATAGCTCCAATTCATCAATGTGATGTAGGCATGTATTCCATATATAGTCATACGTGCTTATAATAAGAACTTGCATGACATCTTTTGTCCTACCCTCCCGTGGCAGCGGGGTCCATAAGGAAACTAAGGGATATTAAGGCCTCCTTTTAATAGAGAACCGAAACAAAGCATTAACACATGGTGAATACATGAACTCCTCGATTATAGTCATCCCCGGAGAGTATCCCAAACAATTGTCACTATGGGGTCTACGGATCAGAACAATAACAAGTGCATATAACTAGTAGATAGGATCAAGAAATCAAATATATTCATGAAAACATAAAGGGTTCAGATCTGAAATCATGGCACTCGGGCCCTAGTGACAAGCATTAAGCATAGCAAAATCATAGCAACATCAATCTCAGAACATAGTGGATACTAGGGATCAAGCCCTAACAAATTGACTCGATTACATGATAAATCTCATCCAACCCATCACCGTCCAGCAAGCCTACGAAGGAATTACTCATGCCCGGTGGTGAGCATCATGAAATTGGTGATGGAGGATGGTTGATGATGACGATGGCGACGAATCCCCCTCTCTGGAGCCCCGAACGGACTCCAGATCAGCCCTCCCGATGAAGAACAGGAGGTGGCGGCGGCTCCGTATCATAAAACGCAATGAAACTTCTTCTCTTAATTTTTTCTCGGGGTATCAGAATTTATAGTGTTGGAATTAGGTCAGACGGCCGCATGTGGGCCCCACAAGGTAACAGGGCGCGCCCAGGGGGGTGGCCGCGCCCTGTTGCCTTGTGGGCAACAGGTGGCCCCCCTTCGGTAGATTTTTGCGCCAGTATTTTTTATATATTCAATAAATCTCCAAAAATTTTCGTCCAATTCTGAGAACTTTTATTTCTGAAAAAACAACACCATGGTAGTTCTGCTGAAAACAACGTCAGTCCGGGTTAGTTTCATTCAAGTAATGCAAATTAGAGTCCAAAACAAGAGCAAAAGTGTTTGGAAAAGTAGATACGACGGAGACGTATCAATGATCTCCCATGACTTGTCCTACGAAAGCGTCTACGTTATCTACCCCGATCGCACACGAACAGAAAATTGTGTGCGATGTACATATGAACGGAAACATTTGTCTGGGATTCACTGTGTGGAATCTACATACGAACTGAAATGTTTGTCTGGGATTCACTGTGTGGGATGTACATACTAATGAAAATGATTGGGCCTGTATAATTATCTACGATGGCTCACCCGATCGCACACGAGCTCTTTTTGCCCTGCGTGTGTGACCGGAGGACCTATCGCCGATAGTTTCTGGGTCATGTGGGTTGGACCCCCCCTATCGCACACACAGGCAAGGTGACCGTTTAAAACTCTATCGCAGAAAGGGGGTAAAAACCGTTTGTATAGCACATCGCTGCACCAGTGTCTTATTCAATCCATAGGTAGATATGGTCGACTCTCATGGCAATAAACTGGGTTCACGGGTTTTTGGATGCACAAGTAGTATCTCTACTTAGTGTGAATTTTTGGCTAGCAAAAAATTATGAGCAAGCTCTACATGTTAGAGGATCCATGACAATATAACTTCTATGTGAATATAAGCAAATATAACCCATTACGTTATCTTCCTTGTCCAACATCAACTATTTGATCAATTATAGAATATTTAATGGGGGCTCACAATCATGAAATATGTCCAAGATAGTATATTTATATGTCAGACCTCTCTTTCTTTATTACTTTTACATAAATTGCATCAATGACCAATACTATGTTTGTTAACCTCCAACAAATTTTATCAATTATACTTCTTTTATGTGAAGACATCACTCCCCATGGGATTAACATATGATCTTTTATTCTTTTTATTGCTAAGATTCGAACAAGAAAGTAAAGCAACCAAACTCAAACTACTCTTTATTATATAACTCTCACGCTCAATTACATAGATAGATAGATCACGAAACAAGCACTCGAAACTAGATCATACTAAAAATTTATTCTTCTAAATCATGAAATAACTAAGGATCGAACTAAGATAGATAATGATGGTAAAAGTGATGGTGATATGATACCGGGGCACCTCCCCCAATCTTGGAGCAAGCCAAGGGTGGTGCCCATACCCGTGTACTCAAGTTTCTTTCTTCAGTGGTGGTGATGATGGAGTGGTAGGCTTATCCTCCGATTTACACGGCATGGGCTCTCCATCATAGAAGGATGAACATGTTTCTGGAATCCTAAAAGTTGCAGCAAGGCTCATCCTTTTGAATCTAGATTCATACTCACAATTTTGGTTGTGCAGGTCATATATTTGAGCTTGAAGACGGTCAATTCGGTCTTGAAGCTTGAAGATGGCGTCCCCAATATCCTTGCTATCCCACTTGCGCTCACGGATGAATTCCGTGATCATAGAGTGGTTAGCACTGAGTCCGTGGTCCACCATCCCTTGACACTTGAAGATCTCCTGCTCCACTGCTTCCAGCCTGGCCTTCTCGCTCCCCTCCTTCTTTGGCCCTTGAACGTCCCGGATGTGAAGCACCCCATCACGCATCTCAATGGTTTGAGGGTGTTTCATCACCTCTGGAAGGTAAGGGTTGATGACCTTCTCGAAGAACTTGTCCTTGGACGTACTTGAAGGTGCCATAGCGATCTAGATCTGCCAGAAAAATAGCCCGAAACAAGAACAGAGGAGAAACTTGTGATATGGTGGTCAAAACACTCGAGAGTATATATAATGAATTTTTCCTGTGCATAACAAGTAATATGGAAAGAAAACGGAGTCAAGAAAGTCCACGGGGGAGCCACAAGCTCACACGGCGCGCCCCCTGAGCTTGTCGCTCCCTCGTGCACTTTCCTGATTGTTTATTGTTTTTCTATTTTTTTTATATATTACGAAACTAACAAAAAGTACTTTTATGGAACTTTTGGAGTCGTTTTACTTACCGTATCACATACCTACTCCTTTTCAGGGTTCTGGAGTGTTCCGGAAGGTGTCTTTTATGTGTTCCTCTGGTGTCATAGTTTGGATAATATTTGTTTCCATATCAATGGGCGTACCTGAGATATAATGTTTAATTCTTTGCCCATTAACCACCCTTCGATTAGTGCCTTCGGAGTTGTTGATTTTGATAGCTTCGGAGCGATAAACTTCTTCGACGATACATGGTCCTTCCCATTTAGAGAGAAGTTTTCCTGAAAAGAATCTAAAGCGAGAGTTTTACAATAGAATTGATCACCTACCTTAAATTCTCATTTTTGGATTCTTTTGTCATGCCATGTTTTAACTTTTTCTTTAAACAACTTGGCATTTTCATAAGCTTGGGTTCTCCATTCATCTAGTGAGCTAATATCAAATAACCTCTTTTCACCAGCAAGTTTAAAATCATAGTTAAGTTCTTTAATTGCCCAATAAGCTTTATGTTCTAATTCAATAGGTAAATGACATGCTTTTCCATATACCATTTTGTATGGAGACATACCCGTAGGATTTTTATACGCAGTTCTATAAGCCCATAATGCGTCATCTAGTTTCTAAGACCAATTCTTTCTGGATCTATTAACAGTCTTTTGCAAAACTAACTTTATTTCCCTATTGCTCAATTCAACTTGGCCACTAGACTGAGGATGATAAGGTGATGCAATTCTATGGTTGACATCATCTTTAGTTAGGAGTTTACGAAATGCACCATGAATAAAATGTGAACCACCATGAGTCATTAAATATCTAGGGACTCCAAACCTCAGAAAAAACAATTTCTTTAAGCATTTTTAATAGATGTGTTGTGATCAGCACTAACAGTTGGAATAGCTTCTACCCACTTAGTGACATAATCAACAGCAACAAAAATATGAGTATATCCATTAGACTTTGGAAAAGGTCCCATATAATCAAAACCCCAAACATCAAATGGTTCAATAACAAGTGAATAATTCGTAGGCATTTCCTGACGTCTATCAATATTACCAATTCGTTGACATTCATCACAAGAGAGGACAAACTTACGTGCATCCTTGAAGAGAGTAGGCCAATAAAAACCACACTGTAATACCTTATGTGCAGTTTTGTTCCCGCATGGTGTCCTCCGTATGCTTCGAAATAACACTTCCGTAGGATTTGTTCCTGTTCATGCTCAGGTACACAACGTATAATAACACCATCTACTCCTTTATATAAATGTGGGTCATCCCAAAATTAATGTCATAAATCAAAGAAGAACTTTTTCTTTTGTTGATATGTGAAACTAGGAGGTATATACTTAGCAACAATGTAATTAGCATAGTCTGCATACCAAGGATTATTACGATAAGTAGAAGCATTTGTAACAGATAATTGCTCATCAGGAAAATTATCATTAATAGGAAGTGGGTCATCAAGAACATTTTCCATCCTAGACAAATTATCTACTACAGGGTTTTCAGTTCCCTTTCTATCAACAATATGCAAGTCAAACTCTTGTAATAAAACCCACCTAATCAATCTAGGTTTAGCTTCTTTCTTTTCCATAAGATATTTAATAGTAGCATGATCGGTGTGAATAGTAACTTTTGAATCAGCAATATAAGGTCTGAATTTATCACATGCAAACACAACTGCTAAAAATTCTTTCTCACTAGTAGCATAATTTCTTTGAGCACTATCCAAGGTCTTACTGGCATAAGGAATACCATTCAATTTCTTATCAATTCTTTGACCTAGAACCACACCAATAGCATAATCACTAGCATCACACATAATTTCAAAGGCAGGTTCCAATAAGGTGGTTGAACAATGGGTGCAGAAATTAAGGCTTTCTTAAGTATTTCAAAGGCTTCTACGCAATCATCATAAAAAACAAATGGAACATCTTTTTGCAAAAGATTAGTAAGAGGCCTAGAAATTTTAGAGAAGTCTTTTATGAACCTCCTATAAAAACCAGCATGACCAAGAAAACTTCTTATACATTTGATATCTTTAGGACATGGCATTTTCTCAATTGCGTCAACTTTAGCTTTATCTTCCTTAATACCTCTTTCGGAAATTTTATGCCCAAGGACTATACCTTCATTCACCATAAAGTGGCACTTCTACCAATTCAAGACAAGATTAGTTTCTTCACATCTTTGCAAAACTCGGTCAAGGTTGCTTAAGCAATCATCAAAAGAGGTTCCGTAAACAGAGAAATCATCCATGAATACCTCAACAATCTTTTCACAAAAATCAGAGAATATAGCAGTCATACATCTTTGAAAGGTAGCAGGTGAATTACATAAACCAAAAGGCATACGTCTATAAGAATAAGTTCCAAAAGGACAAGTAAAAGTGGTTTTCTCTTGATCTTCTTTTGATATAGGTATTTGTGAAAAACCATAATATCCATCTAAGAAGCAAAAGTGTGTATACTTAGATAATCTTTCTAACATTTGATCAATAAAAGGCAAAGGGTAATGATCTTTTCTAATAACTATATTTAATTTCCTGAAATCAATTACCATCCTATAATAAGTTACAATTCTTTGTGGGATAAGTTCATATTTATCATTAGGAACAACAGTAATGCCTCCTTTCTTAGGAACGCAATGAACATGACTTACCCATCTACTATCAGCTATAGGATAAATTATACTTGCCTCCAGAAGCTTTAATATTTCTGTTCTTACCACTTCCTTCATCTTGGGATTCAAACGACGTTGATGATCGATGACTAGCTTAGCATCTGGCTCCATATTAATTTTTTGTTGGCATAAAGTGGGACTAATGCCCTTAAGATCATCAAGAGTATGTCCAATAGTAGCATGGTGCTTCCTCAGAGTTTTAAGTAATATCTTTTCTTCATGCTCTGAAAGGTTAGCACTAATAATAACAGGATATATCTTCTTTTCACCAAGATAAGCATATTTTAGTGTATCAGGTAATTTCTTTAGTTCAAACACTGGATCACTCTTAGGTGGGAGAGGATCTCCCAAAGTGTCAATAGGAAAAATTATGTTTAAGGATAGGTGCTTGTCTAAAGAATATTTCATCTATTTCAAATATTCACTAACTAATTGTCATGAATATACCAGCTTCATTTGAATTATTAAAATGGCTTTAACCTAATTAAAACAGCACCAGCAACATTAAATTGAGCCTTTTTCAATTTAACAAATAGTTAAACTATTAAAAATAAATTGATACTTTTGTGTTGTTTCAGATTATAGCCTAGTATTTATGTGCCAATTATCATATTAAACAAAATTCATTTGGTAGCTCAAATTAGTGCAAAGCAGAAAAGAAATAAAGAAACAGAAAAGAAAAAGAAAAAGAGAAAAGGTGCACTGTGCACTTGGGCTTTAGTTGCACAGTGAAGATCCAGCCCAGCTCCCCCATCCCCTACCTCTATTCATCGAATAGTGGCGTGGCGCCATCTCCCCTGCCATGGTTGTGTTCTGGACACGCGTCGGCCATCCCTCGGCCTCCCCGTCATCCCCGGCGTCTACAAGGCCTCGTCCGTGACCCGCTGGCGAAACCCTAGCCTCTTTTCCCCTTCCCTCGCGCCGCTTTCATCCACATCGCGCACACTCGAAGTGCCATCGCCATGGCCGACCTCGCCCGCGCACTCTCCGTCGTCCCCGTGCCCTAAGACCGTCTCCTGCAGCTCCGGCGTGCTCTGCTACTTCATCTACATCAATGAGCTGAAGCCGGGAGCCCCTGCGTCGCCGGATCCACCGTCTTCTTCAACCTTCGGCCACCGGCACATCCGTGATGACTGTCGTCGTTCTGCTGCTCCTAAGCCACCGCCGGGCCTCGTTTTGCCTCCTAGGTGAGCTCCACCTCACTTCCCCTCTGCTAGCCGGCTTTCGTGCCCCCTAGCATCGTTCCCTGTCACAGTCGAGCCCGTCGCCGCCATTTGCATCGCCACCGTGGCCACCGCACGCGCAGCTCACGTCCGAGCCCCGCGTCGTGCTCAGCACACCCAGGAGGCCAACGCTGCCCCCAACGCTGCTTGCCGTGCTCCCTAGCATCAATCCCGTCCGCCTCGTGCTCTGGCTGCCGCCCCAGCTCGTCACCATCGCTGCTACAGGCCACCTATGGCCACGCCACCGTGTGACGCCCCCGACTCAATCGTGCACTAATCATACACGCAAATGCGCACAATCAAGATCAGAGACTCACGGGAAGATATCACAACACAACTCTAGACACAAATTAAAGTCATACAGCTTTATATTACAAGCCAGGCCACGAAGGCTTGAATACATAAGTCAGCGAAAGCAACAATATCTTAGTACAGACATAACTAAATAAGTTTGCCTTAAGAAGGCTGAGCAAAACAATGACATCTAGATCGAAAAGGCGTAGGCCTCCTGCCTGGGAGCCTCCTAACTACTCCTTGTCGTCGGCCTCCACGTAGTAGTAGGCTCCGTCGGTGTAGTAGTAGTCGTCGGCGGGATCAGCTGTCTCCGGGACTCCGTCATCTGATCGCAGCAAACGGGTAGGGGGGTGTCGGTGTATAAAACATGGGTATTTTATACCCTGACTTATGCACAGACAGTGGCAGCCTCCTTGCCGGCCAAGGCCTTGCCAGGAGCTGCCAAGACCAAGACTCCAAGTCCAGCCGAAGAAGCTACCAGAGAGAAGCTCAAGGCTCGGCACTCAACCTGTGCCAAAGATGAAGACATTCCTTGCCGGCAAGCATAAACCGGCAAGGTGAAGACCCGGCAAGCTCCATGCCGGCAAGCTTATGCCAGCCCTCCAGCGCTCCACCTCGCCGCACAGGTGTTCGCTGATGCGTGAGGTGTCGACCGCGCAGGTTGGTTGGTGAGGCTTGTCGGGCACGTGTCAGCTCGTTGGGACAAGATTTGCCTCTAATGACACCCGTCCAGGAGGCGTGTCAAGATAATACGAGGTAGCTGGGCAAGCGGTGCAGAAACCTTGCCAGGACTGCCTCTCCGCATGACACCTAACGGCGCATTAAATGCCTTTGTCCAAAACTGGCAGAGTTAGGTATGATAGCACTGTTTGCTATCTAATCGCTATGTAATTACTATTTTACTACTTTGGTAACCCCTTGAGCTATAAAAGGAGGGCCAGGGCAACAGTTTAGAGGATTCGGACAATTGGAGATTCACACAAGCACCTCTCGTGTAGCTGCTCTCTCCACACCTTGCTGGGAGAAGCGCTCCTTCTACTGTGCTACCACAACACTAATACACCAAAAGCAGGAGTAGGGTTTTACGCTTCTCAGCGGCCCGAACCTGGGTAAAATCCCTCGCGTTCCATTGTTCATGCTCTTTGTGCACGTCGATCTTCCCCACCGAACCACAACGGGCTGCATGGCCCCATAGATGGTCATACCCCGACATCTTTGGCGCGCCAGGTAGGGGCGGAGAGGCGTTTGTGCGAACCTTGATCAGCGGACTGCGCATCTTCTTCATCTTCATCACCGTCCTCCTCGTCATCAATGGCGCCCAAGAAGAAGGGCATCACGATGACGGCCACCTCGCACGCGTCCGCAGGCGGCGCGGGCAGCGCAGCCAATGCGGGCGGCGCGGGCACTGCGGTCGGCACGACCAGCGCGGGTGGCACGGTCATTACGCCCGCCGCGACCGGCACAAGGGACGAGCACAACGGAGCCGATCGACCTCCTCAGTCCTCTGGCGAACGGAGCCACGACGGCGCAGGCGGAGCGGGCGGGCCCCTTCCTCCTCCTCCTCGCCGCGACAACGAACGCAGCCGCCGGAGCGGCAACGCCCGGGCTGGCGCGAGCCGAGACCCCACTGCGGCGACGTCCAAGGACGCTGCTTCAGGATGAACGGCGCGCCCCTCGCATGATGGGCGCGGTACGACCCCGAGCGGCGCCAACGACTCCGGGCAGTGGCGACCTCACGGCAAGACGCCTGTGGACCAAGCCCCAGATCCTCAGGCACCGCCTCCGCCACGGCGACCCGCTGCTGATCATGTGCCGCGGCAGCAGAGCCACGATGGCGCTCCTACTGGCTCTGCCAGGAGTAGATTGACATCGCGCTCTTCGCTCCCAGCCATGCCAGCCACATCGGCAGAAGCAATGACGCGGTCTCAGATGTTGCTGAACTTCCCTCCGGCAGCAGAGAAGATGGACGAGTGGAGAGCCACCATCCAGAGCTTAATCGGATTTGCCGAAGCCAGTAAATCACAGCAAGCAGAACCCTCACGGCGTCCGCGACCGGCGCCGGCATCTCCGGCTAGTGGCCGCGCTAACGGAACTACACTAACGGTGCAGTCTCCGCCGTGGCAACAGCTTCAACAGCAACAACGGCAACAGCCGCGACAAGCCCATCAATCTTTTGGGCCCGACGAGATGTCGATCGCGTCTTCGGATCCACGAGCGCGGCGAGATCAGCGACAAGTACTGCGAGACAGGCGAGCTGAGGATGCCCGCACCACCAACGAACGGCGCCGCGAGGCATGGCGTCAATCCGACGCGCGTAACGGCCCCGTCGCTGATGAGTCTGCGTCGGGGGTCGGCGGATACCTACCTTACGAGGTTGGGTGTCCTGCCTTCACTCATGAGCTGCGGCAAGTCCGGTGGCCGTCTGTTCGAGCCTTCAAGCCAGAAGTGCCAGAAAAATACGACGGCAAGCTAAACCCGGCAGAGTTTCTGGGCATCTATACGATTGCCGTACAAGTTACCGGAGGAAGAGATGAGAAAATCCTCGCCAACTACTTTCCGTTGGCACTGAAACCCAACGTGAGGTCTTGGCTGATGAACTTGCCGGAGAACTCCATCTCTTCGTGGTTAGACCTCTGCAATGAGTTCGTTGGTGCCTTTACCGGAGGCCACAAGACTCCTGGACAGCCCAGCGATCTGCAGGTGATCCCACAAAGAGACGGTGAAACCTTGCGCAAGTACATCCAGAAATTTAGCCATGTGCACCGCAACATTCCAGACATGCACCCCGCAGCCGTGATTGCCGCCTTTCACACGAATGTGCGCAATCGGAGGATGCGGGAGAAAATGAACGTCAAGTTGACCAAGACCGTCAACGAGATCTACACGCTGGCGGATAAGTGTGCGCGTGCCGAGGAAGGGAGAAGGCTTCCCGAGGAGGACGCTGGCGCCAAAGTAGATTCTGAGGACGATGATGCTGCCACCCCGGGGAAGAAGGGCCGAAAGCGCAACAGGAAGCGCAAGGGCAAGACTGTGATGGCCGTCGAAGGTTCCGGCAACTCTGAGCCCGCCAAGAAAGCCAAAATAGAGAGGCAGCTGCATGCGCCGCTTGTTAGGAGGCGGCGGCAAATGAGAAGGCCGGCAAATCCGATGGACCGTACTGCAAGATCCACCGCACCAAGGGCCATGATCTCCAAGAGTGCCGGCAGGTCGAGCACCTTGTCGAGAAACAGAAGGCTGAATACGAGAAGCGCGACAAAGAAAAGGGTCAAGATGGTGCTGGTGGGTCCAGCAAGAATGGCCGCGGTGGTCGAGGTGGCCGCTGCGGCAAGGCCAAGCAGCAGAAGGAGAAACCTGCTAGGGGCCGTGAAAAGAAAGAGCGAGATGATGGAAGTGAAGAAGAAGATGATGACAATGAGACCAGCGAGCAAGAATTCCAGAAGGCGACTGACGCCACGTGCGTTGACGGAGGTGCATCTTTGCATTCATCCCACCGCCAACTTAAGCAGTGGGCTCATGAAGTTAAGGTGGGAGAGCTGGCAATGGGCTCTCAAAAACCACTCAAATGGTCACACACGCCTATCATCTTTGATGCTGAGGACCACCCTGATCGCATAACCGCGGTCGGGTGCTTGCCGTTGTTGGTCTCGCCAATGATTCGCAACCTCCAGGTAACAAAGATGTTAGTTGATGGTGGGGCCGGCCTGGACCTGATCTCTCCGGAAGTTATCAAGAGGCTGCAGATCCCCGATGAGGAACTCGAGAGAACAGGCACGTTTCAGGGAGTGAACCCGGGAAGAAGCCAGCCCAAGGGAAAGATCACGTTGCCGGTGACGTTTGGCGAGGGACTGAATTACAGGATGGAAAAGATTGTCTTTGACGTCGTCAAGACCCCCCTGCCGTATGATGGAATTCTTGGCCGCCCAACCTTGGCAAAATTCATGGCGGCGTCTCACTACGCTTATAACTCATTGAAGATGCCAGGGCTGATGGGTGTCATTTCCATCAACTCCGACAAGAAAGATGCAGTCATTTGCGTCGACAAGATGTACAGGGACGCGGTTGCAGCAGAGGCGGTCAAGGCGCCAGCTCCCGCCAAGAAGAAGGAAAAGAAGAACTCCGGCAAGACTTCTAGCAAGGATTCCGGGAAGCGCACCTCTTCGGAGTGCTGCGCACCCATTGAAGACTTGCCGGAATGCTCTGTCGGTAAGAGATCCAAAGCCACTGCACCGGCGACCAAGAAGGTGCCGGCGAAGGAGGACGGCGCTGACGGTACCTTCACCATCAGCGCCACCCTTGACAGCAAATAGGAAAGCGCGCTCGTTGCCTTCCTGCGGGCGAATGTTGATGTGTTCGCGTGGCGACCGTCTGACATCCCCGGCGTTCCCAGGGAGGTAAATGAGCACCACCTTGTTGTTTGTCCCCACGCTCAGCCCGTCAAACAGAAAGTCCAGAAGCAAGCTTTGGAGCGACAGCAGTTCATTGCCGAAGAAATCAAGAAACTCGAAGCAGCAGGCCTGGTCAGAGGAGTGTTACATCCCATGTGGTTGGCGAATCCAGTGGTGGTGCGCAAGGCAAACGGGAAGTGGAGACTTTGTATAGACTACACTGATATCAACAAAGCTTGTCCAAAAGATCCTTTCCCATTGCCGCGCATCGATCAAATTGTGGACTCCACCTCTTGCTGCGATCTGCTCTCCTTCCTTGATGCATATTCTGGATACCATCCGATATTCATGGCCAAGGAGGACGAGGAGAAAACCGCGTTCATTACTCCATGTGGCACGTACTGCTTCGTGCGTATGCCTTTCGGATTAAAGAGTGCCGGTTCCACGTTTGCAAGAGCAGTCCAGATTGGTTTTGAGCCCCAGCTACATAGGAATGTAGAAGCCTACATGGATGATATAGTGGTCAAAACCAAGGACAAATCAATCCTCATTCAAGACTTGGAAGAGACATTTGCAAACCTGCGCAAGATTAATCTGAAGCTCAACCCCGAGAAGTGTGTGTTTGGCGTCCCGTCCGGCAAGCTTCTTGGATTCTTTGTATCTCAGCAGGGAATTGAGGCAAATCCCGACAAGATCAAGGCAATTGAGCAGATTCAAGCACCGAAAAGCGTCGAGGATGTGCGGCATCTTGCCGGTTGTGTTGCTGCTTTGAGTAGGTTCATTTCAAGATCTGTCGAGCGTGCCTTGCCGTTTTTCAAAATTTTGAAAAAGGCAGGTCCAATGAAATGGACTCCGGAAGCGGAGGCCGCGCTGCAAGACTTGAAAAGATACCTCTCCTCTGCGCCAACACTAGTTGCGCCTAGACCACAAGAGCCGTTGCTGCTATACATAGCGGCAACGAATCAAATGGCCAGTGCTGCATTAGTGGCACCGAGGGAAATCAATGACGAAGAAGCAACCACGGCAAGCCCATCCGGCGACAAACCGGAATCTTCACCAGCATGGTCTGACGCCGACAAGGCAGATACATCGCAAATAAATGGAGCTGATCAACAGGTGGTGCCGAAGAAGAAAATGGTGCAGCGACCGGTATATTTCGTTAGTTCCCTTCTGCAGGGGGCTAGATCGAGATACTCTGGAGTGCAAAAGTTGCTTTTCGGCCTCCTTATGGCCTCGAGGAAGCTGCGTCACTACTTCCAAGCACACGAGATCACCGTTGTCACTCGCTTCCCGCTACAATGCATCTTGAGAAATCCAGAGGCAACCGGCAGGGCAGTGGAGTGGGCGTTGGAATTGTCAAGCTTTGCACTCAAGTTTGAAAGCATTTCGACAATCCAGAGCAGAGCCTTGGCAGAGTTCATTGCTGAATGGACACCAACGCAAGACGAAGAGATTCAAGAAACGGCTCTCCCTGGCAAGGAAACAACAAAAGAATGGGTTATGTACTTCGATGGTGCCTTTTTGCTCCAAGGCGCCGGTGCCGGAGTGCTACTTGTTGCGCCCACCGGGGAGCACCTCAAGTACGTGGTCCAAATGCACTTTCCCAGGGAGCAAGCTACAAACAACACTGCTGAGTACGAAGGGCTCCTTGCCAGTCTTCAGATCGCAGTAGACCTTGGAATGAAGAAATTGATCATCCGCGATGACTCACAGCTTGTTGTGAAGCAAGTGAATAAGGATTACCAGAGCCCATTGATGAGAGCATATGTGGGAGAAGTGAGGAAATTGGAGGAACACTTTGACGGACTGCTAACAGAGCACATCTCTCGTGCGGAAAACAACATTGCTGATGGCCTGTCAAAGTATGCCGCGCAAAATCTTCCCGTGGATCTGGGAACCTTTGTGCTCCATTTGAATCAACCCACAGTTACTCCATCAACGCAGGCCAGTAAGAGAAGAAAGTTGAGTACTGGCAAGTACTTTCCGGCAGAGCTCCCAGAAGCCACCGGCAACGATGCTGCCGGGAACAACGACACGGCTGGTGGTGAGCAGCGGCTTAGCGCGGGACCACAGGTTCTTGCCGCGGAAGCAAGCGCTCCCATGGCCGAAGAGATGCCTTTAGTCCTTGTCGTCGAGCCATAGGCTCCGGCATGGGCACAGCAGATAGTCCATTTCCTTTAAACAGGAGAACTCCCTGATGAGCAAGAGGAAGCTGAGAAAGTAGCCCGCCAGTCAAGTATGTATCAGTTTGTGGATAGCATCCTGTATAGAAAACGACCGAACGGTGTGAAATTGAAGTGTATCTGCCGGGAAGACGGACTAGGGCTGTTGGCAGAGATACATGGAGGCATATGTGGCTCTCACATAGGATCAAGGGCACTTGCCGGCAAGGCTTTCCGGCAAGGCTTCTATTGGCCCACCACCCTCCAGGATGCGACTGAGCTAGTAACCAAGTGTGAAGCATGCCAGTTCCATTCAAAGAATGTACATCAACCAGCTCAGGCTCTCCAAACGATCCCTCTCTCCTGGCCCTTTTCGGTATGGGGGCTCGATATCTTGGGCCCCTTCCCCCGCGCTGCCGGGGGCTTCGAGTACTTGTACGTCGCCATCGACAAGTTCACGAAGTGGCCAGAAGTGGAGCCAGTGAGGAAGGTGACAGCGCAATCAGCCGTCAAGTTCTTCAAAGGATTAGCTTGCCGTTTCGGGGTTCCTGACAGGATCATCACCGACAACGGCACGCAATTCATGAGCCGCACCTTCATGCAGTACATTCAAGACCTTGGCAGCAAAATCTGTTTTGCGTCCGTCGCTCACCCGAGAAGCAACGGTCAAGCAGAAAGGATGAATGCTGAAGTGCTGCATGGTGTCAGGACAAGAACTTTCGACAAGCTGCGCAAGTGCGGAAAGCGCTGGATTGACGAGCTGCCGACGGTTCTTTGGTCACTCAGGACGACACCAAATCGAGCTACCGGCCAGACACCCTTCTCCCTAATCTATGGTGCAGAGGCGGTGCTCCCCACGGAACTCATATACGGGTCACCTCGAGTGCTCGCTTACGATGAAGCTGGGCAAGAGCGACTGCAGCAAGACGACGCGTTGCTCCTTGAGGAAGATCATCTTCGGGCGGCTGTGCGAGCTGCACGCTACCAGCAAGCTTTGCGCCGCGACCATAGCCACAAAGTGCACGCTCGGAGCCTTGAGGAAGGCGACCTTGTTCTTCGGCGCGCCCAGTCCGCCAAAGGATCAAACAAGTTGACGCCGAAGTGGGAAGGCCCTTACCGGGTAGTACGAGTCACCAGGCCTGGCGCAGTCCGGCTGGAGACCAAAGATGGCACCCCAGTGCAAAACTCATGGAATATTGAGCATCTTCGCAAGTTCTACCCGTGAGGCGCGGTTGCCGGGACATCTCTCGGCAACCCCTTTTGTACAAGCCTTTTCGGCCAGACATGTAACCCTTTGTACAAAGCCAGGCGCAGATCCTGTGCATAATAAAGCTAAGTGTTTCGCAACTCCTCGTACATATTCATTTATATGTCGATGCATGTGATGTTGTGATCTACACTTTAGTTTGTATGAGATGGCTAATGAACCGTCAAGGTTCCCAAAACTCTCTTTTCTCTTCTTTCTTTTTCTTAAAAGGACAAGGGAATCCCTCGCGCGCAAGTTTCCCGGGGGGAGTGGAGATGGGTACCATTTATACGTTCGAAGTGATCATTTCATGCAACAAGAGAAACGACGCAGAGAAAAGCTAAGTTGGAAGATTTTAAAAATTTCCCTTGGTTACATTCGCATTCTCCCTTGAATGATTTTGCACTTTCTATGAGAAACCTGCACGCGAGAGGAACCTTGTCGCGGTCAGCCCACGCCCCTGTTCGCATCGAGTCCGCTCGGCAAGCTTGGCGGCTGCGTCCTGGCTCGACAAGATATCTTGCCGGCCGCGGCACCTCCAGCAGGCTGCTAAGGACCTGTTCCTCAAAGCGCTCACGGCAAGTGTGCGCGCCGGCAGGCTTCCAGTAAGCGTAGGGAACACATTCATGCAAAGGCAAAAAAAGACAAGGGAAAATGACGTGCACTTATTTAAACCCGGCAAACACCAGATGTTCATTGAAAAAGTACTCGATTACATTTTCATCGGCCCTTTGCTAGGGTTTATCTCAGGTGCAATACAAGGGCAAAAGGGGCGCCTAGGCGGATCGCTCCTAGAGAGCCAGATGATGGTGCTGCCGGCGATCAATACGAGATGAAGGAGTCAGAGCCGTCGTCCTCGACCTTCACGCCTGGAGCGCCGCCGTCATCATCGTCATCCTCAGCATCGCTGGAGGAAGCTGTGTCGGAGTCGCTCGAGCTTTCCGCGCAGCACTCCAGACGAGCGCCTGAAGCCCCGAAGAACTTCACGACGAGCGTGTCGGCCCCGTCCAGCCTGAAGTGAAGGAGGTGCCCCTGCCCTAAGCAACGGGCACGGGCAAAGGATATTCACCTGCGTGTGAGGTACATGATGCCGTTGTTGGAGGTTTCAACGGTTACCCACACTGGGCCATTGCAGCATCCATCAACACGCAGCCATAGACCGTGCAGCTGGCGGCCTTCCATCTCTCCAACGAAGGGGCGAGGAAGTCGCAGCCGACTCCGCGGCTGGTCATGCAACTCCAAGATTAACTCCTCCGCCGTGTCCACCGTATGGCCTTCTGCCGGCGGAGGAGGAGCCGAAGACGGAGCGGCAGGCACCCCACCACGGCCACTTCGACCACGAGCTCCGCATCGCCCATGACCACGGGCCGCAGCCCCTCCTTGGGCACCAGAGCTAGCCTCCGCGGCCGTGGCCGAAGCTCGAGCATGGAGTCGGGAAGAAGACCTCGCCGCGGCGGCGGGGGCACGGCCGCGACCTCTTCCCCTCTCCATGGCGTCGCCGAATGCAAAAGAAGAAGAAGATATGAGAAGGAGGCAACAGTTGCTGGACGTGGAGGCAAAAGGAGATGGATGAGCATCGCATCCCGCATCCCCCCTCTTTATAGGGAGGATGCGGGGGCTGGCTCTTCACCGTCCTCAGGCGGCCGCCCAATTGTTGGGGAACGCGACAGAAAACAAAAAAATTTGGTACAGCAAGCACGCCCAGGACCACTATGGAGATGTCATACAAGGTTTGATCTGATCCATACCGACTCGAAACGCAGCGGAAGAAGAGTCGGTGTAGATCGTCGGTGCAGATCCCCGCAGCTAGGATTTACAACCTCCCAATCGCGAGGATGTACTCCCTCATCGGACAGCCCTTCGGGAGGCGGTCGGACAGTCCCTCGAACGATGTTCTCTCAGACTCCCCGTCTAGTATTCAGCAGATAGATGACCCTTAAGCGTGTGACCCTATAGGTTCGGTGAAGTATAGACATGACCCGGAACTCTTTCCGATCAATGATCAACATCGGAGCCGTGGACACCCATATTGACCCCTATACCCACACGAATGAATATTCGAGTGAACCTCCAGTTGCCGTGTGCTATTCCTGTTGCTTCACGATATATTACAAATACCCGAGGTGAGATTTATTGCATCCCCGTGGATCAATACTTGTCCACTATGCAAGTTACCTCGTTACCGGTTTTGTTCTCTTTACTCGTTTCCGTGTTCCGGCATCCCAGTGATCAAATCACAATGTGTCTGGCCAGACGATGATGGATACCGTAACACTGAGAGGGCCCGAGAATATCTCTCCATCGCCGAAGGAGCAAATCCCAATCTTGAGCTATCTCGTTACTTGTCATACTTTTCCGTGAACCCGTAAGCTGCCGTAATAGCCACCCATTTACGGATGACGTTTAACAAACCCCAAAGTTCACGAAGCAAGTACGAAGGAACTCGATACTCTCATGGTCTAAGGAATTATGCAAACATTAACTATCTCTGTGTTATTAACCATTAACTTGTGACGAATGTATCTCATAGCATAACATCAATTCGGGTCGATTCAACACAAGTGTTCTACTAACATTGTGCCCTCAAAATTGCTGGCATAGACATGCCCATGATCAGGAAAACAGGATCATCATGCAATACTTGAGCCAGTCTTAGAGGCAAGACTAGGAATACATTTTACCGTTTATTATACCACACGTGCACATGAGTTTCCCTCCAAGCCTCGTGGATATTGCAGACTCGAGAATCATTGCAGTTATAGCATGGAACATAAACATTCATTACAAACTCGGAGATACAAATAACTGTTATTACTGCCTCTAGGGCATATCTCCTACAGACTCCCACTTGCACTAGAGTCATAATCCAGTTACATGGCTTCCCTAACACCAATGGCTATCCGGTGCTGCTCATGATTTGCTCATGGTAGAGGCTTTGTCATCGGGTCTGACACGTTCAGATCCGTGTGAACTTTGCGTACTTTCACTAAAACCGCTTCGACATGATGTCGAATGAGTTTATATTTCCTTCAATATGTCTTGTCTTATGGTGCGAACTTGGTTCCCTTGCCTGAGCCACGGTGCCACTATTATCACAATAGATCTCCACCGGGTCCAGAGCACTTGGAACCACACCAAGGTCTTCAAGAAATTGCTTGATCCATACCGCCTCCTTGCAGGCTTCTGAAGCAGCAACATATTCCACCTCCGTCGTAGAATCCGCTACAGTCTTTTGTTTGGAACTTTTCCAATCAACTGCGCCGCCGTTCAATATGAAAACATAGCCCGATTGAGATTTGAAGTCATTTGGGTCAGTCATGAAGCCTGCATCAGTGTAACCACTTACAATGAGCTCTTCATCACCTCTGTACACAAGGAGTAAATCCTTGGTCCTTCTGAGGTACTTAATAATACCCTTGACTGCGGCCCAGTGTTCCAATCCTGGATCACTTTGGTACCGGCTGCTAACACTTAGCGCATAGGAAACGTCCGGTCTTGTACATAGCATGGCATACATAATAGAACCAACTGCCAAGGCATATGGAACATCATTTATTTGTACTCGCTCATCAAGTGTCCGAGGACACTGATTCTTGCAAAGCACTGTGCCAGGTGACATGGGGAGTAGGCCTTTCTTGGAGTTCTCCATGTTGAACCTTTTCAACACCTTGTCAATGTACGTGCTTTGGCTAAGCGCTATCAGGCGTTTTGATCTATCTCTATAGATTCTGATGCCCAATACATATGCCACTTTGCCTAAGTCTTTCATTGAAAAACTTTTCTTCAATGAGTCTTTTATTTCGCTAAGAAAATTCACGTCATTTCCAATCAACAATATGTCATCCACATACAAGATTAGAAATGCTTTTGCGCTCCCACTAAACTTCTTGTAAACACAAGATTCTTCGTCATTCCTGATGAAGCCAAACCGTTTGACCACTTCATCAAAACGAATGTTCCAGCTCCTTGACGCTTGCTTCAGACCATAAATGGCTTTCTGAAGCTTGCATACCTTTCCAGCATCCTTATGAACGACAAAACCTTCTGGTTGTATCATGTATACATCCTCTTTGAGGTTTCCATTTAGGAAAACCGTTTTGACGTCCATCTGCCATATTTCATAATCGAAATAAGCAGCAATTGCTAGTAATATCCGAACAGACCTAAGCATAACTACGGGCGAGAAAGTCTCGTCGCAGTCCACTCCTGGAACTTGTGTGAACCCTTTCGCGACAAGTCTAGCTTTGTGGATAGTAATGTTACCATCCGCGTCCGTCTTTCTTTTGAAAATCCATTTACAACCAATGGGCTTTACGCCTTCTGGAAGTTCTTCCAAGTTCCAAACTTGGTTTTCGTACATGGATTCCATTTCGGATTTCATGGCCTTGTGCCATTCCTTTGAGCTGGGCCCCGCCATCGCTTCCTTGTAGTGCGCAGGTTCATCGTCTTCAAGAATGAAGATTTCGTTATGAAACAACTTAGGTGGCTGGATAGCCCTACCTGATCTGCACGGTTCAGTTACAACATTGTCTAAAGTTTCCGCATCACATGCGACAACTTCCGGCTCGGTTGTAGGGATAATTAGTGGAATTTCTTCCGGTTCCTTAGCCATATCAACGGCTGCCGAAGATTCAATAATCTCATCAAGTTGTACTGTCCTCCCACTCACTTCTTTTTCGAGAAACTCTTTCTCAAGAATTTGTCCATTTCTGGCAACAAACACTTTGTTATCGGACGGGTGGTAGAAGGAATACCCAATTGTTTCCTTGGGATAACCTACAAAGTAACATTTGTCTGATCTGGGATCGAGTTTGGTAGGTTGTAAACGTTTTACGTATACCCCACAACCCCAAATTCTGAGATGCGACAAACCGGGTTTCTTCCCGTTCCATAACTCGTATGGTGTCATCTCAACAGACTTAGACAGTGCTCTGTTTAATGTGTGAGCGGCAGTTTCTAGTGCATGACCCCAAAAAGATATCGGCAGATCTGTAAGAGACATCATCGACCTTACCATGTCTAACAGGGTTCGGTTACGTCTTTCCGACACTCCGTTTCGCTGTGGAATTCCGGGAGGCGTAAGCTGTGAAACGATTCCACGGTCACTCAGATGTTGGCTAAACTCATGACTAAGGTATTCGCCCCTGCGATCAGACCGCAGAAACTTAATCCTTTTGGTACGATGATTTTCTACCTCATTCTGAAATTCTTTGAACTTTTCAAAGGTTTCTGACTTATGCTTCATCAAGTAGATATATCCATACCTACTCAAATCATCCGTAAAAGTCACGAAGTAGAAATACCCACCCCGTGTGACTGTGCTCATTGGACCACATACATCACTATGTATTATTTCCAACAATTCACTCGCCCGATCAGGATGACCCGTGAATGGCGTCTTGGTCATTTTTCCCATCAAGCAAGCTTCACATGTGTCAAATGATTCAAAATCAAAGGACGGTAAAACTCCATCTTTATGGAGTCTTTGCATGCGTTTCTTTCCGATGTGGCCAAGGCGACAGTGCCACATGAAAGTGGTGGTGGTATCAGCCTTCTTTAGGCGTTTAGCATTCACGTTAAAGACATCATTTCCACATTCAAGATTTAGTATGAAAAGCCCCCCAACAATGGGTGCAAATCCATAAAACATATCCTTACAATAAAGTGAACAACCATTGTTCTCAGACTTGTACGAATACCCATCGTGTACTAAACATGATCCGGAGATAATGTTTCTACACAACAGTGGAACAAAATAACAGTTATTTAGTTCTAAGCTAAATCCTGAAGGGAGACATAGAGGCATAATGCCGACGGCTTGAGCGGCGATCCCAGCGCCGTTCCCGACGCGCATCACGACTTCATTCTTTGCTAACTTGCGCACCTTCTGAAGTCTCTGTATCGAGTTGCAAATGTGAGCAACCGATCCGGTATCAAATACCCAAGACTTAGAATTTTCGCTAGCAAGAAAAACGTCAATGACATTAACTTGTATAACAATTATACCTTTTCCGGTTTTCCCGGACTTCTTATCTTCCAGATACTTCTTGTAGTTTCTCTTCCAGTGTCCTGTGCCCTTGCAGTAGAAGCACTTAGTTTCATTCTTGGCTCCGCCATTAGAGTTGCTTTGGGAGCCGGTCTTACCAGCGCCCTTGCCCTTCTTTGGCTTGCCTTTCTTTTTGAAACTGGCGGTTTTATTCACAAGCAACACTTGCTTGCGATTTTTCCGCAGTCCTCCTTCCGCAGTCTTCAGCATGGCGAGCACCTCTTCCGGTGTCTTCTCCATCCCACTCATGTTGTAGTTCATGACAAAACCGCCGTAAGACGGGGGGAGTGAAGAAAGCATCATGTCCATCATATGGCCAGGCGGAATTGGAAATTCCAGGGTTTTAAGCCTTTCAGCATAGCCAATCATTTTGACTACGTGTTCGCCAACTAAACTACCCTCAGCCATCTTGCATTCCAACAAGGTCTTCATGATATCAAATCGTTCAAACCTTGCGGTTTCCTTGTACAGAGCATCCAATTCCCGGATCATATCACGGGGTTTATGGAATTCAAAACGTTTTTGAAGCCCTGCACTCATGCAAGCGAACATGAGGCACTGCACTAAGTTATGATCATCATCCTTAGTGGCCCAGACATTTTGTTCATCTTCCGGGGCATCGGTCGCCGGTTTAGCTGGAAGAGCATTTTCAAGCACATACATTTTCTTAGCGCTCCTGAGGACAATCCTCAGGTTACGGACCCAGTCCACATAGTTGTTTCCAGTCGCATCTAACTTCTCTTTCTCTAACATTGGGCCTAAGTTGAACGCGGTGTTGCGAGCCATTTAATCTACAACGGAAAACACAAGTTTCACTTAGACTTTGTTCGTAATGATTTTTGGCACTAGTGAATAAACAATTTTATTCTAAAGTGCGCTCCCACTCAAATCAATATCTCTCATAATTGATTGTGAGTTATTCAAGATCCGTATTTCAATTCGACGCCATTGATGGGTTCATCACTTGATGACGCGAATTTCAATCGGTAGGCCAACTTGCCGATCACATCTCTATGTGATTCTTGTTCATCTTTTGATGGGCGTGTTCCGAGCTTAGGACTCTCCTGCCTGAACGTCAAAGACAACCAAGTGATCTTGCTGCGAGGTCTGACCTCACCCGCCTCATTCCTCTCGATTCGTTTGTGCTCATGTGTACATGGCGCACCCCGAAAAGATACGAATTTCAGACGGTGCTACAATTGGGTGAACACTAACTACTTTGATAATTTTAAGTGAGAGATCACCCAAATAAAAAGCGACTACCGCGCAATCAAAAGGGTGCATTATAAGGGATAAACATCTCAGGCAATTCATAATAGCATGATATGGTATAGCCCTTTCTGACGGAGAAGTCAAGTATTTCTTCGTCTTCGGCATTTGCGTCGGTGTTCACCTTCGCGAAGATTGCCACCACCTTGTCGATGCACCAGATAATATTGCTATCTCTATAGCTAATAAAATAAGTGCATTACTTAAGGTTGACACGCAGGTCATTACAACTCCGAGCATCCGTTACCGTGGACACGGCTATTCGAATAGATAACTTCCCTGCAGGGGTGCACCAACTTACCCAACATGCTCGATTAACTCTGGCCGGACACACTTGCTTGGTCCATGCCCGGCCTCGGCTGATCAACATGTCGTAGCCCTACCTAGGTTCAACAGAGAGGCCAGCACGCCGGTCTACACCCTAAGCGCTAAGGGGTCTTGGGCCCATCGCCCTCTGCACTCCTGCGCGTTGCGTACGAGGCCGGGACCAGACCGAGCCCCTGTATACACACGCAGGCTATCACAGCCCACCCGGGCACACGTCGCTCAACTGCTGACGTCTGAAGAGCTTTCGAAAGAATCGTACGATGCCGAGTGCCCATACTTATTCTTGCGTGGTGGTTAGTGCGAAAAGGCCAGAGGCCTACTCAGATCACATATCCAAACCCGTTAGTGTGTTGGGAGCTCGCGGTGACGATCAGTGATCCCGTCGCCCCATCTCGCGGACTTATGGCAAGGGTCAGGCCCATCCCTCTCTAGGGCGGTCTGCCTGCCCGGCCATGCCGCGTTATTATCTCGCGGGTACCCTCTTGGTCAACCCGACTTATCAAGAGACTGTCGGGAACTCAGGCCCACCTCTACTGGGGTGGTACCGTCTGTCCCTTCAGTCCCACAGTAACAGTAAACGGGGAACAATGTAAGGTAGCAGTGTGTCCGTAACATCAAGGGGGAAGTCCGAGGAATCACCCTCGATGGATTCCCACTCGATGTAACCGTCAAGGTGAACTTGGAGGAATCACCCTCGATGGGTTCACACTTGAGGGGCTGCACGACAGAGGCATCATCGGAGGTGGTGAAAGAGGAGTCACCCTCGATAACCCACAACCGACTAGCTACTCTACAGAGATATCATCAGGAGTGAGGTAGGAGGTATCACCCTCGGCACTCGATAGTAGCTCTGCAGAGTCGTACAACTAAGGGGGGTGTGCGGTGATGTGTCGGTCTCTGCACGTCGACCACACTGATTGAGTCACCGGTGGTAAAGCATGGCAACTAGGACAAGGGTGTGGGGCCACTGATGGATCACTAACCAGCCTATACTAAGCATATAGGACAACAGGTAAGGTAACAACAGCAGGTTACAAAATCAGGCTATGCATCAGAATAGGAGTTATCGAATAATAGTAGCAAAATCTAATGCAAGCACGGGAGAGAAAGAATGGGCGATATAGGAATGATAAAGGGGGTTTTGCTTGCCTGGAAGCTCTGCTGAAAGAGGCTGGGCATCAGGGGCGTAGTCATACTCGGGAGCAGCGTCAGTCTTGGAGTCTACCGGAGAGAAGAGGGCGAAGAAACAATAAATACAAAGCAAACAAATGTAGCACAATGCATGACATGTCAATATGGTGTGCTAGGGGTGACATAATGCAGTACTAAGTATTACAGACGGAGCGGGAAAATATCTGGGAATATTTTCCCGGCTCTGGGCAGTTATCAGACAGGCGATCCGGAGGGGAAGGTTCCATGTTTGCAGTGTTGGAGGCATGTGACAGGTATGTGGATGGCATATTTGGATTCATCTTATTTTTCTGGTCATTTTTCATATATAAATTATTTTCATCCAAGTTACGGATTATTTTACATGATTTTTCAAAGTTTTAAATAATTTTTGGAATTTCTGAAATTAATCCAAATTCAAAAATAAATGGGAAATTGCTAGGTGCACCCGGTGCAGTGCACCCAGCTGTGCACACAGAGGCTGACAGTGGGGCCCAGTTGACTGCTGAGTCAGCAGTCAACAGTCAATAGTTGACTGGTCAAACTGACCAGGGGGCCCACATGTCAGTGACAGAGCACTTTAAAAGAGGCTTAATTTTAACTAATTAAGTTAATTAGCTAGTGGGGCCCACTTGTCAGTGTCACATTAATTAATAGATTAATTTTAATTAGCAAAACAGTTAACTAAAATGGTGGGGCCTACATGTCAGTGACAGGGGTTGCCCAGTCAGCATGTTGACCAGGTCAACGAAGTCAACGGGGCCCACGGGCAGTGACCCAAGGGTGGGCCCCGTGGCTGTGCCACATCAGACCACCAGCGTTTAGCCGCCGGCGACGTCAAAACGCGGCGGAGGGCACGAGAGGCGATCGGGATTCGCCGTCCGGCGCCCATTTGGCGGGCGAGAGGCACCGTTCGAACGCGGAGATCGAGCTGCGGCGATCTACAGGACGGGCACGAGCTAAGGTGGCCGGAGACGGGCCCTACGGCGACGGCAGGCGGCGGTGGTCTACGAGCAAGCTCGAGCTTGTCGCTACAGAGCACGGCTAAGCATGCGGGTGGTCACGTTGGCCTCCTGGGGACCCCAGAAGCACGACACAAGGCTCAGACGCGGTCGGCGCTTGCGGTGGCCACGACGGTGGAGCGAGCAGCGGCGGCGAGCTCACGGCACCAGCGGGGGCTAGCTAGCGAGCACGCAGGAGCAAAGAGAGAGAGGGGAAAGAGGTAGAGGCTCACCGCGAGCCTGTAGTTGAGCAAAGTGGGCTCGGGGGAGGCCTGGAGCAGACGGCGCGGTGACGGCGATCTCCGGCGATCGAGGAAGAAGAAGGGGTCGCCGCGGTCGATGTAGAGGCGAGGAACTCCAACGGGTGGCACCGGAGGGTGTAGCGGTCGACGGCGGAGCGAGCGGACACAGACTCAGCCAACAGGGACGACGGGGAGCGCGCAGACGACGACGACAGAGGCGGCCATGGGGGAAGAAGGAGGAAGCAGCGCGAGGAGAGGGAAGATAAGGACCAGGGGCTATCCCGAGGCGCGGCAGTGGTGTTCTTATCCTCCCACGGCGCTGTAGCGGCGCGAGGAGGGGAGCACTGACACGGGGAGAAAAGAGGAGGGAGACGACGGGGGAGGTAGGCTTGGCCGGCTGGGCCAGGCACTGTGCACTAAGGCCCACTGCACAGTGGCCTTTCTCTTTTCTTTTTCTGTTTTTCTGCTTTTTCTTTTTCAGAAACAATTTTGCATTTAATTAAGCCACCAAATGACTTTTGCAAAATATGGAACTTGGCCACATATTTACTGCCACAAAAAGTTTGGGAGAAGTTTGAGTTGATTTGAATTTTTCATAAATGGAAGAGCATTTAAATATGCTGATTTGGCACTGTTTTAATTGCTAGAGCCCAATTAAGTAAATAAGTGATGTTGGTTTACTTAACAAATAATTGTTATGGAATATTTGCTAAATGATGGACTATTTTGCAACCATGTTAGTGAAACTTTAAATTTCACTTGCAATTTGAAATGATTTCAGTGATGGAATTTGAAATGAGATATGAATCCAATATGATCAAGCACCGCAAAGCAAAGTGACTTAGCATAATCATGAAGGATTACTGTAGCATAATACATGGGGGTGTTACACACCGCCATCAATCGATGCGGCTCACTCCCTGCGTTCGAACGCGCCCAGCCGCGCATCCAGGCGTGGCTTGTAGGCGAATCCCGATGGCCTCCCGTACGCGTCGCCGTCGTTTTGGTCGCCGGACCATCGCCGCCGGTGCGTCACCGCCCATGGGCCACTGCCAGATGGGCCCCGGCCATTAACTATGTTAGTTAGGCCCTAACTAACCCCCCTGTGACACTGACCGCCGGGCCCCACCGCACTAATTAATTAAACAGATTAAGTTAAACCTGTTAAATAAATATGTCACTAACGTGTAGGCCCCACCTGCTAATTAGTCTAATTAAATTAAACTAATCTACTGTTAACTCTAACAGGCACCGATAGCTGGGTCCCACTGGACCTAGTTGGCCAGTCAACCTGTTGACTCAGCAAGCCCTAGTCAATGACAGGTGGGCCCCGGTTGACCTGTTGACCAGTCAACTGGTCAGCTGCTAACCTGCTGACTCAGCCCACTAGCTCCACCTGTCAGCCTCACAGCCCTCTGTTGTGTACACTTTCTGTGTGCACTTAGCAATTTCCTTTATATTTTCGAATTAATAATAATCCAGAAATTCCAGAAAATCATTTAAACTTTAGAAGTTCATATAAAATAAACCGTAACTCAGATGAAAATAATTTATATATGAAAAATGATCAGAAAAATATGAAGAATCTGAATATACCATCCACATGCCTGCCACACCCCTCTAACATGATGAACCTGGACATTTTGCATCAGGATCATCTTACCGAATAATACCTGGAGCTGGGAAAATATTACAAGATATTTTCCCTCTTCTTTTAAAATGTTTAGTGATGCATTAGAGCATATCATCAACACACATTGGCATTACATGCATCTGTGTTGCATTTGTATGCCCGTTATTTATCTGTTTTCCCCCTCTCCTCTATTCTTTCGGTAGACCCCATGGCTGCCGTTGACCCCGAGTACGACTAAGTCGACGACGACCCGTCCTTCTCAACAGAGATTCCAGGCAAGCAAAACCTCTTGATCATTTAGATATCGCCTATTCCTTCTCTCTATTGCTTGCATTAGAGTTGTGATACTGTTACTGCTTTATCGATAGATCCTATACTGCTGCATAGCCTATCTTTGCTACTACTGTTGATACTTTACCTGCAATCCTACTATGCTTAGTATAGATATGCTAGTATTCCATCAGTGGCCCTACATCCTTGTCCGTGTGCCATGCTATATTATCGTGCCGTGATCCCTTCGGGTGATGAACACGGTTATGCCTTATATTGCATACTATATATGTTACTTTGGTGGACCCCGGACTTCGGTGGCCTACGACATGGAGCGAGATGGACTGCAACGAGATGCCGACGAAGACGAAGACTATACTCTTACACTATACATGATACATGATATGATTAAAGTCAGGTCGGCTTGGAGAGAACCTGCGAGTGATTCACTATGGCAGAATGATAGGGCAGGTAGAGACCATCTAGGAGAGAGGTGGGCCTGGACCCTGGTCGTTGTCCGCGGTTACTTAACAATAACATGCTTAACGAGTTCGGTGTATTTGATCCGAGACTGCCACTGGCATATACGCACTAACTGCCGCGCGGGATAATGGTTTATGGGACCCTCGACATTGTACGATTCTCCCGAAAGCTTTGTCAGATGTCACAGTTGAGTGGGCTGATTATTGGGGTGGACGGTAACCGCCTGCTTTGTATAAAGAGGTGGGTCTGGTCCCCGGCTAGTTGCGCAACGTGCAGGAGTGCTTAGGGCGATTGGCCCATGACCCCTTTGCGCTTAGGATGTAGACCAGCGTGTTGACCTCTCTGTTGAGCCTAGGTAGGACTACGGCATGTCGATTATTCGAGGCTGGGCATTACCCAAAAAAGTGTGTCCGGCCAGAGGTAATTGAGCGTATTAGGTAATGTGGTGCACCACTGCAGGGAAGTAATCTATTCGAATAGTCATGTCCACAGTAACAAGACGACTTGGAGTTGTATCCCGACCTCTTACAACTAAAACCGGATACTTGATAAAACACACCCAGATAATAGACAGATACCCCCAGAGATCACTTTCACCCAGGGAGACGAGGAGAGGATCTCTAGGCAGGTGATTGCTATATGTATGTGCAAGATAATACTATACATGCTCCTCTCTTCTACTGCTGAAAGATGTAGTCTTCATTAGGTTGAGCTTCTCCCCCTTATTCTGGCATTTCTGCAGTTTAGTCCACATATACTACCCCATTCCTTTGATACCGATGCATATCTAGTATAAATCTGATGTAAGTCTTGCGAGTACTTTGGATGAGTACTCACTGTTGCTTTGCTACTCTTTTCATTCGACCCGGTTGCTGCAACAGCTGGTAGCACCTTGGATGCAGGTTACCCCGATGGTGCGCTCTACGTGGAGACCTACGACCAGGAGTAGTTCGGAGGTCCCAGGCAGGAGGCCTTGCCTTTCGATCTAGCGTCGTTGTTTTGCTCAGCCTTCTTAAGGCAAAACTTGTCTAACTATGTCTGTACTTAGATAATATTTGCTTTTATGTCTGATGTATTTTGGGTCCTCGTGACCCAGTCTAGTAATATAAAGATTTATGTTTAAATTTGTGTCGTAGAGTTGTGTTGTGATATTAACGCAAGTCACCGTTCGTGATTGTGCATGATGTGTGTATGATTAGTGCACAATTATAAACGGGGGCGTCACAAGCAAATATTGTTGTAAAGGATCTGTAGGAGTAACAACAATAGAAGCAAGACCAATAATTTCATCTTTATTAGGCAATTCTTTACCATGAGGTTGTCTACTAACCTTGGAGAAACTAAACTCATGCGATACATCACCAATATTAACACTGACCGTTTCCCTAGTGCAATCAATCTTGGCATTAACTGTATTCAAGAAAGGTCTACCAAATATAATGGGACAAAAATCATCTTGTGGTGATCCAAGAACAAGAAAATTAGTAGGGTATTTGATCTTACCACACAAGACTTCAACATCTCTCTAACAATCCCAAGTGGTGAAATAGTATCTGTGTTTGCAAGCTTAATAGTAACATCAATATCTTCAATCTCAACAGGTGCAATGTCATTCATGACTTCTTGATAAAGAGAAAACGGAATAGCACTTACACTAGCACCCATATCACATAAACCATGATAACAATGATCTCCAATTTTAATAGAAACAGCAGGCATGCCAACAACAGGTCTATTTTTATCTGCTGTTTCTCGTTTAGCAATCCAAGTTGCTTCCTCACAGAAATATATAACATGTCCATCAATATTATCAACAAAAAGATCTTTAATCATTGCAACATTAGGTTCCACTCTAATTTGTTCAGAGGGTTTAATTGGTTTAATATTGCTCTTATTAACCACAGTTGAAGCTTTAGCATGTTCCTTAATCCTAACAGGGAAAGGAGATTTCTCAATATAAGCAGTAGGCACAACTGGATCAACATTATAAATGATTGTTTCATCTTTAGCTATAATAGGTTCTTCTTTTACTTCAATAGATGGATGAAACCTAAACCATTTCTCCTTAGGGAGATCAACATGAGCAGCAAAAGATTCACAAAAAATGGCTACTATTTGATACGTCCAATTTGCGTCATGATTTCCTACTGTTATTTATAATATATTTGGTCATCATTTCACTTTATGATGCAATTCTTATGCCTTTTCTCTCTAAATTTGCAAGATTTATATGAAGAGGGAGAATACCGGCAGCAGGAATTCTGGACCTGAAATAGCTACAACAGAGATACCTATTCTACAGAGATCCAAATGACCTGAAATTTCACGAGGATTTTTTATTGAATATATAAAAAATATTGAAGAAAAGAAATAGCAGAGGGGACCCTCCAGTTGCCCACAAGGCAACAGGGAGCGGCCCCCACTAGGGCGTGCCAGGTTGCCTTATGGGGCCCACAGCTGGCCTCTGGCCCCCTCCTTCTGCTATATGAAGCCATTTGCCCAAAAATAATTAAGAGGGGGACTTTCGGGATGAAACGCTGCCGTCTCGAGGCGGAACTAGGGTAGGAGCACTTTTGCCTTCCGGTGGAGCGATTCCGCCGGGGATACTTCCCTCCGGGAGGGGGAAATCGAAGCCATCGACATCACCAACGATCCTCTCATTATGGGAGTCCCAATCTTCATCAACATCTTCACCAGCACCATCTCATCTCAAACCCTAGTTCATCTCTTGTATTCAATCTTTGTCTCAAAACCCCAGATTGGTACCTGTGGGATGCTAGTAGTGTTGATTACATCTTGTAGTTCATGCTTGTTGGTTTATTTGGTGGAAGATTATATGTTCAGATCCTTAATGATATTCATACCCCTCTGATATTGAACATGAACATGGTTTGTGAGTAGTTACTTTTGTTCTTGAGGACATGGGAGAAGTCTTGTCATAAGTAATCATGTGAATTTGCTATTCGTTCGATATTTGATTATATGTATGTTGTTGCTTCCTTTAGTGGTGTCGTGTGAACATCAACTACATGACACTTCACCATATTTGGGCCTAAGGGAAGGCATTGTGGAGTAATAAGTAGATGATAGGTTGCTAGAGTGACAGAAGCTTAAACCCTAGTTTATGCGTTACTCCGTAAGGGGCTGTTTTGGATCCATATGTTTCTTGCTACGCTTAGATTTATCTTAATTCTTCTTTCGTAGTTGCGGATGCTTGCAAGAGGGGGTAATCATAAGAGGGTTTCTTGTTCAAGTAAGAACAGCACCCTAATACCGGTCTACCCACATATCAAATTATCAAAGTAGCGAACGTGAATCAAATGAACATGATGAAACTGGCTAGACAAGAATTCCCATGTGTCCTCGAGAATGCTTTGCTTTATATAAGAGACCGTTCCGGCTTGTCCTTTGCTATAAAAAGGATTGGGCCACCTTGCTGCACTTTTGCTACACTTGTTACTTGTTACTTGTTATGAATTATCTTGCTACAAAACTATCGGTTACCGCTACTTTCAGTGCTTGCAGAGAACACCTTGCTGAAAACCGCATATCATTTCCTTCTTCTCCTCGTTGGGTTCGACACTCTTACTTATCAAAAGGACTACGATTGATCCCCTATACTTGTGGGTTATCAAGACTCTTTTCGGGGAGTGAAGTGCCTTTGGTAAGTGGAATTTGGTAAGGAAACACTTTTATTACGTGCTGAAATTTACTGTCACTTGTCACTATGGAAAATAATCCTTTGAGGGGTGTGTTCGGGGTATCTTCACCTCGACTGGAAGCATTAAGGCTCCTCAACCTACTGAAGCCACTGAAAATATTTATTATGAAATTCCTTCGGGTATGTTAGAGAAATTGCTAGCTAATTGTAACCCCCCGGACACACCCGCCGGTGGTCGTTACTCCTGGTGGGATCTAGACTGGCCCCACAGATCAATACTAGTCTTTCCTGAGCACTTTGTCCTCACTCGTGCGCACCCAGGACCAACTTCCCGCTCGGTCACCCATCCTGAAATTACTCCAAGCCGAGCATGCTTAATTTTGGAGTTCTTTCCGAATGGGCTCCCGGAAAAGAAGGAATTCCTTATTGATATGAGTAGTCTATCATCCCTATTAAGCCAGGCTATCACATACACCCCCACTCAGAGGAACTGACGTCCTCGTCGGCCGACAGGAATGTTCCCTCTTGGCACATACGTCTGTGCATCCAGTCCGGCACATGTGCCATGCCGTGTGCCACAATGGGTCACAAATGTCATGCACATAATGACCGCGCACCTGTCCGCAAACATCCGTGTAACCACGAGGGTCGGCTCTGATACCAACTTGTAATGCCCCAGACACACCCGCCGGTGGTCGTTACTCCTGGCGGGATCTAGACTGGCCCCATAGATCAATACTAGTCTTTCCTGCGTACTTTGTCCTCACTCGTGCGCACCCGGGACCAACTTCCCGCTCGGACACCCATCCTGAAATTACTCCAAGCAGAGCATGCTTAACTTTGGAGTTCTTTCCGAATGGGCTCCCGGAAAAGAAGGAATTCCTTATTGATATGAGTAGTCTATCATCCCTATTAAGCCAGGCTATCACACTAATCCTTATGCAGGAAATGGAACGTTACATCCTGATATGCACTTGATCTATGTGGATGAAATTTGTGGATTGTTTAAGCTTGCAGGTTTATCCAAGGATGGAGTTAAGAAGAAGGTATTCCCTTTATCTTTGGAGGGAAAGGCATTGACATGGTATAGGCTATTGGATGATACTGGAACATGGGATTGGAACTGGTTAAAGCTGGAATTTCACCAGAAATTTTATCCTATGCATTTGGTTCATCATGATCGGAATTATATATATAATTTTTGGCCTCGTGAAGGAGAAAGTATCGCTCAACCTTGGGGGAGACTTAAGTATATGATGCATACATGCCCCAATCATGAACTCTCAAGAGAAATAATTATACAAAACTTTTATTCTTGGCATTCTCGTAATAATCAATCCATGCTCGATACTTCTTCTACTGGTTCCTTTATAAAGAGAACTATTGAATTCAAATGAGATCTTCTGGAAAGAATTAAATGCAACTGCGAAGATTGGGAAATCGACAAAGGTAAAGAGTCAGGTATAATCTTGAGTTTGATTGTGTTAAATCCTTTATGGAAACATATGCTTTTCATAAGTTTAGTACTAAATATGGACTTGGCTCTGAGATAGTAGCCACTTTTTGTGAATCATTTGCTGCTCATGTTGATCTCCCTAAGGAGAAATGGTTTAAGTTTCATCCATCTATCGAATTAAAGGAAGAACCTATAGCCAAAGAGGAAATAATTATTTATAATGTTGATCCAGCTGTGCCTATTGCTTATAAGATTGATTGCAATAAAGAAACAGTCAGTGTTAATTTTGGTGATGTATCTCATGAGTTTAATCTCTCTAAGTTCTGTAGACAACCTCATGATAAAGAAGTACCTAATAAAGATGAAATTATTGGTCTTGCTTCTATTGCTGTCCCTCCTACTGATCCTTTAGAACAATACTTGTTAGACCATGAAAATGATATGCATATGAATGAAAGAAATGAAATAGATGAGATATTCTTTAAACAAGCACCTATTCTTAAACATAATTTGCCTGTTGAAACTTTGGGAGATCCTCTTCCACCTAAGAGTGATCCTGTGTTTGAATTAAAGAAATTACCTGATACACTTAAATATGCTTATCTTGTTGAAAAGAAGATATATCCTGTTATTATCAGTGCTAACCTTTTAGAGCATGAAGAAAAGGGACTACTTAAAACTCTGAGGAAGCACTGTACATCTATTGGATATACTCTTAATGATCTTAAGGGCATTAGTCCCACTCTATGTCAGCACAAAATTCATATGGAGCCAGATGCTAAACCAATTGTTGATCATCGAAGACGTCTAAATCCTAAAATGAAGGATGTGGTGAGAACTAAAATATTAAAGCTTCTGGAGGCAAGTATAATTTATCCTATAGCTGATAGTAGATGGGTAAGTCCTGTTCATTGTGTTCCTAAGAAAGGAGGCATCACCGTTGTTACTAATGATAAAAATGAACTTATCCCACAAAGAATTGTAACTGGTTATAGGATGGTAATTGATTTCAGGAAATTAAATAAAGCTACTAGGAAAGATCATTACCCCTTGCCTTTTATTGATCAAATGTTAGAAAGATTATCTAAACATACACACTTTTGCTTCCTAGATGGGTATTCTGGTTTCTCTCAAATACCTATATCAAAAGAAGATCAAGAGAAAACCACTTTTACTTGTCCTTTTGGAACTTATGCTTATAGACGTATTCCCTTTGGTTTACATAATGCACTGCCACCTTTCAAAGATGTATGACTGCTATATTCTCTGACTTCTATGAAAAGATTGTTGAGGTATTCATGGATGATTTTTCCGTTTACGGAACTACTTTTGATGATTGCTTAAGCAACCTAGATCGAGTTTTGCAGAGATGTGAAGAAACTAATCTTGTCTTGAATTGGGAGAAGTGCCACTTTATGGTGAACAAAGGTATAGTCCTTGGGCATAATTTTTTTGAAAGAGGTATTGAAGTAGACAAAGCTAAAGTTGATGCAATTGAGAAAATGCCATGTCCTAAATATATCAAAGGTATATGAAGTTTCCTAGGTCATGCTGGTTTCTATAGAAGGTTTATAAAAGACTTCTCTAAAATTTCTAGGCCTCTTACTAATCTCCTGCAAAAAGATGTTCCATTTTGTTTTTGATGATGATTGCGTAGAAGCCTTTGAAATACTTAAGAAAGCCTTAATATCTGCACCTATTGTTCAACCACCTAACTGGAACTTACCCTTTGAAATTATGTGTGATGCTAGTGATTATGTTGTTGGTGCTGTTCTAGGACAAAGAGTTGATAAGAAATTAAATGTTATTCATTTTGCTAGTAAAACTTTGGACAGTGCTCAAAGAAATTATGCTACAACAGAGAAAGAGTTTTTAGCGGTTCTGTTTGGATGTGATAAGTTCAGATCTTATATTGTTGATTCTAAAGTAACTGTTCACACTGATCATCCTGCTATTAAATATCTTATGGAAAAGAAAGATGCTAAACCTAGACTTATTAGGTGGGTTCTTTTACTACAAGAATTTGATTTGCATATTGTTGATAGAAAGGGAGCTGAAAATCCAGTGGCGGATAATTTGTCTAGGATGGAAAATGTTCTTGATGACCCACTTCCTATTAATGATAATTTTCCTGATGAGAAATTAGTTGTGGTAAATGCTTCCCGCACTAGTCCTTGGTATATAGACTATGCTAATTACATTGTTGCTAAATATATCCCACTTAGTTTTACATACCAACAAAAGAAAAAGTTCTTCTTTGATTTAATACATTACTTTTGGGATGACTCACATTTATATAAAGAGTAGATGGTATTATTAGACGTTGTGTACCTGAGCATGAACAGGAACAGATCCTATGGAAGTGTCACTCCGAAGCATATGGAGGACACCATGTGGGAGACAGAACTGCACATAAGGTATTACAGTCTGGTTTTTATTGGCCTACCCTTTTTAAAGACGCACGTAAGTTTGTCTTTTCTTGTGATGAATGTCAAAGAATTGGTAATATTGGTAGACGTCAGGAAATGCCTATGAATTATTCACTTGTTATTGAACCATTTGATGTTTGGGGTTTTGATTATATGGGACCTTTTCCTTCCTCTAATGGATATACTCATATTCTTGTTGATGTTTATTATGTTACTAAGTGGGTAGAAGCTATTCCAACTAGTAGTGCTGATCACAATACCTCTATTAAAATGCTTAAAGAAGTTATATTTCCGAGATTTGGAGTCCCTAGATACTTGATGACTGATGGTGGTTCACATTTTACTCAGGGTGCTTTCCGTAAATTGCTTGCTAAATATGATGGTAATTATAGAATTGCATCTCCTTATCATCATCAGTCTAGTGGGCAAGTTGAATTGAGTAATAGAGAAATAAAATTAATTTTGCAAAAGACCGTTAATAGATCCAGGAAGAATTGGTCTAAGAAACTTGATGCTGCATTGTGGGCTTATAGAACTGCTTATAAAAATCCTATGGGTATGTCTCCATAAAAAATGGTTTATGGAATAGCATGTCATTTAGCTCTTGAACTAGAACATAGGGCATATTGGGCAATTAAAGAGCTTAACTATGATTTCAAACTTGTCGGTGAAAAGAGGTTATTTCATATTAGCTCTTTAGATGAATCCCGAACCCAAGCCTATGAAAATGCCAAGTTGTTTAAAGAAAAAGTTAAAAGATGGCTTGATAAAAGAATTCAAAAACGGGAATTCAAAGTGGGTGAGTATGTGCTATTGTACAATTCTCGTTTCAGATTTTTTGCAGGAAAACTTCTTTCTAAATGGAAAGGACCATACATCATCGCAGAAGTTTATCGCTCCGGAGCTATCAAAATCAACAACTCCGAGGGAACTAACCCGAGAGTGGTTAATGGACAAAGAATTAAACATTATATCTCAGGTATGCCCATTAATGTTGAAACTAATATTATTCAAACAATGACGCCAGAGGAACACATACAAGAGTCCTTCCGGAACGCTCCAGAACCCTGAAAAGGGGTAGGTATGTGATACGGTAAGTAAACCGACTCTAAAAATTCCATAAAAATTATTTCTGTCCATTTTGAAATATTAGAAAAAAATACAAAAATAAGAAACAGCCGAGGGGACCCACGAGGAGGTCACAAGGCAACAGGGCGTGACCCCCCTGGGGTGCGCCGGGTTGCCTTGTGGGCCCCACGTGTGCCTTCCCGACTCCGTTTTCCTCTCGTATGCTTGTTTTGCAAGATAAAAATTCTTCATATATACTCCCGTATGTTTTGACCACCGCATCGCAAGTTTCTCCTCTATTCTTGTTTCGTGTTGTTTTCTGTCAGACTTTCGAAGCCAGGCACTATGTTATCTCAGGATTCGGATGGGCAGAGCTATGTTTCACACCTTATCGCAAACCCAGAGTCTATGGGGATATTGAGCCCTATGGATGGACGACCGATGAGGAGGAGGATGCCGATTTAAAGGAGATGAAATCATCGAGTGAAGAAGAATGTCGTGGTGGTACGACCATCTATGGGGCCATCCAACCCCTTTGTGGTTCGGTGAAGGGAGACGCAAGCACAAAGAGCCGAATCACCAGAGGGCGCGGGGTGATTTACCCAGGTTCGGGCCGCTGAGAAGCATAAAACCTTACTCCTGCTTTGGTATATTGAGTGTGTATGAACATGAGGACAAGGAGCGCTTCCCCGACAAGGTTGCGGAGAGGCAGCTACACATGCGAGTCATGTAAAGAGTCTGAATCCCTCTAACTGTCGCCTTGGCCCTCCTTTTATAGCTCAAGGGGTTACCACAGTGGCAAAACAGTAATTACATAATGACTGGATAGCAAACAGTGCTATCATACCTAACTCTGCCAGTTTAGGACAAAAGCATTAAATGCACCGTCAGGTGTCATGTGGAGAGGTAGTCCCGGCAAGGTTTCTGCACCGCTCGCCCATCTACCTCATATTATCCTGACACGCCTCCTGGACGGGTGTCATTAAAGGCAAATCATGTCCCAGCGTGCTGACACGTGCCCGACAAGCCTCACCAACCAGCCTGTGCAGTCGACACCTCATACTTTAGCGAACATTTGTGCTGTGGGGTGGAGCGCTGGAGGGTTGGTAGAAGCTTGCCGGTACGGAGCTTGCCGGGTCTTCACCTTGCCGGCTTAGCCTTGCTGGCAAGGGATGTCTTCATCTTCGGTACGAGTTGGGTGCTTGTTGGTGCTGTGTCTTGAGCTTCTCCCCAGTAGCCTCTGCAGCTGGGTCTCGAATCCTGGTCTTGGTGGTCTCCGGCAAGCCCTGGCTGGCAAGGAGGCTGCCATTGTCTGTGCATAAGTCAGGGTATAAAGTACCCATGTTTTATACACCGACAAAGAAGAACATGATCCTTTGCCCCAGCCGGGAGATATGCATGTGGAGTTCAAAAAGTCGAGCCTACCGAATAAGGTTAAACCCTCCAATACTCGATTTACCCCTTATCGCCGTGTGCAGATGGATGTTTCCTCTTCTTCCACCAAAACTCATCCCCTGGAGGACGTATATCCATTGCTACAAGCAAGCTCCGCAAGGAGAATGCGGATCTTAAAAGGGAGGTTATTGAACTTAAGGAGGAAATTCACACCCTCATGGGGATCATCACTAAAAGAACCACTTCATCACCACCATCACCGAAGAAGGACACTTGAGTACACGGGTATGGGTACCACCCTTGGCTTGTTCAAGCTTGGGGGAGGTGCCCCGGTATCGTATCACCATCACTTTTTATTATCACTATCTATCTTAGTTCGACCTTTAGTTATTTCATGATTTAGAAGAATAAAGTATTAGTATGACTTAGTTTCGAGTGCTTGTTTCATGATCTATCTATCTTTGTAATCATGTGTGAGAGTTATATAATGAAGAGTAGTTTGAGTTTTGCTTCTTTACTTTTATGTTTCAATCTAAGCGATAAAATAATGAAAAGATCATATGCTAATCCCTTGGGGAGTAATGACTTTACATAAAGAAAAGTATAGTTGATAAAATTTATTGCAGGTTAACAAACATAGCATTGGTCATTGATGCAATTCATGAAAAAGTAATAAAAGAAGAGAGGATTCACATATAAATATACTATCTTGGACATCTTTTATGATTATGATCCCCCATTAAATATTCTATGTCAAAGAGTTGATGTTGGACAAGGAAGACAATGTAATGAGTTATGTTTGCTTATATTCACATAGAAGTTATATTGTCATGGATCCCCTAACATGTGGTGCTTGCTCACTATCTTTTGCTAGCCAAAAATCCGCACTAAGTAGAGATACTACTTATGCATCCAAAACCCTTGAACCCAGTTTCATGTCATGAGAGTCCACTATATCTACCTATGGATTGAATAAGATCCTTCAAGTAAATTGTCATCGGTGCACAAAGCAATAAAAATTGCCTCTAAATATGTATGAACTTTTATTGTAAGGGAAAATAAGCTTTGTACGAACTTGTGATGGTGAAGAAATAAAAGCGACAGACTGCATAATAAAGGTTGCTATCACAAGGGGCAATATAAAGTGACGTTCTTTTGCATTAAGAGTTTGCACATCCAAAAATAAAAAGCGCATGACAACCTCTGCTTCCCTCTGCGAAGGGCCTATCTTTTACTTTTCTGTATTTACTTTTATGCAAGAGTCAATAGTGTTTCTCTCTATTCCGTTTTTATTTTTCTCTTCACAAGCATCATGTGTTGGGGAAAGATCTAGACATATATATCCAAATGAATATAAGTGATCATGAGTTATTATTGTTGACATTACTCTTGAGGTAAATCTGCTGGGAGGTGAAAACTATAAACCCCCATCTTCCTATGTGTCTAATTGAAGCTTTCGCACCATAAATATGCCGTGAGTGTCAGCAATCATAGAAGACTAAATGATAGTTGAGTATGTGAACTTGCTAAAACAAAACTCTTACATAGACTCTTCCTAAAAATATGATGAATTGTGATTCCTTCATTGACTAAGAACATAGTTTGTTAGTTTTCAAGAAAGTTTATGCTTTATACTTTGATGTTGCAATGAATTATTACTTGTTCATGAGAAGTATTATGATAATATATTGCTACTATACAATTGATCATGATGCTCTCTTGTCTGTATTTTGTTTTATCGACACCTCTCTATCTAAACATGTGGACATGACTATCGATTTCAGTTTTCGCTTGAGGACAAGCGAGGTCTAAGCTTGGGGGAGTTGATACGTCAAGTTTGCATCATGATTTCCTACTGTTATTTATAATATATTTGGTCATTATTTCACTTTATGATGCAATTCTTATGCCTTTTCTCTCTAAATTTGCAAGATTTATATGAAGAGAGAGAATACTGGCATCTGGAATTCTGGACCTGAAATAGCTACAACAGAGATACCTATTCTACAGAGCTCCAAATAACCTGGAATTTCACAAGGATTTTTTTATTGAATATATAAAAAATATTAGAGAAAAGAAATAGCAGAGGGGGCCCACCAGTTTCCCAAAAGGCAACAAGGCGCGACCCCCCCGGGGAGCGCCAGGTTGCCTTGTGGGGCCCACAGCTGGCCTCTGGCCCCCTCCCTCTGCTATATGAAGCCATTTTCCCTAAAACAAATTAGGGCCATTTGCATTTCTGTCCCTAACTCGAACCACCTACTCAGATTTGCCCCTAATTCCGAAGCCTGCTCAAATTTGCCCCTCTACCGTCATGCGCACTTATAGAAATGCCCTTCCATGCCGTTACCGTCTGGTCAAAGGCCTTTGACCGTCCTGGTGAACAGTAAATTTGAAAAAATAGCAAAAAAAATCAAAAAAATCTGAAATTTTCTGGGACGAAGATACTCAGGTGCGCAAGGTGCGTGCAAATTTTCGTGCTGTTTGGACATTCCAGGAGCTCGTGGCGAAGGAAAAACAGTAAATCTGTATGCCTTGTGAACAGTAAATTCAAAAAAATGGCAGCAAAATTCAAAAAAATATGAAATTTTTTGGCATCAAAGAGGCTTGGGTGCGCAAGGTGCTTGCAATTTTTTGTGATCAAATGACATGCGAGGAGCTCTAGGAAAAAAACAAAATAGTGCATTTTTTTAAAGTTTTTTCCTAGCCAAATTTTGTTTTTTTCTCCACGAGCTCATACAATGTCCAAACACAACAAAAATTTGTACGCACCTTGCACACCCGAGTATCTTGGTTGCCAAAAAAATTCAGATTTTTTTGCTATTTTTTTTTTCAAATTTACTGTTCATCGAATTACTGTTCACCAGATGGTCGAAGGCCTTTGACCGGACGGTAACAGCACGGAAGGGCATTTCTATAAGGTGACTTGACGGCAGAGGGGCAAATTTGAGCATGCTTCGAAATTAGGGGCAAATCTGAGTAGTGGGTTCCAGTTAGGGGCACAGATGTAAAAGACCCAAAAAATTAAGAGGACTTTCGGGACGAAGCGCCGCCGTCTCGAGGCGGAACTAGGGCAGGAGCACTTTTGCTCTCCGGCGGAGCGATTCCGCCGGGGATACTTCCCTCCGGGAGGGGGAAATCCAAGCCATCGACATCACCAACGATCCTCTCATCATGGGAGGGCCAATCTTCATCAACATCTTCACCAGCACCATCTCATCTCAAACCCTAGTTCATCTCTTGTATTCAATCTTTCTCTCGAAACCTCAGATTGGTACCTGTGGGTTGCTAGTAGTGTTGATTACATCATGTAGTTGATGCTTGTTGGTTTATTTTGTGGAAGATTATATGTTCATATCCTTAATGATATTCAATACCCCTCTGATCTTGAACATGAACATGGTTTGTGAGTAGTTACTTTTGTTCTTGAGGACATGGGAGAAGTCTTGTCATAAGTAATCATGTGAATTTGGTATTCGTTCGATATTTTGATGATATGTATGTTGTTGCTTCCTTTAGTGGTGTCATGTGAACGTCGACTACATGACACTTCACCATATTTGGGCCTAAGGGAAGGCATTGTGGAGTAATAAGTAGATGATGGGTTGCTAGAGTGACAGAAGCTTAAACCCTAGTTTATGTGTTACTCCCTAAGGGGCTGTTTTGGATCCATATGTTTCATGCTATGGTTAGATTTATCTTTATTCTTCTTTCGTAGTTGCGGATGCTTGCGAGAGGGGGTAATCATAAGAGGTATGCTTGTTCAAGTAAGAACAGCACCCTAGCACCGGTGCACCCACATATCAAATTATCAGAGTAGCGAACGCGAATCAAATGAACATGATGAAAGTGACTAGACGAGAATTCCCATGTTTCCTCGAGAACGCTTTGCTTTATATAAGAGACCGTTCCAGCTTGTCCTTTTCTATAGAAAGGATTGGGCCACTTGGCTGCATTTTTGCCACACTTGTTACTTGTTACTTGTGACGAATTATCTTGCTACAAAACTACCGTTTACCGCTACTTTCAGTGCTTGCAGAGAACACCTTGCTGAAAACCGCTTATCATTTCCTTCTGCTCCTCGTTGGGTGTGACACTCTTACTTATCAAAAGGACTACAATTGATCCCCTAGACTTGTGGGTCATCACTATCTCAGAGTCAAGTCCATATTTAGTACTAAATTTATGAAAAGCATCAGTTTCCATAAAAGATTTAACACAATCAAACTCAAGATTTATACCTGACTCTTTACCTTTGTCGATTTCCCAATCTTTAGAGTTAAATTTAATTCTTTCCAGAAGATCCCATTTGAATTCAATAGTTCTCTTCAGAAAGGAACCAGTAGAAGAAGTATCGAGCATGGATTGATCATTATGAGAAAGCCGAGCATAATTTTTTTGTATAATTATTTCTCTTGAGAGCACATCATTGGGGCAAGGGTGCATCATATACTTAAGCCTCCCCAAGCTTGAGCAATACTTTCTCCTTCACGAGGCCAAAAATTATATATATAATTCCGATCACGATGAACCAAGTGCATAGGATAAAATTTCTGGTGAAATTCCAGCTTCAACCGGTTCCAATCCCATGTTCCAGTATCATCCAATAGCCTATACCATGTCAATGCCTTTCCCCTAAAGATAAAGGGAATACTTTGTTCTTAACTCTATCCTTGGATAAACCTGCAAGCTTAAACAATCCACAAATTTCATCTATATAGATCAAGTGCATATAAGGATGTACCGTTCCATCTCCTGCATAAGGATTAGCTAGCAGTTTCTATAACATACCCGAAGGAATCTCATAATAAATATTTTCAGTAGGTTCAATAGGTTGAGGGGCAACTCTTATTGCTTCCGGTCGAGGTGAAGATAATTTTCCATTGTGTCAAGTGACAATAAATTTCAGCACGTAATAAAAAATGTTTCCTTACCAAATTCCACTTACCAAAGGCGCTTCACTCCCCGGCAATGGTGCTAGAAAAGAGTCTTGATGACCCATGAGTATAGGGGATCAATCGTAGTCCTTTCAATAAGTAAGAGTGTCGAACCCAACGAGGAGCAGAAGGAAATGACAAGCGGTTTTCAGCAAGGTATTCTCTGCAAGTATTGAAAGTAGCGGTAACAGATAGTTTTGTAGTAAGGTAATTCGTAACAAGTAATACGTAACAATAGTAACCAAGGTACAACAAGGTGGCCCAATCCTTTTTTATAGCAAAGGACAAGCCGGAACGTTCTCTTATAGTAAGCAAAGCGTTCTCGAGGACACGTGGGAATTGTCGTCTAGTCACGTTCATCATGTTTAGTTGATTCGCGTTCGCTACTTTGATAATTTGATATGTGGGTGCACCGGTACTAGGGTGATGTTCTTACTTGAACAAGAAACCCTCTTATGATTACCCCCTCTCGCAAGCATCCACAACTATGAAAGAAGAATTAAGATAAATCTAACCATAGCATGAAACATATGGATCCACATCAGCCCCTTACGGAATAACGCATAAACTAGGGTTTAAGCTTCTGTCACTCTCGCAACCCATCATCTACTTATTACTCCCCAATGCATTATCCTAGGCCCAAATATGGTGAAGTGTCATGTAGTCGACGTTCACATGACACCACTAGAAGAAATACAACATACACATCATCAAAATATCGAACGAATACCAACTTCAGAAGATTACTTTTAATCGGACTTCTCCCATGTCCTCAAGAACAAAAGTAACTACTCACAAATCATATTCATGTTCAAGATCAGAGGTGTATTGAATATGCTTAAGGATCTAAACATATAATCTTCCACCAAATAAACCAACTAGCATCCACTACAAGATGTAATCAACACTACTAGCAACTCACATGTACCAATCTGAGGTTTTGGGACAAAGATTGAATACAAGAGATGAACTAGGGTTTGAGATGAGATGGTGTTGGTGAAGATGTTGATGAAGATTGGTCCTCCCATGATGAGAGGATCGTTGGTGATGTCGATGGCTTCGATTTCCCCCTCCCGGAGGGAAGTATTCCCAGCGGAATCGCTCCGCCGGAGAGCAAAAGTGCTCCTACCCAGGTTCTGCCTCGAGACGGCAGCGCTTCGTCCCAAAAGTCTTCTTCTGATTTTTTCTAGGGCAAATAGCATCTTATAGGAGAAGATGGCCCCCAGACCCCTGCCAGGGGGCCACAAGCTCACAAGGTGCGCCCAGGGGGGTAGGGTGTGCCCCCTGAGCTTGTCGCTCCCTGGTGGGTCCCCTCCTGGCATTTCTTCCGCAAATATTTTTTACATATTCCAAAATAATTCTCCATAAATTTTCAGGTCATTTGGAGTTGCGGAGTATATCTATCTCTTCTGTAGCCTTTTCGGGTCCAGAATTCTAGCTGCCGGCAATTTCCCTCTTCATGTGAAACTTGCAAAATAAGAGAGAAAAGGCATTAGGATTGCATCATAAAGTGAAATAATGATCCAAAACATAATAAATAATAGTAGGAAAACATGATGCAAAATGGACGTATCAACTACCGGAGCCGCTTCACAAACACCCTCGTCCCCGATCCTAGATCTCCTTACCGGACCCTGACAGCCACCGCTGCGTCATCACCCTTGACGTTTCTAACCTGATTCCCACCGTCTAGCATGATGTCAAGCACCCACCGTGACCTAGGTACTTGTCACCTTTAAACCCGTCCAGCATCACCTGCTAGATGTACTTCAAATATACTAACAGGTCGCTGTTACATGTTATGGAGCTGGCAAGAGCTACAAGGACGATGTTTCTTTTGGATCTAACACCTTGGCCAACCAAAATCTTGGACTGACGCATTGCTATGATCTTGTAAGTGCGTCTCTCTCTTGTATGTTGTGTGCCTGCTAGTGTGCTTTGCTAGGATTTTCGACCAGTATTCCCTTTGTGTAGCCAATGATTAACACTACTGGCTGCTAAATAAGAGATATAGACGTCATACATTACACAAAGTCATAGGTGGCATGAAGGAATGCTAGTGCACTAAATTAGGCTCCCTTAGAGTGCCTGCAAGTCCAGTACACAGAGTCATGGCTAGTTTATGCGACGCACACAATCGTTAATTGGTGGTTTAATTATGTGCAAGGGATATGCAATGTATTATCATGTAGTATATCTCAAATTAGCTGTGTCAACTTGCAGATGGGGTGTAGCAATGAAAAATTACAAGATTTCTTAATACAAGATGTATGGGGCATTTTCATGGAACATCGCAAAAAAAGGAGGGGCAGTGGTGAGCCTATACAGCGTGGTATGGTAAGTCACTCCATTGCAATAATCGTGACATGTTATTTGTTTGGCATTGCTGTTGGCCAGGGTTCTTAGGGCCAGTTATTTTGAGTTATCCTATGAAAATAAGCTCCTGTGAATATAAGCTCCAGATAATAAGCCAACCAGTTCTTTTCATTGCCTGCTTTTTTAGCTTATCTGTTGTATGATCAGTGAAAAGTCGATATTGCATTATAGTTTGTCATTTTGCTGCCCATATGAAAATAAATTTGACTTGCAAACATCACGAATTGAACCCATTGTAGTAATTAATATCATAGGAAAATAGACCATCATTATTTGTTCAAAATGCAAATACAAAGATACCATCTACTTGGCACAATCTACTTTGGTCAATGTCTTCCAAACAGAGGATAATTGCCTAAATTTATATGATTAACCATTATTTATCAAAATTCCATGGTACAAGTGGCTGGTTTTTATCTTATAGCAGCACCACCTGAAAGCATCACATAGCAGCAGCAGCAGCTCATAGCAATTCATCATATAGCAGCAGCAACAACTCATAGCAATTCATCATATAGCAGTAGCAGCTCATAGCAATTCATCATATAGCAGCAGTGCTACTTGTGAGCTGCGTTGGGATTTTCCCCAAAGAGGAGAGGAGATGCCGCATAGTAGAGATAAGTATTTCCCTTAGTGAGAACCAAGGTATCAATCCAGTAGGAGAATCATACAAAGCCTCGTGAACAACACCAGCACACACAAAAGCAAATACTTGCACCCAACGCGGGCAATAGGGTCGTCAATCCCCTTGAACTCGTTACTTGCAAGGATTAAATCTTGTAGTGGTAGATATATAAATTGTAAAAGAAAATAAAAGAAAGAAAATTGCAGCAAGTAAATTTAGGTTTTCTTTTTATGATTAAAGTAGACCCAGGGGCCATAGTTTTCACTAGAGGCTTCCCTCTCGAACACATATCATACGGTGGGTAGACAAATTACTGTTGGGCAATTGATAGAAAAGCGCATAGTTATGACGGACTCATGGCAATGATCATGTATATAGGCATCACGTCCAAGACAAGTAGACCGACTCCTTCCTGCATCTACTACTATTACTCCACCCATCGACCGCTATCCAGCATGCATCTAGGGTATTAAGTTAATGAAAACGGAGTAACGCCTTAAGCAAGATGACATGATGTAGACAAAGTAAACCCAATCAATATGAATAAACCCCGTCATTTTACCCTTAATGGCAACAATACAAATATTTGTCTTGTCCCTTTCTGTCACTGGGATATAGAGCACCACAAGATTGAACCCATTACAAAGCACCTCTCCCGCTGAAGATAAATCAATCTAGTTGGCCAAACCAAACGGATAGATCGGAGAGAAATACAAAGCTATCAAAATCATGCATAATAAAGTTTAGAAAAGACTCAATTACTTCTCATGAATAATCTGATTATAAACCCACAATTCATCAGATCCCAACAAACGCACCGCAAAAGAAGATTACATTAAATAGAACTCCAAGAAGATCAAGGAGAACATTGTATTGAAGATCAAAGAGAGAGAAGAAGCCATCTAGCTACTAGCTATGGACCCGTAGGTCTGTGGTAAACTACTCATACATCATCAGAAGGACAACAACGTTGATGTAGATGCCCTCCGTGATTGATTCCCCCTCCGGCAGGGTGCCGGAAAAGTCCTCCAGATGGGATCACGGAAGAACAGAAGGTTGCAGCGGCGGAAAAGTTATTTGAGGTGGTTCTCTATTGGTGATGGTGTCCTAGACTAGGGGGTACTAACCTAGTCGGCCCATATTCCTCGGGCTGGGCCAGTGGGCCCTCATTCTTATTAAGATGGACTTCGGAAGATGCACGCGAGAGGAAAGAGCAAGATCACATCTGCCGAAGACTTGACGTATACTCCAAGACTCCTCTTGCCGCCTCCACGCCTAGATGCCGACCTTGTAACCCTAGATGCCCTGCCTGGCGTGTATATAAGCCAAAGGGTTTAGCCCTTAGAGGGGACTTCAACACAATCTCATTCACCTAGCCCTAGAACTAGAGCATATCTTACGATCTCGAGGTAGATCAAATCTGTACTTGATACATCACCATTAATATAAACAAGAATAGGACGTAGGGTTTTACCTCCATCAAGAGGGCCCGAACCTGGGTAAAACATCGTCTCCTTGTTCTTGTTACCATCCATCCGAGATCCACAGCTGGGGACCCCCTACCCCGAGGTCTGCCGGTTTTAACACTGACACTGGTGCTTTCATTGAGAGTTCCGCTGTGTGATCGCAAAGGATCGATGGCTCATATGTAGATCAAATGCGGCAGTGACTGTGGGGACACCTACATCCCGGGCCAACTTTTTGTGTTCGGCAGCATGATATTCTGCACTGACTCGATGGGACACCTGGCCACCATTGAGAACTACGCTCCCGACCAGATCGTTACCTTCGGAGGTTTGGAGTACACCGCGGATTCCCGTGGCGAGCTCGTCCTATCAGGCTGGACTCTCGGCCGGATTCAGGGGCTGGCAAACATCGGGGCCTCGACCTCGGAATCGATCTCCATTGAAGGCAATGGGTCATGCCCCCCGATATTGCCAGGGGCTATGGAGAAATCCCCCGCCTCGGACAACCCTATCACGGTACCCGACTCCGGCATAGATCAGAGCTCGGCCTTGGACGCAGCGTCGGGCCTAAAATCGATCTCAGTGGTGGATCTCGAATTCACCTCGCCTCCTTGTATGGCCGAAGACGCATCAGACGTGGCACTACGAGTCGATCCGGCTTATGGCCAGACCATGAACCCTGAGGAGCTATCTCACCTTAATGAGATGCTTGACCGGATCCAGAGTTTGTCAATCTCGAACGCCTCGGTTTATGATAAGATCGGACTTAAAGCCAACGATCGAGAAATTTACATCCCACCCACCACCCATCTAGTCACCACTATCGATGATTTAACCGATACGCTAGACTACGATGAGGCAACCGACATGGATGAAGATGTCGGCAGCCCTATGGACAGCACCTTGCCACCTACTAACACCGGCAGGTGGAAAGCAACATCTACGTACGATGTGTACATGGTCAACACTCCCAACTCCCCTCCAAGGCATAGGCGAAGACGCAGAAGGGGTGCTAACAAGGAGCCCAGCGGGAACAACCCTACCACCGATACAGCGGCCAACGACGCGGAAGACCCAGGGGAAGACCTTCAAGCCTCCCCAGAACACCACGTCGACCCCGAAGGCATCCCCAGGGACTCGGATCCCGACGACCTTTTTGAAGGGGCCAATGACAATTATATGCCGGAATCCGAGGAGGACGTGAGCCTCGGCACCGAGGACTTCATAGTCCCCGAAGACCCTGCTGAGCAAGAACGCTTTCGGTGGCGCCTAGTTGCTACCGCCCGAAGCATGAAATGCAAGTAGTAGCAGCTGCAGGCTAACGAGGATGCACTAAACGACAAGTAGGTCAAAATACTTTCGACCGAGCAAGACCTCGAAGAATGGTGCCGCAGTGCGCCTAAATCTTATCCACACTGGCGTTTACTGCCTGAATTTGATGATGAGCTAACCGCTGAGGCACCTGATCGCCCCCCTCGAGGGCGCGACAGGCCCGCGCGGGAGGATTTCCACACCCAACCAGCCCCATGCTGTCATGGCAAGGACCCTGTGGATTATCTTGACGCTCAAGACATTTGACGTCAGATAGAGGTAAACCGGGTGCCGCCCCAGTCCGTTTATGGATCAAGAGGACGCGCTCCGGCCGGGCCTGACGGCTACGACGCCTGGTTAGACAGGAACGGCCGTGCCCGAGATCAAACTCATACTCGGTTCTCTCCTGACGTCTGGTATGATACCGCTTGGTTCCGAGGACCAGGCCACTAGATCTGTTTTACAAATAGGGTAATGGAACACCAGTTCCCCGATGGGTTCAAACCCATCAACATAGAATCTTATGATGGCACCACGGACCCAGCTGTATGGATTGAAGACTTTCTTCTCCATATACACATGGCCAATGGAGATGACCTCCACGCCATCAAGTATTTGCCTCTCAAGCTAAAGGGGCCAGCGAGGCATTGGCTGAATAGCCTGCTGCCCCACTCCATTGGAAGCTGGGAGGCTCTTGAAGACGCCTTCAGGGAAAATTTCCAAGGAACCTACGTCCGACCTCCGGACGCTGATGACCTCAGCCGTGTCACTCAGCAGCTCGGTGAATTAGCTCAGAAATTCTAGAACCAATTTCTTACTAAAAAGAACCAGATCATAAACTGCTGAGACGCCGAGGCCATCGTTGCATTCAAAAACAACATCCGAGATGAGTGGCTCGCCCGCCAGCTCGGCCAGGACAAACCAAGGACCATGGCAGCCCTAACCTCACTCATGACCCGCTTTTGTGCGGGAGAGGATAGTTGGCTGGCCAGCAGCACACATGGTGGTGAGGCGGGGACCTCGGAGACTCATGACGCCAACGGTAAGCCTAAGCGCAACAAAAATAAGCGCAGGCATAGAAACGGCGGAAGCGACATAGAAGACGCAGCAGTCAATGCAGGCTTCACCGAACCTCGATCTAGATAGAAAAGAAAGCCCTTTAAAGGGAACAATGATGGACCGAGCCAGCTTGACAAGATCCTGGATCGACCGTGCCAAATTCATGGCACTCAATACAAACCAGCAACCCACACCAACAGGAATTGCTGGGTCTTTAAGCAGGCTGGCAAGATAGCGACAGAGGGTCAAAATAAAACCCAAAATCGCAGCGAAGATGAGGATTAACCTCGGCGCAAACAATGGAGGCCAAAATAAGTTTCCTAATGAGGTAACAGAGGTAAACATGATCTACGTTACTCACATCCCTAAAAGGGAGAGGAAACGCATACTTCGGGACATCTACGCGTTAGAGCATGTGGCCCCGAAGTACAATCCGTGGTCGGCTTACCCGATCACCTTCGACAAATACGACCATCCGACAAGAATCAGGCATGGCGGATCGGCCGCACTCGTCCTGGACCCGATCGTCGACGGTTTTCATCTGACGCGCGTCCTTATGGACGGAGGGAGCAGCCTCAACTTGATCTATGAGGACACAGTAAGGAAGATGGGGATTGACTCATCTCGGATTAAGCCTAGCAGCACCACCTTTAAAGGTGTAATACCAGGGGTCGAGGCTCGCTACACCGGAAGGGTGTCCCTGGAGGTAGTATTCGGATCACCCGAGAACTTGAGAAGCGAGGAGTTAATCTTCGACATCGTACCTTTTCGCAGCGGATACCATGCGCTCCTAGGGCGCACCGCATTCACCCGCTTCAATGCAGTCCCGCATTACGCCTATCTCAAGCTCAAAATGCCTGGACCCAACGGTGTCATTACAGTAAATGGTAACACCGAACGCTCTCTCTGGACGGAGGAGCAGACCGCGGCTTTTGTAGCCGAGGTGCAGGCATCCGAGGAGGCACCACGCGGTGGTAAGCGCACCCGCAGCTCTTTGAAGCGTATGCGGGCTATGCCAGTTGACCTCGGACATACACCTCCCGACCCTAAATAGGGGTACGGGCTCCTCGCGCGCTTCCCTTGGGAGGGGTACTACGTCCCCAGGGTGCACAACTTTGCACTAAAAATTCCCTGGGTCGCCGAGGAGCCAAAACAATGGAAACATCGGCCTGGCTTGACTGAGCAGCGACGGAACCTCGGGCTTACATATCGGCAAGGTTCTGTCAAGGAGCTAGCCAACACTAGCATGCCCATGTGGTTTTAACCACACAACTAACAGCTGCAGGCCTCTTCAAAGGAATCGGCCAATGAACGCATCAAGCTGCTACTTGTAGCTTGCATTGGTATTTTCCCCGAAGAGGAAGGGATGATGCAGCGCAATAGAGGTAAGTATTTCACTCAGTTATGAAACCAAGGTTATCAATCCAGTAGGGGAATCACGCAACACCTCGTTAGCAGTACCTGCACACAAATAACAAATCCTTGCACCCAACGCAAACGAGGGGTTGTCAATCCCTCGGCGGTCAATTGAAAGATTAAATTGTATGGTGATAGATAGATAGATTTAAAAAAATACAAAATAAAATAAATAAAGAAAAAGTGCAGCAAAGTATTTTTAGGGGTTTTAATATATGATTTAGATAGACCCGGGGGCCATAGTTTTCACTAGAGGCTTCTCTCAAGAAAATAGCATACGGTGGGTAGAAAAATTACTGTTGGGCAATTGATAGAAAAGCAAATAATCAGGACGATATCTGATACGTTTCCAACGTATCTATAATTTTTGATTGTTCCATGCTGTTATATTATCAATCTTGGATGTTTTTATATACATTTACAGCAATTATATATCATTTTTGGAGACTAACCTATTAACTTAGTGCCTAGTGCCAGTTGCTGTTTTCTGCCCTGTTTTTGTTTTACAGAAAATCAATACCAAACGAAGTCCAAATGCCACGAAACTTTTTGGAGATTTTTTTCGGGACAAGATAAACACTAGAAGCTTCAGGAGGAGGACAGAAGCCCCAGAAGGTGCCCATGAGGCAGGCGCGCCCTGGAACCTCGTGAGGCCCACAGAGCTCCGTTTGACCTAATTCCTCCACTATAAATTCCCAAAAAATCAGAAACCCTAAGGGGAGTCAACGAAATACTTTTTCCGCCGCCGCAAGTTTCTGTTCTCGAGAGATCCCATCTGGAGGCCTTCGTCGGTACTCCACCGGAGGGGGAATCGATCACGGAGGGGCTCTACATCAACCTTGCTGCCCTTCCGATGATGCGTGAGTAGTTTACCACAGACCTTCGGGTCCATAGTTAGTAGCTAGATGGCTTCTTCTCTCTTTTTGGTCTTCAATACAATGTTCTCCTCGATGTTCTTGGAGTTCTATCCGATGTAATCACTTTTTGTGGTGTCTTTGTTGGGATCCGATGACTTGTGAGTTTATGATCAGATTATCCATGAATATTATTTGAGTCTTCTCTGATCTCTTTTATGCATGATTATTATAGCTTCGTATTTCTTCTCCGATCTATTGATTTGGTTTGGCCAACTAGATTAATTTATCTTGCCATGGGAAGAGGTGCTTTGTAAAGGGTTCGATCTTGCGGTGCTCAATCCCAGTGACAGAACGGGACATGACACGTATGTATCATTGCTATTAAGGGTAAAAAGATGGGGTTTATTCATATATGAGTTTATCTTGTCTACATCATGTCATCATTCTTAAGGCGTTACTCCGTTCTTTATGGACCTAATACACTAGATGCATGCTGGATAGCGGTTGATGTGTGGAGTAATAGTAGTAGATGCAGGCAGGAGTCAGTCTACTTGTCTCGGACATGATGCCTATATACATGATCATTTCCTTGGATATCGTCATGATTATTTGCTTTTCTATCAATTGCCCAACAGTAATTTGTCTACCCACCGTATGCTATTTTCTCGAGAGAAGCCTCTTGTGAAAACTATGGCCCCCGGGTCTATCTAAATTATATTACTAAAACCCTAAAAATATTGCTACCATTTTCTTCTATTTATTTTATTTTGTATTTTTGTTTCAATCTATCTATCTATCATATACAATTTAATCTTGCAATTGACCGCCGAGGGATTGACAACCCCTCGTTTGCGTTGGGTGCAAGGATTTGTTGTTTGTGTGCAGGTGCTGCTAATGAGGTGTTGCGTGATTCTCCTACTAGTTCGATAACCTTGGTTTCATAACTGAGGGAAATACTTATCTCTACTGTGCTACATCATCCCTTCCTCTTCGGGGAAAATACCAACGCAAGCTACAAGTAGCAGGAAGAATTTCTGGCGCCGTTGCCGGGGAGACATCATCAACATCTATCAAGTACCTTTGCATAAACTCTCATCTCCTTGCATTTACTTTATTTTCCTCTTGTTTTCATCTCCCCCACTTCTAAAATGTTTTTACAAAAATACAAAAATATTTTCCGTTTGCCTTTTTATTGTTTGCTTATTCGTTTACTTGAAATCTGTTATCATGAGTGATTTTGGTACGGCGGAAACCGATGATGGTAAAACTCCTAAAAAGGGAAGTTCTACCAATCTTGATGCTAAAACTTTTGTGTTGGGACATGGTAATGTTATAGGAAAAAGTGTTATCCAAGAATTCTTTAATTGCATTGGGACCTTGGCTTTTGATGATGCACCTATACTTAAAGAAACTAATAATTATGCCGATGCTAATTCTGCACTTGTTCTTAAACTTGAAAGAAGATTTATTCGCACCCATCCTACTTTGCAAAGATTGTTTTATGAGTTACCGGTTATAAAAGATCCTAGAACTAAGAAAATAGCTACCCTTGTTCTCATGAATGAATTTGATCATATAGTGCGAGAAGCTAGGGAGATCTTTGATTTCTATGGTATGAACCGTGAAAAACCGGTAATAGACAAGATCCTTTATAATAATGATTACTTGCTGAGATATTTGTTCCGCAATGACCACATCTTTGATGAGAATATTAAAAAGGAAGTTCCTCCTTTGAATATAATCCAACAAGTTTTCAATAGCGTCAATAGACAATACTCTTGGATTGTAGCCGGTAATCAAGAGGGATTTAAAGATGGACAACTTGCTAATGCTAAAATTTCTATGGATGATATATTTCATATTACCTTTGAAAAACCCCTTGATAAAAGTGCACCTTTGGATAAGAAGAAGAAAGATGACAATACTTGAAACTATGCATCATGCCTAGCTAGGGGCATAAAACAATAGCGCTTGTTGGGAGGCAACCCAATGAATAAAATAATTTTTTTTCTGTTATTGTGTGTTTTCACAATTATGCTACTGGTATGATTGTGTTTTTGTGTTTTTAATTAGTGTTTGTGCCAAGTAATACCTTTAGGATGATTTGGAAGATAATATAATTGATGCTGTTTGAAAAAACAAAGTTTTGTGTCCAGTGCCCGAATTTTGTTTCTGTACTGGAGCATCAGAAAAATTTGAAATTTTTACACAGTATTGGTACATGAATTTCCCACGTTGTCCTAATTTTTCAGAATTGTTGGAGTTAAATAAGTACATATTTTAAATAGATTGCTACAGACTCTTCTGTTTTTGACAGATTCTGTTTTTGATGCACTACTTGCTTGTTTTGATGAATCTATGGATTGTATCGGGGGGTATAAGCCATGGTAAAGTTAGAGTACAGTAGGTATAATGCAAAAATAAAATATTAATGGGTTTGCATCAGTACTTAAAGTAGTGATTTATTTTTTTATACTAACGGATCTCACGAAGGTTTTGTTGAGTTTTGTGTGATTGAAGTTTTCAAGTTTTGGGTGAGATCACGATGGATGAAGGAATAAGGAGCAGTAATAGCCTAAGCTTGGGGATGCCTGAGGCACCCCAAGGTAATATTCTAGGAAGACTCAACGGTCTAAGCTTGGGGATGCCCCGGAAGGCATCCCCTCTTTCTTCTACCAACCATCGGTAATTTTACTTGGAGCTATATTTTTATTCGTCACATGATATGTGTTTTGCTTGGAGTGTCTTGTATTATATGAGTCTTTGCTTTGTTTGCTTTTTAGTTTGTCACAATCATCCTTGCTGAACACACCTATCTTGAGACAGCCACACGTTTATCATCATTTGTTAGAATACTCTATGTGCTTCACTTAATTTTTTTTGAGCTAGGCAGTTGCCCTATTGCTTCACTTAAATCTTTTTGAGCACGGAGGTGGCTAAATTTTGAAGAAATAAATTCTCATGCTTCACTTATATTATTTTAAGAATTGATAAGATTTAAATTTTGAAGAAATATTTGAATTCTCATGCTTCACTTAAATCTTTTTGAGAGTTGATGATAGTAACGGTAATTTGCACAAGATATGAATTTGGTCCTAAAGTGATGAATATTCAAGAGGGATATAAATAAAAACTTTCATATAGATCATTGGATATGATAAGTGTGATTCCTTGCAATAGTTTTGCAATATGGAAATGATAATATGTGAGTCATGTTAGTGAGTAATTGTGATTTAGTAAGAATATTAGTGTTAAGGCTTGTGATTCCCTATGCATGCACATTAAGTCAATAGTTATGCAACGAAATTATATCCTACTTATGGTGCATTATTTGGTGTTAGTTATGTTCAATGCATGTTTATGACAGTTTTCTCTTTTTGGATGGTTGCTTCTCAATCTATTTGCTAGCCTTCATTTGTACTAAGTAGAAATACTGCTTGTGCATCCAAACTCCTTAAACCCAAGTTGTGCCAAATGAGTCCACTATACCTGCCTATATGCAGTATTTCAATGCCGTTCTAAGTAAATTTGCGTGTGCCAACTCTAATTTTCAAAATAATTTTTCCATTTCGTGTGCCCGTACCACTCATGAAGCGACAGGGGGTGGCCAATATTTTCCATGCTAGGTGTGTTATTCTCACGATGAGTGTTTATTCACTTGTCATTTCAAGAGAGAGTGGCTGGTAATAGCGATGCCTAGTCCCAAAATGAAAGCAAAAATTAATAACAACAAAATTCCATGGAAAGTGTTGGTATGGAGGGCACCCGTGGATACGGCTAGCCATGGATTGTGAAAGAATGGTGGAAAGGAAATAAATTTTACTTTCTGTTTGGGAACCGCCTATAATGTGTCTAGCATGGAAAATAATGGGAATTCTCAGTCGTTTTCATTGACAGGAAAAGCATGCCTCTCAAAATATTTTATCTCTTCAATTTCAGCTTTGAGCTCTGGCACATTTGACAAATCTCTGCTTCCCTCTGCGAAGGGCCTATCTATTAACTTTTATCCAATTTTTACTTTATTTGAGTCTCCATCTTCTCTTACAAAAGCACCAACTAGAGAGCACTATTGTCATACTTGTGCATTGGATGTAGTTAATATTTGAGTGTGTTTAATGAATGGATCAATGATTGAGCATAATGGGCTAGGGATAACTTTCTTTAGCGTTGATATTTTGAAAGACATGGTTGCTTGTTAGCATGCTTGAGTATTTATATCTTCATGTCAAATTATAGACTATTGCTTTGAATCATTCAAGTCCAATGTCCATGCTATAAAAGAAAAGAATATGTGATGAATATGATAGGCAGCATTCCACATCAAAATTTTTGTTTTTATCATTTACCTACTCGAGGACGAGCAGGAATTAAGCTTGGGGATGCTGATACGTCTCCAACGTATCTATAATTTTTTATTGTTCCATGCTGTTATATTATCAATCTTGGATGTTTTTATATACATTTACAGCAATTATATATCATTTTGGGAGACTAACCTATTAACTTAGTGCCCAGTGCCAGTTGCTGTTTTCTGCCCTATTTTTGTTTTACAGAAAATCAATACCAAACAAAGTCCAAATGCCACGAAACTTTTTGGAGATTTTTTTCTGGACAAGATAAACACTAGAAGCATCGGGAGGAGGCCAGAAGCCCCAGGAGGTGCCCACGAGGCACCAGGGCGCGCCTGGGGGGGGGGGGGCAGGCGCGCCCTGGTACCTCATGGGGCCCACAGAGCTTCATTTGACCTAATTCCTCCACTATAAATTCCCAAAAAATCAAAAACCCTAAGGGGAGTCCACAAAATACTTTTTCCGCCGCCGCAAGTTTCTGTTCTCGAGAGATCCCATCTGGAGGCCTTCTCCGGTACTCCGCCGGAGGGGGAATCGATCACGGAGGGGCTCTACATCAACCTTGCTGCCCTTCCAATGATGCGTGAGTAGTTTACCATAGACCTTCGGGTCCATAGTTAGTATCTAGATGGCTTCTTCTCTCTTTTTGATCTTCAATACAATGTTCTCCTCGATGTTCTTGGAGTTCTATCCGATGTAATCACTTTTTGCGGTGTGTTTGTTGGGATCTGATGAATTGTGAGTTTATGATCAGATTATCCATGAATATTATTTGAGTCTTCTCTGATCTCTTTTATGCATGATTATTATAGCTTCGTATTTCTTCCCCGATCTATTGATTTGGTTTGGCCAACTAGATTGATTTATCTTGCCATGGAAGAGGTGCTTTGTAATGGATTCGATCTTGCGGTGCTCAATCCCAGTGACAGAAAGGGACATGACACGTATGTATCGTTGCTATTAAGTGTAAAAAGATGGGGTTTATTCATACGTGAGTTTATCTTGTCTACATCATGTCATCATTCTTAAGGCGTTACTCCGTTCTTTATGGACTTAATACACTAGATGCATGCTGGATAGCGGTCGATGTGTGGAGTAATAGTAGTAGATGCAGGCAGGAGTCGGTCTACTTGTCTCGGACGTGATGCCTATATACATGATCGTTGCCTTGGGTATCGTCATGATTATTTGCTTTTCTATCAATTGCCCAACAGTAATTTGTCTACCCACCGTATGCTATTTTCTTGAGAGAAGCCTCTAGTGAAAACTATGGCCCCCGGGTCTATCTAAATTATATTACTAAAACCCTAAAAATATTTCTGCCATTTTCTTCTATTTATTTTATTTTGTATTTTTGTTTCAATCTATCTATCTATCATATACAATTTAATCTTGCAATTGACCACCGAGGGATTGACAACCCCTCGTTTGCGTTGGGTGAAAGGATTTGTTGTTTGTGTGCTGGTGCTGCTAACGAGGTGTTGCGTGATTCTCCTACTGGTTCGATAACCTTGGTTTCATAACTGAGGGAAATACTTATCTCTACTGTGCTGCATCATCCCTTCCTCTTCGGGGAAAATACCAACGCAAGCTACAAGTAGCAATATCCAAGGCAATGATCATGTATATAGGCATCACGTTCGAGACAAGTAGACCGACTCCTGCCTGCATCTACTACTATTACTCCACACATCGACCGCTATCCAGCATGCATCTAGTGTATTAAGTCCATAAAGAACGGAGTAACGCCTTAAGCAAGATGACATGATGCGGACAAAGTAAACTCACGCATGAATAAACCTCATCTTTTTACCCTTAATAGCAACGATACATATGTGTCATGTCCCTTTCTGTCACTGGGATTTAGCACCGCAAGATCGAACCCATTACAAAGCACCTCTTCCCATGGCAAGCTAAATCAATCTAGTTGACCAAACCAAATCAATAGATCGGAGAAGAAATACGAAGCTATAATAATCATGCATAAAAGAGATCAGAGAAGACTCAAATAATATTCATGGATAATCTGATCATAAACTCACAATTCATAGGATCCAACAAACACACCGCAAAAAGTGATTACATCGGATAGAACTCCAAGAACATCGAGGAGAACATTGTATTGAAGATCAAAAAGAGAGAAGAAGCCATATAGCTACTAACTATGGATCCGAAGGTCTGTGGTAAAGTACTCATGCATCATCAGAAGGGCAGCAAGGTTGATGTAGATCCCCTCCGTGATTGATTCCCCCTCCGGCGGAGTGCCGGAAAAGGCCCCCAGATGGGATCTCTCGAGAACAGAAGCTTGCGGCAGTGGAAAAAGTATTTCGTGGACTCCCTTGTTGGTTTCCCAATTTTTGGGAATTAATAGTGGTGGAATTAGGTCAAAAGATGCAGAGGTGGGCCTACGAGGCACCAGGGCGCGCCTGCCCCCCCCAGGCGCGCCCTGGTGGCTCGTGGCCACCTCCTGGGGCTTCTGGCCTTCTCCCGAAGCTTCTAGTGTTGGTTATGTCTAGAAAAAAATCTCCAAAAAGTTTCGTGGCATTTGGACTTCGTTTGGTATTCATATTCTGTAAAACCAAAAACAGGCAGAAAACAACAACTGGCACTGGGCACTAAGTTAATAGGTTAGTCCCAAAAAAATGATATATAATTGTTGTAAATGTATATAAAAACATCCAAGATTGATAATATAACAACATGGAACAATCAAAAATTATAGATACGTTGGAGACGTATCAGCATCCCCAAGCTTAATTCCTGCTGGTCCTCGAGTAGGTAAATGATAAAAACAGAATTTTTGATGTGGAATGTTGCCTATCATATTCATCATATATTCTTTTCTTTTGTAGCATGGACATTTGGACTCGAATGATTCAAAGCAATAGTCTATAGTTTGACATGAAGATATAAATACTCAAGCATACTAACAAGCAACTATGCTTTTCAAAATGTCAACGCTAAAGAAAGATATCCCTAGCCCATTATGCTCAATCATTGATCCATTCATGAAACACACTCCATATTAGCTACATCCAATGCACAAGTATGACAATAGTGCTCTCTAGTTGGTGCTTTATAAGAGAAGATGGAGACTCAAATAAAAAAAATTGCATAAAAGTAAATAGATAGGCCCTTCGCAGAGGGAAGCAGAGATTTGCTAATGTGCCAGAGGTCAAGGCTTAAATTAGAGAGATAAATTTTTTTGGAGGCATGCTTTTCCTGTCAATGAAAACGAACGAGAATTCCCAATATCTTCCATGCTAGATACATTATAGGCGGTTCCCAAACAGAAAATAAAGTTTATTCCTTTTCCACCATTCTTTCACAATCCATGGCTAGCCATATCCACGGGTGCCCTCCATACCAACAGTTTCCAAGGAATTTATTATTATCATCATATAATATTTTTCATTTCATTTCATTTCGGGACTGGGCATCCCTATTACCTGCCACACTCTCGTGCAATGACAAGTGAATAAACACTCATCGTGAGAATAACCCACCTAGCATGGAAAATATTGGCCACCCCCTTCCGCCTCATGAGCGGTACGGGCACACAAAACAGAAAAATTATTTTGAAAATTAGAGTTGGCACACGCAAATTTACTTGGAACGCCATGGAAATATCGCATCTAGGTAGATATGGTGGACTCATTTGGCACAACTTGGGTTTAAAGAGTTTGGATGCACAAGCAGTATTTCCGCTTAGTACAAATGAAGGCTAGCAAATAGATTGAGAAGCGACCAACCAAAAAGCAAAAACGGTCATAAACATGCATTGAACATAACTAACACCGAATAATGCACCATAAGTAGGATATAATTTCGTTGCATAACTATTGACTTGATGTGCATGCATAGAGAATCACAAACCTTAACACTAATATTCTTACTAAATCACAATTACTCACTAACATGACTCACATATCATCATCTCCATATCGCAAAACTCATTTATTATATCCCTCTTAAATATTCATCACTTTGGGACCAAATTCATATCTTGTGCAAATTACCATTACTATCATCAACTCTCAAAAAGATTTAAGTGAAGCATGAGAGTGCAAATATTTCTTAAAAATTTCAATCTTATCAACTTTCAAAATAATATAAGTGAAGCATGAGAGTTTATTTCTTCAAAATTTTAATCTTATCAACTCTCAAAATAATATAAGTGAAGCATGACAGTTTATTTCTTCAAAAATTTAATCTTATCAACTCTCAAAATAATATAAGTGAAGCATGAGAGTTCATTTCTTCAAAATTTTAATCTTGTAAACTCTCAAAATAATATATGTGAAGCATGAGAGTTGATTTCTTCAAAATATAGCCACCACCGTGCTCAAAAAGATTTAAGTGAAGCACTAGAGCAACTGCCTAGCTCAATTTTTTTTAAGTGAAGCAGATAGAGTATTCTAACAAATTATGATGAACGTGTGGCTCTCAAAATAGGTGTGTTTAGCAAGGATGATTGTGACAAACTAAAAAGCATACAAAGCAAAGACTCATATAATACTAGACGCTCCAAGTAAAACACATATCATGTGACGAATAAAAATATAGCTCCAAGTAAAATTACCGATGGTTGGTAGAAGAAAGAGGGGATGCCTTCCGGGGCATCCCCAAGCATAGACGCTTGAGTCTTCCTGGAATATTACCTTGGGGTGCCTCGGGCATCCCCAAGCTTAGGCTCTTGCCACTCCTTATTCTATCATCCATCGTGATCTCACCCAAAACTTCAAAACTTCAATCACACAAAACTCAACAAAACCTTCGTGAGATCCGTTAGTATAACAAATAAATCACTACTTTAAGTACTGTTGGAAACCCATTAATATTTTATTTTTGTGTTATACCTACTATATTCTAACTTCTCCATGGCTTATACCCCCCGATACAATCCATAGTTTCATCAAAACAAGCAAGCAACACATAAAAAACAGAATATGTCTAAAACAGAACAGTCTGTAGAAATCTATTTAAAAGCCATACTTCTGTAACTCCAAAACTTCTGAAAAATGAGGACAACGTGGGAAATTAACATACCAATACTTTGTAAAAATTTCAGATTTTTTTAACACTCCAGTACAGAATCAAAATTCCACAATTAGACGCAAAACTTTCTGTTTTCCAAACAACATCAGTTATACTATCTTCCAAATCATCCTAAAGGCTTTACTTGGCACAAACACTAATTAAAAACTCAAAAACACAATAATAACAGTTGCATAATTGTTAAAACACACAATAACAGAAACAAAAGGTAAAAAATTATTTTATTAATTGGGTTGCCTCCCAACAAGCGCTATTGTTTTATGCCCCTAGCTAGGCATAGTGCATAGTTTCAAGTATTGTCTTCTTTCTTCTTCTTATCCAAAGATGTACTTTTATCAAAGGGTTTTTCAAACGTAATATGAAACACATCATCCATAGAAATTTTAGCATTAGCAAGTTGTCCATCCGCAAATCCCTCTTGATTACCGGCTACAATCCAAGAGTATTGTCTATTAACACTATTGAAAACTTGTTGGATTATATTCAAAGGAGGAACTTCCTTTTTAATATTTTCATCAAAGATGTGGTCATTGTGGAACAAATATCTCAAAAAGTAATCATTATTATAAAGGATCTCATCTATTACCGGTTTTTCACGGTTCATACCATAAAAATCAAAGATTTCCCTAGCTTCTCGCACTATGTGATCAAATTCATTCATGAGGAGAAGAGTGGCTATTTTCTTAGCTCTAGGATCTTTTATAACCGGTAGCTCATAAAACAATCTTTACAAAGTAGGATGGGTGCGAATAAATCTTCTTTCAAGTTTAAGAATAAGTGCGGAAATAGCATCGGCATAATTCTTAGTTTCTTTAAGTATAGGAGCATCATCAAAAGCTAAGGTCCCAATGCAATTAAAGAATTCTTGGATGACATTTTTTCCTATAACATTACCATGTCCCAACACAAAAGTTTTAGCATCAAGATTGGTAGAACTTCCCATCTTAGGAGTTCTACCATCGCCAGTTTCTGCCAAGCCAAAATCACTAATGATAACAACTTCAAGCTAGCAAAGAAGCAAAGAAGAAAAAGGCAAACGGAAAATATTTTTGTATTTTTGTAAAAACTTTTTAGAAGTGGGGGAGATGAAAACGAGAGGCAAATAAAATAAATGCAAGGATATGAGAGTTTATGCAAAGGTATTTGATAGATGTTGATGGTGTCTCCCCGGCAACGGCGCCAGAAATTCTTCCTGCTACTTGTAGCTTGCGTTGGTATTTTCCCCGAAGAGGAAGGGATGATGCAGCACAGTAGAGGTAAGTATTTCCCTCAGTTATGAAACCAAGGTTATCAATCCAGTAGGAGAATCACGCAACACCTCGTTAGCAGTACCTGCACACAAACAACAAATCCTTGCACCCAACGCAAACGAGGGGTTGTCAATCCCTCGGTGGTCAATTGCAAGATTAAATTGTATGGTGATAGATAGATAGATTAAACAAAAATACAAAATAAAATAAATAAAGAAAAAGTGCAGCAAAGTATTTTTTAGGGTTTTTAATATATGATTTAGATAGACCCGGGGGCCATAGTTTTCACTAGAGGCTTCTCTCAAGAAAATAGCATACGGTGGGTAGACAAATTATTGTTGGGCAATTGATAGAAAAGCAAATAATCATGATGATATCCAAGGCAATGAACACGTATATAGGCATCACGTCCGAGACAAGTAGACCGACTCCTGCCTGCATCTACTACTATTACTCCACACACCGACCGCTATCCAGCATGCATCTAGTGTATTAAGTCCATAAAGAACGGAGTAATGACTTAAGCAAGATGACATGATGCGGACAAAGTAAACTCATGCATGAATAAACCCCATATTTTTACCCTTAATAGCAACGATACATACGTGTCATGTCCCTTTCTATCACTGGGATTGAGCACCACAAGATCGAACCCATTACAAAGCACCTCTTCCCATGGCAACATAAATCAATCTATTTGGCTAACCCAAATCAATAGATCGGAGAAGAAATACGAAGTTATAATAATCATGCATAAAAGAGATCAGAGAAGACTCAAATAATATTCATGGATAATCTGATCATAAACTCACAATTCATCAGATCCCAACAAACACACCGCAAAAAGTGATTACATCGGATAGAACTCCAAGAACATCGAGGAGAACATTGTATTGAAGATCAAAAAGAGAGAAGAAGCCATCTAGCTACTAACTATGGACCCGAAGGTCTGTGGTAAACTACTCACGTATCATCGGAAGGGTAGCAAGGTTGATGTAGAGCCCCTCCGTGATCGATTCCCCCTCCGGCGGAGTGCTGGAAAAGGCCCCCAGATGGGATCTCTCGAGAACAGAAGCTTGCGGTGGCGGAAAAAGTATTTCGTGGACTCCCTTATTGGTTTCCCGATTTTTGGGAATTTATAGTGGTGGAATTAGGTAAAAAGAGGCAGAGGTGGGCCCACGAGGCACCAGGGCGCGCCTGCCCCCCCCTCCCAGGGGCGTCCTGGTGGCTCGTGGCCACCTCCTGGGGCTTCTGGCCTTCTCCCAAAGCTTCTAGTGTTGGTTATGTCCAGAAAAAATCTCCAAAAAGTTTCGTGGCATTTGGATTCGTTTTTATTGATATTCTGTAAAACCAAAAACAGGCAGAAAACAACAACTGGCAATGGGCACTAAGTTAATAGGTTAGTCCCAAAAAATGATATATAATTGTTGTAAATGTATATAAAAACATCCAAGATTGATAATATAACAGCATGGAACAATGAAAAATTATAGATACGTTGGAGACATATCACAAGCGCATACCTGGCCGAAGTTACATGCTAACTATATCAACCCCCGCTATCAACAAGGACGAGCTGGTCAACAGCATGGAGAGGCAGACGTGCGGCAGGAAGCGGCCCGGGCTTATAGACCCGATGACAAGATCCGCACTGTTTTTTTTAGATTGTCCTTCATTATCTTTACTCGCATTGTATCTTGTTTAGTTCCTCTCATCAAAAGTTCGGCATGTAAAGCTTGGTTACATGAAATAAAGAAATCGTGCCGATAAAGGTCTTTAAACGTATTTTCTTACAAGAACTGCCCACGAACTATGAGATCATCTCTAAGATACAATTGCTAAAGGGCCTCGATTTTACACCCTGAAACACAAGTCCGAAGTACTCGGCGTCTCGGATGTTGCATTATATGCACCAGTTTCGAACCTAGATTTTGGTCAATAGTTGGGTTGCCCGGCTCCTATGTGTACCCCTTACGTTAGCAACAAATTCGGCTAAAGGTGTAATGGGAGAACCAATGCGATAGTGTCGCCAGTTTAATTGGCAGAGCGCCTCAGTGGAGAAAGCCGAAAACTGACTATCTAGGTAAGCGCAAACTGGTCCGCCATCCGAAGACCGCGTCAAGCAACGTGTCGGTCGAGATCACTCTTGTTAAACAAAGGGCTTCTTCCTCGAATTAGCCGAAGTGGACAGGGCATAGACCTCGGCTGACTAAGCCGACCACTTCACTCACCGGGGGCTCGTCATCAGTCCCCACCATCAAACTCCTATGACTAAGTGAAAGTTATAAAGCCACAATAGTCCGATTGCCTAGTCCCTATGTGCACAGACCTCCTCCGAGAACCGAGACGTTGGCTAAGGGTCATGAATGCCTAAAAGGGGCACCCTTTGCATATTGTGCGAAGGGGTTGAAGCCGACGACTGGCCACTTTTAGTTTAACATGGTCAAACAGGAGGAATATTAAAAATAAAGGAGAGGAACTTAAGCCGTACACATTAAATAACCGATAATTTTTATACATCCCACGCACATCGGCATTCCGAAGTGCTACCTAAAAATACAACCTGTCCTTAAGACACATGGCCTCGGTAACACGGGCGCCCTCCTCCACCTCAGCAAAAAAATACTCCGCGGTGCGCGCCTTCCCTTCAGGGGGCCCCACAGCAACAACCTCTGCCTCAACCTTCTGAAAGTGCATTTTCACGTAGGCATACTCCCGCCGCGCTCCTTCCATACATGCAGATCGCTTCCAGCAGTTGACTTGCGGGATGGCTTCTTGCAGTCGCACCAGGAGCCCGAAGAAGCTGGCTGGCAACACCTTTGTGGGCCACAGATTGACGCAGAGATCTTGGAGCGCCGGCCTCGCCATCCGAAGAAGTTCTGCTAGTTGCTTCATCCGATGATTGAGCAACGGTGGCTGCGACGACTCCTGGAACTGACTCCAGAATGCCTTCTCCGCCTCATGGCCCTCCAGTTGGCTGAAATAAAGGCCGGCGTCCGCCGCACTCTTCGGGAGATCGGCAAAGACCTTTGCGGATCGCCATAGCTGGGTGAGCTTGACGAACCCTTTGCTGCCAAATACACATTGAAGTAAATATGGCTTACCCGCGGCTATCCGCTCCACTTGTGGGATCACCTGGCAATCGGCCCGGCCCCGGGTCTGGAGCTCAGTATGAGATAGACATAACTTCTGCAGCTCCTCGCCGTCTCTTTCTTCTTTTTCTCAAGGGAGTCGCGTTCGAGATACACGCCCTTGAGAGTCTCCTCGACCTCCAGGACCCGCGCCTGGTCTTTCCCCCTAGCCATCCTTTTCTGCTTTGGCCGCAGCAGCTTAATGCTGCTCGACCTCTTGCCGAGCCTTCAAGAGCGCGACCTTGAGCCCCTCAAGCTCGGCCAACGCCGCTGTTATCAAATCAGTTCGGCATCAGGTTTTAGAAAAAAAACAACACACTACCCTCATTCAAAATTAATTTCAAAAAAAAAACATCGCATCGGTCGCTTACCTTGAGACTGCTCGACCTGCTTGCTCATCAGGTTGAGGTCCTTCTCGGACCTTTCAAGCTTCTGGCTCATCTCCGCAATCTACTCGGAGATGGAGCCCAGAGCCGAGGTTGAAGCCTGCATAAACACTTTCTAGTGAGCCCCATGATCAATTCATTGACACTTCGGACATACATCATGTATTATCAGTCCTGGGGGCTTCTCTTTCCTCTGCACCTATACTTTGACCCCAACACCAGTTTTTCAAACTAGCGTTGGGCTTGGGGGTTACTCACTGGCTAGGCCATCTAAACGCCAGGTAACGGATGTCTTCGGACAGTTACAAGGATCAATAAAGTAAATCTAAGCAGAGAAGACCCTCTTTCGCATAAAGACAGAAAGATTACCTCGAAGCTTGTGATGAGGCCCTTGAAGGCCTCATGCATTCTGGCCTCTGTGGACCGGAATCCTTGCAACGTCGCGCCAATCAACGTGCGGTGCTCTTCCTTGAGGGAGGAGCCCATCAAGGCTGCCTCCATCTCTTCAGTCCACCCCGCGCTAACCCGCCCTGGAGCAGGAGGTGGGGGTGGTAAGACCTCAGGCCCCAGCACCTAGGTGCTGGGTACGAGGGTCTCCAATTGTGGCGGTGGAGCCGGAGCAGACTCCGGCTAGGCCACCGATTGGCCCAGCCCTTCTTGGACGACCTCAAGGACCCCGTCCCCTTGGCCTTGTGGGGCCGAGGTATTAACCTCGGCCATGAAAACCGACTCTTCGACCCCCGCCGTGTCAACCTGAGGGGCCGGAGTCGATGTTCCCTCCCCCAGCCCTTCTTGAGCCGGGGCAGTGCGGTCCGGCATCCCGCTGGTGGGCGGCAACCCGCTGGAGGAGTCGCTAAGGCATGCACTTTGCGGGTTGTGGAAAAATACTCATGCGAATTTAGTCCTGTTGAAAGGGCAAGATGTAAAATCAAAGACAAAGGGCGATGACGGACCTTCGAGGTGCCGGTTTCTTCCTCCCCATCGCTAGGGGATCATCTTCGGACTTGTCGGAGAGCATGGCCTTCTCCAACGTTGTGGCTTTGATGGCGGCCCCGGCCGGGGTCTTCTTCGACCTCTTTGGGCCCTCAGGCCACATCTCAGCCTCGGTGTCCTCTGACGCCACCCTCTTCCCCTTTGGAGGAGGGTTCTCTTCTTCCTCGTCCTCCCCCCATCGCTCTCGTGGGTGGAGGAGGCATGGGTCTCCTCGGAATGGGTGACCGAGGTCTCTCGTTTCCGAGGACCCGCCCTGCACTTCTGGGGCTTGGACCCTTTGGGGACCACCACATGCGGCTCCTCAACTAGGAGCGCCGTAAGCAGGGGGATTTCTCCTCCTCTGGCAGTGGTGCTGGGCACAACACCTGCTGCATCTTGGCTACCCAGTTCTACAAATATGAAGTGAGGTGATTCATTAAAATTTGTCTCACTTAGCAGGAGAAGAATACGAACGCGTATGTCAAACACTCACCGGTGGGGCGTCGTAGCCGACCTCAAAGCCGAGGTCCTTCCCTTCCTTAGGGATCTTGTCCTTGGACAGCTTGAAGAGCCACGCCCACATGCCGGCCAAGGAGGAGCGAAAGAAGTTGACCACAGGCCCCGCATCCCTAGATTTATGCTCCCACATCGGTATGGCCCGAAGTTGGAGCGGGAGGATGCGGCGATGGAGCATGACATTGACCACGTCAGCCAGCTGGAGGTTCTTCTTGGTAGACCACCACGTGATCTTCTTGATCAGTGTCTCCACCTCCTCTGGGTTCCCCCAGATAACGGTTTTCTCCCTCGAGGACTTGAGCTTCCTTGGGGGTCCAGTCGAGAAAGCTGGGACCTCGGTCTGGCCTGCGGCAAGCGGCTCAGTGATATAGAACCACTCGCGCTGGCATCCCTTGACCGTCTCGATGAAGGTGCCCTTGAACCAGTCGGTGCTCTGGTTCTTGCTGACCATGGCCCCTCCACACTTCACCAGATCGGATCCACTGGACTTCGGCTTAATGCCGAAGGTCTTCAGCCATAGGCCTAAGTGCGGCTCGATGCGGAGGAAGGCCTCGCACACTGTGATGAAGGAGGTGAGGTGGAGGATGGAGTTCGGGGCCATATGGTGGAAGTCGAGCCCGTAGTAGAACATCACCCCACGCACGAATGGGTGCAGCGGGAACCCTAAACCTTTGATGAGGTGTGGGATGAAGACTACCCGCTCCCCCGGGTTAGGAGCGGGCACTTGGTGGTCGGCGTCAGGAGCACGGGCGGCGACGTTGGCGGGGATATACCCCGCACTCCGCAGCTCGTGGAGCATGCCCTCCATCACGATGGAGCCCCCCAGTGCCCTTTGAGGGTGTCGGCCATGGCTGAGTGGGGAGGCACTGATGCGCAGAGGTGGGAGAAGGCGAGATCGGATCTGGGCGCTAGAGCTCGAGGAGGCAGCAGGCGGGGGAAATGGGAGCGTGAATACTGGCTCTATTAGCCTTTTACTCTTATAGGCTGCTGAAAGGCCAAGAGTCCCCTCGCCGCGCCAATAAAAACGCCTCTCCTTCCCACAAAAGATGCCATTGTACGCATGGGGGTAAGAAAATCTTGATGATATCCCTGAGAATACAGGCACGATCACCTCGATGGGACACATCAGTAAAAGGGCAGCCTCGAACCACGATTTGAGGTGGGCAGTAACTGCCTGACCCATCGTGGGTAGCGTCGCTTCGATAAAGTTGTCAGGCTATGAGGTATTGTTCACACCTAGGTGGCTAGCCTTCAAGGTTAAGTAAACTCACGACCCCGGATGGGGAGAGGACTTGGTTGAACCTCGTTTTGAAGACACCGCTCCTTGGAAAGACGGTTAAGAGATCTGGAATTGTGAAATGGGAACTCGTCTGTCAAGCCAAGGACTTCGGATCCGAAGTTATTTCCGTTGAAGAGATCGTTCTCGGCGTAGAAGACCAGTCCGGGGGCTACTGACGGTGTCCTAGACTAGGGGGTACTAACCTAGTCCGCCCATATTCCTCGGGCTGGGCCAGTGGGCCCTCATTCTTATTTATATGGACTCCAGAAAATGCACGTGAGAGGAAAGAGCAAGATCACATCTACCGAAGACTTGACGTATACTCCAAGACTCCGCTTGCCGCCTCCACGCCTAGATGCCGACCTTGTAACCCTAGATGCCCTGCCTAGCGTGTATATAACCCAAAGGGTTTAGCCCTTAGAGGGGACTTCAACACAATCTCATTCACCTAGCCCTAGAACTAGAGCATATCTTACGATCTTGAGGTAGATCAACTATGTACTTGATACATCACCATTAATATAAACAAGAGCAGGACGTAGGGTTTTACCTCCATCAAGAGGGCCCGAACCTGGGTAAAACATCGTCTCCTTGTTCCTGTTACCATCCATCTGAGATCCACTGCTCGGGACCCCCTACCCCGAGGTCTGCCAGTTTTCACACCGACAGTTGGTTTCCCAATATTTGAGAATTTATAGATGTGGAATTAGGTCAAAAGGAGCCATGAGGGACCCGCAAGGCATCAGGGCGTGGCCACCCCCCTGGGCGCGCCCTGTTGCCTTGTCACCTCCTCGTGAGGCTTCTGGTCTCCTCCCGAAGCTTCTAGGGTCTCTTTTGTCCAGATAAAAAATTGTCAAAAAGTTTCTTAGCATTTGGACTCCGTTTGGTACTGATTTTCTGAAAAACCAAAAACAAGCAGAAAACAGCAACTGGCACTGGGCACTAGGTTAATAGGTTAGTTCCCAAAAATGATATAAAATGACAGATAATTGCATATAAAACATCCAAGATTGATACTATAATAGCATGGAAGAATAAGAAATTATAGATACGTTGGAGACGTATCAGCATCCCCAAGCTTAATTCATGCTCGTCCTCGAGTAGGTAAATAATAAAAACAGAATTTTTGATGTGGAATGCTACCTAACATGTTTATCATGTAATCTCTTTTTGGTACAAATATTGAGAAACGATGAATGAACAACATCAACATAATAATATCCATGAATATAATAAGCATAATCATTAAACTTTCAAAATATACGATCCTTAACGAATGTTATTCCCCACTTATTTTATCATGTTAGCATGGCATGACTCCGCCTTCACTGCATAAATATAAATCATGAGCACCCAGGTGTCAAACCAAGCAATTGGATCGTACTTCTAACGCGCTTCAGCATTTTCAACTTCACGCAATACATGAGTGCGAGCCATGGACATAGCACAAGGTGGAATAGAATGCGGTGATAGGGATCAATAGGAAAAGTCAAAAAGGGAGAAAGTCTCGCATCAACTCAGCGGATCAGCGGACTATGGAGATGTCCATCAATTGATATCAATGCGAGGAGTAGGGATTGTCATGCAACGGATGCACTAAGAGCTATAAGTATATGAAAACTCAAACTGAAACTAAGTGGGTGAGCATCCAACTTGCTTGCTCATGAAGACCTCAGGCATTTGAGGAAGCCCATCATCGGAATATACAAGACAAGTTCTATAATGAAAAATTCCCACTAGTATATGAAAGTGACAACTCAGGAGACTCTCTATATGAAAAACATGGTGCTACTCTGAAGAACAAGTGTGGAAAAGGATGGTAGCATTGCCCCTTCTCTCTTTTTCTCTCACATTTTTATGGGCTCTTTTTGGCCTCTTTTTTCTCTCTCTTTTTTTCGTTCGGAGTCTCATCCCGACCTGTGGGGGAATCACAGTCTCCATCATCCTTTCCTCACTGTGACAATGCTCTAATAATGATGATCAACACACTTTTATTTACTTACAACTCGATACTAGAACAATATCACTCTATATGAATGCCTCTGGCAGTGTACCAGGATGTGCACTGATCTAGCGTAACATGTATAAAAAATGATGAACGGTGGCTGAGCCACAAATACTATGTCCGCTATATGATCATGCAAAGCAATATAAAAATGAAGATGTGTGTCATATAAACGGAATGGTGGAAGTTGCATGGCAATATATCTCGGAATGGCTATGGAAATGCCATAAAAGGTAGGTATGGTGGCTGTTTTGAGGAAGATATAAGGAGGCTTATGTGTGATAGAGCATATCATATCATGGGGTTTGGATACACCAGCGAAGTTTGCACCGACTCTCGAGGTGAGAAAGGGCAATGCACAGTACCGAAGAGGCTACAAATTGCGGAAGGGTGAGAGTGCGTATAATCCATGGACTCACATTAGTCATAAAGAACTCACATACTTATTGCAAAGCCTATTATCCCTCAAAGTAAAGTACTACTCGCATGCCCTTAGGGAGGAGGTTGGTAGGAGTTAACCATCGCGCACCCCTGATTGTAACAGCACTCAAGGATTTCATTTCAGACATAAAAATGCTCGGACCTCCCCACCATGCCATAACCAACACTTAGATGAGAAATCAATAACAAACTTTAATACCGATATTTCTACTAACCAATGATCATGAACATATATCCTTTCATATTACGACATCAATATCATTAAACCACATGGTTCATATTTAGTGATCTACATGAAAGTTTTTATTATATCCCTCTTGAATACCTATCCTTTATGGACTAATCTTATAACCCGTGCAAATTGCCATTACTATTTATTAGACTCTCAAAAAGATTTTAAGTGAAGCGTGTGAGTGCAACTATTTCTTTAAAATATAACCACCACCATGCTCTAAAAGATATAAGTGAAGCACTAGAGCAATTGCCTAGGTCAAAAAATATAAGTGAAGCACATAGAGTATTCTAACAAATCACGATAAATGTGTGTCCCTCTCAAAAAGGTGTGTTCAGAAAAATATGATTGTGGTAACCTAAAAAGCAAATAAAGAAAATAAAACTATAGCACACGACGCTCCAAGCAAAACTCATATCACGTGATGAATAAAAATATTGCTCCAAGTGATATATCGGTAGATTGTAGACGAAAGAGGGGATGCCATCCGGGGTATCACCAAGCTTAGACGCTTGGGTCTTCCTTGAATATTACCTTGGGGTGCCTTGGGCATCCCCAAGCTTAGGGTCTTGCTGCTCCTTATTCCTTCCTCCATCGTGATCTCACCCAAACTTGAAAACTTCGGCACACAAAACTCAACAGAAACCTCGTGAGATTCGTTAGTATAACAAACAAATCTTAAACTTTAGGTACTGTTATAAATTGATTCATATTTAATTCTTGCATAATGCTACTGTACTCTAACTTCTCCATGACTTATACCCCCCGATATAATCCATAGCATCATTAAAATAAGCGAACTATGCAATAGAAAACAGAATCTGTCTAAAACAGAACAGTCTGTAAAGATCTAATTAAAAGTCATACTTCTGTAAGTCCAAAAATTCTCAAAACTTAGGACAACGTAAAAAAATTGAATACCAATACTTTGTAAAAAATTCAGGATTTTATCGCGTTCCTGTACAGAATAGAAATTCTAGAAGTGGGTGCAAAACTTTATGTTTTTCAAACATCATCAATTATACCAGCATCCAAATCATCCTAAAGGCATTACTTGGCACAAACACTAATTAAAAGATAAAAACACAATCATAACAGAAGCTAAAATTGTGTGACACAAGAAAAATAAAAATTGTAATAAAGATAAATATTGGGTTGCCTCCCAACAAGCGCTATTGTTTTATGCCCCTAGCTAGGCATAATGCATTGTTTCAAGTATTATCATCCTTCAAACTAATTCCATAGGTGGCCCTCATAATGGATTCATATGGTGGCTTAATTATCTTTCTAGGGAAGTGTTCCATCCCTTTCTTTAATGGAAATTGGAATCTTATATTACCTTCTTTCATATCAATAATAGCAGCTATAGTTCGTAGAAAAGGCCTACCAAGTATTATAGGACAAGACGGATTGCATTCAATATCAAGAACAATAAAATCCATAGGTAAATAATTTCTATTAGCAAGAATAAGCACATTATTTATTCTACCCAATGGTTTTTTAATAGTTGAATCCGCTAGATGTAAATTAAGGGAACAAGCATCCATATCGGTGAGACCTAGCACGTCACATAAAGATTTTGGTATGGCAGAGACGCTAGCACCTAGATCACACAAGGCATTACATTCATAATCTTTAATTTTCACTTTAATAGTAGGTTCCCATTCCTCATGCAATTTTCTAGGTATTGAAACTTCCAACTCTATCTTTTCTTCATGAGCTTTTACCATAGCTTCTACAATATGTTTAGTAAAAGCTTTATTTTGTTCATAGGCATTAGGTGAATTTATCATGGATTGCAACAAGGAAATACATTCAATTAAAGAGCAACTTTTATAATTAAAGTCCTTGTAATCCAAAGTAGTGGGCACATCACTATATAAAGTCTTGACCTCTCCAAACCCACTTTTATCATTCTTATCATTAAGCTCATCACCCTCCGAACTATTGGGACGCCTTCTAGCTAAAGTTAACTCATCTCTAGTCCCTTTTTCAACAAGTTTTATATTACTAAATAATGATTCAATAGGTGAGACACCAATCATTTTATCGTGGTATTTTCACGGCAGATGCCATAAGATGGCTAAAGAGGTGGGGCTACGAGAGGACGCCGGTGGGTTCCGGAGGCGAAGTTGGCACGAGCAAGTGCGAGACACGAGACATACCCAGGTTCGGGGCCCTCTGGAGAGGTAACACCCCTAATCCTACCGAGTGTAGTATGGGAAGCACAAGGGCTACAAGGTCGCTCCTGGAGCTGTTCGAACAGAGGAGGGAGAAGGGGCTAGGCCACCGTTCTGCCTCTCCGGCGAGAGTGTGTCTGTGCTCTGTGGAGCGAGAAGGAGTCACTAAAGGGAAGCGAAGAGCAACCGTGCAACGGGAGAGAGTGAACCGAAGGAAGCGAACCAGAATGCGAACCCCTTTGCATGGAGGCCTCCCTGGAGGTCTTATAGGCCGACCCCCAGGGTTACAATGGTAATGTTACAAAGGCACGGGCCCCTGGTGTCATTGACTGGGAGCCGGTGGTGGGGTCCGCCGGGTCGCCGGGTTGCCGGGTCGCCAGGTGCGCCGCACCTGCCTGGCGCGGGGCACTGTGGCGGGTCTTGTCTCTCGTCAGTCTGGGTACGGGGCACTGTGGCGCGTCTTGTCCGTCGTCAGAGGGAGGTCGGCACCGTTGTTTCTACAGGACCGCGCCTCCCTGACACCGCCCGCCTCGGGCGGGGGCGCAAGGAAAGCTGCAGCCTCCCCTGCTCTGTCAGCGTAAAGGAAGGAGCGCTGTAGCCACACTTGCTTCGTCGCGAAGGCTCCGTCCCCTCGTGGCCAGCCGGCATGGGCCAGCCGGCCAGGCCGGGTCGCCATGCCGAGCCGGCTCGCGCTGGGGAGCCGGCGTACTGGCAAGCCGGCCTGAGGGACCTGACCTGCTCCGATGATTTTTTAAGAAGGGGTTCGAGCACCATTGCCTACCCGGGGTTCATCCCCCCGACAGTAGTCCCCGAAGCTGTGAAGGCTCGCCGGCTCCAAGCAGGAGGGCCTTCGCAACTTACCCCCTGAGGAGTCGGTTTTGTTGGTGAAGTGCGGGAGCCCGGCCAGGCGGCTCTGCTCATCCGCATGCCGGCACGGCGGACACGGACACCGGCTTCCGGTTGCTGGGTCGCGGCACCCCGGCCTGGGCGGGAAACGGAAATACCCGTTGGTCGAGTCTTGCTTCATACGGTGATTCGCGCCCGCCGCGGCCTGACGGAATGCCACGTGGTGCTCCGCAGTGGGCGAGGCCTGCCAGCCCACGCGCGTGACAGGACGCGACTGCGGACCGGGCCCGCCACGACGCGCCCTCGGCCCCGTGTGAGGGATTTACTGCGGCGGCACTTGACGGTTGTGCTTCCCCGCGCAGTAAATGTGCGCGTAAAATGCGCGTGCACGGTGCGGAGGAGTGGGGATCGTGGGCGCAAACGATCCCACTCCCCCATGCTCTCTTCGCGGTTATAAATGAGAAGGGGAGGAGTGCGACGGAATCGTTCCCGCACACACTCCCGCCCCTTGCTCCTCGTCTGCTTCTTCTCCACCACGCTCGAGCAAAGCGCTGCTGCCGCGTGCTCTCGCGCCAGCCGCCGCACGCCGCGACCCGAGGCCCGCAGCTCGCAGCCTTCTCCTCCTCCTCCTTTGCTTCGCCGCGTCTCCACGCTAGCGGAGCCCTCCAATGGCGCTGCCAAAAGGTTCTTGGGGGGGCTCGATCATGACCGAGGAGGACATCCGGTACCTTCGCTGCACGAAGCGGCTCCCACCGGCGGAGGCGCTGGTCGCACGTGCGCCCGGCCCGGAGAGGGTGCCGCAGCCGCAGGAGGGCGAGCACGTCGTCTTCTTCTCTCACTTCGAGCGCGGACTCGGCCTTCCCGCAAGTCTTTTCTTCCGGAGATTCCTCGACTTCTTCGGGTTGCAGCCGCACCACCTCGGCGCCAATGCCGTGTTGCAGGTCGCTGGGTTCGCCACGCTCTACGAAGGCTACCTCGGCATGCTGCCAACTGTTGACCTGTGGGAGAAGCTTTTCTTCCTCAAGCAGCAGGGGGTGTCGGCTGGCGCGATGTCGGATTGCGGGGCTGCCGTGGTCACCGGCTGGGTGAACGAGCCGTTTTCCAAGCTGCCGCTTGAGGACTCGGCCAAGAAGTGGCAGACGACGTTTTTCTATGTCCGGAATGCCGACCCGATGGTGGACGTCATCAACCTGCCGCCTTTCATCAACGCGGCGCCGCTCGCCAAGTCGAATTGGGGCTACTGCCCCAAGAACCCGCCACAGGAGCTCCTGAACATCTGCCGCTGGATCGGGGAGATGACGGATCGCGAGGGGCTGAAGCCGGCTGACCTCATCGCGGCCTTCATCTCACGCCGAGTGCTGCCACTGCAGCGCCGGGCACACCGGATCTGCAACATGAGCGGCCGGCGTGCCCCGACCCGGACGTCTACCAAGGCGCTGACGGCGGCCGGGATCGTCTAGCGGGTCAACTATATCTCCAAGGCCGGGTTGAAGGAGGAGGGGTGGAGCTTCGGGAAGGAGCCCTATGACCGGGAAAACCCGGCGCCGGCGGTGAGTCCCTGGTCTCTATTTTTTGCCGCCTCAACGTTGTTTCTGTGCCCTGACGCTGTGGGAGGACCGCAGCTGTTCGCCTGCCAGCAGAATCACAACAGGCCGAATCCCCAGATCCTGCTGGCCGACTTGCCCGAGTCGGACGCGGAGGAAGCCGGCGCCGAGGCGGAGGAGGGAGGAGTCGAAGCGCACCTGGCCGACGCCGCAGCCGATGGGTCACGAAACGCGGGTAAGTCTCCGCCCTCAGAACTTCTGCGCGACTGGCCGGACGACGACGAAGAGGACCTGAACGGAGCCCACGGTGCAGTGCCCTCGGTCGGGGAGGACGCCAGCGTCGATCCTCCAAGGCGGCTGCGGAAGACGGCTGGCGCCGGGCCGGCTCGCACGGCGGAATCCGGCAGCCAGCCGCATGGGAAGGAGCCCGGTCGAGTCGAGGCCGGCTGCGAAGCTCCCGGCGGCGGCGGCACGGACGCGTGAGAGGGCCGTCGTCAAGAAGAAACGCCGTCTCGCCCCGTCCGTGGGCTAAAGGCGGGAGGTTCCGAAGGTCATCGGGTGAGTGATTCTTGTCTGTTTCTGATCGCTTGCTTGTTTTCTTGCTTGAGCCCTTGTGCTGATGAATTTGCTGTGCACAGGTCCGCCGTTGACCTGGTGTTGGCGGCCGCGGAGGCCGCGGCTGGCGGAAGACACGGAGCAGTGCCATCGACCCAGATCCGACTCGGACGACGGAGGAGGACATCGAAGCCCGCCAATCCGGCCAAGACCTCGACGCAGCGAGACGCGACGCCTGGCGGGATCGCGCGGAGGCTGCGAAAGAGATGGAGGAGGCCTCGGCCCGAGCGTGGGAGAGGGCCTCCGCAAAGCAGGCCAGGATCACCGCGGGCCCAGCCTGGCCGGAGGTGGAGCGGGGGACGGATCCGGCGACGACAATCGTCGAGCCGCAGCCGGAGGGGGCGACGGAGCCGGCCGGGCGGACGGAGACGGCCGACGGCGAGTCGGACGTCAATGAGGACATCGTCGTGGACACGCCACCCCGGGCCGACCCGGCAGGAGGAGGCGAGAGCGGCGAAGAGAGGCATGTGGCGGACCCCACACCATCCGGCCGAGCGTAGCCGACGCCGGCCCCGGAGGCCACGGCTGGAGACGCCGGTGCCATAGTGGTCATTCCGCCCCAAGCCGCTGCATCCTCCGAGCGGCTGGGTGGAGGCGGAACTGGCTCCGGGACCGCGATGCAGCATCCGTGGGCGAGCGCGAACGCCGATGTGATCGGGCCGCGCACTCGGGAGGACGACGCGGCGGATGCCTTGCGCTCGCAACTTCGCGGGCGGAGCGAGCGCATGCAGGCCTTCGTCTGGGACGAGCAGGAGGCGGCGCGGAAGCTGGAGCAGGCATTTGCGGTGAGTCTCTCCTTCTTTTGTTGTCTTGATCGTCGAATCAGTGGGGGCGCGCCAGCGCACCCACTGGGTGTAGCCCCCGAGGTTCGGGCCGGGCTGCGGAGCAGCCGGCTCGAATCTTATAGCCCGTCTTTTGCGTTCTTCTTACTTAACTTTTGCGCAGCACCTGTACGACCTGCGGGCCGCCGCGTATAATCGGCTTTGGGAGCGGTTCCGCGGGGTCAAAGCCCAGCTAGCTGGCAAGGAGGAGGAGTTGCGCCGGGTCCAAGGTACGTCTTGCACGTCTTTAGTGGGGGCGCGCCAGCGCACCCACTGGGGGTAGCCCCCGAGATTCGGGCCGGACTGCGGAGCAGCCGAGTCGAATCTTATAGCTTTGCCCTTCTTTCTTTTTGTCCTTGCTTTCGGCGTCTGACCAGGATCCTTGTCGCGCAGCTGATGCGGCCGAGGTGCCAGGTCTCCGAGGCCGGCTTGCCGAAGCCGGCGAGCAGCGCGATCTTGCCGTCGCCGACCGCGACCGGCTCCAGGCCGAGGTGGACCGGCTGGCGGCCGAGAAGGCCAAGGCGGAGGAGGCCCACCAAACGGAGCTGGGCCGGCTGGTGAAAGAGCGCGGCAAGGCGGCCGAGGAGCTGGCGGACGCCGGCAGGAGGGTCGCCCAGCTCGAGAAGGATCTCGAGGCTCAGGCCCGCGCATCGGCCGTGCGGGAGCACGGGATGCTGAGCGAGGCGCAACACCTCGATGAGGCCTTCGCCCGTGAGTACCATTTTTTCTTCAATCCGGCTGGCCGAGCCGGCAAGTTGTTTTCTTCTGGCTAACTCATTTCCTTCTTTGGCAGGAGTCTTCCCCGAAACGCAGGAGGCAGCCGATGCGGCCGTGTACGCCCACCGGGCGGACCAGCGCGCGCTAGGGGCGGACGTCGACGTTTACGCCGCCTGGACCTTGTCGGAGATCGTCCTGGCCGGCGAGGCCCGTCTTGGAGCCGTTGAGGGCCACATGCGCCGGCTGTTCGATGCCGGCCTGGCCATGGCGCGGAGCCTTTGGCCGAGCGCGATGGCGCCGAACAGCGTCACCCGGCTGGCACGGTGGCTGGAGGCCGGCGTGGACCGGCTCGGCGCGTGGAGGGCATCTGCGGCTCGCGCCAGCGCGGAGACGGTGCTGCAATTTGTGGCGTCGTGGAATCCCGGTGTGGATCTTGACCGCCTGGCGGCGCAGCGGGCCGGCGCGGAGGAGCAGTTGGCGGCGCAGGCGCGGCGGATCACCGGGCGGGCCAGCTACTTGGCCTCGTTCGCTCCGTACGACGAATTCGTCTTGGAGCGGACGGAAGACGGCGAGGAGCTCCCTGCCGACGAGTTCGGCCTGCAGCTCAATGATCCGGACGGCAGCTCGGACGAGACGGGGGCCTGCGCCAATGACGAATCCGAGCCGGACGACACCGCGATGACTGAGAGGCCGGAGAACTCCAGGTCCGACCCGGCGGCTGCATCCACCTCCGCCGAGCCGGCACCGACCGGAGCCGCCTCCACCTCCGCCGAGCCGACGCCGACCGGAGCCGACGCAGGTGCCGCCTAGGGCTTATCTTTAACTTTCCTGTACTCGGTCACTTGAATTTTGTTAGGTAGCAGGTCCACCCACTGGGGGTGTAGTTTATGTAATGAACTTGAGGCCGTGGTCCCATGTTGTTTATAAATTTTGTGGCGCCAACTATCGTGTTTTCGCTCTTTGCTGTTTGGCTTTGGGCCTTTTTTCCTGTTTGTCTTTTCTTCGGGCTTCCTTCCCGCTAGCCGGACAGCCGGGTTGCGGACTGTGGCTAGGACGGGGATTCGGCCTTGAGAGGGGACGCACAATACTTAGGCTTTTTCGGACATTTGAGCATGAGCGAAAACACCCACTGGGCCGGCTGGCGGCAGGCGGCGAAGCCGGCTGGCACACAGCCGGTCGTGCGGTGGATAAGTGAGGGCTGGTAGGGCCGGGTTGGCCAAGCCGGGCTCTCCTCCTTAGCCGTTCTTACGTGACGATGCTTCCGGCCTTTGGCTCTTGCCGGCCGGACAGCCGAGAGCCGGCTGTGGCTGGCGAAGAGAGGGCTGTGGCGGTTCGTACGCTTCGAGATGGACTAAGGAGAATATGGCGAGGCGCGGTCTGGCCGGCTAGCCCCTGAGCCGGCTGGGCCGACTCGGTGGGCGCCTGCTGTCGCACGGGGGTTGGGGGGGGGGGGGGCTTGCTGCTTTCATTAAACTCAAAAGGTGGTGATACATACGTGCACGCGTTCAACTATAAAACGGACGGAGGAGCTCTGCGTTCCAGGGCCGGCTGGACTCCTCGCCGGCTGCATCTCTCTTGCGTTTGTTCGGCTTCTGCGCGTCGATGAGGTAGTACGCGTTCCGGTCGCAGAGAGCCTTGCTGGTGATGAAGGGGCCCTCCCAAGGAGAGGCCAGCTTGTGCTGGCCGGCTGTGCGCTGGACGAGCCGGAGCATGAGGTCACCCTCGCGGAACGCGAGGGGCTTGATCTTCTTGCTGTGGTAGTGGCGCAGCCCTTGTTGGTAGATGGCGGACCGGCTGAGGGCCAGAAGGCGTGCCTCCTCGAGCAAGTCAACGCCGTCTTCGCGTGCCTCCTTTGCTTCGGCTTCTGTGTACATGGTTATCCGGGGCGAATCGAACTCGACGTCGGTTGGAATGATTGCTTCGGCTCTGTAGACGAGGAAGAACGGGGTGAACCCGATGGAGTGGTTGGGCGTCGTTTGGAGACTCCAGAGGACGGCGGGCAGCTCATCCAGCCAGCTGTCGGGTGAGCGGATGAGTGGCTCGACGAGTCGCGGCTTGATGCCGGCTAGGATGAGGCCGTTTGCCCGCTCGACCTGGACGTTCGACTGGGGGTGTGCGACGGAGGCCAAGTCGAGCCGGATGCCGGATGCGGAGCCGTAGTGGGCCAGTGCGCCCTTGGCGAAATTGGTGCCGTTGTCCGTGATGATGCTGTGCGGCACACCGTAGCGAACTGCAATATCCTTGATGAACCGGACGGCGGTGGGCCCGTCAAGCTTCTTGACCGGCCGAGCTTCGATCCATTTGGTGAACTTGTCGACGGTGACCAGCAAATGTGTCATGCCGCCTCGGGCGGTCTTGAAGGCCCCCACCATGTCGAGTCCCCAGACGGCGAAGGGCCACGTGATCGGGATGGTTTGGAGGGCTGAAGCCGGCTGGTGGCTGCGCTTGCTGAAGCGTTGGCAGCCCTCGCACTTCAGGACCAGCTCCTCGGCATCTTGCAGGGCCGTGGGCCAGTAGAACCCGTGCCGGAAAGCTTTGGCCACCAGGGATCTCGAGGCGGCGTGGTGGCCGCACTCGCCCTGGGGGATGTCGAGGAGGATCTCGATCCCTTTGTTCTGCTCGACGCAGCGCTGGAACACGCCCGTTGTGCTGCGTTTGACGAGCTCGTGGTTGATGATGCTGTATGCGGACGGGCGCCCCTGTACTTGCCGGGCCTCAGTTTCGTCGTTGGGGAGGTCGCCGTCTTCCAGGAAGGCAAGGATTGGCTGAGCCCATGACGGTGCCGTCACCACCGTTAGGACGGCCGCCGGGATGAGATCCGGGCCGGCAGCCCCCGAGCTGGAGCCGGCAGTCCCCGAGCTTGGGCCGGCAGCCCCCAAGCCGGAGACGGCAGTCCCCGAGCTGGAGCCGGCAGTCCCCGAGCTGGAGCCGGCAGTCCCCGAGCTTGGGCCGGGAACTCCAGGGTCGGGTGGGGGTGTGTTGGGGTCGTCCGGGACGAAGATTGATTCGGACTCGGGAGACGGCTTGATGGACGGCTTCTGCAGGTGCTCGAGGGAGACGCCGGACGGGATGGCTTGTCGGGTGGAGCCGACTTTGGCCAGGGCGTCGGCTGCTTCGTTGTCCGCGCGTGGGACGTGGAGGAACTCGCAGCCATCGAACCCGCCGGACAGATGCTGGACCAGGAAGCGGTAGCTGGCCATGTTGGCGTCTTTGGCGTCCCAGTCACCGAAAACTTGCTGCACCACCAGGTCCGAGTCGCCGTAGCAGAGGATGCGCCGGATGCTGATCTCCCTGGCCAGCCGGAGACCGTGCACGAGAGCTTCGTACTCGGCAACGTTGTTGGAGGCGGCAAAATGGATCTGCAGTACGTACCGCAGCCGGTCGTTCTTGGGGAAAGACAGCACGATGCCGGCTCCCAAACCGTTGCGCATCTTGGAGCCGTCGAAGTGCATGTGCCAGTGAGTCGATTCGGGAGCCAGCGGTAGGTACTGGGTCTCCGTCCAGTCGACGAGGACGTCAGCTAGCACCTGGGACTTGATGGTGGTGCGGGGCTCGTAGAGGATCGTGTGGCCGGCTAGCTCGATGGCCCACTTGGCCACCCGGCCGACCGCATCCCGGCAGCCCATGATCTCGCCGATGGGGGCCGTGCTCACCACAGTAATGGCGTGCTCTTGGAAGTATTGCCTCAGCTTCTTGGTGGTGAGGTACACGTCGTAGCACATCTTCTGGTAGTGGGGGTAGTTCTGCTTGGAGGCGGATTGCACCTCGCTCAGGAAGTACACCGGGCGCTAAACCGGCTGCACCTTGCCCTCCTCCGGGCGCTCGACGACCAGCACCGTGCTGATGGCTCGGGAGGTGGCGGCGACGTACAGCAGGAGTGGCTCTTTCTCAGCCGGCGTGGCCAGGACGGGCGCGGTTGACAGCATGCGCTTGAGGTCGCGGAAGGCTTCGTCTGCCTGGTCGCTCCACTCGAACGCCGTCGTCTTCTTCATCAGCTGATACAGGGGCAGGGCCCTCTCCCCTAGCCGGCTGACGAACCGGCTGAGAGAGGCCAAGCAGCCGGCGAACTTCTGCACGTCGCGCAGCCGGATCGGCTTGCGCATGCGCTCGATTGCCTTGATCTTCTATGGTTAGCTTCTATGCCGCGCGCCGAGACGAGGAAACCGAGTAGCTGGCCAGCCGGCACGCCGAAGACGCATTTCTCTGGGTTGAGCTTGATCTGGAACCGGCGCAGGTTGGCGAAGGTCTCCTTGAGGTCGACCATGAGCGTGAGGTTCTGCTTGGTATTCACCACGATGTCATCGACGTAGACGTGCACGTTTCTGTCGAGTTGGGGCAGCAGGCATTTCTGCATGTAGCGCTGGAAGGTGGCGCCGGCATTCTTCAAGCCGAACGACATGGTGATGTAGCAATACGCCCCAAAGTGCGTGATGAAGGACGTCTTGAGGGCGTCGGCCGGGTCCAACTTGATTTGGTGGTAGCCGGAGTAGGCGTCCAGAAAGGACAGGAGCTCGCAGCCGGCTGTGGAGTCGATGACCTGGTCGATCCGGGGCAGAGCGAACGGGTCTTTGGGGCAGGCCTTGTTTAGGCTAGCGGAGTCGATGCACATGTGCCAGGTGCCATTTTTCTTCAGGACGAGGACTGGATTGGCCAGCCACTCGGGGTGGAACACTTCCATGATGAACCCGGCTTTGAGCAGCCGGGCGATCTCTTCACCGATGGTTCTTCGCTTCTCCTCGGAGAAGCGGCGTAGCGGCTGTCGAATAGGCTTGGCGTCCTTGCGGACGTGAAGTTTGTGCTCGGCGAATTCCCTCGGGACACCCAGCATGTCTTTGGGGGACCATGCAAAGATGTCCTGATTCTCACGGAGGAAATCGACTAGCTCGCCTTCCTATTTGCTGTCGAGGCCGGTGCCCACGACGACGTACTTGCTGGAGCTGGGGTCGGCCGGGTTGAGCAGGACCCTCTTCGTGTCTTTGGCTGGCTTGAAAGAGGCCTCGTCGGCGGCCGGCTTGGGCGGAGCCGGCATGGCCAGCTGCGCGCTAGCCAGCGCCACGATCCGGTCGAGCTGGCGCCTCTCCTCGGCGATGACCAGCGACTCTGCCAGCTGGGAGCCGGCTTTGGCGCACTCGAGAGACTTCTTGTAGTCACCGACGATGGTGATGAGGCCCTTGGGACCCGGCATCTTCAACTTTAGGTAGGCGTAGTGGGGGACCGCCATGAATTTGGCCATCGCTGGCCGGCCCAGCAGCGCGTGGTAGGGGCTGGCCAGATCGACCACCTCGAACCAGATCGGCTCGCGGCGGAAGTGGCTGCTGGAGCCGAACAACACGTCGAGCCAGATCCGGCCGATCGGAGAGCAGGAGAGACCCGGCACGATGCCATGGAACACTGTCCGGGTCGGCTCCAGCTGTCGCGCCTCGATGCCGAGCTTGGTCATGGTGTCGCGGTACAGGATGTTGATGCTGCTGCCGCCGTCGATCAGCACCCGCGAAAAGCGGCAGGTGCGTTTGTCGGAGACGAAGATGGGGTCGAGCACGAGGGTGTAGCCACCCGGCATGGGCATGACGGCCGGATGGTCCTCCCGGGTCCAGCTGACCGGCCGGTCGGACCAGTGCATGTACTGGGGAACCGGGGGGACGATGGCGTTCACCTCGGCCGCGTGCTTGCATTTGGCGTGCTTGTCATCCCCTTCGCTGGTGAAGACGACGTAGGACGCGTCAGGGGGTGGGAAAGGGTTGCCGGCGAGGGCGTCGGGTGGCGGTGGCTGCTGCGAGCCGGCTCCGCCGGCTCCGGGTGGCGGGGGCGGAAGGTTGCCCTTCAACAGGCGCGGGGTGAAACTGCACTACCGAAGCGTGTGCGTCGATGGCTTCGCGCCGCTGTGGTTTTTGCAGGGGGCGTCGAGCATCTGCTCGAATGATAGCTTGGGCTGCGAGGCGGCCTTGCCGGTGAGTGGGCGCTGGCTTGAGCCTTGTTCGGCCGGCTGCTCCCCTTCCACAGCGGCGACCTACCGGTTGTCATAGCAGGGCTCTTGCTGGTCGCTCCGGCGCTTGCCGTTGTTGTTGTTGTCTTGCCGGCGCTGATTGTTGTCGCCAGCCGGCTTGGGAGGCGCTGGCTGGACCGGGAGGAGCTTGCCGTCTGCGTCGATCGTGACTTTCACATTCATCGCGGAGTCGGCCATAGCGTACTTGTCCGCCACAGCCATGAGCTCCGCCAGGGTCTCCGGCTCGTCGCACACCAGCCGGTGCTTGACCAGAGTGCCGTCTAGGCACCCGTCGATGAAGTACTGGATGGCCTGGACCTCGTGGACGCCCTCGCAGGAGTTGCGCAGTTCCGTCCATCGTGAGGAAGTCGTGAAGTGGCTCGCCTGGCTTCTGGACGCACAGGAGTTGCGCAGTTCCGTCCATCGTGAGGACCTCGTGGACGCCCTCGTCAGGAAGTCGCGAAGTCGCTTGCCTGGCTTCTGGACGCACATGGAGAGCTGGCGAGGCTTGCCAGGTTGCTTGTACGTGCTGGTGAAGTTGCGGATGAACGTGTCCTCGAAATCCAGCCAAGAGTTCACGCTGCCGGCTCGCAGGCTGTCAAGCCACGTCCGGGCTGAGCCGAGTAGCATGAGGGGGATGTAGCGCACGGCCACTCGCCGGTTGCCGCCGGCTATGCCGACGGCCGTGGTGTAGTCCGTTAGCCAGTCCTCCGGCTTGGTGGCGCCGGTGTACTTTGGGGAGTCGCGGGGCAGCGAGAAACCTTTGGGGAAGGGCTCCTCACGAATGCGGGGGCCAAAGCACGCCGAGCCGACAGAGCTCTCCTCCTCCAGGGCCGTGGAGTGCGCCAGCCGGTTGATGCGGTGACGGGCGTCGCTTTTGTCGTAGGGCTCGCGGGGGCCGAGTCGGTCAGCCACGGGTCCGCGGGGACCGATACGGTCGGCCACGGGACCGCGGGAGGCAGGAGCTTCCGGGGCCGGCTCGGGCCGCCGAGCCGGCCGCACGGGGGGCTCCGGCTGCTGAACCCGGCCGTCGCCGGCCGTCTCGCCAGCGTTGTCGTCTCCAGCGGTGGTGGCGCGGTTATGCCGGCTCCGACCGGACCGGTGCCGGCCAGAGCGGCTTGCGCTAGTGGCGTGTGAGGACGTCTGCCGTGCGTCCCGGAGGGCCCTCTCCGGGTCTCCGGTTTTTCCTGAGGCGGAGGCGGATGGCTGAGCCGGGTCGAAACGCTGCCGTTGCTCGTTCGCCGCGGCGATGAGGTCGCGGATTCGCTGCTGCTGCTGTAGCAGCTCCTCGCCCTCCAGGAATTCAAGATCCACCATGGCCGCCTGCGCCGCGCGCATGTTCTTGACGGGGGTGTCGTAGACGGGCCGGCCTGCGCCTAGCGCACGGCCGATTGTGCCCCCATGGATCCGCACCTCCGCGACTCGGCTGGGATCGACGGCGGCCGGCGTGAAACCGTGGGCGCTGTCGTACTCTCGCTGGGCAGACTCCAGCCGGCGCCGCGTTGCCGCGAGCTCCGTGGCCTCGGCCAGCAGATGCTGGCGGTCTTCGTCGAGATGAGCCGCTGCAGCAGCCGTGTCGGCGTCGGGCGTGATGGGGGCTTGCAGACTCCGGATTGTCTCGCGGAGTGGGTTGGCCTGGCGTGGCGGGGCTGCAGCCGCGGCGGCCTTCTCCTTGTCGCGCGGGGAGCCGGCGCTAGTGCTGATGGTCAGCACCTCCACGCGGGAGCAGAGACCCGCAACGTCGGCGGAGATGGCGCAGCCAACGGGGACGGGGGAGTCGGCGAAACAGCGCACCTCGCTGGGAAACACGTCGGGGACGAGCGCGACGAAGACGCGTAGCGCGCCGAAGGGGACGATGAAGCAGCCTGCGGGACAAGCGGTGTCCGTAACCGGCGGAGCGCCGCAGCCGGCCGAGTTGTCCGCGCGGGGAGCGTGGACCAGACCATGCACGATGCGCTCGCCGGAGCTGGTGAAGGGCCTCGTCCGGAACTTGACTCCGGCCGACGCCGCGAGCGGCCCCACGGTGGGCGCCAACTGTCGTGGTATTTTCACGGCAGATGCCATAAGATGGCTAAAGAGGTTGGGCTACGAGAGGACGCCGGTGGGTTCCGGAGGCGAGGGTGGCACGAGCAAGTGCGAGACACGAGACGTACCCAGGTTCGGGGCCCTCTGGAGAGGTAACACACCTAATCCTGCCGAGTGTAGTATGGGAAGCACAAGGGCTACAAGGTCGCTCCTGGAGCTGTTCGAACGGAGGAGGGAGAAGGGGCTAGGCCACCGTTCTGCCTCTCCGAAGAGAGTGTGTCTGTGCTCTGTGGAGCGAGAAGGAGTCACTAAAGGGAAGCGAAGAGCAACCGTGCAACGGGAGAGAGTGAACCGAAGGAAGTGAACCAGAATGCGAACCCCTCTGCATGGAGGCCTCCCTGGGGGTCTTATAGGCCGACCCCCCCAGGGTTACAATGGTAATGTTACAAAGGCGCGGGCACCTGGTGTCATTGACCGGGAGCCGGTGGTGGGGGTCGCTAGGTCGCCGGGTTGCCGGGTCGCCAGGTGCGCCGCACCTACCTGGCGCGGGGCACCGTGGCGGGTCTTGTCTCTTGTCGGTCTGGGTACGGGCGCTGTGGCGCGTCTTGTCCGTCGTCAGAGGGAGGTCGGCGCCGTTGTTTCTACAGGACCGCGCCTCCCTGATACCGCCTGCCTCGGGCGGGGGCGCAAGGAAAGCTGCAGCCTCGCCTGCTCTGTCAGCGTAAAGGAAGGAGCGTTGTAGCCACACTTGCTTCGTCGCGAAGGCTCCGTCCCCTCGTGGCCAGCCGGCATGGGCCAGCCGGCCAGGCCAGGTCGCCGTGCCGAGCCAGCTCGCGCTGGGGAGCCGACGTACTGGCAAGCAGGCCTGAGGGACCTGACCTGCTCTGATGATTTTTTAACAAGGGGTTCGAGCTCCGTTGCCTACCCGGGGTTCATCCCCCCGACACATTTTAATATCCTCATCATTATTATGGTAAAAACCGGGTGGAATAGCTTTTTCTAAGAATTCTCGCTTAGCTCTCAACTTAGCGGTTCTCTCTTTACTCTCATTAATGGAGACATAGATAGCATTAATAGACTCATTAATATCATGCTTGGGTGGAAATTTTTTAATTTTAAGAGTTTCCACATCATGAGCAATTCTATCCATGTTCCTAGACATATCATCAACTTTATTCAATTTTTCTTCTACCATAGCATTGAAAATCTTTTGAGAATTAATAAATTATTTAATATTGTTCTCAAGATCAGTAGGTATCCTATTATTATTATATGAATTGCCATAGGAATTACCATAATTATGAGAGGAATTTCTGGGAAATGGTCCAGGATTAAAATTCCCTCTATAATCATTGTTGTTGAAATTATTTCTAGAGACAAAATTCACATCAATAGCATCATTATTTTTCTCAATCAAAGTAGATAATGGCACATCTTTAGGATCAACCTGAGCATTTTTACTAGCAAGCATTTTCATAATAGCATCCATTTTATCACCCGAAGTAGAGACTTCTTCGACATAATTTACCTTCTTACCAGTTGGAGCTCTCTCAGTGTGCCATTGAGAATAATTTGTCATAATATTATCAAGGAATTTTATAGCTTCGCCCAATGTAATTTCCATAAAAGTACCACCTGTAGCAGAGTCTAGAAGATTTCTAGAAACAAAGTTTAGTCCCGCATAGAAATTTTGTATAATCATCCATAAACTTAAACCATGACTGGGACAATTTCTAATCATTAATTTCATTCTCACCCATGCTTGTGCAACATGTTCTTGCTCATGTTGCTTAAAATTAATTATTTGACTTCTTAGAGAAATAATCTTAGCGGGAGGAAAATACTTGGCAATAAAAGCATCCTTACACTTATCCCAAGAATCAATACTATTGCGAGGCAAGGATGAAAACCAAGTTTTAGCACGATCTCTTAGTGAGAACGGAAATAATTTCAACTTAATAATATCATTATCCACATCTTTTTTCTTTTGCATATCACATAATTCAACAAAAGTATTAAGATGGGAAGCAGCATCCTCATTAGGAGTTCCAGAAAATTGTCCTTTCATAACAAGATTTAGCAAAGCAGCATTAATATCATAAGACTCTGCACTAGTGCCGGGAGGAAAAATTGGAGTACTAATAAAATCATTATTATTAGTATTTGAAAAGTCACAAAACTTGGTGTTTTCTTGAGACATAGCGACAAAGCAAGCAAACGAGCAAATAAAAATATTTTTGTGTTTTTGTATTTTTTATGAGAAGTGGGGGAGATGAAAACGAGAGGCAAATGCAAATAAAAGGTAAATAAAAAGTAGAGCAAGTAGATGATAGTTTATGCGAAGGTACTTGATAGGTTTTGATAATGTCTCCCCGGCAACGGCACCAGAAATTCTTCCTGCTACTTGTGAGCTGCGTTGGGATTTTCACCGAGGAGGAGACGAGATGCAACAGAGTAGAGATAATTATTTACCTCGGTGAGAACCAAGGTATCAATCTAGTAGGAGAATCGCGCAAAGCCTCATGAACAGCACCTGCACACACAAAAGCAAATACTTGCACCCAACGCGGGCAAGAGGGTCGTCAATCCCCTTGAACTCGTTACTTGCAAGGATTAAATCTTGTAGTGGTAGATATATAAATTGCAAAAGAAAATAAAAGAAAGAAAATTGCAGCAAGTAAATTTAGGTTTTCTTTTTATGATTAAAGTAGACCCGGGGGCCATAGTTTTCACTAGAGGCTTCTCTCTCGAACACATAGCATACGGTGGGTAGACAAATTACTGTAGGGCAATTGATAGAAAAGCGCATAGTTATGACGGATTCATGGCAATGATCATGTATGTAGGCATCACGTCCGAGACAAGTAGACTGACTCCTGCCTGCATGTACTACTATTACTCCACCCATCGACCGCTATCCGGCATGCATCTAGGGTATTAAGTTAATGAAAATGGAGTAACGCCTTAAGCAAGATGACATGATGTAGACAAAGTAAACCCAATCGATATGAATAAACCCCATCATTTTACCCTTAATGGCAACAATACAAATACGTGTCTTGTCCCTTTCTATCACTGGGATATAGAGCACCGCAAGATTGAACCCATTACAAAGCACCTCTCCAGCTGAAGATAAATCAATCTAGTTAGCCAAACTAAACGGATAGATCGGAGAGAAATACAAAGCTATCAAAATCATGCATAATAAAGTTCAGAAAAGACTCAATTACTTCTCATGAATAATCTGATCATAAACCCACAATTCATCGGATCCCAACAAACACACCGCAAAAGAAGATTACATCGAATAGAACTCCAAGAAGATCGAGGAGAACATTGTATTCAAGATCAAAGAGAGAGAAGAATCCGTCTAGCTACTAGCTATGGACCCGTAGGTCTGTGGTAAACTACTCACACATCATCGGAAGGGCAGCAAGGTTGATATAGATGCCCTCCGTGATCGATTCCCCCTCCGGCAGGGTGCCGGAAAAGGCCTCCAGATGGGATCACGGAAGAACAGAAGCTTGCGGCATTTGAAAAGTTATTCGAGGTGGTTCTCTGTTGGTTTCCCAATATTTGAGAATTTATAGAAGTGGAATTAGGTCAAAAGGAGCCACGAGGGGCCCACAAGGGATCAGGGTGCGCCCTGTTGCCTTGTCACCTCCTCATGAGGCTTCTGGTCTCCTCCCGAAGCTTTAGGGTCTCTTTTGTCCAGAAAAAAATCGTCAAAAAGTTTCGTAGCGTTTGGACTCTCTTTGGTACTGATTTTCTGAAAAACCAAAAAACAAGCAGAAAACAGCAACTGGCACTGGGCACTAGGTTAATAGGTTAGTTCCCAAAAATGATATAAAATGACATATAATTGCATATAAAACATCCAAGATTGATACTATAATAGCGTGGAACAATCAAATATTATATATACGTTGTTGACGTATCAAGCAGCAGCAGCTCATAGCAATTCATCATATAGTAGCAGCAGCAGCTTATAGCAATTCATCATATATCATATCAGAATGAAAAATTGGCAAAAAATCAGAGGAGATCCACACCTTGTTGGATGAGCTCATCTTGCAACAGCACCTCATGGCTTTCTGCCGTAGTGGGGCATCGGCCGTAGTTGGGCGGCGACCGCCGGAGTGGAGCGTTGGATGGACCATAGCGGAGCAACTGCTGGAGACCATGAGAGTGAGGGGTGGCACCAGAGGGAGGAGCAGCCGGGGAGATGGAGCCCTACCCGCCGGCCATGTAGCCTCGCTGGAGAGAGTATCGTCGAGGAGCAGGGCAGATGGGACCGGTGGCAGCGGCTCGCTGGAGGAACCCTAGCGCTGCAGGCATGGGATCGAGGCAGAGGGAAAGAGGAGAGGAGATGCAAGCGGGCAGGGGAACGAACGCTTGCGTGTTTGTTTTTACTTGGGGGTCGGGTGGGACGCGGGCCTGAGCAGTGGCATTTTCAGTGTAATATGGGCAAACAACAGAGTCATTTTGCTATACCCCTTCAATTTTAAGTGAGCTTCTACGGGAAGCACCCCTCCCCCCGCCCAAGCTTTTTCTCGTTGTGAAGGAATGGTGGTGGAAATAAGTTAAGCCCAAGCCCATAACTCAAAAATGAGTTCTTTAGAGCTTTTATGGCTAATTTTGACAATAAGCTCTCAAAAGGTGGAAAAGAACTGGCCCTTAACCTTGCAATTAAATTCTGCGTGCAATGATGAATCACTCTTGCCTGCTATAGTGTAGATTTAGGCATCATACATGGTATAACCTAATACATGTGCATTTCATTATAGAATCTGAAATATGCAATGGTTATGCTAGTTCATACGTTGCACATGATGTTTAAATGCCTCCTAAATCTGGTCAGTCAAGTGATGGTCTTTAAGCCTCCTTCTATGCTTGTTTTCTTGATATGTAATTCAGTGTTGTGCAAGATTTGCTCACACTTGTGTTCAATTGCTTGTTTGTATCAGCCAGCCATATTAGAACTGTTTCCTTTGATTACTTGATGTTCATGACCTAATGGAGCTAGTCAATGATTTAAACACTAATGGATGTTGTAGTGGGGGCTTGTATAACTCATAGGTGACATAAAGGTTTGCCTGTACACTAAACTAGGCTCCCCAAGAGTACGTGGAGGTCCAGTTCACGAAGGTACACCTAGTTTATACATAGCGCACACATAGTAAATACTCATTTGAGTGTGTGCAAGAGATGTGGCATGTTTCATTATGTGGTGTCGTTTTGTTATAAACTCATGCTTTGGTGCTGCCCAGAGACTGGAAAGTATGCATATTTATCTTCCATGTAAGGAGACCTGTAACTAGTTTGTGTCACCTTGCAGAGGGGGTGCAACGAAGCAAAGATTCAGGATTTCCAAGTACAAGATGTTAGGAAGGAGCCTTGCAAGAGAAGGAGGAGCAGCGCTGAGCCTGTACAACCAGTTATGGTAAGTCACTGTATTAGAAGTACCAGGACATCCTATTTGTCTGACATTGTGCTTGCGTAGGGTTCTTCACCTGTAACCCAGTCATTGGGCCATTGATTAATACTCCCTTCGCTCACTATTATAAAATGTTCTAACTTTTTTCTAAATCGGATGTATGTAAACACATTTTAATGTGTCTGTTCACTCATTTCAGTACGGATGTAGTCTACATTTAAATATCTAAAACATCTTATATTACTGAATAGAGTGAGAAACTCCTTCCGGCTATGGTAGAGTTCTCGATGTCATAAATGTCATAACCAAACGCATGTTCCCTTCATTAGCCTCCCTATCATTACTTGGATCTTGAGTACATACTAATCAAGATACATCATAGGGGGCAAACAATGTTACATTACTTGTTCCATTATATAGAAGATACATCAGTTGATTCAAATGTATCCAGGCCAAGGATGTTATTGACGCGTGCATGTATGCATGCTACCAACACAACAGTTCAATTGCTTGTTTGCTTCAGGCATAGTTAAATTGCTCTTTTCAATTGCTTTATTTGTCCTCAGTCAATGAGATGCCCAAACAATGCTGCCTGATGTAGGGTACTTGTATAACTATTAGTTGATGCAATTAAATGCCTTACCATTTCATTACTCTGGCGAAGTGTGCCTGAAGCTTTGAAGTCCATTAACCAACTATTACTGCATGAGGCTCACAATCTAGTTTATACGAGGCTAATGATTGCATAGTTTTGCTTGTTGTAGTAGGTTTGTATGAATCCCTCTGCAGTTCATTATGCTCCCTAAGATTCTTTTGAAAAACATGGCACAGAATGTTCCAGCTAGTTAATACGAGCTACACAATGGCTAACTGCTTGCTTACTTATACGCATGATATATCTAATGTTCAGTAGCTGCGCGTGGTTTAAATTTGTAACATGTCACTGTTTTGGATTTGGCCCCAACATCATGCTCCTTTGGTGAGCGAAGAGAGATTTCTGTACGCGTGCTACACAGACTACCATCTTTATAAATTTTAAAATATCACCTGCTTATGCTTCATGACGTGTACATTATTGTTAGTCCTGTTTGCCATGTACAAGATAGTTTGTCTTGCTCCCTTCACTGTTGTAACTATATTTTTGCCCTAGTCATGTGTACTTATAGAAACATTTCAGGATAAAGTGAGATCAACACAAAGCTCTCAGAGCAGTGCGGCATGGCCGTTACCAAATGATTATGGATTGGAATTGGAATGTGCTGATGTTCTAGAGCATCAACTAGAGGCGGCAAGACATCGTGCATATGAGTCTCAAGATTTAATCAACATGTTGAGAAGGGAGGTGCAGAAATCAGATGCATCAGTCAACAAAATGAAACAAGAGACTAAGGAAACCAGAAAGAAAGTGGATATTAGCAGACTAAAATTTGTGCTATCTGAATCCGGCCAATCCTATTTTTTGAAGAGATCATAGTTCAAATGGTAAGTTGTGTTGATGCGTGTCCATGATGTATGAGGTGTATGTGCCCAGTGTATGTAATTTTCTATTTGTTTACACTTTATTATCACTTGTGGTGTACTTTGATGCCTAGTGGATGTAATATGCTATAATTTCTTTATTGTATAGTGTAGGATTATTCTTCGTTTCTACGCCCTGATTTCTTTATTGTATAGTGTAGGTTTTTTGAGGGGATTGTATAGTGTAGGTTTCTATGCTATCGTTGAAACGGGGACGTTAGCTAGATGCCATCAGAACAAAAATAAAATGTGTAGTTAAAGTGGGCCGTTATTGGGCTGGCCTACTAATAATAAGTGGACCTTAATCTACAAGAGCCCATATTTGCTCGGATGGTCCAATCTACGAGGCCCGTTAGAATCATGGGCTGTCCATGCCAGAAATGGATTTCATGCTCGAATGTGGGCCCATCCTAACAAGGGCTCTTACCAGGCCGTTAACAGGCCGAAAGCTCGATTGGGCCACAATAATGGAGACGAGCCCATGGTCCACTAGCAGGCCAAAATAGACATCAGTTAAAGCTTGGCCCATTTCCATGTCGGGCCATTAACATGCCGAAATCCTATCGGGCCAAAAGCGGGCTGATGTACAACAGGGCCTTTAACAGGCTGAAAGTCGGGTCGGGCTAAAATTGTGCCATGGAGAACATGGGCTGCTAATGGACCCAAAGTAAGGTCGGATCGTAAATGGCCCAACTGTGGTGCGGCCGTTAACATGCCGAAAGAAACACCGGGCCGGAAATTGGCCCAACTATAGAATGGGGCGGTAAAAGGCCGAAAGTTGTACCACCTGGATATTGGCCCATCTCTAGAATGGGCCGCTAACAGGCCAAAAGAAGCTCGGGTCACAAATGAGCCCAAAGACATAGCAGGCTGTTAACGGGCTGGAACTGACGATGGGTCGCAATGGTGTCAAATCTTTAACGGGCCGAATTGGCAAAACTCATATGGGTCGTGGTTGTAAATGGGCCAGACGCAAGTAGGCCATAAATGGGTCGGCCCACTTCTTTTGACTGGGCCGGCCTTTTTAACCTAAATGGGCCACTGTTGGGCCATGCCACGTGTCACAGTTCCATTGGCGCCTCTCGTCCATTGGATGGATGACACCTATCGCGACGACGAGCTGACACGTTGTTCCATTGGTGAATGAGAATTTTACACGTGGAAACCGCCATTGGTCTGGGCTGTTAACGGGTTATCGAATCCAAACCGGAACCCGATAGCTTAACGGCGACCCCTTACGGTGGATGCCACGTGTCGGTCACCCTTGACGAAAACACTTCCATGACGCGCCATTTATCGTCATGGAAGTGAACACTTCTATGATGATAATTTCAGTATTGTCATGGAACACTTCTACGATAGCACAAGTATGACTATCTTGATTCTATCATAAAATTGTCACGGATGTACATGCATGACAGAAAACGTGACCTACTGTGACAAACACGTATTATCACGAAAGTGTTTTTTTTGTAGTGTCTCATGGGCCACCACCTCAGCTTGATTTTAATAATTTTCCTAAATGAATTTCCAATCAATAATATGTCATCCACATATGGTATTAGAAATGCTACAAAGCTCCCACTCAGTTTCTTGTAAATACAAGCTTCTCCATAAACTTGTATAAAACCAAAAGCTTTGATCACCTCATCAAAGCGAAGATTCTAACTCCGAGATGCTTGCACCAGTCCATAAATGGATCGCTGGAGCTTGCATACCTTATCAGCATCCTTAGGATCGACAAAACCTTTCGGTTGCATCATATACAACTCTTCCTTAAGGAAACCATTAAGGAACGGTGTTTTGACGTCCATCTGCCAGATTTCATAATCGAAAAATCCAATAATTAACATAATCCTAACAGACTTCAGCATCGCTGCGGGTGAGGAAGTCTCATCGTAGTCAACCCCTTGAACTTGTTGAAAACCCTTTGCGACAAGTCGAGCTTTATAGACGGTGATAAAAATTGGTAGTTGCCTATTCACCCCCTAGTCAACCATATCGATCCTTTCAGATCATCAAGTCATCACTGACTAGAAAACACTGTCGGGCTACTAGCGTGTCAGTGATGGTACGTTTTGATCGGTCAGTGCTACGTCGCCCCGTAATCATGCATGGTAGAGTGGTTTGGGCTGACATCTTGGTTGGAGTCAGTTTTCGTGTGCTGGAGTCAAAGGTTAACTCCAACTTGCTACCATGGTGGACCAACATTTAGTAGCATATCTCCAAGGACCTAAGAAGAGGGGTCAACTCGGTTGTTATCTGCGTGCTCGGAAACATTTGGCTCTAACGGAACATGAGGGTGTTCAAGCACACCTCCCTCCTCTCTGAGCTCCTTGTTGGCCGGATAAAATCCCAATGTTGAGAGTGGAAGAAGGCGAGAAACATTAGTCTAGAGGAAGTAATCCCGTTGTGCGTAGAGTGGGGGTTCGTTAATAGCTAGTTGACTAGTTGTGGTGCTTCGTCACACTCTTGTAAATGACTTTTTTCTTTCTCTTAATGCATAAGCACGCATGCCACATGCGTGTTCCCCACAAATGGCCCCTCAAAATGAATGACTGGCGGTTTCAGATTCATCACAAAACAAACAAGTGTTTTTTTTGCGGGAAACTTTTGATCTATTCATCTTCAATCATGGCAGTACAGCGATACAAGTGTTTACCGTTAAAGACAAGCCTTTCAACACCCGGGTGCCTCTACACCCTCATGAACAGTAAATTCGAAAGAAAAAAATGAAAATCAAAATAAAAAAATTGATCATGTTTGATGTCCCTAAGTTTCAGATTTTTTTATTTTGTTTTCAATTTTTTTTAATTTATTGTTCATGAGGTATAGGGGCACCCGAGAGCTGTGCTACTTGTGAGCTGCGTTGGTATTTTTCCCGAAGAGGAAGGGTGAAGCAATATAGTAGCGGATAAGTATTTCCCTCAGTAGAGAACCACGCAAACACCCGTTAACAGTACCTGCACACACAAGAGCAAATACTTGCACCCAACGCGGTCAAGAGGGTTGTCAATCCCCTTGTACTCGTTAATTGCAAGGATTAAATCTGGTAGTGGTAGATAGCTAAATTGCAAAGTACAATAAAAGTAAATAAATTGCAGCAAGGTATTTTTGGTTTTTGTAATATGATTAAAATAGACCCGGGGGCCATAGTTTTCACTAGAGGCATCTCTCTCATAAAAATAGCATACGGTGGGTAGACAAATTACTATTGGGCAATTGATAGAAAAGCGCATAGTTATGACGATATTTATGGCATGATCATGTATATAGGCATTACATCCATGACAAGTAGACCGACTCCTGCCTTCATCTACTACTATTACTCCACCAATCGATCGACTCCTGCCTACATCTATGGTATTAAGTTCATGACAAACAAAGTAATGCTTTAAGCTAGATGACATAATGTAGATAGAATAAAATCAAGCAATATGATGAAACCCCGTCGTTTTATCCTTAGTAACAACAATACAAATACGTGCCTCACTACCCCTTCTGTCACGAGGTGACGACACTGCAAGATTGAACCTACTACTATGCACCACTTCCACTAAAGATCAACGAATCAACTTGGCCAAAGAAAACCCGTAGATCGGAAAGCATTACATAGCTATAACAATCATACATAATAAAGTTCAGAAAAGACTCAATTAGTTTCAATGAATATTCAAATCATAAACCCACAATTCATCGGATTCCAACAAACACATCACAAAAGAAGATTACATCGGATGGATCGCCAAGGAGAACTGATACGTCTCCGTCGTATCTACTTTTCCAAACACTTTTGCTCTTGTTTTGGTCTCTAATTTGCATGATTTGAATGAAACTAACCTGGATTGACGCTGTTTTCAGCAGAACTACCATGGTGTTGTTTTTGTGCAGAAATCAAAGTTCTCATAATAGGATGAAACTTTTTGGAGATTTTTTATGGAATATATAAAAAATATTGGCGCAAGAATCAACTGGAGATGGGGCCCCTGTTGCTCACAAGGCAACAGGGCACGACCCCCCCTAGGGTGCTCCCTGATGCCTTGTGGGGCCCACAGAGGTCCTCCTGGCCTAATTCCAACGCTATAAATTCTCTTTCCCCGAGAAAAAAAAATAAGAGAAGAAGTTTCATTGCGTTTTACGATACGGAGCCACCGCCACCTCATGTTCTTCATCGGGAGGGCTGATCTGGAGTCCGTTCGGGGCTCCGGAGAGGGGGATTCGTCGCCATCGTCATCATCAACCATCCTCCATCACCAATTTCATGATGCTCACCACCGGGTGTCAGTAATTTCTCCGTAGGCTTGCTAGACGGTGATGGATTGGATGAGATTTATCATGTAATCGAGTCAGTTTTGTTAGGGCTTGATCCCTAGTATCCACTATGTTCTGAGATTGATGTTGCTATGACTTTGCTATGCTTAATGCTTGTCACTAGGGCCCGAGTGCCATGATTTCATATCTGAACCCTTTATATTTTCATGAATATCTTTGTGTTCTTGATCTGATCTTGCAAGTTATACGCACCTGCTACGTGTTATGATCTGCATACCCCAAGGTGACAATATGTGACGCCCCGACTCAATCGCTAATCATAAACGCAAATGCGCATGATCAAGATTAGAGACTCATGGGAAGATATCACAACGCAACTCTAGACACAAATTAAAATAATACAAGCTTTATATTACAAGCCAGGGGCCTCGAGGGCTCGAATACATAAGCTAGAATACACAAGAGTCAGCGGAAGCATCAATATCTGAGTACATACATAATTAGACAAAGGTTGCCTTAAGAAGGCTGAGCAAAACAACGACATCTAGATCGAAAAGGAGCAGGCCTCCTGCCTGGGAGCCTCCGAACTACTCCTGGTTGGCGGTCTCAACGTAGTAGTAGGCTCCGTCGGGGTAGTAGAAGTCGTCCACGGGGTCAGCTGGCTCCGGGGCTCCGTCATCTGATCATAGCAATTGGGTAGGGGGAAAAAAGGTAGCAAAGCAACCATGAGTACTCATCCAAAGTACTCGCAAGACTTACATCAGATCTATGCTAAGTATGCATTGGTATCAAAAGGGAAGGGGCTGTATCTGTGGACTATACTGCAGAATGCCAGAATAGAGGGGAAGGCCTAGCCTATCGAAGACTAGCATCTTGTAGCATTAGAAGAGTGCAGATTAGCATATTATATAGTAATAAGTAAGTAGTAGCAACGCCCAGAGATCCTTCCTCGACTCCCTGCGACAAAGTGATCCCAGAGCCAACATATTATTAAGCACCACAAGTATCCAGTTCTAGTTGTAGTAGATCGGGATACTCTCCGAGCGTCCTGTTACCATGGACACGGCTATTCGAATAGATAACTTCCCTGCAGGAGTGCACCAACTTACCCAACACGCATGATTAACTCTGGCCGGACACACTTTTCGGGTCATGTCCGGCCTCGGCTGATCGACACGCCGTAGTCCTACCTAGGCTCAACAGAGAGGTCAGCACAACGTCAGGGGTCTTGGGCCCATCACCCTTTGCACTCCTGCGCATTGCGTGACTGGCCGGGGACCAGACCCACCCCCTTAACACAAGCACAGGCGGTTACCGTCCACCCCAACAATCAGCCCGCATCTTTGAACTGTGACATCTGAAGAGCTTTCGGGAGAATCGTACGACGCCGAGTGCCCATAACTTATCCCGCATGGTGGTTAGTGCGAAAAGGCCAAAGGCCTACTCAGATCACATATCCAAACCCATTAGTGTGTTGGGAGCTCACGGTGACGATCAGTGATCCTGTCGCCCCATCTCGCGAACTTACGACAAGGGTCAGGACCATCCCTCTCCTGGGGCGGTCTACCTACCCGGCCGTGCCGCGTAATTATCTCGCGGGTACCCTCACGGTTGTAACACCCCGATTTTTGGCCCTTTCTTTTTCTTTTGGTTTTATTTGGTTTTCGCTATGGTTTTCTTTTTGGAGGAGTTCTTTGGACTTAAAACCTAGGAAATCTCCATTTCCTTCCCTCCCAAGTAGTGCTTCATCCTTGCATCTTTTTCAAAATCATGAATATTTCCATTCTAACCCTATCCCAAAGTCCTTTTCTTAGGGAATATTCCTTTCTTATTAAAGGAATAACCTTATCTGACCTAGGTTGTGAAGCAACCTATATTTTTGTCATTCCTAAAATTCCCAACTAATTCTCATAAATTCTTTGGGTCATATGTTGCCCAAATATGTCCAAACCCCTCATTGCCTAGTTCAAAAATAAGTCAGCAATATTCATTTTTCCATTCTGTTCAGAATGGCACTTTGTGAAGGAAGTGCTATTTATATTTTCTTGATTGCCCTAAAAAAATTTGGGCACTCTTTCCTACCCAAATAATTACCTCATGACAAAATTCAGCTCCATTTTCCTAGTGAATCTTCCCCAGCAAATTCCCAAAGTTTCTGTCCAGAAAGAAGCTTTGTGAAGGAAGTACTAGCTAGGAGTATCTAAATGAGTTGAAATTTTGCCAGACTCTTCATATGGTTAAATGATTACCCTACACCAAATTTCAGTCCTGTACAACCATCTATGCGAGCACACCTTCCAATCTTTGGTGCTGGTTAAATTTTCAGTGTATGAAGCAACTACCTTTTATATTGCTTCAAAAATTCTGAAATTAATCCAGGGCCTAAAGATCTATATATACTTTGTGCATGCCAAATTTCACATCAGTTTGCCTAGTCAATTGTCCTACAAAATTCTCCCAAGGTTCTGTGCAGAGAGGACCTTTGTGAAGGAAGTACCATCTAGGTATTTCCAAATGCTATAAAATTTTCCCAGCATCTTCAGGGTACCAAATCATCATCCTATGCCAAAATGCAGCTCGAGTCCATACCCCACGTGAGTGCTACTTCCTGATCAAGTATCTGGACCAGAAATGCAGTTGCAAAGCATCCACCCTCAAACCTTGTCCATTTAGCCTCAAACTTTGCAATCCTGTAGTCCTTCTAACCCCAAATCCTGGTGACAAACTCTTTTACCATTCTACCTCATGATTTGACCTCAGAACTTTGCAAAAGTTTGCTGCTGCAAACTTTGGACAATGTGCCTGATCACCCCAAAAGCTCTTTTGTTGATCTATCACCTCAAAGTGTCTAAGCTATGGAGGGACTTGTCACTGGACAGGCTTGTCTGGGCTTAGTCGTCCCGCTCGCGCTCGTGCACGCGGTGACTGCGCCACTGGCATGCCCAGTGCGCGTGCGCTAGCTGCAGTACGCGTGCTCTGCGCCTCGGCCCCGCCCAGCCACCGTCCAAACCTCCTCTGTTTGCCACCTAGCTCTGCCGCCGCCTTTCCCCAGTTCCTCCTCGCCGCCCTGGTCTGCCCTTCCCTGCTAGGAGCTCGCCGGAACGAGCCAAACGCCCGAGCGCACGCGGGAACAGTGGCTGCACGTGCCTGACTGCTTCGACCGCGCGTGCGCTGCTCCTCCTGCCTCCCCGCGTGCTGGCCCGCTCTTCAGCCTCTCCCCCATCACCGCAAAGCTCGCGAGCGTGCCCGAAACTCTCGCCGGAGCTCGCCCGTATGGCCGCGGCGGCATCCGGTCTGGAATCTCCTCCCCGCCTATTTAAGTTGTCCTCGACCGCGGTTTGCTTCACCACTACTCCTCCCACTCACCTAATTGACCCCCAATGCCTCACACTCGAGCCGGAGCCCTCTCCTTCCTCCTCTCCGGCCATTACTCCGCCGCTCGGCCCTCTTCTCCTCGAGCTCACTCCGAGCCACCCCAGCCTCATCTGAGCCCACCATCGAGCTCCTCTCGTTCCTCTAGTCCTTCTCAACCTCTATCCCAAGCCGTTCATCGCCGGAATCGTCGAGTTCGCCGACGTCTGTAACCTGTCGCCGCCGGAGACGAACAGAGCGACGTCGTCCGGCCACCATCCGAGGAGCCACGGGTACAGATGGGTGCACCTTTGAGTGGTCGTTCCATCCCCGCCATCTCCTCGCTCCGCCGACACCTCTACGTCGGCGAACGGCCGCCGGTGAGCCGCCTCCTCTCTATTCCCCCTCCTCTCTCTTTAAATCTGACGGGGTGACCCCACCCGTCAGCCTCACCCGCCCCGCCGAAGCGTTTTAAGTGGAGGCGTAAGCCCCACTTTACACCTTCGACGTCACCCCTCCAGAGATTTTCTGGAATTTCCAGAAATTCATTTTAAATCCAGTTTGACTCAAACTTTGACCATGAATATCTCCTAAAGTACAAGTCCAAATGAACTGATTCTTTTTGCAGTATTTTTCTTTTGAAATCCTCTATTTTCTGGTAGAATTTGGTATTTTTATCTTCTGTATAGAATTTCTAGACAGAAGTATTTGCTTTATGGTATATTCTTAAATGCTTGCAAAATATTTTTAGAGTGTTTGTGGTGAGTTGGTGAAGACCAGGAGCTCTTCCCCTCTCTTTTGGAGCAAGGCAAGCCACACCCACCATCTGCATGATTGCAACGCAATGCATGGTTTATTTGAATTAAATTTTCTTAATATTGCATTATTTAGAAATGATTTATTCATGGCATTATGATTGGATATATGTGAGTTGGTTACTGCCATGATGATGCTTGGATCTCTAGGACTTGTATTTTGAAGAGTGTGGATGATGTGTTACTTTGGGATTTCTTGTAGCAGTAGTCATGCTTATTTTCATAGTCATATTGAATATTGTGCTAATGATATGGATATATTTTATGCTTTGGATTTTGGATGGATATTGCCATGATTTGAATCATAGGTTGATATGTAACATTGGAGTAGCCGTTCTATCACATACCTATCTTGGGGATAAATTCCATCATTCCATTGGTCAGGTGCCACCGAATCGAGCTCACCAGTGCAACCACACTTGCCTGGATGGGGAGGCCCTAATTCGGTCTATTGTCATGCCTCTCGCCGGTGCTTCCAACTAGGGAAGGTTATGTGCTCGTGCTGCCCTGGCCCGGTAGGCGGTCATAACCTTGTGTGCCCAAGTTGTGTTGTACCCGGGTGTCCCCGTGTGGGACAAGATTGTTGTGTTGGCCACGACGGTGGCAGCCACAGAGGTGGCGGATGTCACATGTTGACATCAAGGGCCACCGAGGACATAGCCCAAAGGGGAGTTTGTCGGGAGTGGCCGGGAGGGTGTCATGCAATAGATTGGTTTTGTCGGAACGTCGTTGGTCCACCTGAATGGGAGCACGAGGCCATGAGTTCCGTAGTGTGGGTACAGTGTACTAACCTTTGCAGAGTGTATAAACTATCGATAGCCGCGTCCTCGGTCATGGACACAGTTCGTTGTAGGTCACACCATTCGATCAACACTCACAATGACAGAATGACTTATCTTATGATTTATAGTTGTATGAGAGCAAATAACAGTTTGGCAGGCTTTCGATGATGAGGTTGGGATGATCTTGAGGTTGATCATCGGGTTATGAGGTGTTCATGTGGTGGTCACGAGGATGTATTGATCACAAAGTGATCAAGTGGATATGTTGCTTGGCCAGGTAGCCAAGAGCGAGATGGTTCCTTGCGAACCAAGATGATGGTTCACCAGTGATTCTATCCTTACCTTATTACTTGAGTAATATTTACTTCCGCCTCATAGTAGTTAGTAATAAGTGAACTTGTAAATGCTATGTTGTTGTTTTGCCTTGATGCTTTTGGTTGTTGTGAGCTTGCGAGTACATTCAAAGTACTCACCTGGCTTATCATGCCAGTTTGCAGGCGATGATGTGATTGATTGCTTGTCGTGGATCCCGTTCGTGCGAGCTAGGCCGTGTCCCAGCCAGAGTCCCTGCGGAGTGGAGTTCACCACCGTTGTCGTCGTTCCGCTGCTACGAGTTGGTTCGCTGCTAGCATAGAGCTACCTTAGCCGGCGTAGTGTCGCCGTGCGGTGTAACCTTTGTAATAGCAAACCTTTGTACCTTATCTCCTGTAATAAAGGCTGATTTGTTCTATGCCAAGTAGTGCCGTATTCCAGAAGACATTTCTGGGCTGGAATACGGGGCATTCCGGTCCCTCTGAGCCGGGGTGCCACCACGGTCAACCCGACTTCACATCTCTCGCGGGTACCCCTCGGGGTCAACCCGACTTCAACAAGGGACTGAAGTAAAGACAAGGGTATCCGTGTGTCCATAACATCAAGGGGGAATCCGAGGAATCACCCTCGTTGGATTCCTACTCGATGTAACCATCAAGGTGAACTTGGAGGAATCACCCTCGATGGGTTCACACTTGAGGTGTTGCACGACAGAGTCATCATAGGGAGTGGAGAGCGAGGAATCACCCTCTGTAATCCACAGCCGATTAACTACACTATAGAGATATCATCAGAAGTGAGGTAAGAGGTATCACCCTCGGCACTCGATAGTAGCTCTGTAGAGTCGTACAACTAAGGGGTGTGCGGTGATGTGTCGGTCCATGCACATCGATCACATTGATCAAGTCATCCGGTAGCAAAGCATGGCAACACGGACAAGGGCGCAGGGCCACTGATGGATCACTAATCAGCCTATACTAAGCATAAAGGTCAACAGGTAAAGTATCAACAACAGGTTACAAAATCAGGCTATGCATCAGAATAGGAGTTACCGAACAACAGTAGCAAAATCTAATGCAAGCACGAGAGAGAAAGAATGGGCGATATAGGAATGATCAAGTGGGTTTTGCTTGCCTGGAAGCTCTACTGAGAGCGGCTGGACGTCAGGGGCGTAGTCGTACTCAGGAGCAGCGTCCGTCTTGGAGTCTACCGGAGAGAAGAGGGGGAAGAAACAATAAATATAAAGGAAACAAATGCAGCACAATGCATGACATGGCAATATGTTGTGCTAGGGGTGACCTAACGCAGTGCTACACGTTACAGACGGAGCGGGAAAATATCTGGGAATATTTTCCCGGCTTTAGGCAATTATCGGACAGACGATCTGGAGGGGAAGGTTCCATGTTTGCAGTGTTGGAGGCATGTGACAGGTATGTGGATGGCATATTCGGATTCGTCTTATTTTTCTGATCATTTTTCATATATAAATTATTTTCATCCAAGTTACGGATTATTTTATATGATTTTTCAAAGTTTTAAACAATTTCTGAAATTCCTGGATTAAATATTAATTCGAATTATCCAAAACAGTAAATGCTAAGCGCACCCAGAGTTGTACCCAGTCAGCACACACAGGGGCTGACTGGTGGGCCCTGTTGAGTGGGTCAATGGCCCAGTCAGCAGAGGCTGACTAGTGGGCTAGCTGGTGAGTCAGCAGCCCAGTCAGCAGTCAACTGAGTTGACTGTTGACCTGGTCAAACTGACCAGGGGGCCCACATGTCATAGACAGAGCAGTTTAACAGAGGTTTAATTTAACTAATTAAGTTAATTAGCTAGTGGGACCCACTTGTCAGTGTCATATTAATTAACAGATTAAGTTTACTTATAAAAATAGTTTAATTAGTGCATGGGGTCCACATGTCAGAGACTGGGGCTGCCCAGTCAGCATGTTGACCCGGTCAACGGAGTCAACGGGACCCACAGGGCCCACTGGCAGTCACCCAGGGTGGGCCCCGTGGCTGCGCCACGTCGGACCACCGGCGTTTAAACGCCGGCGACCACAAAACGCGGCGGCGTGCTTCGACCTGCGTCAGGATTTGGCTACATCGAGCCATTTGGTGCGCGCGATAGCGCGTTTGAACGGCCGGACGAAGCCGCGTTGGATGGTGGCCGTGGCAGGGGCTGCGGTGGTCAGGCTCGACGGCGGCGAGCTCGCGGGCGGGCGCCGGAGTTCGGGTCTGGGCAAAAACGGTGCTAGAGGCAATGTAGGACTACGCGCGTGCACGTGTTCGGCTACTGGGAGCTCCAGGAGCTCGGTGCGCTGCCCAGGAGCGAGCGCTGCTGGCTGTGGGCGCGACTGCGACGAGCTCGACGGCGGCGAGCTCGGCCATGACGGATCGAGCGCTGGAGTGCGCGAACAAGCGCGCGAAGAGAGGGGAAAGAGAGAAGGGCTCACAGCGGTCCTGCAGGTGAGCAAAGCGGGCTCGGGGGAGGCTCGGGGCTGCCGAAATCGACGGCGAAGCTCGTCGGGGCAGAGGAGGAAGAAGGCGATGTAGGGCTCGAAGCGGTGGCTCCCGGCTCCAACGGATGGCACCGGAAGGCGTACCAGACGACGGCGGACCCCTAGGGCATGACGACGAGGCAAGAGGCGGCCGGTGGCCACGGATCGACGCGGCGATGGCGACGGCGTCACGGGCGAGCTCGAGATCGAGCGGGGTAGACGTGGGGAGAGGGGGATGAGGATGGGGGACTGCCCCAAGGCGCGGCGCTGGCGTTCTTATCCCCTCCTCGGCGCTGTAGCGGCGCGGAGCAGCGAGGTGGCTCGGCGGCAACGGCGCTCGGCGTCGGGCGCGCGCGCGGCACTGACACAGGGAGGAGAGAGGAGGGAGATGACGGGAGGTGGGCTGGGCCAGCTGGGCCAGGCACTGTGCACTAAGGCCCGGTGCACAGTGGCCTTTCTTCTTTTATTTCTTTTATTTCTCTGTTTCTTTTATTCTTTTTTGTTTTGCATTTTCTCTTGATAGCAAATGATTTTTGTAAAATGTGAAACTTGCCACTGAAATACATTGCATTATTTGGCACCGCCTCAAAAAGTTTGGGAGGCATTTGAATTTTTCATAATTGGAAAAGCATTTAAAAATGCTGATTTGGCACTGTTTTAATTGCTATAGCCCATTTAAGCAAATAAGTGATGTTGTTTTCCTTAACAAATAATTTTTATGGAATATTTGCTAAATGATGAACTGTTTTGCAGCCATGTTTGTGCAACTTTAAATTTCACTTGCAATTTGAATTGATTTCAGTGGTGGAATTTGAAATGAGATATGATTCCAAAGGTGATCAAGCATTGCAAACCAAAGTGATTAAGCATAATCAGGAGGATCAATGTAGCACATTACATATGGTTGTTACACAATAATTGGGATTCTTTCCGGTGATTACCGTAGTTTCAGGAGTTCATGTATTCACTAAGTGCTAATGCTTTGTTCCGGTTCTCTATGAAAAGGAGGACTTAATATCCGTTAGATTTCCTTATGGACCCCGCTACCACGGGAGGGTAGGACAAAAGATGCCATGCAAGTTCTTACTATAAGCACGTATGACTATATACGGAATACATGCCTACATTACATTGATGAATTGGAGCTATTGTGTATCGCTCTAGGTTGTGACTGTTACATGATGAATATCATCCAACATAATTATCGATCACTGATCCAATGCCTACACTTTTCGCATATTGATCTTTGCTAAGTTACTTTCGTTGCTACTGCCATTACAATCACTACAAAACTGCTACTGTTACTGTTTCTGTTCCTATTGCTACTGTTACTACTGTGCTACTAAACACTTTGCTACAGATATTTAGTTCTCCAGGTGTGGTTGAATTGACAACTCAACTGCTAACACTCGCAAATATTATTTGGCTCCCCTTGTGTAAAATCAATAAATTTGGGTGAAATACTACCCTCAAGTAATTGATGATACTACTTCTGCTATAAATGATACTCATAATGATGCTAGTACTATGCTTGATAATACTGTGCCACTCGGTGAATTTCTTGATGAACAAATTGCTAAAGCTAAAGAAACTAAGAATGCCGAAACTATTGAAACTTCTGAAAATTATGATTCACCCATTATTCCTAGCTCTCCTACTAGAGATTAAATGCCTAAAATACCTGATGGTTATGTTTTAGATGGAGAAATAGCTAGAGAGATCCTTGCTTGTAATGATAGAGATGATGTTAGAAAATTACTGGCTAGGCTTAAAGAAAAGTCTATGATGGAGAGAATGAAATATGATCCTAAGTTTGCTACCTCTCCTATCTTTGTTACCGATAAGGATTATGAATTCTCTATCAATCCTGAGTTAATTACTTTGGTTGAATCTGATCCTTTTCCTGGTTATGAATCTGAAACTGTTGTGGCACACGTTACTAAATTGAATGATATAGCCACCCTATTTGCTCATGAGGAAAAAATCATTACTATTACATTCTTAAGTTGCTTCCTTTTTCACTAAAGGGTGATGCTAAGAAATTGTTCAATACTCTTGCTCCTGGTTGTGTGCGTAGTCCCCAGGATATGATATATTACTTCTCTGGAAAAAAAATCCTGCTCATAAGAAACAAGCTGCCTTACAGGAAATATTTAACTTTGTGCAAATTGAAGAAGAGAATCTCCCTCAAGCTTGGGGGAGGCTTCTCCAATTACTTAATGCTTTGCCTAATCATCCTCTTAAGAAAAATGAAATACTTGATATCTTTTATAATGGACTAACCGATGCTTCTAGGGACTACCTAGATAGTTGTGATGGTTGTGTTTTTAGGGAACGAACTGTTGAACAGGTTGAAGAACTCTTGAATAATATATTAAAGAATGCTAATGATTGGACACTCCTGAACCACCAGTCAAACCAACTTCAAAGAAGAGAGGTATACTATTCCTCAGTCCTGAAGATATGCAAGAGGCAAAGAAATCTATGAAGGAAAAAGGTATTAAATCTGAAGATGTTAAGAATTTACCACCTATTGAAGAAATACATGGGCTCGACATCCCGACACAGGTAGTAGAGGTAAATTCTCTTACTAGATTTGACGAAGGTGATATTCCTTATAATAAATCCGCTAGTCAATGCTTGTATGAGTTTGATAATTACATCATTAAGCAAGAACACTTCAATATGTATGTTAGCAATCAATTAAAATGCAATGCCTTCATGATAAATCATTTGATTGATCTGATGTTTACAACCGCTAATGATGTTAAAGGCTTAAGTAAACATGCTTCTATGGTTCACACTCAATTAGAACAAATTGCTAAGTCACAAAATGATTTGCTTGATGAAATGAATAATAAAATGAATGGTCATGCTGTTAGAGTTGTCACTAGAGGAGGTAGAATGACTCAGGAACCTCTGTATCCTGAAGGTCATCCTAAAAGAATTGAACAAGATTCTCAAAGAACTAATTTTGATGCACCTAGTCCATCTAAGAAGAAAAAGAAAAAGAAAAATGATAGGACTTTGCATGCTTCTAGTGAACCTGAGATAGAAACACTTCCTGAGAATCATAATGATGTTCCTATTTCTGATGCTGAAACACAATCTGGTAATGAACATTCACCTAATGATAATGATAATGATAATAATGTTCATGTTGATGCTCAACTAGATAATGATGTAGAAATAGAACATGTTGTTGATCTTCATAACCCACCTCCTAAGAATAAAGATATGATAAAAGAGATTTCATTGCTAGGGAACATGGAAAAGAAAGAGAACCATGGGTTCAAAAACCTATGCCTTTTCCTACTAAACCATCTAGAAATAAGGATGAGGAAGACTTTGAGCGCTTTGTTGAAATGCTTAGACCTGTCTTTTTGCGCACTCGCTTGACTGATATTTTGAAAATGCCTCCTTATGCTAAATACATGAAAAATATTGTCACTAATAAAAGAAAGATACCTGAGGCTGAAATTTCCACCATGCTTGCAAATTATTCTTTTAAGGGTGGAGTACCTAAAAAGTTAGGAGGTCCGGGAATACCTACTATACCATGATCCATTAAAAGAAGTTATGCTAAAAATTGCTTTATGTGATTTAGGAGCCGGTGTTAGTGTTATGCCTTTCTCTTTATATAGAAGACTTGATTTGAATAAGCTCACACCTACCGAAATATCTTAGCAAATGGCTGATAAATCAACTGCTATACCTATTGGAATTTGCGAGGATGTGCCCGTTGTTGTTGCAAATGTTACTATCTTAACCGACTTTGTTATACTTGATATGCCCAAGGATAACAACATGTCGCTTATCCTTGGAAGACCCTTTTTGAATACTGCAGGGGCTGTTATTGATTGCAACAAAAGCAAGGTCACTTTTAATGTCAATGGTAATGAGCATACGGTTTATTTCTCGAGAAACAAAATTCAGTGAATGGTATCAATTGTTTTGAAAAGGTTTTGACAATCACTATTGGAGGGTTTAAATTTCCTCTTCCTACTGTCAAAAAGAAATATGAAATTCTTATTGTTGGGGAGATGCATATCCCCGTTGAGGTAACTTAGTGTTATACGAAAAAAAATCGGTTTCATGTTCCTCGAAAATAGTTTGTTAATAAGACTTGATCAACCTTATTAATGGATTCTTTTTGAGGGGCATGTGGTCAAAAAATTTAGTAAGCACAACTTTCTGTAATCATAGTTTGCTCTCTGTTATTTATAGTTTAATAAAGTAAAATGCCATGATTATTCTGTTTTCTGAAATATCCGTGCAATAAAAATTGACCCAAAAATAAAAGTGCTCAGAATGTAATAAAATTTTAACATGATTTTTTTGGAATATTTAAGAATGTTTGGCACTGAAAACAACCCAGGGGGTGCACCTGTTGCTCACAAGGCAACAGGGCGCGGCCACCCCACCAGGGCGCGCCAAGATGCCTTGTGGGTCCCACAGGGACCCGGTTACTTATCTCTTCAGCCCACTTCATCTCCTACCTCTAGAAAAAAATCGTGGTAGCTCTCTCTCTCTCATGTTCTTGCTCCCAAAACTGAGACTTTCGATCTCTTTGCTCGGAGCTCCGTTTCCGAAACTGTTTTGGGAGATTGCTCCTTGGTATGTGACTCCTCCATTGCTCCAATTAGTTTTTGCTTTAGTGGATTATATTTTGCATAAATTGCTGCTATAGGTGCTACTGAAAATGAGCTTGCATGTTTGATTCTTTGAGTTCTAAGTAGTTTGAATGCTTGATATAGCCTCTAGGCACTTGTTATGAGTAGTTGCTATCAATCTTGTGAAGTTTTGTTAACATCTTTTTGTGGTCCAAAAATTTCAGAAATTTTCTCTTAGGAAAATGAACCTCTTTAGGAGGAGTTCTTCAAGGAGGAGGTCCTCTGAAGCATCGTCGAGTGAAAGCCCAGTACGCCAATCGTATGTTGAACCAAGGGCAAGTTCGGTGCGAGGTGCCGAAGCAAAATCTTGTCGATGGTCGTGCAACGAGTTCATGCTAGGTGCAGGCATTAAGGAAGAATTTGATCAATATATTCATACCACCGAGCTCTCCGCCTTCATCGCAGATAAGCCCCCGCAGCACTACAACCTTACTCATTCATTCACTCAAAATTTTGAGTATCACTCTCGTACTTCTAGAGTTTTATTTCATCTCTATGATAGATCCTATGGTATGTCTCTAGAAGAGTTTTGTGATGCATGCAAAAATCCATTTTGGGGTTCACTTAGTGAACCGTGGAAATCTGAATATGAAATGTTTCTCAATAGTCTTTGCAATGGTGAGGATAGGGGGGTTACACAAGCTAGGATAAAAAGCATTCACTTTCCCTCTATTCGGTACTTTGCACTTTTTAATGGGAAATGCATTGTTGGTAAACAAGACTGTAGTACACTTTGTGCCCCCGACCTGAGCCTTATCCATACTGCTTTAATGGGTAACAAACATGATAATCTTGGGGCTATTGTTGCACGTAGGTTGCATCACAACGCGGGTAATGGTGATTTGTATGGAGGAATTTATGCCTCCCGCGTAGCTGCAAGGCTAGGGGTCTCGCCCAAGCCCAATGATCCTCTTTTACCTGATAAATACTTGAATTTTGAGGCAATGCAGAACCATGAGTTTATTAAGCGCAACACTCACAGATATGACTATAACTTGACATTCGATAAATATTGTTCTATGTCTATTATTTTGCCTGCTCCTGTCCTCTTTGATTTCAAGAGCAAACAGAGATATTTTCTTCATGAGAATGAGGTGCACGAGTATAACGCGGCAGTTGAGGCTGCTCATCTCGCTGAGGAGGCGGCACAGAACGCTTCCATGAGCTACCACTTCGATTATTATCCTGGTCAGCCATGGCAGTAGACCAAGTTAGGCCAAAAGCCTAAGCTTGGGGGAGTACGTATTTCTCACCGACATGACATTCATGTTCACACATTCATTCCAGTTGTCAGTGTTCATCCTTTTTCATTGTATTATCCATGTTAGTTTTATTTTTGCTTTCTTCTTGTGTGTTTGAAAAACTTTGAAAATCCAAAAATATCTCTCGCTTCTTTTCAGTTTTTCTTTCTCATTTGTTAGTTCGTATTATTAAAAGAAAACCCAAAAATATTTCTCGTTTCTTCTTTTCTTGTTTGTTGGGAGTTCTCCCGTGTAAATAGTTTTTTTTCTCGCTTTTCATTTTTCTTCTTTAATTTGCTTTCTTCTGAAAAACTAAAAACTCCAAAAATATTTCAGTGTGTTTCTCTGAATTTCTTTTCTTTTCGTTGAGTCGTCGTAAGGAGAAGACCACAATGAAAATGTTGAGTGGCTCTCATGTGCTTTATTGTTAATCTAACAAAGAGCCAATATTACCTTGTCTTCCCCCTTGAATAAAATGTTTGCAGATTCCAGCTTAGTCCACGGCACTCTTGCACTATTATTATTTCCACATCATTCAGTCGTGCAAGTGAAAGGCAATAATGATGCTGATTTGATGAAGTGAATGTGGCAAGGAAGAGCTGGTATGAACTCTTGTTCTTTTTGTTTTTGTAAATATGTTTAACTCAGTATCCATGATTCAGCATATTATGAGTAAACATGTTTGTGATGGTATCCTCCTCTGAATGTTTCAAGTGGCTTGACTTGGCACATGTTCACACTTGTAGTTGATTCAAAACCAATGCAGCCTTCACGATATTTATGTTCAGGGTGTTTATATCCTACTCATGCCAGTATTCAATGTTAATTATTCTCAATGCATGATTATGACTGTTTTCGCTCTCTAGTTGGTCGCTTCTCAATCTATTTGCTAGCCTTCGCCTGTACTAAGCGCGAATACTGCTTGTGCATCCACAATCCTTAAACCAAAGTTGTTCCAGATGAGTCCACTATATCTACCTATATGCGGTATTACTCTGTCGTTCCAAGTAAATTTGCATGTGCCACCTCTAATCATTCAAATAAACATCTATTTTTTGTGCCCGTACCGCTCATGGAGCGACAGGGGGTGGCCAGTATCTTCCATGCTAAGCGGGTTATTCTCAAGATGAGTGTTTATTCACTTGTCATTGCATGAGAGAGGTTGGTAATTGGGATGCCCAGTCCTATAATCAAAATAAAGAAAAATATAATAAAACAAACTCCCCCAAAAATTTGATCGTTTGGAGGGCACCCATGATTTCGGCTAGCCATGGCTTGTGTTGGTATGGTGGAGGGGGAGTAAACTTTACATTTCCGCTTGGGAACCGCCGATAATGTGTTTAGCATGGAAGATATTGAAAATCCTCGGTCGTAACGTTGACAGGAAAAGTACACCTCTCAAAATTGTTTTCATCTCAGTTTTAAGCTTCGAGCTCTGGCATCTCTGCAAATCTCTGCTTCCCTCTACGAAGGGCCTATCCATTTACTTTTATGTTATTTTACTTTTATTGTTGAGTCATCACCTTCTCATTATAAGCACCAATCCTGAGAGTGCTATTGTCATTCTTATGCATTGAGTATAGTTAATGTTGGGTAAATCATGACTAGATCTCTTCTACCCTGAATTACAATGTTTAGTCGTTGCTTGAACTTTGGAGGTGCTCTGCATTTATGTTTTGCGGTCTCAGAAAGGGCTAGCGAGATACCATGTTAGCATATTATATCATGATTGTTTTGACAAATTGTTGGCATTTGAGATATGTTATTATTGCTCGCTAGTTGATTATGCCATTGATATGAGTAAATGTAAATTCTAAGTGTTATCATTTGCATGGTTAGTTCATGATCTTTGCTGAAAACTTGGGTGCTATTTAAGCTTATATACGAATACAAGAATAAAAGAGTTCGTAAAAGTTTTTCTTTATCACTTTCAGTTTATCAATTGAATTGCTTGAGGACAAGTAATGAGTTAAGCTTGGGGCAGTTGATATGTCTCCATCGTATCTACTTTTCCAAACACTTTTGCTCTTGTTTAGGACTCTAATTTGCATAATATGAATGAAACTAACCTGGACTGACGCTGTTTTCAGCAGAACTACCATGGTGTTGTTTTTGTGCAGAAATCAAAGTTCTCGGAATTGGACGAAACTTTTTGGAGATTTTTTATGGAATATATAAAAAATATTGGCGCAAGAATCAACTAGAGATGGGGCCCCTGTTGCTCACAAGGCAACAGGGCGTGACCCCCCTAGGGCACGCCCTGATGCCTTGTGGGGCCCACAAAGGTCCTCCTGACCTAATTCCAACGCTACAAATTCTCTTTCCCCGAGAAAAAAATAAGAGAAGAAGTTTCATCGTGTTTTACGACACGGAGCCGCCGCCACCTCCTGTTCTTCATCGGGAGGGCCGATTTGGAGTCCGTTCGGGGCTCCAGAGAGGGGGATTCATCGCCATCGCCATCATCAACCATCCTCCATCACCAATTTCATGATGCTCACTACCGGGTGTGAATAATTTCTCTGTAGGCTTGCTGGACGGTGATGGGTTGGATGGGATTTATCATGTAATCGAGTCAGTTTTGTTAGGCCTTGATCCCTAGTATCCACTATGTTCTGAGATTGATGTTGCTATGACTTTGCTATGCTTAATGCTTGTCACTAGGGCCCGAGTGCCATGATTTCAGATCTGAGCCCTTTATGTTTTCATGAATATATTTGTGTTCTTGATCCTATCTTGTAAGTTGTATGCACCTATTACGTGTTATGATCCACATACCCCAAGGTGACAATAATTGGGATTCTTTTCGGTGATTACCGTAATTTGAGGAGTTCATGTATTCACTAAGTGCTAATGCTTTTTTCTGGTTCTCTATTAAAAGGAGGCCTTAATATCCCTTAGATTTCCTTATGGACCCCGCTGCCATGGGAGGGTAGGACAAAAGATGTCATGCAAGTTCTTACTATAAGCACGTATGACTATATACGGAATACATGCCTACATTACATTGATGAATTGGAGCTATTGTGTATCGCTCTAGGTTGTGACTGTTACATGATGAATGTCATCCAACATAATTATCCATCACTGATCCAATGCCTACACTTTTCGCATATTGACCTTTGCTAAGTTACTTTCGTTGCTACTGATGTTAGAATCACACAAAACTGCTACTGTTACTGTTTATGTTCCTATTGCTACTGTTACTACTGTGCTACTAAACACTTTGCTGCAGATATTTAGTTCTCCGGGTGTGGTTGAATTGATAACTCAACTGCTAATACTCGCAAATATTTTTTGGCTCCCCATGTGTCGAATCTATAAATTTGGGTGAAATACTACCCTCGAAAACTATTGCGATCCCCTATACTTGTGGGTTATCAAGAACATTGTAGTGAAGATCAAAGAGAGAGAGAGAAAGCCATCTAGCTAATCACTATGGACCCGTAGTTCTGTGGTGGACTACTCACACATCATCGGAGGTGCAGCAAGGTTGATGTAGAAGACCTCCGTGATCGATTCCCCCTCCGGCAGATTACCGGAAAAGGCCTCCAGATGGGATCGCAGAAGAACAGAGACTTGCGGCGGTGGAAAAATTGTTTTGGGTGGCTCTCTGTTGGTTTTGGGATTTATGGGAATTTATAGAAGTGGAATTAGGTCAAACGGAGATACGTGGGGCCCAAAAGCTCAGGTGGCGCCGCCCCCAAGGGTGCGCCGTGCGAGCTTGTGGCTCTCCCGTACATCTTCTGGCCTCCTCCCGAAGCTTCTAGGGTCCCTTCTAGTGCAGAAAAAATCTGCGTAAAGTTTCATCGTGTTTGGACTTCGTTTGGTACCGTTTATCTGTGAAACAATAAAATAGGCAAAAACAGGAACTGGCACTGGGCACTGAGTTAATAGGTTAGTTCCCAAAAACGATATAAACTTGCATATAAAGTATCCAAGATTGATAACATAATAGCATGAAACAATCAAAAATTATAGATACATCAGAGACGTATCAACATCCCCAAGCTTAATTCCTGTTCGTCTTCGAGTAGGTAAATGGTAAAACAAAGATAATTTTTTATGTTGAATGCTACCTAGCATGTTTATCATGTAATATTTTTATGGTATAAATATTGAGAAACATTGAAGTAATTGATATCAACATAATAATATCCATGAATACAAGAACATAATCATTACTTTTTCAAAATATATGATGCTCAATGAATGTTATCCCTACTCATTGGATTATGTAAGAATGGCATGACTCCACCTTCACCGCATAAATATAAATCATGAGCACCCCGGTGTTAAAACAAGCAATTGGATCATACTTTTTCACACACTTCAGCATTTTTAACTCCACTCAATACATGAGCGTGCGCCATGGATATAGCACTCCGGGTGGAATAGAATGCGATGGTAGAGATTCATAAGGGAAGTCAAAAGGAAGAAAGTCTCGCATCAACTCAGCGGATCAATAGGCAATGGAGAGGCCTATCAATCGATATGAATGCGAGGAGTAGGGATTGCCATCCAACAACACTAGAGCTATAAGTGTATGAAAGCTCAATACTAAAACTAAGTGGGTGTGCATCCAACTTGCTTGCTCATGAAGACCACGGGCATTTGAGGAAGCCCATCATCGGAATATACAAGACAAGTTCTATAATGAAAATTTCCCACTAGTATATGAAAGTGACAACTCAGGAGACTCTCTATATGAAGAACATGGTGCTACTTTGAAGCACAAGTGTGGTAAAAGGATAGTAGCATTGCCCCTTCTCTCTTTTTCTCTCATTTTTTTGTTGGGCTCTTTGGCCTCTCATTTTTAGAACAATATCATGAACCTCATCCCCACTTTTTGGAGGACTCATCAATCTCCATCATTCTTTACCTCACTGGAACAATGCTCTAATAATGATGATCATCAGACTTTTATTTACTTACAACTCGATAAACTGAAACAATATGACTCTATATGAATGCCTCTGGCAGTGTACTGATACGTCCCAAACGTATCTACTTTTCCAAACACTTTTGCTCTAGTTTTGGACTCTAATTTGCATGATTTGAATGGAACTAACCCGGACTAACGTTGTTTTCAGCAGAATTGCCATGGTGTTGTTTTTGTGCAGAAATAAAATTTCTCGGATAGACCTCAAAATTTACGGAGAATTATTTCAGAATATATAAAAAATACTAGCGCAAAGATCCACCAGAGGGGGGCCACCAGGCGCCACAAGCCTGGGGGTGCCCCCCCCAGGGCGCGCCTAGCAGGCTTGTGGGCCCCTGGAAGCTCCGTTTGTCCTAACTCCAATGCTATAAATACCTATTCATGGAGAAAAAAATCAAAGAGAAAGAATCATCGCGTATTACGATATGGAGCCGCCGCCACCTCCTGTTCTTCATCGGGAGGGCTGATCGGGAGTCCGTTCGGAGCTCCGGAGAGGGGGATTCGATGCTGTCGTCATCATCAACCATTCTCCATCACCAATTTCATGATGCTCACCACCGTGTGTGAGTAATTTCTTCGTAGGCTTGCTGGACGGTGATGGGTTGGATGAGATTTACCATGTAATCGAGTCAATTTGTTAGGGCTTTGATCCTTACTATCCACTATGTTCTGAGATTGATGTCGCTATGACTTTGCTATGCTTAATGCTTGTCACTAGGGCCCGAGTGCCATGATTTCAGATCTGAACCCTTTATGTTTTCATGAATATATTTGTGTTCTTGATCCTATCTTGCAAGTTATACGCACCTATTACGTGTTATGATCCGCATACCCTAAGGTGACAATAATTGGGATTCTTTCCGATGATTACCGTAGTTTGAGGAGTTCATGTATTCACTTTGTGCTAATGCTTTGTTCCGGTTCTCTATTAAAAGGAGGCCTTAATATACCTTAGTTTCCTTAAGGACCCCGCTGCCACGGGAGGGTAGGACAAAAGATGTCATGCAAGTTCTTACTATAAGCATGTATGACTATATACGGAATACATGCCTACATTACATTGATGAATTGGAGCTATTGTGTATCGCCCTAGGTTGTGACTGTTACATGATGAATGTCATCCAACATAATTATCCATCACTGATCCAATGCCTACGCTTTTCGCATATTGATCTTTGTTAAGTTACTTTCGTTGTTGCTGCTCTTACAATCACTACAAAACTGCTTTTGTTACTGTTACTATTGCTATCAAAACTATCATACTACTGTGCTACTAAACACTTTGCTACAGATATTTAGTTCTCCAGGTGTGGTTGAATTGACAACTCAATTGCTAATACTAGCAAATATTCTTTGGCTCCCCTTGTGTCGAATCAATAAATTTGGGTGAAATACTACCCGCGAAAATTGTGGCGACCCCCTATACTTGTGGGTTATCAAGACCTTTTTCTAGCGCCATTGCCGGGGAGCATAGCTCTATCTGTTGAGTCACTTGGGATTTATATCTGTTGATCACCATGAAGAATCTGAAAGACGCTAAGACCAAGATCATTCCCTCTAAGATGAGGGGAGGTAAGGAACTGCCATCTAGCTCCGCACTTGATTCACCTTCTGTTTTGAGTAGGCTTGCGACACCACCACCTGCTATTCATTCTGATATGTCGCAAGTAACTGATGATACTACTTCTGCTGTGAATGATACTTATGATGATACTAGTACTATGCTTGATAATACTGTGCCACTTGGTGAATTTCTTGATGAACAAATTGCTAAAATTAAAGAAATTGAAAATTGTAAAACTCTTGAAAACTATGATTCACCTATTATGCCTAGCTCTCCTACTAGAGTTGAAATACCTGAGACATCTGATGGTTATGTTTTTGATAGGGAGACAGCTAGGGCAATTCTTGCTTGTAATGACAGAGATGAAGTTAGAACATTGCTTGCTGAGTTGAAAGAAAAATCTATGAGGGAGAGAATGAAATATGATCCTAATTTGCTACCTCTCCCATATTTGTTACCGATAAGGATTATGAATTCTCTGTCGATCCTGAGTTAATTACTTTGGTTGAATCTGATCATTTCCATGGTTAAGAAACTGAAACTGTTGTGGCACACCTTACTAAATTGAATGATATAGCCACCCTATTTGCTCATGAGGAAAAATCCGTTACTACTATATTCTTAAGTTGTTTCCTTTCTCATTAAAGGGTGATGCTAAGAAATGGTTTAATACTCTTGCTCCTGGTTGTGTGTGTAGTCCCCATGATATGATTTATTACTTTTCTGAAAAATATTTTCCTGCTCATAAGAAACAAGCGGCCTTACAGAAAATATTTAACTTTGTGCAAATTGAAGAAGAGAATCTCCCTCAAGCTTGGGGGAGGCTTCTCCAGTTACTTAATGCTTTGCCTGATCATCCTCTTAAGAAGAAAGAAATACTTGATATCTTTTAAAATGGACTAACCGATGCTTCTAGGGACTACCTAGATAGTTGTGCTGGTTGTGTTTTCAGGGAACGAACTGTTGGACAGGCTGAAGTACTATTGAATAATATATTGAGAATTGCCGATGATTGGACACTTCCTGAACCACACCCTAAGCCCACTCCGAAGAAGAGATGTATTCTATTCCTCAGTCCAGAAGATATGCAAGAAGCTAAGAAATCTATGAAGGAAAAAGGTATTAAAGCTGAAGATGTTAAGAATTTACCACCTATTGAAGAAATACATGGGCTCGACATCCCGACACAGGTAGTGGAGGTAAATTCTCTCACTTGATTCAATGGGGGTGATATTCCGTATAATAAATCTTCTAGTCAATGCTTGGATGAATTTGATCATTACATCATTAAACAGGAACACTTTAATATGTATGTTAGCAATCAACTAAAATGGAATGCCATTATGATTGAAAGCTTGAGTGATTTGATGTTTAGAACAGCTAATGATGTTAAATGCTTGAGTAAACATGCTTATATGGTTCAGACTCAGTTAGAACAAATTGCTAAGTCACAAAATGATTTGCTCGATGAAATGAATAATAAGAAGAATGATCATGCTGTTAGAGTTGTTACTAGAGGAGGTAGCATGACTCAGGATCCTCTATATCCTGAAGGTCATCCTAAAAGAATTAAGCAAGATTCTCAAAGAAATAATATTGATGCACCTAGTCCATCTAAGAAGAAAAAGAAAAAGAAAAATGATAGGACTTTGCATGCTTCTAGTGAACCTGAGATAGAAAAATCTCCTGAGAATCACAATGATGCTTCTATTTCTGATGCTGAGACACAATCTGGTAATGAACATACACCTAGTGATAATGATAATGATAATGATAATGATGATGTTCATGTTGATGCTCAACCAGATAATGTTGTAGAAACAGAACCTGTTGTTGATCTTGATAACCCACCTCCTAAGAATAAAAGATATGATAAAAGAGACTTTGTTGCTAGAAAACATGGAAAGGAAAGAGAACCTTGGGTTCAAAAACCTATGCCTTTCCCTACTAAACCATCTAAAAATAGGGATGATGAAGATTATGAGCGCTTTGTTGAAATGCTTAGACCTGTCTTTTTGCGCACTCGCTTGATTGATATGCTAAAAATGTCTCCCTATGCTAAATATATGAAAGATATTGTCACTAATAAAAGAAAGATACCTGAAGCTGAAATTTCCACCATGCTTGCAAACTATTCTTTTAAGGGTGGAGTACCTAAGAAGCTAGGAGATCCAGGAATACCTACTATACCATGCTCCATTAAAAGAAGTTATGTTAAAACTTCTCTATGTGATTTGGGAGCCGGTGCTAGTATTATGCCTTTCTCTTTATATAGAAGACTTGATTTGAATAAGGTCACACCTACTGAAATATCTTTGCAAATGGCTGATAAATCCACTGCTATACCTATTGGAATTTGTGAGGATGTTCCCGTTGTAGTTGCAAATGTTACTATCTTGACAGACTTTGTTATACTTGATATGCCCGAGAATGACAACATGTCTATTATCCTCAGTAGACCCTTTTTGAATACTGCAGGGGCTGTTATTGATTGCAACAAAAGCAAGGTTACTTTTCATGTCAATGGTAATGAGCATACGGTTTATTTTCCGAAGAAACAAAGTTCGGTGAAATGTATCAATTGTATTGAAAAAGTTTCGACAATCACTATTGGAGGTTTCAAATTTCCTCTTCCTACTGTTAAAAAGAAATATGACATTCTTATTGTTGGGGAAATGCATATCCCCATTGAGGTAACTTAGTGTTATACGAAAATTCTTCGGTTTCATGCCATTCGAAAATAGTTTGTTAATAAGACTTGATCAACCTTATTATTGGATTCTTTTTTAGGTGATTGTGGTCGATGAATTTAGTAAGCACAACTTTCTGTACCCACTTTTTGCTCTCTGTTATTTTTAGTAGAATAAAATAAAATGCCATGATTTTCCTATTTTCTGAATTTTCCGTGCAATAAAAAATGGCCAAAAAATAAAAGTTCTTAGAACGCCATGAAAATTTAGTATGATTTTTTCCAGAATATTTAAGAATTTTTGGCACTGAACACACCCCAGGGGGGTGCACCTATGAGCCACAAGCCCACAGGGCGCGCCCACCCCCTCTGGGCACGCCCAGCAGGCTTGTGGGTCCCACAGTGACCCACTCACTTATGCCAGCCAACCATCTCCTTCTTCTTCCTCCAGAAAAATCAAACTTGCTCCCAAGCCCGTGTTCTAGCTCATTTTGCTGTGATTTTCGATCTCCTTGCTTGGAACTCCATTTCCAAAACTGTTTTGAGGAATTACCTCTTGGTATGTGACTCCTCCAATGCTCCAATTAGTTTTTGTTCTAGTGCTTTATACTTTGCAAATTTTTGCTGCTGTGGTGACCATGTTTATGAGCTTGCATGTTAAATTTGTATGGTCCAAAGTAGTTTTGATGCATGATATAGCTTCTAGATACATGTGGGAGTAGTTGGTATCAATTTGGTTGAGTTTTGTTCACTTTTATTTTGAGTCGCTAAAAATTTCAGGAATTTTCAGAAAAATAAAATGCTCAAGTGGAGGTTGAGAGGTTCTTCGAGCCGGAATCCTAAGGAGGTTCCGAAGCCCAGGTATCATCTTCCTCGTGCGGCCGAGGTGCGGCCGTGCGAAGGGCCATGCAACAAGTTCTTGAGGGATGTGCGGATTTTCGACGATTTCTATCATTTGGCGAACAACGCCAGCATTATCCCGTTCCTCGAAGATAAGTGTGACCAGTATCTTCTCCTCACCAATACTTTCATGCAAAGTTTTCATTTTCATGCTTGGAGAGATACACCCTCAGTGTCATTTAATTTATATGATGTTCCCCAAGAGATGACACTTGAGGATTTTTGCGAGGTATGCAAACTTCCCAACGAGGGTAGCCCATTAGAGCCACACCCTAGGGATGTCTCGGAGTTCATCTCTGAGGTTACCGTGGGGGAGTCGAGGGGAGTTTCTGAGGCTAGGGTTGGTAGTTTACATTTCCCTATTCTGCGCTATTACTCATTATTTGCTGGGAGGTGTTTGACTGGTCGTTGGGAGAGTGGCACGCTCAGCTCACCTGACCTTGCTATTTTGCGCCATGCTCTTTACGCTGACGGGACTTTCAGTTTGGGTACTATGGTTGCCCGGCGGTTGCACACCAACCGTATGAGGGGCACTATTTAAGGTGGTATTTATGCTTCTCGTCTCGCTAAACATTTTGAGATTCCTATTAGGCATGACGAGAGGGAAGAGAAGCTTTTACCTGTTATGCATCTTGATTATGACAGTATGGTTGGGCATGACTTTATTAACGGGGGCCGTAAACGATTTCAGTATAACCTGGTATTCAGTCAGGGTACATGTGAGATTATTACTTTGCCTGCGCCTACTTTGTTTGATATTCACAGGGGCAGATACATCATTATGCCTGAGGACATTTATGCTTATTGGGGCTTGGACCAGCCCCAAGCACCTGAGCCAGCACCTGGGCCAGAGCCGTACCAGGAGCCCGTCTATCAGTGGGAGCCTCAGGAGGCCATTTACCAGTGGGATCCTCCGCAGCCTCAGTACTATCCAGGAGGTGTTGATTTCGACCTGTGGTCGTAGACCAACTTAGGCCAAAAGCCTAAGCTTGGGGGAGTACGCATTTCTCACCGACATTACATTCATGTTCACACACTCATTCCAGTTGTCGGTGTTCATTCTTTTTCATTTGTATATCCATGTTTATTTTATTCTCTCTTTCTTCTTGTGTGTTTGAAAAACTTTTGAAAATCCAAAAAAAATTAGTTGTAGTTTCTTTCTTGTCTAGTTAATTCGTAGTAGTAAAAGAAAATCCAAAAAAGATTTCTCGTTTCTTCTTTTGCTTGTTGGGAGCTTTCCCGTGTAAATAGTTTTCCTCATTTTTGTTTTTCCTTCGTTAATTTGCTTTCTTTAGAAAAACTAAAAACTCCAAAAATATTTCAGTGTGTTTCTCTGAATTTCTTTTCTTTTCGTTAAGTCGTCGTAAGGAGAAAGACCACGATGAAAATGTTGAGTGGCTCTCATATGCTTTATTGTTGATCTAACAAAGAGCCACTATTATTTTGTCTTCTCCTTTGAATAAATGTTTGCAAATTCCATCTTAGTCTACGGCACTCTTGCACTATTATTATTTTCATATCATTCGGACGTGCAAGTGAAAGGCAATAATAACGATATTTGATGAAGTGATTGAGGTGAAGAAAAGCTGGTATGAACTCTTCTTGTTTTTGTCTTTGTAAATATGTTTAGCTCAGTATTCATGATTCAGTATTATTATGAGTAAACATATTTGTGATTAAAATTTGAGATTATAGTTGCTCATGCCATGCTTAAATAGCTAGGAGTGGATAATGATTTATCTTGAGTGTCAACATGCATTAAAATGGTTGTGATGTAGTATGTTAGCATGGTATCCTCCTCTGAGTAATTCGAGTGGCTTGACTTGGCACATGTTCATACATGTAGTTGAATCAAAACCAACATAGCCTCCATGATATTTATGTTCAGGGTGTTGATATCCTACTCATGCTCATGTTCAACGTTAATTATTCGCAATGCTGTTTATGACCGTTTTTGCTCTCTAGTTGGTCGCTTCTCAATCTATTTGCTAGCCTTCGTCTGTACTAAGCGGGAATACTGCTTGTGCATCCAAATCCTTAAACCAAAGTTGTTCCAGATGAGTCCACTATATCTACCTATATGCGGTATTACTCTGCCGTTCCAAGTAAATTTGCAAGTGCCACCTCTAAATATTCAAACGAACATCTGTTTTGTGTGCCCGTACCGCTCATGGAGCGACAGGGGGCGGTCAGTATCTTCCATGCTTAGTGGGTTATTCTCGAGATGAGTGTTTATTCACTTGTCATTGCACGAGAGAGGCTGGTAATTGGGATGCCCAGTCCTATGCTCAAAATCGTTATATAATGCAAACAAACTCCCCCGAAAAGTTGTTGGTATGGAGGGCACGTGAGGATTCGGCTAGCCATGGCTTGTGTTAGTATGGTGGAGGGGGAGTAAACTTTACCTTTCCGCTTGGGAACCACCTATAATGTGTTTAGCATGGAAGATATTGAAAACTCTCGGTCGTGACATTGACAGGAAAGGCATACCTCCCAAAATTATTTTAATCTCTGTTTTAAGCTTCGAGCTCTGGCACCGCTGCAAATCCATGCTTCCCTCTGCGAAGGGCCTATCCATTTACTTTTATGTTATTTTACTTTTATTGTTGAGTCATCACCTTCTCATTTAAGCACCAGTTGGAGAGCACTATTGTCATCTTTATGCATTGAGTATAGTTAATATTGGGTGTGACCATGAAAGGATATCCTCTACCCTGAATTACAATGTTTAGTCGTTGCTTGTATCTCAGAGGTGCTCTGCATTTATGTTTTGCGGTCTCAGAAAGGGCTAGCGAGATACCATGTTATCATATTATATCATGATTGTTTTGACAAAGTGTTGGCATCCGAGATATCTTACTATTGCTCGCTAGTTGGTTATGTTATTGCCATGAGTAAATGTGAGACCTAAGTGTTATCATTCATATAGTTAATTCATAATCTTTGTTGAAAACTTGGATGCTAGTTATGTATATATACAGACAACTGATACGTCTCCAATGTATCTATAATTTTTGATTGTTCCATGCTGTTATATTATCAATCTTGGATGTTTTTATATACATTGACAACAATTATATATCAATTTTTGGGACTAACCTATTAACTTAGTGCCCAGTGCCAGTTGTTGTTTTCTGCCTGTTTTTGGTTTTACAGAATATCAATACCAAACGAAGTCCAAATGCCACGAAACTTTTTGCAGATTTTTTTCTGGACATAACCAACACTAGAAGCATCGGGCGAAGGCCAGAAGCCCCAAGAGGTGGCCACGAGACACCAGGGCGCGCCTGGGGGGGGCAGGCGCGCCCTGGTGCCTCGTGGGCCCACCTCTGCCTCTTTTGACCTAATTCCACCACTATAAATTCCCAAAAATCGGGAAACCAATAGAGGAGTCCACGAAATACTTTTTCCGCCACCGCAAGCTTCTGTTCTCGAGAGATCCCATCTGGAGGCCTTTTCCGGTGCTCCGCCGGAGGGGGAATCGATCACGGAGGGGCTCTACATCAACCTTGCTGCCCTTCCGATGATGCATGAGTAGTTTACCACAGACCTTCGGGTCCATAGTTAGTAGCTAGATGGCTTCTTCTTTCTTTTTGATCTTCAATACAATGTTCTCCTCGATGTTCTTGGAGGTCTATCCGATGTAATCACTTTTTGCGGTGTGTTTGTTGGGATCCGATGAATTGTGAGTTTATGATCAGATTATCAATAAATATTATTTGAGTCTTCTCTGATCTCTTTTATGCATGATTATTATAGCTTCGTATTTCTTCTCCGATCTATTGATTTGGTTTGGCCAACTAGATTGATTTCTCTTGCCATGGAAAGAGGTGCTTTGTAATGGGTTCGATCTTGCGGTGCTCAATCCTAGTGACAGAAAAGGACATGACACGTATGTATCATTGCTATTAAGGGTAAAAAGATGGGGTTTATTCATGCGTGAGTTTACTTTGTCTACATCATGTTGATGTCTACTACACAACTTATTCTTCTAGACTCGTGTTGGGCCTCCAAGCGCAGAGTTTTGTAGGACAGTAGCAATTTTCCCTCAAGTGGATGACCAAAGGTTTATCAATCCATGGGAGGCGTAGGTTGAAGATGGTATCTCTCAAACAACCCTGCAACCAAATCCAAGAAATCTCTTGTGTCCCCAACACACCCAATACAATGGTAAATTGTATAGGTGCACTAGTTCGGCGAAGAGATGGTGATAAAAGTGTAGTATGGATAGTAGATATAGGTTTTCATAATCTGAAAATATAAAAACATCAAGGTAGCAAGTAACAAAAGTGAGCACAAACGGTATTGCAATGCTTAAAAACAAGGCCTAGGGTTCATACTTTCACTAGTGCAATCTCTCAACAATGCTAACATAATTGGATCATATAATCATCCCTCGGCGTGCGATAACGAATCACTCCCAAGTTCCTATTAGCGGAGAACATAAGATAGAAATTATTTGTAGGGTACGAAACCACCTTAAAGTTATCCTTTCCGATCGATCTATTGAGCTATTCCTATAAGTGTCACAAACAGCCCTAGAGTTCATACTAAAATAACACCATATGACACACATCAACCAACTCTAATGTCACCTAGATACTCCAATGTCACCACAAGTATCCGTGAGTTGATTATACGATATGCATCAAACAACTTCATAATCATAATATTCAATCCACACAAAGAACTCCAAGGAGCACCCCAAAGTTTCTATCGGAGAAAAGATAATGAAAACGTGCATCAACCCCTATGCAAAGATTACCCCAATGTCACCTCGGGAATCCATGAGTTGAGTGCCAAAACATATATCAAGTGAATCAATATAATACCCCATTGTCACCACGGGTATTCATATGCAAGACATACATCAAGTGTTCTCAAATCTGAAATATTCAATCCAACAATAACGAAACCTCAAAGGGAAAAGATTCGATTCATCACAATAAGGATAGAGAGGGAAGAAACATCATATGATCCAACTATATTAACAAAGCTCGCGGTACATCAAGATCGTGCCAAATCAAGAACGCGTGCGCGAGAGAGAGAGAGAGAGAGATAAAACACATAGCTACTGGTACAAACCCTCAGCCCCGAGGGTGAACTACTCCCTCCTCGTCATGGAGACCACCGGGATGATGAAGATGGCCGCCGGTGATGATTTCCCCCCTCCGGCAGGGTGCCGGAAAAGGGCTGTAGATGAGATCGTGGAGGTACAGAGGCTTGCGGCGGCGTAAAAACTCATCTAGGTTAACTTTTGGGGGTTTCTGAATATATATGATTTTTCAGCGTTGGAATCACGCGAAGAGGGGCCACAGGGGGCCCACGAGGCACCAGGGCGCGCCTGGGGGGGCAGGCGCGCCCAGGTGGCTCGTGGTGCCCATGTGGCTCTTCTGCTGCTCCTCCGAAGCTTTCTGGGTCTGTTTCCTTCCAGAAAAAATTGTCAAAAAGTTTCGCTGTATTCGGACTTCGTTTGATATGGATTTTCTGGAAAACCAAAAACAAGCAGAAAACAGCAACTGTGTCGGCGTACGACACCTATGGGATCGCGTGGATCCCTTTACGGTTCGGCAAGGGAAAAGATTTACACAAAGAGCGGATCCAACGATCAACGCGGGGATCTTTACCCAGGTTCGGGCCGCTGAGAAGCGTAAAACCCTACTCCTGCTTTGGTTTATTGTGGGTGTTCTTAAGCTCAAGTACACGGAGCGCTTGTGATGAACAATATGCTCAAGATGCAGCTACGCACGCAGAATGAGCCAGAAGGTCCTCTCCCCCCTGTAGCTTCGCCTTGGGCCTCCTTTTATACGTCCAAGGGGTCACCAACAGTGGCGAACAGTAAGTACAAGAGGTGTAAAGTTGCTACAGGGTTTACATGTCTATCACTGACGACTTAGGACAAACGCATTTAATGCTCCACTTAGGTGTCCCTTACTTTCTTGGGGACGGAAAAAGAGCCCGTCCCATCAGCGCCGCTTAACCTCATCCGCCGTTAGTGCCATGACACGCATCCAGGAGGACAAGCCCTAAACGACAAGATGGTCACTGCGCTGGAGCGGTGGCAGGGCGGTGGAATCTTGCCGGGTGCGAGATCTTGCCGGGTGCGAGATCTTGCCGGGTCTTCGTGAGCTTTCCCGGCAAGATCTTGCCGGGAACCCAGCCTTCGGTCTTCTGTCTTCTGATCATTGGCTTGAATGCCTTCTTGATATTCTTGTGTTTATTCCCAGCTGTCCCCCCGGCAAGCCTTGCGGGGTCTTGTCTTGCTAGTAGACCATGCCGCTGGGAAGAAGCTTCTCCCCAACGAGCTCTTGTTCTTGCTTGTTAATATAATGCTTGCTAGATATGGTATTCGCCGGGAAGCTTGGCCTTGCCGGGGTTGCCAGGCAACAATTCTGGACGGGATTGACCCATGCTAAGAAGGTTGATGAGACCCTGGTTCTCATTACACCGACAGGAGCCCCCGGGCCCGCCTTCACGAGAGAACTCAAAGATCTCTATGCTCGAGGTGGGGCCTAATTTGGCGTGGGTCATGACTGCCATGCCCTTTCCTTCTGGAAGTATAGTTGTTTAAGAAAAATAGCTCTTGTCGGAGTGCATGGCTCGACGACAAGGTTGAAAGCCCCCTTGTCGGAGCGGATGGCTCGACGACAAGGTTGAAAGCCCCCTTGTCGAAGCGCATGACTCGACGACAAGGTTGAAAGCACCCTTGTGGGAGCGCGTGGCTCGACGACAAGGTTGAAAGCCCCCTTGTCGGAGCGCATGGCTCAACGAGAAGGTTGAAAGCCCCCTTGTCGGAGCGCATGGCTCTACGACAAGGTTGAAAGCCCCCTTGTCAGAGCGCATGGCTCGAAGACAAGGTTTGCTATTCTTCCGCGGAAGAATATTTCTGGAAAAGTTTGCGATTTCAGCAGAGAACTTTGATGTTCTCGATGCCGGCCTCCGGCAAAGATGTTTCCGGGAAGGCTTATGACTTCAGTGGAGAACTTTGACATTCTCAACGCCGGCTTCCGGCAAGGATGTTGCCGGGAAGGTTGCAAAGTAATCGCCCACCTGTATACCTGCAACACTGATTCGGACAAGTAATGCCACGACAGTGTTTTAACACAACAAATTAATTAGCTTCTGGATTTATGACTAATTTGTTGTAATTTTGACTTCTGCCGAATATTCCCTTGCTTGCCGGAACACTTTCCGGAGCGCACGATCCAGTCAGCAGCGCTTTGAGGAGCGGGTCCTTAGCGGCTTGCCGGGAACGCCGCCTCCAGAAAAAGGTTTTTCCTTCCCAGCTTTAGTGCAACTGCTCACATCGCCGAGCGGACTCGAGGCGACAAGGAGCGCAACTAGCCCCGGGAAGGCTCCTCAGCATACGGGTTTACGCAGAAACCTTAAAATAAAACTTGCTAAGCCCTTTCCTTAAATGATTGCATTTTTGTACAATGAATCCCTACGCTTGCCGGAATACCTCCCGAATGCGCACGTCCTGGTCAATGGCGCTTAGGACCGGGTCCTGTCTAGCAGCCTATCGAACACGCCGCCTCTTCGGGAGCTTAACGCTCTAGAAACAACTACAGCTGCATCTGTGTTGCTGGGCGGACCCAGAACAACCAGGAGCGCAGAGTGTTTTAAGAGCGCTCCCCCGCGCACAGGTTATACAAAAACACCATCAAGGATAAGACTACGCAGCAGAAAGCGATTAAAGTTTTAAGACTTAGCTTTCGCAAGGAATTTCAGCCGCCCCCGCCTCTTCTTGGGCGCCATGACGATGAAGACGATCAAAAACTGACGCGCTGACCGCTAGATCGGGTTCGCGCAATCTCTCCCCCTACCTGGCGCGCCAAAGATGTCGGCGTACGACACCTATGGGATCGCGTGGATCCCTTTACGGTTCGGCAAGGGAAAAGATTTACACAAAGAGCGGATCCAACGATCAACGCGGGGATCTTTACCCAGGTTCGGGCCGCTGAGAAGCGTAAAACCCTACTCCTGCTTTGGTTTATTGTGGGTGTTCTTAAGCTCAAGTACACAGAGCGCTTGTGATGAACAATATGCTCAAGATGCAGCTACGCACGCAGAATGGGCCAGAAGGTCCTCTCCCCCCTGTAGCTTCGCCTTGGGCCTCCTTTTATACGTCCAAGGGGTCACCAACAGTGGCGAACAGTAAGTACAAGAGGTGTAAAGTTGCTACAGGGTTTACATGTCTATCACTGACGACTTAGGACAAACGCATTTAATGCTCCACTTAGGTGTCCCTTACTTTCTTGGGGACGGAAAAAGAGCCCGTCCCATCAGCGCCGCTTAACCTCATCCGCCGTTAGTGCCATGACACGCATCCAGGAGGACAAGCCCTAAACGACAAGATGGTCACTGCGCTGGAGCGGTGGCAGGGCGGTGGAATCTTGCCAGGTGCGAGGTCTTGCCGGGTCTTCGTGAGCTTTCCCGGCAAGATCTTGTCGGGAACCCAGCCTTCGGTCTTCTGTCTTCTGATCATTGGCTTGAATGCCTTCTTGATATTCTTGTGTTTGTTCCCAGCTGTCCCCCCGGCAAGCCTTGCCGGGTCTTGTCTTGCTAGGAGACCATGCCGATGGGAAGAAGCTTCTCCCCAACGAGCTCTTGTTCTTGCTTGTTAATATAATGCTTGCCAGATATGGTATTCGCCAGGAAGCTTGGCCTTGCCGGGGTTGCCAGGCAACAATTCTGGACGGGAATGACCCATGCTAAGAAGGTTGATGAGACCCTGGTTCTCATTACACCGACAAACTGGCACTGGGCACTAGGTCAATATGTTAGTCCATAAAAATCATATAAAAGCCATACAAAAGTGCACCAAAATCATACAAAACTATAATAAACATGGCATGAATACTTCATAAATTATAGATACGTTGGAGACGTATCAGCATCCCCAAGCTTAATTCCTGCTCGTCCTCGAGTAGGTAAATGATAAAAGAAATAATTTATGAAGTGTGAATGCTAGCATAGTGCATAAGTTTGATCAATGATAAATTCAATAGCATCAATATATATCATAATGAGTAGCTCATCTCATCAAACTTCTCATGATCAAGTAGCAAGCTATTCACATGTTTAAAGTATAGGCCATAAACTTTCTTAAAAACTAACAAACTATATTCTCAGTCATCAAACAATTGCAATTCATCTTATTTTCAGGAAGGGTCTATGTAAGAGCTTTAATCTAGCAAATTCCACATACTCAACCATCATTTAATCTTCCATGATTGCTTACACTCAAAGCATATTTTTAGAACAAACCATTTCAGTCAAACACATAGGAAGATAGGGGCTTAATGTTTTGCCTCCCAACTTATTTATCTCATGGATAATGTCAACAATAATAACTCATGATCACCTATATTCAACTGGATATATGTGCCTGGATCTTTCCCTACCACATATTGTTTGCCAACTAAAGAATAAATAGAGCGGTATAGGGTTGAACATTAATGACTCTTGCAGAAAAGTAAATACAGAAAAGTAAAAGATAGGCCCTTCGCAGAGGGAAGCAGAGGTTGTCATGCGCTTTTTGTTTTTTTGGATGCACAAGCCCTTAATGCAAAGGAACGTCACGTTATATTGCCCCTTGTGATGGCAACCTTTATTATGCAGTCCGTCGCTTTTATTTCTTTACCATCACAAGTTCGTACAACGCTTATTTTTCCCTTGCAATAAAAGATCATACATATTTTAGGAGCAATTTTTATTGCCTTTTGCACCGATGACAACTTACTTGAAGGATCTTATTCAATCCATAGGTAGATATGGTGGACACTCATGGCAAGAAACTGGGTTTAAGGGTTTTTGGGTGCACAAGTAGTATTTCTACTTAGTATGAATTTTTGGCTAGCAAAAGATCCTAAGCAAGCACCACATGTTAGAGGATCCATGACAATATAACTTCTATGTGAATATAAACAAACATAACTCATTACGTTGTCTTCCTTGTCTAATGTCAACTACTTGATCAAGCTTGAAAATAATTAATGGGGGCTCACAATCATAGAAGATGTCCAAGATAGTATATTTATATGTGAAATTTCTCTCCCTTAAAAATTCTTTCATGAATTGTTCAAGTGACCAATGCTATGTTTGTTAACTTTCAATAAATTTTACCACTTATACTTCTTGTATGTGAAGTCACTACTCCTCATGGGACAAGCATATGAAGCATATAAATTCCAACTTTATGATATTCAATTCATTTCAACAATTTACTCATAGGATATAAGTGAAGAACAAGAGTAAATGACAAACTACTCCAAAAAAATATAAGTGAAGACCAAATGAGTAGTTAAGTAAATAGGTAGCTATGTGAGGACTCTCTCTCATTTAAAATTTTCAGATCTTAAGTATTTTATTCAAAAAGCAAAGAAAACAAAATAAAATGACATTCCAAGAATAGCACAACTCATGTGAAGATGCAAAAACTTAGGCTCAACCAAGACTAACCGATAATGTTGATGAAGAAAGGTGGGATGCCAACCGGGGCATCCCCAAGCTTAGTTGCTTGAGACTTCTTGGAATGTTATCTTGGGGTGCCTTGGGCATCCCCAAGCTTGAGCTCTCGTGTCTCCTTAATTCCTCTCATATCACGGCTTCTCCTAAATCTTAAAAACTTCATCCACACAAAACTCAACAAGAACTCGTGAGATAAGTTAGTATAAATCAACTCAAAACCCTAACATTATCTACTGTAGCTAATCACAAAAATTATAATTAAACATTGCATACTAAATGCCTCTGCATGTTTAATAGTCCTATCCACAAATACAAACATTAAACAAGCAAACATACGCAAACAATGCAACTATAACAGCAATCTGCCAAAACAGAACAGTCTGTAAAAGGGGAATAAGAATCCATACTTACCAAACTCCAAAAAATCTGAAAAATTACCACGTGACAGAGAACTCATGCATTCTTACTGTGTAAAAAATTTAGATTTTTATCATGTTCTGACTATTCAGGAATATTCTGTACATAACAGAAAACTTTCTGTTTTCAAACAGCAACACATGAACTTGCAAACTGAGCATGGTAAAGGCTATAATTGGCATTTTATTGAAGTAAAAGATACAAAACATGATTATTGATAACATAAAGCAAATCTCAATAAAGGAAAATGACGCTCCAAGCAAAACTCATATTATGTGACGAATAAAAATATAGCTCCAAGTGAGGTTACCGATAGTGTTGAAGACGAAAGAGGGGATGCCTTCCGGGGCATCCCCAAGCTTAGACGCTTGATTATTCCTTGATTATTACCTTGGGGTGACTTGTACATCCCCAATCTTAGGGTCTTGCCGCTCCTTATTCTCCTCATATCGATATCTCACCCAATACTTGAAAACTTCAATCACACAAAACTTAACGGAACTTGTGAGATAGGTTAGTATGATAAAAATAAATCATCCACTTAGGTACTGTCAAGACAAGATTAATAATTGTTCTCACATAATTCCTACTGTAGTCTATCATTTCCACAATTTATATTGCTCAATATAAGCTATGGAAACACTAAAACAAGCAAACTATGCATCGAAAACAGAATCTGTCAAAAACAGAACAGCATGTAGTGAGCGATTTAAAAATCATACTTCTGTATCTTCAAAAATTCTGAAAAATTAGGACAACGTAAAATATTTGTAACCCAACACTGTGTAAAAATTTCAGAATTTCCTCATGGTCCAGTACAGAATAGAAATTCCAGCACTGGACGCAAAAGTTTCTGTTTTTGCACAGAATCAAATCAACAAGCATCCACACTATCCCAAAGGCTTTACTTGGCACATTATTGAAAGAAAACATATAAAACATGATTACCACAGTAGCTTAATAATGTGAACACAAAAAAAACAGTAGGGGTAAATGTTGGGTTGTCTCCCAACAAGCGCTTTTCTTTAATGCCTTTTTAGCTAGGCATGATGATTTCAATGATGCTCACATAAAAGTAAAGAATTGAAACACAAAGAGAGCATCATGAAGCATATGACTAGCACATTTAAGCCTAACCCACTTCCTATGCATAGGGATTTTGTGAGCAAACAATTTATGGGAGCAAGAATCAACTAGCATAGGAATGCAAAACAAGCATGACTTCAAAACTTTCAGCACATAGAGAGAAAACTTGATATTATTGCAACACCTACGAGCATATGATCCTCTCTCATAATAATTTTCAGTAACATATTATTGCAACACCTACGAGCAACACCTACAAGGTTTATCAATCCGTGGGAGGCGTAGGTTGAAGATGGTATCTCTCAAACAACCCTGCAACCAAATACAAGAAATCTCTTGTGTCCCCAACACACCCAATACAATGGTAAATTGTATAGGTGCCCTAGTTCAGCGAAGAGATGGTGATAAAAGGGTAGTATGGATAGTAGATATATGTTTTTGTAATCTAAAAATATAAAAACAGCAAGGTAGCAAGTAACAAAAGTGAGCACAAACGGTATTGCAATGCTTAAAAACAAGGCCTAGGGTTCATACTTTCACTAGTGCAATCTCTCAACAATGCTAACATAATTGGATCATATAATCATCCCTCAATGTGCGATAAAGAATCACTCCCAAGTTCCTATTAGCGGAGAAAATAAGATAGAAATTGTTTGTAGGGTACAAAACCACCTCAAAGTTATCCTTTCTGATCGATCTATTGAGCTATTCCTATAAGTGTCACAAACAGCCCTAGAGTTCGTACTAAAATAACACCATATGACACACATCAACCAACTCTAATGTCTCCTAGATACTCCAATGTCACCACAAGTATCCGTGAGTTGATTATACGATATGCATCAAACAACTTCATAATCATAATATTCAATCCACACAAAGAACTCCAAGGAGCACCCCAAAGTTTCTATCGGAGAAAAGATAATGAAAACATGCATCAACCCCTATGCATAGATTACCCCAATGTCACCTCGGGAATCCGCGAGTTGAGTGCCAAAACATATATCAAGTGAATCAATATAATACCCATTGTCACCATGGGTATTCATATGCAAGACATACATCAAGTGTTCTCAAATCTGAAATATTCAATCTGACAATAACGAAACCTCAAAGGGAAAAGATTCGATTCATCACAACAAGGATAAAGAGGGAAGAAACACCATATGATCCAACTATATTAACAAAGCTCGCGGTACATCAAGATCGTGCCAAATCAAGAACGCGAGAGAGAGAGAGATGAAACACATAGCTACTGGTACAAACCCTCAGCCCCAAGGGTGAACTACTCCCTCCTCGTCATGGAGACCGCCGGGATGATGAAGATGGCCTCCGGTGATGATTTCCCCTCTCCGGCAGGGTGCCGAAAAAAGGCTGTAGATGAGATCGTCGAGGTACAGAGGCTTGCGGCGGCGTAAAAACTCATCTAGCTAACTTTTGGGGGTTTCTGAATATATCTGATTTTTCAGTGTTGGAATTACGCGAAGAGGGGCCACGGGGGGCCCACGAGGCACCAGGGCGCGCCTGGGGGGGCAGGCGTGCCCAGGTGGCTCGTGTGGCCCCTGTGGCTCTTCTGCTGCTAATCCGAAGCTTCCTGGGTCTGTTTCCTTCCAGAAAAAATCGTCAAAAAGTTTCGCTATAGTTGGACTTCGTTTGATATGGATTTTCTGGAAAACCAAAAACAAGCAGAAAACAACAACTGGCACTGGGCACTAGGTCAATATGTTAGTCCATAAAAATCATATAAAAGCCATATAAAAGTGCACCAAAATCATACAAAACTATAATAAACATGGCATGAATACTTCATAAATTATAGATACGTTGGAGACGTATCACATGTCATCTTGCTTAAGGCGTTACTCCGTTCTTTATGGACTGAATACACTAGATGCATGCTGGATAGCTGTCGATGTGTGGAGTAATATTAGTAGATGCAGGCAGGAGTCGATCTACTTGTCTCGGACGTGATGCCTATATACATGATCATTGCCTTGGATATCGTCATGATGATTTGGTTTTCTATCAATTGCCCAACAGTAATTTGTCTACCCACCGTATGCTATTTTCTTGAGAGAAGCCTCTAGTGAAAACTATGGCCCCCGGGTCTATCTAAATCGTATATTAAAAACCCTAAAAATATCTTGCTGCACTTTTCTTTTATTTATTTTATTTTGTATTTTTGTTTAATCTATCTGTCTATCACCATACAATTTAATCTTGCAATTGACCGCCGAGGGATTGACAACCCCTCGTTTGCGTTGGGTGCAAGGATTTGTTGTTTGTGTGCAGGTACTGCTAACGAGGTGTTACGTGATTCTCCTACTGGATTGATAACCTTGGTGTCATAACTAAGGGAAATACTTACCTCTACTATGCTGCATTATCCCTTCCTCTTCGGGGAAAATACCAACGCAAGCTACAAGTAGCAGGAAGAATTTTTGGCGCCGTTGTCGGGGAGACATCATCAACATCTATCAAGTACCTTCGCATAAACTCTCATCTCCTTGCATTTATTTTATTTGCCTCTCATTTTCATCTCCCCCACTTCTAAAAAGTTTTTAAAAAAATACAAAAATATTTTTCGTTTGCCTTTTTCTTGTTTCCTTGCTTGTTATCTTGTTTGCGTAGCCACGATGTCTCAGGAAAATACAAAATTGTGTGATTTTTCCAATACTAATAATAATGATTTTATTAGTACTCCGATTGCTCCTCCCGCCGCTAGTGCGGAGACTTGTGATATTAATGCCGCTTTGCTAAATCTTGTTATGAAAGAACAATTTTCTGGTAGTCCTACTGAAGATGATGCATCCCATCTTAACACTTTCGTAGAATTGTGTGATATGCAAAAGAAAAAATATGCGGATAATGATATTTTGAAATTAAAATTATTCCCATTCTCATTACGGGATCGTGCAAAAATTTGGTTTTCATCTTTACCACGAAATAGTATCGATTCTTGGGATAGGTGTAAAGATGCTTTTATTACCAAGTATTTTCCTCCCACGAAAATTATTTCACTTAGAAATCAAATTATGAATTTCAAGCAACTTGATGATGAACATGTTGCCCAATCTTGGGAAAGGATGAAATTAATGATAAGAAATTACCCTACTCATGGTTTAAATTTATGGATGATCATACAAAAAAATTATGCGGGATTAAATTTTGTTTCTAGAAATCTTTTAGATTCCGCCGCGGGTGGTACTTTTATGGAAATTACTTTGGGGGAAGCTACTAAATTACTTGATAATATTATGGCAAATTATTCAAAATGGCATACTGAAAGAGTTCCTACTAGTAAAAAAGTGAATTATGTTGAAGAAATTAATACTTTGAGTGATAAAGTTGATGCGCTTATGAAATTGGTTGCTAGCAAAAGTGCTCCTATTGATCCTAATGATGTGCCATTGTCCACTTTTATTGAGCAAAATAATGATCCCGTAGATGTGAATTTTGTCTCGTGACACAATTTTAATAGTAATGCTTATAGAGGTAATTTCAATGCTAGACCGTTTCCTGGAAATTCCTCTAATAATTATGGAAATCCTTATGGTAATTCTTATAATAATAATAATAATAATAATAGGATGCCCTCTGATCTTGAAATTAATATTAAAGAATTTATTAATGCTCAAAAAGTTTTCAACACTACGATAGAAGAAAAAATGAGTAAGCTTGATGATATGTCTAGGAGAATTGATAGATTATTCATGATGTGAAAAATCTTAAGACTAAAATTTTGCCACCCAAAATTGATATTAATGAATCAATTAAAGATTTATATGTCTCCATGGATGAGAGTAAGAAAAGAACCGCTATGCTAAAAGCTAAAGGAGAATTTTTAGAAAAAGCGATTCCTCCCGGTTTTTATCGTAGTAACGATGAGGATATTAAAATGATTGGTGTTTCATCTATTGATTCTTTGTTTAGCAAAATTAAACTTGATGAAAAGGGGACTGAAGAAGAGTCAACTTTAGCTAAAGAGCGTCCCCATAATTCGGAGGGTGAAAATCTTGATAAGAAAATTGATAAAAGTGGGTCTGGAGAGGTAAAAACTTTAACTAGCGATGTGCCCACTATCTTGGATTACAAAGATTTTAATTATGATAGTTGTTCTTTGATTGAGTGTATTTCTTTGTTACAATCCATGTTAAATTCACCCAACGCTTATGAGCAAAATAAGGCTTTTACTAAACACATCGTAGAAGCAATGATGAAAGCGTTAGAAGAAAAGCTAGAACTAGAAATTTCAATTCCTAGAAAATTATATGATGAGTGGGAACCCACCATTAAAGTTAAAATTAAAAATTATGAGTGCAATGCTTTACGTGATTTGGGTGCTAGCGTTTCCATAATTCCAAAATCTCTACGTGATGTGCTAGGCTTTACCAATATAGATGAATGTTCTCTTAATTTGCATCTTGTGGATTCTACTATTAAAAAGCCTTAGGGTAGAATTAATGATGTTCTTATTCTTGCAAATAGGAACTATGTGCCCGTTGATTTTATTGCACTTGACATTGAATGCAATCCTTCATGCCCCATAATACTTGGTAGACCGTTCTTACGAACCATAGGTGCTGTTATTGACATGAAAGAAGGGAATATAAAATTTCAGTTTCCATTAAAAAAGAGTATGGAGCATTTCCCTAGGAAAAGAATTAAAGCACCATATGAATCCATTATGAGGGCCACTTATGGAATCAACTTGAAAGATGACAATACTTGAAACTATGCATTATGCCTAGCTAGGGACATAAAACAATAGCGCTTGTTGGGAGGCAACCCAATGAATAAAATAAATTTTTACCTTTTGCTTATGTTATTGTGTGTTTTCATATTTATGCTACTGTTATGATTGTTTTTTTGTGTTTTTAATTAGTGTTTGTGCCAAGTAAAGCCTTTAGGATGATTTGGAAGATAGTATAATTGATGCTATTTGGAAAACAGAAAGTTTTGCGTCCAGTTCTGAAATTTTTACACAGTATTTTTATATGAATTTCCCACGTTTTTATAATTTTTCAGAATTTTTGGAGTTACATAAATATGGCGTTTAAATAGATCTCTGTAGACTGTTCTGTTTTTGACAGATTCTGTTTTTGATGCACTACTTGCTTGTTTTGATGAAACTATGGATTGTATCGGGGGGTATAAGCCATGGAGAAGTTAGAATATAGTAGGTATATTGCAAAAATAAAATATGAATGGGTTTGCAACAGTACTTAAAGTAGCGATTTAATTTGTTATACTAACGGATCTCACGAAGGTTTTGTTGAGTTTTGTGTGATTGAAGTTTTCAAGTTTTGGGTGAGATCACGATGGATGAAGGAATAAGGAGTGGCAAGAGCCTAAGCTTGGGGATGCCCATGGCACCCCAAGGTAATATTCAAGGAAGACTCAAGCGTCTAAGCTAGGGGATGCCCCGGAAGGCATCCCCTCTTTCTTCTACCAACCATCGATAATTTTACTTTGAGCTATATTTTTATTCGTCACATGATATGTGTTTTACTTGGAGCGTCTTGTATTATATGAGTCTTTGCTTTGTTTGCTTTTTAGTTTGTCACAATCATCCTTGCTGAACAGACCTATTTTGAGAGAGCCACACGTTCATCATAATTTGTTAGAATACTCTATGTGCTTCACTTAAATTTTTTGAGCTAGGCAGTTGCTCTAGTGCTTCACTTAAATCTTTTTGAGCACGGTGGTGGCTATATTTTGAAGAAATGAACTCTCATGCTTCACTTATATTATTTTTAGAGTTGACAAGATTAAAATTTTGAAGAAATAAACTCTCATGCTTCACTTATATTATTTTGAGAGTTGATAAGATTGAAATTTTGAAGAAATATTTGCACTCTCATGCTTCACTTAAATCTTTTTGAGAGTTGATGATAGTAATGGTAATTTGCACAAGATATGAATTTGGTCCCAAAGTGATGAATATTCAAGAGGGATATAATAAAAACTTTCATATAGATCATTGGATATGATAAGTATGATTCCTTGCAATAGTTTTGCGATATGGAGATGATGATATGTGAGTCATGTTAGTGAGTAATTGTGATTTAGTAAGAATATTAGTGTTAAGGTTTGTGATTCCCTACGCATGCACATCAAGTCAATAGTTATGCAAAGAAATTATATCCTACTTATGGTGCATTATTCGGTGTTAGTTATGTTCAATGCATGTTTATGACCGTTTTCGCTTTTTGGTTGGTTGCTTCTCAATCTATTTGCTAGCCTTCATTTGTACTAAGCGGAAATACTGCTTGTGCATCCAAACTCTTTAAACCCAAGTTGTGCCAGATGAGTCCACCATATCTACCTATACGCGGTATTTCCATGTCGTTCCAAGTAAATTTGCGTGTGCCAACTCTAATTTTCAAAATAATTTTTCTTTTTTGTGTGCCCGTACCGCTCATGAGGTGAAAGGGGGTGGCCAATATTTTCCATGCTAGGTGGGTTATTCTCACGATGAGTGTTTATTCACTTGTCATTGCACGAGAGTGTGGCAGGTAATAGGGATGCCCAGTCCCGAAATGAAATGAAATGAAAAATTTTATATGATGATAATAATAAATTCCTTGGAAAGTGTTGGTATGGAGGGCACCCGTGGATACGGCTAGCCATGGATTGTGAAAGAATGGTGGAAAGGAAATAAACTTTACTTTCTGTTTGGGAACCGCCTATAATGTATCTAGCATGGAAGATATTGGGAATTCTCGTTCGTTTTCGTTGATAGGAAAAGCATGCCTCCCCAAAAAATTTACCTCTCTAATTTAAGCCTTGAACTCTGGCACATTAGCAAATCGCTGCTTCCCTCTGCGAAGGGCCTATCTATTTACATTTATGCAATTTTTATTTTTATTTGAGTCTCCATCTTCTCTTATAAAGCACCAACTAGAGAGCACTATTGTCATACTTGTGCATTGGATGTAGCTAATATGGAGTGTGTTTCATGAATGGATCAATGATTGAGCATAATGGGCTAGGGATATCTTTCTTTAGCGTTGATATTTTGAAAAGCATGGTTGCTTGTTAGTATGCTTGAGTATTTATATCTTCATGTCAAACAATAGACTATTGCTTTGAATCCTTCAAGTCCATATGTCCATGCTATAAAAGAAAAGAATATATGATGAATATGATAGGCAGCATTCCACATCAAAAATTCTGTTTTTATCATTTACCTACTCGAGGATGAGCAGGAATTAAGCTTGGGGATGCTGATACGTCTCCAATGTATCTATAATTTTTGATTGTTCCATGCTGTTATATTATCAATCTTGGATGTTTTTATATACATTTATAGCAATTATATATCATTTTTTGGGACTAACCTATTAACTTAGTGCCCAGTGCCAGTTGCTGTTTTCTGCCTGTTTTTGGTTTTACATAATATGAATACCAAACGAAGTCCAAATGCCACGAAACCTTTTGGAGATTTTTTTCTGGACATAACCAACACAAGAAGCTTCGGGAGAACACCAGAAGCCCCAGGAGGTGGCCACGAGCCACTAGGGCGCGCCTGGGGGGGGGGGGGCAGGCACGCCCTGGTGCCTCGTGGGCCCACCTCTGCCTCTTTTGAACTAATTCCACCACTATAAATTCCCAAAAATCGGGAAACCAACAGAGGAGTCTACAAAATACTTTTTCCGCCGCCGCAAGCTTCTGTTCTTGAGAGATCCCATCTGGAGGCCTTTTCCGGTGCTCCGCCGGAGGGGGAATCGATCATGGAGGGGCTCTACATCAACCTTGATGCCCTTCCGATGATGCGTGAGTAGTTTACCACAGACCTTCGGGTCCATAGTTAGTAGCTAGATGGCTTCTTCTCTCTTTTTGTTCTTCAATACAATGTTCTCCTCGATGTTCTTGGAGTTCTATCCGATGTAATCACTTTTTGTGGTGTGTTTGTTGGGATTCGATGAATTGTGAGTTTATGATCAGATTGTCCATGAATATTATTTGAGTCTTCTCTGATCTCTTTTATGCATGATTATTATAGCTTCGTATTTCTTCTCCGATCTATTGATTTGGTTTGGCTAACTAGATTGATTTATCTTGCCATGGGAAGAGGTGCTTTGTAATGGGTTCGATCTTGCGGTGCTCAATCCTAGTGACAAAAAGGGACATGACACGTATGTATCGTTGCTATTAAGGGTAAAAGGATGGGGTTTATTCATGTGTGAGTTTACTTTGTCTACATCATGTCATCTTGCTTAAGGCGTTACTCCGTTCTTTATGGACTTAATACACTAGATGCATGCTGGAGAGCGGTCGATGTGTGGAGTAATAGTAGTAGATGCAGGCAGGAGTCGGTCTACTTGTCTCGAACGTGATGCCTATATACATGATCATTGCCTTGGATATTGTCATGATTATTTGCTTTTCTATCAATTGCCCAACAGTAATTTGTCTACCCAGCGTATGCTATTTTCTTGAGAGAAGCCTCTAGTGAAAACTATGCCCCCCGGGTCTATCTAAATCATATATTAAAAACCCTAAAAATATCTTGCTGCACTTTTATTTTATTTATTTTATTTTGTATTTTTGTTTAATCTATCTATCGATCACCATACAATTTAATCTTGCAATTGACTGCCGAGGGATTGACAACCCCTCGTTTGCGTTCGGTGCAAGGATTTGTTGTTTGTGTGCAGGTACTGCTAACGAGGTGTTGCGTGATTCTCCTACTGGATTGATAACCTTGGTTTCATAACTGAGGGAAATACTTACCTCTACTGTGTTGCATCATCCCTTCCTCTTCGGGGAAAATACCAACGCAAGCTACAAGTAGCAACAACAAGAACAAAAGAGTTTGTAAAAGTTTTTCTTTGTCACTTTCAGTTTGTCAACTGAATTGCTTGAGGACAAGCAATGAGTTAAGCTTGGGGGAGTTGATACGTCCCAAACGTATCTACTTTTCCAAACACTTTTGATCTAGTTTTGGACTCTAATTTGCATGATTTGAATGGAACTAATCCGGACTGACGCTGTTTTCAGCAGAAGTGCCATGGCGTTGTTTTTGTTCAGAAATAAAAGTTCTCGGATGGACCTGAAAATTTACGGAGAATTATTTTAGAATATATAAAAAATATTGGCGCAAAGATCCACCAGAGAGGGGGCCACCAGGTGCCACAGCCTGGGGGCGCGCCCACCCTCCCAGGGCGCGCCTAGCAGGCTTGTGGGCCCCTGGAAGCTCTGTTTGCCCTAACACCAATGCTATAAGTACCTATTCATGGAGAGAAAAATTAGAGAGAAAGAATCATTGCATTTTACGATACAGAGCCGCCGCCACCTCCTGTTCTTCATTGGGAGGGCTGATCTGCAGTCCGTTCGGGGTTCCGGAGAGGGGGATTCGACGTCGTCGTCATCATCAACCATCCTCCATCACCAATTTCATGATGCTCACCACCGTGTGTGAGTAATTTCTTCATAGGCTTGCTGGACGGTGATGGGTTGGATGAGATTTACCATGTAATCGAGTCAATTTGTTAGGGTTTTGATCCCTAGTATCCACTATGTTTTGAGATTGATGTTGTTATGACTTTGCTATGCTTAATGCTTGTCACTAGGGCCCGAGTGCCATGATTTCAGATCTGAACCCTTTATGTTTTCATGAATATATTTGTGTTCTTGATCCTATCTTGCAAGTTATACGCACCTATTACGTGTTATGATCCTCATACCCCAAGGTGACAATAATTGGGATTCTTTTCGGTGATTACCGTAGTTTGAGGAGTTCATGTATTCACTATGTGCTAATGCTTTGTTCTGGTTCTCTATTAAAAGGAGGCCTTAATATCCCTTAGTTTCCTTAAGGACCCCGCTGCCACGGGAGGGTAGGACAAAAGATGTCATGCAAGTTCTTACTATAAGCACGTATGACTATATACGGAATACATGCCTACATTACATTGATGAATTGGAGCTATTGTGTATCACCCTAGGTTGCGACTGTTACATGATGAATGTCATCCAACATAATTATCCATCACTGATCCATAGCCTACACTTTTCACATATTGGTCTTTGTTAAGTTACTTTCGTTGCTGCTGCTGTTACAATCACTACAAAACTGCTTATGTTACTGTTACTATTGCTATCAAAACTATCATACTACTGTGCTACTAAACACTTTGCTGCAGATATTTAGTTCTCCAGGTGTGGTTGAATTGACATCTCAACTGCTAATACTCGCAAATATTCTTTGGCTCCCCTTGTGTCGAATCAATAAATCTGGGTGAAATACTACCCGCGAAAACTATTGCGATCCCCTATACTTGTGGGTTATTATGTACCAGGATGTGCAATGATCTAGCGTAACATGTATTACAATGATTGAAAGGATCGATATGGTTGACTAGAGGGGGGGTGAATAGGTAACTACCAATTTTTAGCTTTTATTAACAAATTAGGGTTAGCAACAAAATAGGTTGTCTAGATGTGCAACTAGGTGAGCAACCTATATGATGCTAACAACAACAACAACAACACAAGCAAGCAAAGGAAGTAACACAAGTAAAGCTTGCACAAGGTAAAGGTATGAAGTAACCACAAGTGGAGCCGGTGAAGACGAGGATGTGTTTCCAAAGTTCCTTCCCTTTGAGAGGAAGTACGTCTCCGTTGGAGCAGTGTGGAGAACAATGATCCCCAAGAAGCCACTAGGGCCACCGTATTCTCCTCACGCCCTCACACAATGCGAGGTGCCGTGATTCCACTAGTGGTGCCCTTGAAGGCGGCAACCAAACCTTTACAAACAAGTTTGGGGCAATCTCCACAACTTAATTGGAGGCTCCCAACACTACCACGAAGCTTCACCACAATGGAATGTGGCTCCGAGGCGACCTCAACCGTCTAGGGTGCTCAAACACCCAAGAGTAACAAGATCCGCAAGGGATTAGTAGGGGGAATCAAATTTCTCTTGGTAGAAGTGTAGATCGGGGCCTTCTCAACCAATCCCTAAAGAATCAACAAGTTTGATTGGCTAGGGAGAGAGATCGGGCAAGAATAAGCTTTTGGAGCAACAATGGAGCTTGGGGGAAGAGGTCAACCTTAGGAAGAAGAAGACCCCCTCCTTATATAGAGGGACAAAAATCCAACTGTTTTCTGCCCTGTGCCCGTAGCCAAGCGGTACTACCGCTCCTAGGAGCGGTACTACCGCTTAGGCGGTACTACCCCACACACGCCTGAACTGCACAGAATGCACAACGGTAGTGCCGCCGGAGCGGTACTACCGCTTCCCCTGGCGGTACTACCGCTTAGAGAGTTTAGACCAGGTGAGGCAGCAGTAGTAGAGGCAGCTAGGGCGGCAGTACCGTGCGAAGCGGTACTACCGTCCTAGTACCGCTCTACTACCGCTTAAGGGAAAATGGAAACAGAAGCGCGCACGGAGGAAACCCCGCAATTGGTAGTGGCGGCGGTAGTACGGGCGGTAGTACCGCCAGAGCGGTACTACCGTGCTACTACCGTGAAATGCAAACCGGCAACAGAGAGTTGCACGCTCGGGGAAACCCCAAGCGGCAGTGCCACGGACGTACCCAGCGGTACTACCGCTTGCATAAGCGGTACTACCGTGGCTACCAGCGGTACTACCGCTTGCATGCCACTGAAAATCCACACAAAACTTAGGAAAGGCTCCAGAGAGGGGAAAGGAGGCTGTGGGTGCAAATGGGGCTGTGTACGTGTTGATTCCACCCATACCTTTCCAACGCGGACCCCCTCTTTATAGTACGGGTTTCCTACGACTCAAATCCACCAAAAAGAAATCGTCGGAAAATAACCGTCTTCACTCTTTACCATCGAGGGGGGATAAACCGTCTCGTGCCTATCAATATAATCTCTGAAAAGGTCAATGCACACGATTAGTCCGCAAAACGCATTGTCATCAATCATCGAAACCACTGGGGTAAAATATGCCCTAACAATCTCCCCCTTTTCGGTGGATTGATGACAACACGGGATTTGCACAAAGGAAATAAGAGATAAGAATGCAAACCAACTATCTACAAAATATAGACAGGCTCCCCCTAGATGTGTGCACTACTTGAGTATGCCTTTGGAATGCAAAGTGCACACACTAGGATCAACACTCCCCCTATATTTTATAGATAGGGCAAAACTTGCAACAACATAATATACAATGCTAAGCATGATTGCAATAAGAGCAATAAGCATAAACTCACACACAACGAGACATAATTAAGATAACTAGGGTAGCATATGTCTTACACCATATGATAGAGTCTCACACCAAACCAAAGCACACGAAGATAAAGGAGTTCACAAGCAAGAAATCGAAGCAAATAAAGGCAAGCTTGTGACTCAGCAACACCCTGCAGAAATCAAATGCAAACCCCAGTCCTAGACTCTCTCCCCCTTTGGCATCGAGACACCAAAAGGGCAAAGAGTGACACTACGCGCCAACAGGTGGTAGCACTAGTCTCCTCCCATGGACTCGTCGGAGTCCTCAGCATCGGACTCCTCGTCAGACATCTCCTCCGAATCTTCAGGATCCTCAGACTATTAGTCCTCGTGCTCCTGCTCCGGAGCGGGTGCCGATCCGCCGGTGATGGAATCATCCGAGTCAGTCCAGCGGGAGTAGGATGAAATCCACTTGTCTTCGGGAGTAATAACTGCCTCAGAACCGCTTTCAAACGCAATATCAAGCTTCCTCATGATGGCCTTCCTCTGCTGACGTGCCTTCTTGGCATCCACATGTGCCAAGTACATCTTGTGTTGAACATCCGTCTGGAGACAAAACAACTTCTTCACCTTGTTCTTGAGCTTGGCAGCCCAACCAGACGAACCAGACGAGTGCTCGGGGTCGGGCACATAGTCAGAATCCTCCACATCCTCCTCAGAAGCAAGTGGCACGCTCGCAGCACGACGGGTGGGAGCCCAGAGCTCCTTCTGACGCAAGTTGATCGTCTCATGAGTAGTCAGAGGCCCGGTCTCAAGCTGCTCCCCAGGGAACATGGCAGTCCAAGTGTTCACAATGAGTCTGAAGATGAAGGGAGCATAGATCGGCACGTGATCACCATAGGTTGCATTCACAAGCTCCTTCCACATAACATGAGAGACGTCCAAAACAGCTCCCGTGCCCTTCTCAGAGTGGCACAACAACAGCATATCCACCAGGTGTCCGTGCACCATGTCCAAGTTGCCAACCCGAGGAAATAGAGTGTGCCGGAAAATGCGATGCATAAGATCAAAGAAAGGTTTCAGCTCCTTCTTGGATCCCTTATCTGTCGGAGTGATAGTCATGTCGGGAAGCAGATTGTCCTTGTGAGAAGGTCCACCCTCATGGTGAGGGCGCAGACCAAGGGGCTTCTTCAGCCCCTCATCGGGATAGCCCAGAAGACCCATGAACTCACCCCAAGTGGCACGAAGCTGTCTACCGTGAGTCATCCAAATCATAGTCCTGTCCTCACTTGTCCCAAACCACACTATTGCAAAGAACTGTGCAACCAACTCTGCATCAAAGTCATAGTTGAAGGTCATGACGGGCACAATGTTGAACTGCACACAAAGGTCAAGAGCTTCTCCAAAGTATGCACGGTCCTTCTCCATATGCTCAATGTTGATGGACTTGGTCCTGACAAACAGATTTTTCTTGGCCTTGATCCTGTCAAAATACACCAAAGATTGATCCTTGGTCCAGAAGGGACGGCTCACAAGAGATGCGTCTTGAGGACGACAGTAGGGGTTCCTCTCGCGGTACTGCCAATACTCATTTTGCTTCATTTCAGCTGCAGTCTTGACAGGAGATTTGTTTTTGCGAGCAACAGACTTGGCGCTAGACTTGCCCTTGTTTCTGGCTAACTGACGACGAGCAGGTGGTGGTGTCGGGGCAGCCTCTTCTTCTTCCTCTCCCTCAGAATAGACAGGCCTGGCGTAATGGGTGCGCCCACTCTTGGATGGAGGATTCGCACTCTTGCGACGAGCCTTGGAGCTACTACCACCTGAACCAGACACAACACAGCGAGGAAAAGCATGAATAAAACCTATGCATAAGCCAAGAAGAAACAAAACTGAGAAATGAAATGTTAGTGGATAATTCTGGAAGTTGGGACCTCGAGCGGTAGTACCGCGGACCTGGGGCGGTAGTACCGCCCGAGCGGTAGTACCGCTGCACTGGAGCGGTAGTACCGCTCTGGGAACTGACGCACGACCTTTCCCAGATCCGGTAGTACCGGAGATCACAAATTCAAAAAAATATACCACTAAAACTTCAATCCTCCTATCTAGCAGTCATCCAACATCCTACTCAAGCCCTGATTTAGCCAAAAATCGAGAAACCAACATGCATTGCCCAAGAAACCTAGATTCAAAGGAGAGAACGGTAGGAACAACGAAAGGGGGCAATACCGGGTTCCATGGCGAGAGGAGATGGTGGGGATGGACTCCACCGGACGGAAACGTGGAAGACGGCACGGAATCGGCCAGCCAGAGTGGCGGACGGGGCAGTTCTTCGTCGCCTGTGAGAGAGAGAGGCGTGGGGAGGAAAAGTGAAAGGGTATGGGGGAGTTAGAACTCCCCCTGCCCGACACTTAACCCCACAGCGTCCCTCTAAGCGGTAGTACCGCTAGGAGTAGCGGTAGTACCTCCCCGGTACTACTGCCGGGCAGGAGGACCAGTAGTACCGCTCGAACGGTACTACCGCTGGCTTGGACCGGTAGTACCGCTTGAAGCGGTAGTACCGCTCCCGCACAGCGGTAGTACCGCAGACAGGGAGACAGAACAGCCCAAAGAAAATAAAAAAATGACTTATGCAAAAACTAGGGGTTTGAGAGAGGATAGGCTTAGGTTGGAGACTCGAAAACACCGCAAATGGGAAGGGATCTTCCATGGTCAAAGGCAACAAAAAACAAGAGCACACATGGAGTGATCCAACACAAGAAAGCCTAGAACAACAAAACACAACTCAAACCCAACGAACAAAACCTCTCAAAGAGAGGGCGGTGACCGAAGTCACCTATGTTTGAGTCAATTGGTATGGCACCGCGAAGATTTTAACCTTGGGCCCATGACCAAAACTCATCCTTGAAGCACATGAACCATAAAAAAATGGCTAAAGTGAAAGACTTGATCAATTTATGCATAATGGGGGAGGAAGAGTTCATTGAGAGAACAACACTCCCCCTATGTCCATGCCTACATCTAGAACAAGATAATCATGATGAATGTGGTGGGGTGTGACGAGATTCAAGACACGTTGCTCGAATCAATGATATTTAGCTCATGCCTTAACTCGCGAAATCTTGCTTCATCCAATGGCTTCGTGAAAATATCCGCTAGTTGCTCTTGAGTTCCAACATGAATAATATCAATCTCTCCATGCTTGACATGATCCCGGATGAAATGATGACGAATCTCAATGTGCTTCGTCTTGCTATGTTGCACCGGATTGTAGGAGATCTTGATTGCACTTTCATTGTCACAGAAAAGAGGCACTTTGTCACAAGTGACACCGTAATCCTTTAAAGTTTGCCTCATCCATAGCAATTGAGCACAACAACTTGCGGCGGCTACATACTCGGCCTCGGTGGTGGAGAGAGACACACAATTTTGCTTCTTCGAAGACCAACTCACCAAAGAGCGACGAAGGAATTGGCACCCTCCGGAAGTTGACTTCCTATCCACACGATCTCCCGCCCAATCCGAGTCCAAATATCCCGTGAGATCAAAGCTTGCTCCTTTGGGGTACCATAAGCCAAAGTTTGGGGTATGAGCCAAATATCGAAAGATTCGCTTGACCACCACCAAGTGACTTTCCTTAGGCGCGGCTTGAAATCGTGCACACATTCCCACACTCAACATGATATCCGGCCTAGATGCACAAAGGTAAAGCAAGGACCCAATCATGGAACGGTATACCTTTTGATCCACCGCTTTACCATTGGGATCGATGTCAAGTTGGCACTTGGTAGGCATTGGAGTCTTGGCCGGCTTGACATCTTCTAGCTTGAATCTCTTGAGCATGTCTTGGGTATATTTGGCTTGGTTGATGAAGGTTCCTTATCTTCTTTGCTTGACTTCGAACCCAAGAAAGAACTTCAACTCTCCCATCATAGACATCTCAAAATTCTCGGTCATGAGTGCGGCAAACTCATCATTGAAAGCTTTGTTAGGAGAACCAAAGATAATATCATCAACATATAGTTGGCATATGAACAAATCCCCTTTAACCTTCTTAGTAAAAAGAGTGGGATCGATTTTCCCAATTTCAAACCCACGGTCTTGCAACAACTCGGTAAGGTGCTCATACCACGCATGTGAGGCTTGCTTAAGGCCATAGAGTGCCTTATCGAGTTTGTATACATGATTGGGGAACTTGGGATCCTCGAACCCTGGGGGTTGTTTGACATATACCAACTCATTAAGAGGACCATTAAGAAATGCACTCTTCACATCCATTTGTTGTAACTTAAAATCATGATGAGAAGCATATGCAAGCAACATACGAATAGATTCAAGACGAGCAACGGGAGCAAAGGTTTCACCGTAGTCGATACCCTCGACTTGGGAGTAGCCTTGTGCCACCAATCTTGCCTTGTTTCGAGTGACAACACCGTTCGTATCTTGCTTGTTCTTGAAGATCCATTTGGTTCCAATGACATTATGATTCTCCGATGGCCTTGGCACCAATGTCCACACTTTGTTGCGCTCGAAGTTGTTGAGTTCATCATGCATGGCTTCAAGCCAATCCGTGTCCTCGAGCGCCTCATGTACCTTTTGGGGTTCAACACAAGAAACAAACGCGTGATGCTCACAAAAGTTTGTTAATTGTCTACGAGTGGTTACCCCCTTCTTCAAACTTCCATAAACATTCTCCAAGACATGTTGTTGATGCTTGAGTTTAGAAGCAATCTTGGCGGAACGACGCTCCAATAACTCCTCCGAAGTCACTTGAGGAGGATCATCTTGAACATCTTGAGCGTTATCTTGAGCTTGCTCTTGATCATGAGCTTGCCCTTGATCTTGAGCTTGCTCGGTGTTGTGATCTTGATCTTGGGCATCATTTGGTGTATCACCATCATCTTGAGGTTGATCTGGCCCTTGATCTTGATCACTTGGTTGAGGGCCTTCGGTTTGTTCTTCGGAAGCGTGTGGGTCCATGGTTGGTGATGGCTCCACTTGCGTAGAGCATTGTCCTTCTCCTTCGGCCACAAGGGGTTCCTCAATGGGGAGTATTTGACCAATCCCCATTCTTCTTATGGCTTGGGGAGGAATTTCATCACCTACATCACAGAGACCACTTTGCTTCACTTGGGAGCCATTATTTTCATCGAACTCTACGTTACACGTCTCCTCAATAAGTCCGTTGGACTTGTTGAGGACACGGTAAGCATGAGAGTTTGTAGCATAACCAACAAATATGCCCTCTTGAGCTCTAGATTCGAATTTAGACAAACGAGTACCTTTCTTGAGAATGAAACACTTACATCCGAACACCCGAAAGTACTTGAGGTTGGGCTTGTTACCGGTAAGTATCTCATATGGAGTCTTGTTCAAGCCTTTGCGGAGGTAGAGCCGATTGGATGCATGGCATGCGGTGTTGATGGATTCGGCCCAAAAGTTGTATGGAGACTTGAATTCTGCCATCATGGTCCTTGCCGCGTCCATCAACATCCGGTTCTTCCTCTCCGCTACACCATTTTGTTGAGGGGTATATGGTGCGGCGTATTGATGCTTGATCCCCTCATCACTAAGAAACTCATCCAAGGTGTAGTTCTTGAACTCAGTACCGTTGTCACTTCTAATCATCAATATCTTTGCCTCATGTTGACGTTGAGCTTCATTGGCAAAGTCGATGATAGTTTGTTGGGTCTCGCTCTTCCTCTTGAAGAAATATACCCAAGTGTATCTCGAATAGTCATCCACAATCACCAAGCAATACTTTCTTCCCCCAAGACTATCAAAGGATGGAGGTCCAAAGAGATCCATGTGAAGGAGCTCCAAGGGCCTCTTCGAGTAGATGATAGTCGTGGGTCGATGAGCCGTCTCATGTAGCTTTCCTTCGATACAAGCACTGCAAGCACGATCTTTGGCAAAACTCACATTTCTTAGTCCACGAACGTGATCCCCCTTGAGGAGACTTTGCAAAGATCTCATATTGACATGGGCTAGTCGGCGATGCCAAAGCCATCCCACATCAACTTTAGCCATTAGGCAAGTCGCGGTCTTAGTGGGTCGCTCCGAGAAGTTAACCACATAGAGACCGTTCTCGACATGCCCAACAAAAGCTACTTTAAGAGTCTTGCTCCACAAAAGGGCCACGGTATCAAGGTCAAAGAATGTGGCAAAGCCCATAAGTGCAAGTTGACGAACGGAAAGTAAATTGTATGCAAGGGTCTCAACAAGCATGACTTTCTCAATTGATAAATCATGAGAAATCACAACCTTGCCAAGACCCAATACCTTAGATGTTGAGGCATCACCGAATTGAACATGGGTGGGCATAGATGAGCTTGGTTGCACGTCCACCACCAAATGCTTGCTCCCGGTCATATGATTTGTTGCTCCACTATCGAGCAACCATGATCCTCCACCGGAAGCAAACTCCTACAAGAGATCAATGCTTGGTTTTAGGTACCCATTTTTGAATGGGTCCTTTGATGTTAGTAACAAGGGTCTTAGGAACCCAAATAGACCATTCAATGTACTCATAATAAGAACCAACAAATTTGGCATAAACATGCCCATCACTAGCACGGCATAAAACATAAGAAGGGTTAAAGTCGCCGGCTTTGTTCGATGGAGTGTGTTTGTCCTTCTTGAAATTTCCACCCACCACCTTGTTCTTGTTCTCCTTATGAGCACCCTCTCCCTTCTTGACAAATACCTCTTTGAGAGGGAGAGGTTTCTTGGTCTTGTTGTTCTTCTTCTTCTTTGACTTGGGCACAAATCCAAGTCCCTCCTTTGCCACAACTTCCTTTTGATTGCTCAAAAGTTCGTTGAGGTTCTTCTCACCTTGTATGCAAGTCACTAGACCTTTCTCGAGTTGCTCTCGCAACTTGGCATTCTCCTCCACAAGATGCTCATGCTCACAGCAAGGGTTAGTATCAATGGCATTATCAATTAAAACAAACGGAGGACAAGTGGCTATTTCCGTTGTTAGCTTTACTTGGAGTTGATCATGAGACTCTTTGAGAGAGCCATGAGCACTCTTCAAAACCTTGTGGGCTTTGTCAAGTAGCTCAAACTCCTCCTTGAGTCTAGCATGGCCAACTCCAAGGTCAACCTTGTCGGATTTGAGCACACAAGTAAGAACTTGAGCATGTTCAAGATCTTTCTTTAGTTGAGCAAGGTCAACGTTGTGTGACTCCTCAAGAGCCAAACGAAGACCTCGCTCTTCCTCAAGAGCAATAGAAAGATCCGCAATCTCATCAGCATAATCACGACTATGGCCTTGCAAATTAGTGATAGTCTCTTCGTGGGACTCAATGATATCATTGGCCTCACCCAATTGTTCCAAGAGAGCAACAAAGTGCTTCTTGGTCTCACCTTTGAGCTTACTCAAGAACTTATCAAACTCGTTCTCATCAACCTTTACCATCTCACTATCATCCACACAATCCAACAATGAAGGAGTAGTAGTGGTAGTGGTTTTGATGTTGGAGGTTACCTTGTTGATACCTTTGGCCATGAGGCACTTGGCGATGATGTTCTCATTGGGGGCATCGAAGAGGGACACCGAGGTTGGAGAAGGGGTGGCAATGGCCACAGTGGCCGTTGCTAACACTTCATCACTTGTTTCATCATCATCATCGGAGTTGTACTCTTCTTGCACCACCAAGCCCTTTGGAGGCACCTTCTTGTTGAAATTGTTCTTGTTGGGGAAGGACTTGGCCTTGTCTTTGCGGATGAGCTTGCCACCATTGTCCTCCCTCATCTCATACGGACAATCCACCACAAAGTGACTCACATTGCCACAATTGTAGCAAGTCCTTACTCGTTGCTTGCCCTTTGAGTTGTTCTTGGAGGAGTTGGGCCTTGAGTTTCTCTTGTTGCCCCAAAATTGCCTTGACGCAAGAGCCATGTGCTCGTGGTAAGCATATTTGGTGTCTTCGGGGAAACTTTCTTCTTCTTCCTCTTCTTCTTCTTCCGTAATACCCTTGGCTTTCAAAGCAAGGTTGGGTGAGCCTTTCTTTGACCGGACACAAGCTAGAGCATTGTCGGCGGTCTTGTTCATGATGTTCATGGCAATAAACTCATCCAACACTTCACTTGAAGACAAGGTGTGGAAGTCCGGTCTTTGATGGATCACGGAGGACATGGACTTGTTGAATGGCATGATGGCCTTGAGAAACTTGCGCTTAATCCAATTATCATCCGTATCCTTGCTCCCATGATCTTGAAGAGCGACCGCAAGAGTTGTCATTCTCCGGTAGAGATCCCGAGGATCCTCATCTTCATTCATCACAAACTCATCGGCATCATCAAGCACCACTTCAAAGTTGGACCGTTGAATGCTTGAGCTCCCCTTGTACAAAGATATAATGTGTTCCCAACAATCCTTTGCACGGGAGAAGGGGCGCAAGTGAGCTAGATCTTCGGGAGGCACTGCGGATTGGAGGATGAACGATGCGGAGTGATTGTATTGATTGTCCGCCTCTTCTCTTGGAGTGAGGTTGCTTGGGTCATGTGGGTAGAAGCCTTGCTCGATGATTCTCCAAAGATTTGTTGAGCTGTGATTCAAATGAGACTTGATACGAAAAACCCAATTATCAAAATCACCCTTCACAAGCTTAGGAGGAGGACCAAGGTTGTTAATATGCGGTGTAGGGACCGGTCCTCCATAGACCGGGGAAGGGGAAACCGAGGCATAGGTTCCCGTCCCATTCTTATCATGAGGGGAAGAGGTTTGAGTGCCTTTAGCCGCTTCCTTGCCGGAATTGGCCACCGACACCGATGCGGTGGGATTAACCACAAGCAAAGGATCGGGAGTAGACTTCAACCCCTCAAGGAGTTCTTTAAGCATGGACTTGACCTCGGCCGTCATAGACGTCTTAAGTGAAGCCAGAGCTTCATTTAAGTCGTCTCGGGTGACCGAGTTCAACTCCATGGCCTCGGGCACTTCCTCAACCCGATCCCCGTCGTCAACCATACTCTTTGGGTGGTGAAACCCTTAATAAAGAGACGAGGCTCTGATACCAATTGAAAGGATCGATATGGTTGACTAGAGGGGGGTGAATAGGCAACTACCAATTTTTAGCTTTTCTTAACAAATTAGGGTTAGCGACAAAATAGGTTGTCTAGATGTGCAACTAGGTGAGCAACCTATATGATGCTAACAACAACAACAACAACAACAACAACAACAACAACAAAAACAACAACAACACAAGCAAGCAAGCAAAGGAAGTAACACAAGTAAAGCTTGCACAAGGTAAAGGTAAGAAGTAACCACAAGTGGAGCCGGTGAAGACGAGGATGTGTTTCCGAAGTTCCTTCCCTTTGAGAGGAAGTACGTCTCCGTTGGAGTGGTGTGGAGGCACAATGCTCCCCAAGAAGCCACTAGGGCCACCGTATTCTCCTCACGCCCTCACACAATGCGAGGTGCCGTGATTCCACTAGTGGTGCCCTTGAAGGCGGCGACCGAACCTTTACAAACAAGGTTGGGGCAATCTCCACAACTTAATTGGAGGCTCCCAACACTACCACGAAGCTTCACCACAATGGAATGTGGCTCCGAGGCGACCTCAACCGTCTAGGGTGCTCAAACACCCAAGAGTAACAAGATCCGCAAGGGATTAGTAGGGGGAATCAAATTTCACTTGGTGGAAGTGTAGATCGGGGCCTTCTCAACCAATCCCTAAAGAATCAACAAGTTTGATTGGCTAGGGAGAGAGATCGGGCAAGAATAAGCTTTTGGAGCAACAATGGAGCTTGGGGGAAGAGGTCAACCTTAGGAAGAAGAAGACCCCCTCCTTATATAGAGGGACAAAAATCCAACTGTTTTCTGCCCTGTGCCCGTAGCCAAGCGGTACTACCGCTCCTAGGAGCGGTACTACCGCTTAGGCGGTACTACCCCACACACGCCTGAACTGCACAGAATGCACAACGGTAGTGCCGCCGGAGCGGTACTACCGCTGCCCCTGGCGGTACTACCGCTTAGGGAGTTTAGACCAGGTGAGGCAGCAGTAGTAGAGGCAGCTAGGGCGGCAGTACCGTGCGAAGCGGTACTACCGTCCTAGTACCGCTCTACTACCGCTTAAGAGAAAATGGAAACAGAAGAGCGCACGGAGGAAACCCCGCAATTGGTAGTGGTGGCGGTAGTACGGGCGGTAGTACCGTCAGAGCGGTACTACCGTGCTACTACCGTGAAATGCAAACCGGCAACAGAGAGTTGCACGCTCGGGGAAACCCCAAGCGGCAGTGCCACGGACGTACCCAGCGGTACTACCGCTTGCATAAGCGGTACTACCATGGGTACCAGTGGTACTACCACTTGCATGCCACTGAAAATCCACAGAAAACTTAGTAAAGGCTCCAGAGAGGGGAAAGGAGGCTGTGGGTGCAAATGGGGCTGTGTACGTGTTGATTCCACCCATACCTTTCCAACGCGGACCCCCTCTTTATAGTACGGGTTTCCTACGACTCAAATCCACCAAAAAGAAATCGTCGGAAAATAACCGTCTTCACTCTTTACCATCGAGGGGGGATAAACCGTCTCGTGCCTATCAATATAATCTCTGAAAAGGTCAATGCACACGATTAGTCCGCAAAACGCATTGTCATCAATCATCGAAACCACTGGGGTAAAATATGCCCTAACAATGATGAATGGTGGCTTTGCCGCAAATATCATGTCAGCTCTATATGATCATGCAAAGCAATATGATGATGAACACACATGTCATAAGACGGGACGGTGGAAGTTGCATGGCAATATATCTCGGAATGGCTATGGAAATGCCATGATAGGTAGGTATGGTGGCTGTTTTGAGGAAGATATAAGGAGGCTTATGTGTGATAGAGCGTATCATGTCACCGGGTTTGGATGCACCGGCAAAATTTGCACTGACTCTCGAGGTGAGAAAGGGCAATGCAAGGTACCGAAGAGGCTAGCAATATGTGGATAGGTGGGAGTGTTGTATTAGTCCATGAACTCACATTAGTCATAAAGAACTCATATACTTATTGTGAAAGTTTTATTAGCCCTCGAAGCAAAGTACTACTCGCATGCCCCTAGGAAGGAGGTTGGTAGGAGTTAACCATCGCGAGCCCCCGATTCAAACAACACCAAGGATTTCATTGAGGAATAAGAATGCTCAAACTTCCCCGCCATGCCATGACGGACACTTAAATGAGTAGTTAATAACAAGCTTTAATAACAATATTTATACTAACCAATGATCATGAACTAATACCCTTTCATATTACGACATCAATATAATTAAACCAAACGCTTCATATTTAGTGATCTACATGAAAGTTTTTATTATACCACTCTTATATACCTATCATTTTCAGACTAGTCTTATAACTCGTGCATGTTAACACTTCCTATTTAGGACTCTCAAAAATATTAAAGTGAAGCATGAGAGTGCAATAATTTCTATAAAATATATAACCACCGCCGTGCTCTAAGAATATAAGTGAAGCACAAGAGCAACTACATAGCTCAAAAGATATAAGTGAAGCTCATAGAGTATTCTAAAAAATCATGATGAATGTGTGTCTCTCTCAAAAGGTGTTTATAGAAAACAATGATTGTGGCAAACTAATAATCAAACAAAATAAAACTATGGAACAAGATGCTCCAAGTAAAACTCATATCATGTGATGAACAAAAATATAGCTCCAAGTAACATACCGATGAATTGTGGACGAAAGAGGGGATGCCATCCGGGGCATCCCCAAGCTTAGATGCTTGGGTCTTCCTTGAATATTACCTTGGGGTTCCTTGGGAATCCCCAAGCTTAGGGTCTTGCTGCTCCTTATTCCTTCATCCATCGTGATCTCACCCAAAACTTGAAAACTTCAGCACACAAAACTCAATAGAAACTTCATGAGATCCGTTAGTATAATAAATCAATCATCCACTTTAGGTACTGTTATAAATTGATTCTTAATTGTTCTTGCATAATACCTACTGTATTCTAACTTCTTCATGACTTATACCCCCCGATATAGTCCATAGCATCATTAAAACAAGCACACAATGCAATAAAAACAGAATCTGTCTAAAACAGAACAGTACATAATGACAAAACATTTATCCATACTTCTGTAACTCCAAAAATTATTTTACATTAGGATAATGTAAAAAAATTGTATCCCAATAGTTTTTAAAAAAATCAGATTTTTCTGACGTTCCAGTAATAAATGTAAAATCAAATACTGAGCGCAAAACTTTCTGTTTTCAAACAGCATCAATTATACTATCATTCAAATCATCCCAAAGGCATTACTTGGCACAACCACCAATTAAAAGATAAAAACACAATCATTACAGTATCAATAATTGAGTGACTCAATAAAAATAAAAATAAAAATAAAAATAAAAATTGCAATAAAGATAAATATTGGGTTGCCTCCGAACAAGCGCTATTGTTTTATGCCCCTAGCTAGGCATAATGCATTGGTTCAAGTATTATCATATTTCAAATTAATTCCATAGATGGATCTCATAATGGGTTCATATGGTGGTTTAATTATCTTCCTTGGGAAGTGTTCCATCCCTTTCTTTAATGGAAATTGGAACCTTATATTTCCTTCTTTCATGTCAATAATTGCACCTATGGTTCGTAGGAAAGGCCTACCAAGTATTATAGGACAAGACAGATTGCATTCAATATCAAGCACAATGAAATCCACGGGAACATAATTTCTATTAGCAAGTATGAGAACATCATTAATTCTACCCAATGGTTTCTTAATAGTTGAATCCGCTAAATGCAAGTTGAGGGAACATTCATTCATATCGGTGAGACCTAGAACTTCACATAAAGATTTTGGTATAGTAGAGACGCTAGCACCTAGATCACACAAAGCATTACATTCATAATCTTTAATCTTTACTTTAATAGTAGGTTCCCATTAATCATGTAATTTCCTTGGTATAGATACTTCTAATTCTAACTTTTCTTCATGGGCTTTAATCATAGCTTCTACAATATGTTTAGTAAAAGCTTTATTTTGTTTGTAAGCATTAGGTGAATTTATCATGGATTGCAACAAGGAAATACATTCAATAAAAGAGAAATTATCATAATTAAAGTCCTTGTAATCCAAAGTAGTGGGTACATCACTATATAAAGTCTTGACCTCTTCAAACCCACTTTTATTGTTTTTATCATTAAGATCATCACCCTCCGAACAATTGGGAAGCCTTCTAGCTAAAGTTGACTCATCTCCAGTTCCTTTTTCATCAAGTTTTATATTACTAAACAAAGATTCAATAGGTGTCACACCAATCATTTTAATATCTTCATCATGATTATGATAAAAACCAGGTGCGAGAGCTTTTTCTAGGAATTCACGCTTAGCTCTAATCCATTCAATTATTTTTCTACTTTCATCCATGGTGACTTGAATAGACTTTAGAGATTCAGTAACATCATTTTTATGTGGCAGAATTTTAATTTTAAGAGCATCCACATCATGAGCAATTCTATCCATGTTTCTAGCCATATCATCAACTTTATGTAGTTTTTCTTCTACCATGGCATTAAAAATATTTTGAGAACTAATAAATTATTTAATGTTGTTCTCATGTTCAGTAGGTATCCCATTATTATATGAATTACCATAGGAATTGCAATAATTATTAGAGGGATTACCGGGATACGGTCTAGGATTGAAATTTCCTCTATAAGCATTGTTGTTGAAATTATTTCTAGCAACAAAATTCACATCAATAGCATCATTATTTTGCTCAATCAAAGTAGATAATGGAACATCATTTGGATCAACATGAGCATTTTTAGAAGTAAGCATATTCATAAGAGCATCCATTTTATCACTCAAAGTAGAAACTTCTTCGACAGAGTTTACCTTCTTACCAGTTGGAGCTCGTTCGATGTGCCATTGAGAATAATTTGTCATCATACTATCGAGAACCTTCGTGGCTTCTCCTAATGTAATTCCCATAAAGGTACCACCTGCAGCAGAGTCTAGAAGATTTCTCGACACAAAGTTTAGTCCCACATAGAAATTTTTTATTATCACCCATAAGCTTAATCCATGAGTGTAGCAATTTTTAATCATTAATTTCATTCTCTCCCAAGATTGTGCAATATGTTCTTGCTCAGGTTTCTTAAAGTTCATGATTTGATTTCTAAGAGATATAATCTTAGTGGGAGGAAAATACTTAGCAATAAAAGCATCCTTACATTTATCCCATGAATCAATACTATTGCGAGGTAAGGATGAAAACCAAGTTTTAGCACGATCTCTTGGTGAGAAAGGAAATAATTTCAACTTAACAATATCATTATCCACATCTTTTTTCTACTGCATATCACAAAATTCTACGTAGGTATTAAGATGGGATGCAGCATCTTCATTAGGATTTCCATCAAATTGTTCTTTCATAATAAGATTTAGCAATGCAACATTAATATCATATGACTCCGCACTAGTGGCAGGAGGAGCAATTGGAGTACTAATAAATCATTATTATTAGTATTCGAGAAGTCACACAACTTAGTGTTTTCTTGAGACATAGTGGCAAAGCAAGCAAAATAAAATATTTTTTGTATTTTTGATTTTTTTAACGAAACTAATAAAAGAAAATAAAGGCAAATAAAAAGTAGAACAAGTAAATGATAATGTGAATGTAGGAACCTATAAGTGTTTGATGATGTCTCCCCGGCAACGGTGCCAGAAATTCTTTCTGCTACTTGCGAGTTGTGTTGGGATTTTCCCCGAAGAGGAAGGGTGAAGCAATGTAGTAGCGGATAAGTATTTCCCTTAGTAGATAACCAAGGTTATCGAACCAATAGGAGAACCACAGAAACACCCGTCAATACTACCTGCACACACAAGAGCAAATACTTGGACCCAATGCGGGCAAGAGGGTTGTCAATCCCCTTGTACTCGTTAATTGCAAGGATTAAATCTGGTAGTGGTAGATAGATAAATTGCAAAGTAAAATTAAATTAAATAAATTGCAGCAAGGTATTTTGGTTTTTGTAATATGGTTAAAATAGACTCGGGGGCCATAGTTTTCACTAGAGGCATCTCTCTCATAAAAATAGCATACGGTGGGTAGACAAATTACTGTTGGGCAATTGATAGAAAAGCGCATAGTTATGACGATATTCATGGTATGATCATGTATATAGGTATTACGTCTGTGACAAGTAGACCGACTCCTGCCAGCATCTACTACTATTACTCCACCAATCGATCGACTCCTGCCTGCATCTATGGTATTAAGTTCATGTAAACAGAGTAACGATTTAAGCAAGATGACATAATGTAGATAGAATAAAACCAAGAAATATGATTAAATCCCGTCATTTTATCCTTAGTAGCAACAATACAAATACGTGCCTCGCTACCCCTTCTGTCACGAGGTGAGGACACCGCAAGATTGAACCTACTACTATGCACCACTTCCACTGAAGATCAACGAATCAACTTGGCCAAAGAAAACCCATAGATCGGAAAGCATTACATAGCTATAACAATCATACATAATAAAGTTCAGAAAAGACTCAATTACTTTTGATGAATATTCAAATCATAAACCCACAATTCATCGGATCCCAACAAACACACCGCAAAAGAAGATTACATCCGATCGATCTCCGAGGAGAACATTGTATTGAAAATCAAAGAGAGAGAGAAAGCCATCTAGCTAATCACTATGGACCCGTAGGTCTGTGGTGGACTACTCACACATCATCGGAGGTGCAGCAAGGTTGATGTAGAAGACCTCCGTGATCGATTCCCCCTCCGACAAATTGCCGAAAAAGGCCTCCAGATGGGATTGCGGAAGAATAGAGACTTGCGGCGGCGGAAAAATTGTTTCAGGTGGCTCTCTGTAGGTTTTGGGATTTATGGGAATTTATAGAAGTGGAATTAGGTCAAACAGAGATACGTGGGGCCAACAAGCTCAGGTGGCGCCCCCCCCCCCAAGGGCGCGCCCTGTGAGCTTGTGGCTCTCCCGTACATCTTCTGGCCTCCTCCCGAAGCTTCTAGGGTCCCTTCTGGTCCAGAAAAAATCACCGTAAAGTTTCATCATGTTTGGACTTCGTTTGGTACTATTTTTCTGTGAAACAAAAAAATAGGCATAAACAGGAACTGGCACTGGGCACTGAGTTAATAGGTTAGTTCCCAACAATGATATAAAATTGCATATAAAGTATCCAAGATTGATAATATATAGCATGAAACAATCAAAAATTATAGATACATCGGAGATGTATCAAGCTATTACACCTTTTTATTACCACTAACGTGTTGGCGGATGCTCAAATTATCCCTAGTAAACAGCTTGTTACAATACAGTAATAACCACAGAAAAATATGTTTCATGGGGAAACAGAAAAATATATACGCAATGTTGGTCTTCGTTCATTCTGTTTTGTTCAGGTTCTGTACGGCTATTTTGTTAACCTGTTAATTCAAAAAAAATGACTGGCGGTTTCAATTTTTTTATGGGAATAGCTAAGCTTTATTGATCATAGTCCACATGAAGTGGTATACAAAAAGGATCATGGGGATGGATGAACCATAGATGTCGCCCATGATCAAGAGTGTTTGAAAACTTAGCTAACCTATCTACATCAGTGTTTGATGTCCTGATGGCCTGCAAGTGCACAGGGTTTAGTTGTAGCCTTTTCGAAGTAAGAGTAACGATCCCACAGGGAGCACATGAATCAGACTTTTGCCTCTTATAGTGAATTATGTATTTTTGTGCTTGCAGATAATGGTAGACTTAAAGCAAAGTGAGGGCGGATATAAATTGTAATGGAGTATTTGAACGAGCTTCTAAAGTAAATAGCATAAAAGTAAATGAGGAATTATGACTAGAGTGACTAGCGAAACAGTAGGGAAGTAAGGTGTTCTCAGGGAGTCCGGAATCCCCATTGGTATGTTTCTAGCGCATATATGCTTTGGCATAGTTTGAGACGGATACTTGAGCCACTGTTGACGATTATGCTGGGCGGAGCCGGGTACAGTACACGTTCTACTCGAGGTAGACTTCGTGCCACGCACACCACCATCATAGTCTCCCCTAGGGGTGGGCATAAAAACCGTGAAACCGAATGCCGAACCGAAACCGACACCAAAAAACCAATTTTTTGGTTTTCTATGTTGCCTAAGTGTTATTCGGTTTCTAGGCCTACTAATCGAACATACTTCAGTCGGTTTAGTGCTCTTACTCGGTTAACCGAGAAAACCAGATTGCGTGCCTACGCCCAGTTAATTCCCTACCTCCCCGCGAAATAACCAATCACTGATCCCCTCCTGGATCGCACCAGTCTCATCTCCGCCTCACACAAATGTCATGGGACCCAATCGCTAGCCGATGCCAGGTAGTGATTAGCGTTAGCGATCTGCGGTCTTTTTTTTAGAAGAAGTGATCTGCGGTCTTTTTTTAGAAGAAGCGATCTGCGGTCTTGGCACCCACGTACATAATAGGGGCGTTCAATCACGTGGGCCTAGCCAACCACCAATGCCCAAAGAAACTTGCATGAAGTGTGCATACAGCCACTGCAATATAGCACCGAGATTTAGTCCCACCCCGCTGAGCGAGGAAAAGGGACGCCGAGAGCTCGGCTACATAAAGCGAGGGTGTCATGCGACGGGGAGAACGCACGTGAAGGGTTCGCTTGGTATAAACCGAATGCCGAACCGAATAAGTCGGTTAACCGAATTGTCGGTTAGCTATTTTCCTTCATATTTTTGGTTTTCAAGTTTGCTGACCGAATTCAAAGAAACACAGAATGATAAAAACCAAAATTTTGGTTTCTACCAATTGCCCACCCCTAGTCTCCCCCAGAGGGTTACAACCCCGATCAATTGCAAAGGTTAGGAGCGGTAGGCTTTTACTGTCACCTCGAATTACCTCCACATGCTAGCCCTTTACTACGACAGTGATATACTTCATGGCCATAAGGCACAAATACTGAGTGGGGCCCTTTCACAACATTCACGAAGTTATTAAACTAAGCATTCAATAGGGAATCTCATATCCATAATAACATTTCAGATCCTACACATACCAAGTTTCATTCATATCCCCGATGACTAGGATTCTACTCACACATGAAGATAACAAACATCATGACAAGGGTGATGGGATACATGGATGAATGATTCGAACAACACACAAGATGATCCCCTAGGGTTCTTGATGTTACAGATGATAAGGATGTGGATGATGATGACGACGATGCTGACGTAGATGACGATGATGATGAGAATGGTGATGATGTTGTAGTCCCCTTGTGTGCGAGGCGGACGATCCCCTTCTTCTCCTTGCTAATCCCTCCTCCGGATGAACTTCGGAGGCTAGGGTTCTGCCTTCTGGACGAGTTTCTGGTCTCTCTGGGCGTCTGATTCATGATCCGATTCGACGGTGTGAAAATAGTTGATCTGGCGGTGGCGGCGGCACTCGCTCGTATGGGCGGTCGTATGGAATGCCATCTTTTGTGCTGGATGCGCAGTGATGAATTCTTCTTTGGCCTTCTTCCTCCATTCTTTTATGGTAGGTGATTATCACTTTAAATACGTGATTCCACTACCATTTCTGGGGATTTTCTCCATTATATGATAAATGGTCCAAAAGACATTGCCTGGGGATTATCAACAAAAAGAGGTGCGTGAATGCGGTAAAATTACACAAAGCCTACCATGTAGGCACAAAACACTTATTAAAATCATCAAATAAATTGGACTCATCATGTCTGACCTTCAAAAGTAAACTTACAATTAACTAAACTAGCTCGCTACTTAATCTCGCTAATGATACAACCATAAGTGCTACTAGTCCCTCTTTCAATGTCGTTCACCACCTGCTTTGAGTCGGAGGCAATTATAACAATTTTAATCATCAAGTCTTCTGCAAGAGCCAAAGCTTCTCTGCATGCCATCGCCTCGAGTGTGGCTACATCGATGATTCCCCAGACAACCAGAGAGGAGCTGCCCAAATATCGTCCAGCATCATCTCGGCACACTGTGGATGCCGCTCCTCTCAACTCAGACTTTTCCATGCTTGCATCGACATGGATTTTTGCATAACCCCATGGTGGCGTCCTAGGCCTCACCGTTGTTCTTCTGATCTCAGCTGGCGCCCTTGTATCCTTCTCTGTTGTCATCTCCAGTTCTGATATGAACCTTTTAATGAACTCATGAGTGGCCAAAGGGCTTTGAAAAATATCTTCGTGTATCACTTTCCTCCGTGCCCACCATATGGCCCATAAGGTGACTGACAACTTAAAAATGCCTCATGAGATAATGAATCAATCATCAGGAACAGCCGCTGCTTGGCACTTGGTTCAGTTGTCTCGCATAAATGCTCCACCAACTCCCCATCAACAAGTGCCTACACGCACCTCGCCATGTTGCACTCGAGCAACGAGTGTCTCCAGGAGTCAACCGTGGCACAAAGAGCGCAAGTACTGGTGGTGGAAATTTTCCTATGAGCCCATACATCCTCGGTTGTCAAAGAGTGCCTCGCTAGTCTCTAGAGAAACATACATATTTTACCTGGTACAGGTGTTTTCCACAATAGTTTCCATGAGGCCGCATCTCTGTCAGTACTAGAGGAACCCGCAGAACCATCGATCCGGGCCTCCCGCCTGTACTTTGTAGCGATCATCATCTTATAAGTTGATCTCACCGTGTAGCAGCCACTTTTCTCAAAGTGCCACGCCCAGCTATCTTCTACTTCACTTGTACAGATTGGGATGTTAAGAATATAGATGAAATATCAATTGGTAAGCACACCTCTGATGGTCGCTCCATGTTCCATCTTGCAGTTGTGTGGTCAATAAGATCCGTAACCAGCAAGGGTGGATTGGTTACGACATCCATAGGGGCGCAACATGACGTCCCTCGGGATCCAATTGTCTGGCCATATATTCGTTGAAGCTCCATTGCCAATTCGACGTATCAATCCCTGCTTGAGTACATCCCGTCCTTCTACTACTGCTCTCCAAATCTGGCTTGGATGATTACCAAATTCTGCATTCAAAACAAAGCACGTAGGGAAATATACCGCCTTGAAAATTCTTGCACTGAGTGATTCTGGATTTTGAAGAATACGACATGCTTGTTTAGCTAGGAGAGCCAAATTAAAAAGTTCAAAATCTTTAAATCTCAAGCCACCCATATATTTTGGTTGTGACATAGTGTCCCACGAGACCCAATTGGGTTTGCGGCGCCCGTCTTTGCTTCCCCACCAAAATTTGCGAATCGGCATGTTCAAATGTTCACACAAACCTCTTGGCAGTTTAAAACAGGACATAGAAAACACAGGAACAACTTGCGCAACGGATTTTACCAGTACCTCTTTCCTAGTTGAAGACAAAGTCTTCTCGATCCAACCTTGAACTTTGCTCCACAAATAGTCCTTGAGGTACTTGAAAGCCCCATTTTTTATATGCTCCCATGTCAGATGGCATTCCCAGATTTTTCTCATTCAATGTTTCATTCGAAACATTCAATATGGCTTTAACTTCCACCCTCATATTATTCGGACTGGCGGTTTCAAATTCATCACAAAACAAACAAGTGTTTACCGTTAGAGATCATGTTTTGAGGTGCCCCTACACCCTCGTGAACAGTAAATTCAAAAATAAAACAAAAAATATATATTTTGATCATGTTTGATGTCCCAAAGTTTTAGATTTTTTTATTTTGTATTCAATTTTTTAAAATTTACTGTTCATGAGGTATAAGGGCACTCGGGAGCTATCACACCTTTTTCTTACCACTAACATGTTGGCGGATGCTCAAATTATCCCTAGTAAACAACTTGTTACAGTACAGTAATAGCCACAGAAAAATATGGATTATGGGGAAACAGAAAAATATATACGCAATGTTTCTCTTCGTTCATTTTGTTTTGTTCAGGTTCTATACAACTATTTCGTTAACCTGTTAATTCAAAAAGAAAAAAAAAAGAATGACTGGCGGTTTCAGATTCATCACAAAACAAACAAATATTTACCGTTAGAGACAGGTCATTCAACACCTGGGTGCCCCTACAGCCTCATGAACAGTAAATTAAACAAATGAAAATCAAAAAAACTATTTTGATCATGTTTGATGTCCCAAAGTTTCAGTTTTTTATATTTTGTTTTTAATTTACTATACATGAGGTATAGGGGCACCCGGGAGCTATCACACATTTTTCTTACCGTTAAAGTGTTGGCGGATGCTCAAATTATGCCTAGTAAGGGCATCTTCAACGGCGACCCGCAAACCGCCCGCATCCATCCGAACCGCGCTGTCCGGACCGCGGAAGCCATCCAACGCGGTCCGGACGTGTTTTCTCCCGCAAATGGAAGACAAATGTGGGGGCCTTTGCGGGACTCCGGACCGCTGCCAAGCCCGCTTCTGACCGCCCTGGCCCACCCAAACCCCCCCACCCGTCCTTCCCGCGCTTTCCATCCCACGCTCCGCACCGCTTGCCGCACCGCATTCATGCCGGGTCAGAGCATGCAGCGGCCGACATTGATGTCGTGATTTGACCGGACGGGAAGGCGACGCAGACGAACACGACCTTGATACATCTCCAACGTATCTATAATTTATGAAGTATTCATGCCATGTTTATTATAGTTTTGTATGATTTTGGTGCACTTTTATACGGCTTTTAAATGATTTTTATGGACTAACATATTGACCTAGTGCCCAGTACCAGTTGCTATTTTCTGCTTGTTTTTGGTTTTCCAGAAAATTCATATCAAATGAAGTCCAAATGCAGCGAAACTTTTTGACGATTTTTTCTGGAAGGAAACAGACCCAGGAAGCTTCGGGGGAGCAGCAGAAGAGCCATAGGGGGCCCACAAGCCACCTGGGCGCGCCACCCCCCCCCCCCCAGGCACGCCCTGGTGCCTCATGGGCCCCCTGTGGCACCTCTTTGCATGATTCCAACGCTGAAAAATCCTATATATTCAGAAACCCCCGAAAGTTAACCTAGATGAGTTTTTACACCGCCGCAAGCCTCTGTACCTCCACGATCTCATCTACAGCCCTTTTCCGGCACCCTGCCGGAGGGGGGAATCATCACCGGAGGCCATCTTCATCATCCCGGCGGTCTCCATGACGAGGAGGGAGTAGTTCACTGTAACATCCCCATGTAATAGCTATAGTGATCACCTCTTGATAATGCCATGTCACCCTGCTTAACAGTGCTTGATCATCATTTGCATCATATCTCATTTCAAATTCCAATTCAAATTTAAAAGTGAAAAATAAAAGTTGTTCAAATTGGAAATAAAAATGTTCATTAAATAGCAAATAATCTATTTCTAATTATGTTCAGGAAAACAACATCACTAAAAATCACTAAGTGACCCTAACATCCTAAAACAGTAACAAAACAACAACTTTTAATACCTTTTTATTTAATTAAAATTCCAATGAAAACATATGGGCTCCAAACCAATTTCTGGTAGTAGGCAATATTGCATTGTAGTTATTGGGCTAGGTCACCTATTTTACAAAAGTCGAATGGGGGCCACACATTTTGCAAAAGAGAAAAGAAAAGAGAAAACAGAGAAGACAAGAAAGAAAAAGAAAAAGGCCCGCGCTACTAGACCTAAGTCAGCCGACCGGCCCAGCCCGCCAGCGCATCGTCTCCCTCGCACTGCTCACTCGCGCCCGACCGCGCGCACCGCACCCATCGCCGTTCGCCGTTGCCGCCGAGCCACCTCGCTCCCCGCGCTGCTACAGAGCGCCTGGGGGCGATAAGAACGCCACCACACACCCCCTGGACGTGCCCAAGTCCTCTTTCCCCTTCCCCTCGCGCCGCTCTCTTCCTCTCCGCCATGGCCGTCTCTGTCGCCGCCGCTGTGAGCTTCCCCGCGTAGCCACCGGCCACCCCGAGCTGCGCCGCCGTGTCCTGGAGGAGCGCCATCGTCGACTACGTCGACTACGCCAACGCGTTCGACCGAAGCCGCCCTGCAACACCGCCATCGCCGTCGTCTTCGAGTTTCGACCACGCATCCGCCACCGCGTCGATCCGCCGTCTCCGACCACCACCGGCCTCCCCGAGCTCCTCTCCACAACGCTATGAGCACCGCCACCATCTTCTCTCTTCCTCTACGCTCCCGTGGTCCGTAGCTAGCTCGCCGCCTCGCCGCACTCTGTCCACCGCGGGACCTCGCCGTCCGGCCACTTCCGGTCGTCCTCGCGGCCCCGCTTTAGGTCCGTTGGAAGCGGCGCTTCGCACTAGCTCGAACTCGACCGAAAATGCGCGCAAAGACACGCCGTAGTCGCGTGCCCGTAACCGCCCGAAAGCCATCGCCACCACGGCTCGACGCCGGCGACCTTTCCGACCACCTCCGCCCATTCCGACGCTGTAGTTAGATGCGGGGTGGTGTGCTCGTTCGAACGAGCCTGAGAACGCGCGAAATGGTGCCTCGTGGTGGAAACCCGAGCTCGCCGGAGTTTCGCCGCCGCAAAACGAGCTCGCCAGAGCAACTCCGGCGACGCCGCCGTCGACGCTGACGTGGGCGCCTCTGGGCCCCACCGTTGTGCCACTGGCATGTGGGCCTGCGGGCCCCGTTGACCCGGTCCACCGCTGACGTGGCGGCCCCATGTCACTGACATGTGGGTCCCGCCTAATTAAACAAATTTTAAAAATAAATATAACGTTAATTAAAACGTTAATTTAATTGTTAATTAGATTAATTAGTTAATCTGTCACTGACTAATGGGGCCCACATGCTAATTAATCATTTTTAGTTAAATTAACTCACTGGATTAACCACTGTGGATGACAGGTGGGACCCACTGGTCAGATTGACCAGTCCACCGACACAGTTGACCGCTGACATCACTCCCACATCATGCTGATGTCATCCTGAACTGCTTTGGATAATTCTAATTTAATTAATTCCAGAAATTCCAGAAAATGATTAAAACTTTGAAAAATCATATAAAATAAACCGTAACTCGGATGAAAATAATTTATATATGAAAAATGATCAGAAAAATATGTAGAATCCGAATATCCTACCACATACCTGTCACACCCCTCTAACATACCGAAGATGGGACATTTTGCCCGTATTCGATAGATGAATAGTGCATAACTTTAATAAAATAAATCCAAATAAATTCCTAAAATAACTAAAGCAATTAGATAGGCATTATATCACCTCTGCATAACATTTAGGCATGTCATGCATCCCTGTTGCATTATTGCCGTGTATTTATTGTTTCTTCCCCCTCCTTCTCTCCCGATAGCCCCCGAGACTGCCGACGACACCGCAGTGTACGACGACGTCGCCGACGACCAGACCCCTTCAGCTGAGCTTCCAGGCAAGCAAAACCCCCTTGATCATCAGATATCACCCACTCCCTTCTCTCTTATGCTTGTATTAGAATTGCCCCTGCTACTGTTCCGATAACTCCTATTCTGATGCATAGCCTGATTTTGTCGTTTGCTATTGATACACTACCTGTTGTCCCATGATGCTTAGTTAGCTTTGCTAATGATTCATCGGTGGCCCTTCACCCTTGTCCATATGCCATGCTTGTTACCGGGCCGTGATCACTCTGGGTGATGATCACGGAACTGTTTACATTACTGCAACACTTAAATTGTTAAAGTCGGGCTGGCCCTAAGGGTGCCCGCGAGAAAGTACTACTAAAGACGGGTCGGCTCCAAGAGCACCCGCGCGACATGTATTACCAAGTTGGAGCGACAGGAACCCTGCTCGTCTCTGCGAGTTACTAAACGTGCTTAAACGGATTTGGGTATTTGATCTGAGTGGGTCGTTGGCCCTATACGCACTACCACCACATGGGATAATGGTTATGGGACCCTCTACGTCGTATGTATCAGCCAAAAGTTCTTCAGACGTCACAGCTCAGACATGCGGGCTGATTGCCGGGGTGGGTTGGTTACGTCACTGGTGTATTCAGTGTCGCGCCTGGGCCCCGGCCAATCACGCAACGTGCAGGAGTGCGAAGGGCGATGGCCCAAGACCCCTTCGTGCTTAGGATTTAGACCGGCGTGCTGACCTCTCTGCTGAGCCTAGGTAGGACTGCGTTGTGTCGATCACCCGAGGTCGGGCATTACCCAGCAAGTGTGTCCGGCCAGATGTGATCGAGCGTGTTAGGTAACAGTAGTGCACCCCTGCAGGGAAGTTATCTATTCGAATAGCCGTGTCCACGGTAACAGGACGCTCAGAGTTGTATCTTGATCTGCTACTACTACAAATGGATACTGTCACTTTACTAAACTGCTACTACTGCTCTCGGGATCACTTTCTTGCAGGGTAGTCGAGGAAGGATCTCGGGGTGTTACTAAACTATGATTGATATATATTATCTTGCTCTATTCTCTTCTGATGCTGCAAGAATTGCTTCAAGATGCTAGTCTTCGATAGGCTAGGCTTCTCCCCCTCTGTCCTGGCATTCTGCAGTTCAGTCCAAAGATATAGCCCCATTCCTTTGATACAATGCATTTTAGTATAGTTCTGATGTCAGACTTGCGAGTACTTTGGATGAGTACTCACGGTTGCTTTGCTATTCTTTTCCCCCATACCCGATATTTGCGACCAGATGACGGAGCCCAGGAGCCAGACGCCACCATAGGAGACTACTACCAGGAGAGTCCCGGAGGCACGTACTACTGGGTTGAGCCAGCCGACCAGGAGTAGTTCGGAGGTTCCCAGGCAGGAGGCCTGCGCCTCTTCGATCAGTGTCGTTGTTTGTGCTAGCCTTCTTAAGGCAAACTTGACTAACTATGTCTGTACTCGGATATTATGGTTTGTATGACTTATGTATTCGGGTCTTCGTGACCCCTGGTTTGTAATATGATAATTTATGTTTAAATTTGAGTTTAGAGTTGTGTTGTGATATCTTCCCGTGAGTCTCTGATCTCGAGCGTGCACGTTTGTGTGTATGATTAGTGCACGGTCGAGCAGGGGCGTCATAAGTTGGTATCAGAGCCGACTGCCTGTAGGAAGCCCCCTTCCGATTCCTTGGTCGAAGTTGAGTCTAGACGATAAAAAACTATTTTACTAACAGTGTTGTGTGGCTTACGGGCCCACGATGCACATGGATGGTATTACGATCTTTTATTCCTCTTCCATACGCTGGGACTCTGAATCCTCTTCTATTCGGGTTAAAATTTTACTAACTCTGACACTAGGATCTCATAATCACGTCCACCCGGAGAGCTGGATTATCTGCACTTGATCCTTCCCATTGATCTGATTAGTCTGATAATCACATTTTCTTTTCCATTGGTCTGTTTAACCTTTCTCTCCAAGTTATATTATACTTCTCACTATCGCTTGACAATCCTGAATTTCCTCTGTTTCAGATGGATCGTTTGTTTCCGCCGCGCCCTGCGACGCAGCTTGTGCTTCGCACTAGGGCTCGTGATGCCCCTGGTTTTCCAGCTGTCCTGATCGCCCTCCTGACCAGACTGGGCTACCGCTGGTACCCCGAGTACATGGTTTACGAGGATTACCGCGAGTTCAACCAGGAGCAGTACCATGCTGATGTTCGAATCTTCGATCAGCAGAACGACTCCGACATTGAGTTGCACGTTTTTCACGGTATCGGCGTAACGATTGAGATGGCAGTCCATGATGCTGCCTACTCCGCTGTCGCATGTCTCCATGGCGAGCATAGTCGCTTGGATGCCTCTGAGTTCCGATACATCCCGTATGCTCCTACTAGAGATGCTACCGGATACTACACAGCTGTCTGTGCCCCTTTCGAGCGACGTCGATATGATCCGCAGGTTTTGATTTAGTGCACTCAAGCTCTGGATCGCACCGCCAGGGCTCTCGCCGTCAAGTTGTTTGCCACTCAAGCACGTCTCTACGATGCTATGACACAGTTGCTACCAGCTGTTCGTGCAGGGATACATCCAGAGTACATTCTTTACCCGCGCAGGACTCAAATGCCGGCAGGTATTGATTGGCCTGCTGTTGGAGGTCACGCGCCTGCACGTGGAGCTCTTCTTCCAGTTCGAGACCGGGTTCTGCATCAGAGTGCACACGGAGAGCAGGATTTTTCTGCCCTTGACACCTATCGTCCGCACTTGCAGTTACCCCGTTTCAGTGGTTTTCCCCGACGTTGATGTAGCCTTTGCTATGTCTCGTTGTGTATTCCTCACCGCGTGCCTGCGCATCGCCTAGTATGTCTAGTTGTTTAAATTGCGAACTTATGTTGTCCGCGTGTAACCGACTCTGTGTATGGATCTATATGTCTTAATTGACTACTGTTATGTATCTATCGCACTACTTATTCATTGTCGTATTATATCATGTTTGTTTCTAAACACTTGCAGTTGCTTTTACTAAACTACCCCTAATAAAATTAGCAGGATGGTTAGACCTGGTGGTCGTGGCCGTGGTACCAACGATCCACCTCCACCGCCAGACTATATGGCAGCTATGATGCAGCAATTCAAACTGAACCGTCAGTTCATGGTTGGGATCATGGCTCAGTTCCCGCAGCAGAACCAGAATGCTCAGAACTAGCCACCTGCCCCAATAACTCTGCAAGAGTTTGTCCGTCTCAACCCTACTACTTACCGCAACTCTGAACAGCCACTAGATGCTGATGACTGGCTCCGCGACATCGCCTACGAGATGGAATCTGCCAGTGTTGCCCCTGAAAACCTTGTCACCTTCGCGACCTACTTTCTGAAAGGCCCCGCTGCTCAATGGTGGTCCACCCACAGGCGTTCACTACCTGAGGGGACAGTCGTCACTTGGCTCGAGTTCCAGACTGCCTTCCGTGCCCGTTACATTCCTCAGGGAATCATGGACCGGAAGAGAACTGAGTTTCGCAACCTCACTTGGGGCAATAGGACTGTCGAAGCTTATCAGCGTGAATTCCTTAACCTGTCTTGCTATGCTGAAGAAGACATAGCCACTGATGCTCCTAGACAGGAGAAGTTCCGTAATGGACTCCACCCAGACCTCAAGCTTGCACTTGCTGCTCAAGACTTCACCGACTTTGCCACCCTTGTGAACAAGGCTATCCTGGTCGAGACTGCTCAGATGGAGCACAAGGAATCACAGAAGCGTAATTGTGACATTGGCTCATCATCGAGCTCAGGACAAAGGCGTAAGATGTGGATCCCCAACAGCATGTATCGTCCAACTGCCCCTGCGCTGAAGCCTTCCTATGCTGCACCTTGTCTGCCTCATCCACCACCGAGGCAACCAAGAGCTCAAGCTGCTCCACCACGTGCTGCTCCTCTTCGTCCTGAAGATGGTCTGTGCTTCAAGTATCGCAAACCAGGTCACCTTGCCAAGGACTGCCGCCAGAATCAGAATCAATTGGCCTTTCCTTGCAATGGCCATGGCAACAATCAGACCCGCAACTCTAATACCGGGCCTGCTGCTTATGGACGTGGACAGGCTTACCACGTTGACATTGAAGAAGTTCAGGATCAACCTGACACTGTGATGGGTACCCTTCTCGTTAACTCAGTACCTGCTTCTATTTTATTTGATTCAGGAGCATCGCATTCATTCATGACAGAAGCATTTGCATTAGAGCATGACATTGCATTAGAAAAGATGAAACTGCCTGTAGTTGTCCGCACCCCTGGAGGTCATTGTCACACCTCCATGATGGCACGCGATGTCACTGTTGAAATCAAAGGGCTTGAATTCCTTGTTTCACCTATCATCTTGAAATCTTCCATGATAGATCTCATTCTGGGAATGGATTGGTTGAAAGCTCATATTGCTTTGATCAATTGTGCCACCAAAGTCGTCCAACTCCTCACCCCTCCGATGAGATAGTAAACTACACCGCCCGGATTACTCGGAATGCCGAAGCTCAGATATATGCTCTGAATGCTTTGAACGCTTCACCTCTTGAGGGAATTGAGAACATTCCAGTCGTTCGCGATTTTCCGGACGTCTTTCCAGAATAACTTCCAGGAATACCCCCTGTTAGAGCCGTTGAGTTCGTCGTCGACTTGAAACCGGGCACCACTCCTATTGCTAAACGTCCCTACAAGATGCCGCCACATGAACTCCTTGAGCTTAAGGAGGAAATCGACAAGTCGCTGAAAAAGGTTTTCATACGCCCCAGTTCTTCTGCTTGGGGAGCACCTTCTCTCTTCGTTAAGAAGAAGGATGGAACAAACCGATTGGTCCAGGACTATCGTGATGGAAATATGCCCTAGAGGCAATAATAAAGTTGTTATTATTTTATATTTCCTTGTTCATGATAAAGGTTTATTATTCATGCTAGAATTGTATTGACCGGAAACTTAAATACATGTGTGAATACATAAACAAATACCGTGTCCCTAGTGAGCCTCTACTAGACTAGCTCGTTGATCAAAGATGGTTAAGGTTTCCTAACCATAGACATGAGTTGTCATTTGATAACGGGATCACATCATTAGGAGAATGATGTGATGGACAAGACCCATCCGTTAGCTTAGCATATGATCGTTCTGTTTATTGCTACTGCTTTCTTGAATGTCAAATACATGTTCCTCAGACCATGAGATCATGCAACTCCCGGATACCGGAGGAATACCTTGTGTGCTATCAAACATCACAACGTAACTGGGTGATCATAAAGATGCTCTACAGGTATCTCCGAAGGTGTCCGTTGAGTTGGCATGGATCGAGACTGGGATTTGTCACTCCGTGTTTCGGAGAGGTATCTCTGGGCCCTCTCGGTAATGCACATCATAAGAAGCTTGCAACCAAAGTGACTAAGGAGTTAGTTACGGGATGATGTATTACGGAACGAGTAAAGAGACTTGCCGGTAACGAGATTGAACTAGGTATGGAGATACCGACGATCGAATCTTCGGCAAGTAACATACCGACGGACAAAGGGAATTACGTATGTTGTCATTGCGGTTCGACCGATAAGATCTTCGTGGAATATGTAGGAACCAATATGAGCATCCAGGTTCCGCTATTGGTTATTGACCGGAGAGGCGTCTCAGTCATGTCTACATCATTCCCGAACCCGTAGGGTCCGCACGCTTAACGTTCGTTGACGATATAGTGTTATATGAGTTATGTGAATTGGTAACCGAATATTGTTCGGAGTCCCGGATGAGATCCCGGACGTCACGAGGAGTCTCGAAATGGTCGAGAGGTAAACATTTATATATGGGAAGTCATATTTTGGGTTCCGGAAAAAGGTGCACTTTTTTCGGTATTGTACCGGGAAGCTTCCAGAAGGTTCCGGAGGGGTCCGGAAGTCCACAAGTGGGTCCACCACGTCCCAAGGGCTGGCATGGGCTAAGGGGAGGTGCCCTGGCCTTATTGGGCCAGGCGCACCAAGTCCTCAAAAGCCCACGCAGCTAGGGAAGGAAAAAAAAGGGAGAGTCCTAGTAGGAATAAGATTGGACTTTGGAGTCCAAGTCCACGTGTGTACTATTCACGGTTACTGTTCACGTGGCACTATTCCTTCTACTCCAAGCCCCTACACATATATAAATAGAGGAGAGGGGGCGGCCCAAAGGACACAACATTGTCTTAGCCGTGTGCGGCGCCCCCCTCCACAGTTCCGTCCATCGGTCCTATTTTCGCAGTGCTTGGGCGAAGCCCTGCGGAGATAGCATCACCATCACCGTCACCACGCCGTCGTGCTGCCGAAACTCATCCACTACTTCGCCGTCTTGCTGGATCAAGAAGTCGAGGACGTCACCGAGCTAAACGTGTGCTGAACGCGGAGGTGACGTACGTTCGGTGCTCGGTCGGTTGGATCGTGAAGTTGTTCGACGACATCAACCGCGTTGTTCTAACGCTTCCGCTTACGGTCTACGAGGGAACGTAGACGCACTCCCCCTCTCATAGCTATGCATCTCCATGGATAGATCTTGCGTGTGCGTAGAAATTTTTTGTTTTCCATGCAACATTCCCCAACAGTGGCATCATGAGCCAGGTCTATGCGTAGATGATATGCACGAGTAGAACACAAAGAGTTGTGGGCGGTGATCGTCATACTGCTTACCACCAACGTCTTATTTTGATTCGGCGGTATTGTAAGATGAAGCGGCCCGGACCAACCTTACATGTCCACGTACATGAGACCGGTTCCACCGACAGACATGCAACTTGTTTTGCATAAAGGTGGCTGGCGGGTGTCTGTTTCTCCTACTTTAGTTGAATCGAATTTGACTGCGGCCGGTCCTTGTTGAAGGTTAAAACAGCAAACTTGATAAATCACCGTTGTGGTTTTGTGCCGTAGGTAAGAACGGTTCTTGCTAGAAGCCCGTAGCAGCCACGTAAAACTTGCAACAACAAAGTAGAGGACGTCTAACTTGTTTTTGCAGGGTATGCTGTGATGTGATATGGTCAAGACATGATGTGATATACGTTATTGTATGAGATGATCATGTTTTGTAATTTATCGGCAACCGGCAGGAGCCTTATGGTTGTCTCTTTATTGTCTGAAATGCAAGCGCCATGTAATTGCTTTACTTTATCGCTATGCGTTAGCAATAGTTGTAGAAGCAATAGTTGGCGAGACGACCACGACGCAACGATGGAGATCAAGGTGTCAAGCCGGTGACGATGGAGATAATGTCGATGCTTTGGAGATGGAGATCAAAAGCACAAGATGATGGCCATATAGTGTCACATATTTTGATTGCATGTGATGTTTATCCTTTATGCATCTTATTTTGCTTAGAACGGCGGTAGCATTATAAGATGATCCCTTCACTAAATTTCAAGATAAAAGTGTTCTCCCCGAGTATGCACCGTTGCTAAAGTTCGTCGTTTCGAAGCACCTCGTGATGATCGGGTGTGATAGATTCTACGTTCACATACAACGGGTGTAAGCCAGTTTTACACAAGCAGAATACTTGGGTTAAACTTGATGAGCCCAGCATGTACAGACATGGTCTCGGAACACTGGAGACCGAAAGGTCGAACATGAGTCATATAGTAGATATGATCAACATGGAGATGTTCACCATTGATGACTATCCCATCTCACGTGATGATCGGACATGGGCTAGTTGATTTGGATCATGTATCACTTAGTTAACTTAAGGGATGTTAATTTAAGTGGGAGTTCATTAGTAATTTGATTAATTGAACTTAATTTATCATGAACTTAGTCTTGATAGTTTCTTTGCATATCTATGTTGTAGATAAATGGCCTGTGCTACTGTTCCGTTGAATTTTAATGCGTTCCTAGAGAAAGCTAAGTTGAAAGATGATGGTAGCAACTACACGGACTGGGTCCGTAACTTGAGGATTATCCTCATTGCTGCACAGAAGAATTATGTCCTTGATGCACCGCTAGGTGATGGACCTGCTGCAGGAGCTGCTGCAGACGTTGTGAACGCCTGGCAGGCTCGATCTGATGACTACTCGATAGTTCAGTGTGCCATGCTCTACGACTTAGAATCGGGACTGCAAAAGCGTTTTGAACGCCACGGAGCATATGAGATGTTCCAAGAGCTGAAATTGATATTTCAAGCTAATGCCCGGGTTGAGAGATATGAAGTCTCCAACAAGTTCTTTAGCTGTAAGATGGAGGAGAACAGTTCTGTCAGTGAACACATACTCAGAATGTCTGGGTACCACAACCACTTGACTCAGCTGGGAATTGATCTTCCGGTTGAGAGTGTTATTGACAGAGTTCTTCAGTCACTGCCACCAAGCTATAAAGGCTTCGTGATGAACTATAATATGCAAGGGATGGAGAAGACAATTCCCGAGCTCTTCGCGATGCTGAAATCAGCGGAGGTAGAAATCAAGAAGGAGCATCAAGTGTTGATGGTTAACAAAACCACTAGTTTCAAGAAAAAGGGCAAGGGAAAGAAGGGGAACTTCAAGAAGAACGGCAAGCAAGTTGCCGCTCCCACGAAGAAACCCAAAGCTGGACCCAGGCCTGAAACAGAGTGCTTCTACTGCAAAGGGACTGGTCACTGGAAGCGGAACTGCCCCAAGTATTTGGCGGATAAGAAGGATGGCAAAGTGAGCAAATGTATATTTGATATACATGTTATTGATGTGTTCGTCACTAATGCTCGTAGTAGCGCCTGGGTATTTGATACTGGTTCGGTTGCTCATATTTGTAACTCGAAATAGGAGCTACGGAATAAGCGAAGATTGGCTAAGGACGAGGTGACGATGTGCATCGGGAATGGTTCCAAGGTTGATGTGATCGCCGTCGGCACGCTACCTCTACATCTACCTTCGGGATTAGTTTTAGACCTCAATAATTGTTATTTGGTGCCAGCGTTGAGCATGAACATTATATCTAGATCTTGTTTATTGCGAGACGGTTATTCATTTAAGTCAGAGAATAATGGTTGTTCTATTTATATGAGTAACATCTTTTATGGTCACGCACCTTTTGTGAATGGTGTATTCTTGTTGAATCTCGATCGTATTGATACACATATTCATAATATTGATGCCAAAAGATGCAAAGTTGATAATGATAGTGCAACATACTTGTGGCACTGCCGTTTAGGTCATATTGGTGTAAAGCGCATGAAGAAACTCCATGCGGATGGATTTTTGGAATCTCTTGATTATGAATCATTTGATACTTGTGAACCATGCCTCATGGGCAAGATGACTAAAACTCCGTTCTCCGGAACAATGGAGCGAGCTACTGATTTGTTGGAAATAATACATACCGATGTATGTGGTCCGATGAATGTTGAAGCACGCGGCGGGTATCGTTATTTTTTAACCTTCACAGATGACTTGAGTAGATATGGTTATATCTACTTCATGAAACACAAGTCTGAAACATTTGAAAAGTTCAAAGAATTTCAGAGTGAAGTAGAGAATCATCGTAACAAGAAAATAAAGTTTCTACGATCTGATCGCGGAGGCGAATATTTGAGTTGCGAGTTTGGCCTTCATTTAAGAAAATGTGGAATTGTTTCACAACTCACGCCACCTGGAACACCACAGCGTAATGGTGTGTCTGAACGTCGTAACCGTACTTTATTGGATATGGTGCGTTCTATGATGTCTCTTACCGATTTGCCACTATCGTTTTGGGGTTATGCATTAGAGACAGCTGCATTCACGTTAAATAGGGCACCGTCTAAATCCGTTGAGACGACACCATATGAACTATGGTTTGGCAAGAAACCTAAGCTGTCATTTCTTAAAGTTTGGGGATGCGATGCTTATGTGAAAAAGCTTCAACCTGATAAGCTCGAACCCAAAGCGGAGAAGTGCGTCTTCATAGGATACCCTAAAGAAACAATTGGGTACACCTTCTACCACAGATCCGAAGGCAAGGTCTTTGTTGCCAAGAATGGGTCCTTTCTAGAGAAGGAGTTTCTCTCGAAAGAAGTGAGTGGGAGGAAAGTAGAACTTGATGAGGTAATTGTACCTTCTCTCGAATTGGAAAGTAGCTCATCAGAGAAAACCGTTCCCGTGATGCCTACACCAATAAGAGAGGAAGATAATGATAAAGATCATGAAACTTCAGATCAAGTTACTACTGAACTTCGTAGGTTGACCAGAGTACGTTCCGCACCAGAGTGGTACGGTAATCCTGTTCTGGAAGTTATGTTGTTAGACAACAGCGAACCTACGAACTATGAAGAAGCTATGATAAGCCCGGATTCCGACAAATGGCTTGAGGCCATGAAATCTGAGATAGGATCCATGTATGAGAACAAAGTGTGGACTTTGGTGGACTTGCCCGATGATCGGCAAGCCATTGAGAATAAATGGATTTTTAAGAGGAAGACAGATGCTGATGGTAATATCACTGTCTACAAAGCTCGACTTGTCGCGAAAGGTTTTCGACAAGTTCAAGGGGTTGACTACGATGAGACTTTCTCACCCGTAGCGATGCTTAAGTCTGTCCGAATCATGTTAGCAATTGCCGCATTTTATGATTATGAAATCTGGCATGTCAAAACTACATTCCTTAATGGTTTTCTCAAAGAAGAGTTGTATATGATGCAACCAGAAGGTTTTGTCGATCCTAAGGGTGCTAACAAAGTGTGCAAGCTCCAGCGATCCATCTATGGACTGGTGCAAGCATCTCGGAGTTGGAATATATGCTTTGATGAGGTGATCAAAGCATATGGTTTTGTACAGACTTACGGTGAAGCCTGTATTTACAAGAAAGTGACTGGGAGCTCTGTAGCATTTCTAATATTATATCTGGATGACATATTGTTGATTGGAAATGATATAGAATTTCTGGATGGCATAAAGGGATACTTGAATAAGAATTTTTCAATGAAAGACCTCGGTGAAGCTGCTTATATATTGGGCATCAAGATCTATAGGGATAGATCAAGACGCTTGATAGGACTTTCACAAAGCACATACCTTGACAAAGTTTTGAAGAAGTTCAAAATGGATCAGTCAAAGAAAGGGTTCTTACCTGTCTTGCAAGGTGTGAAATTGAGTCAGACTCAATGCCCGACCACGGCAGAAGATATAGAGAAAATGAAAGTCATTCCCTATGCCTCAGCCATAGGTTCTATTATGTATGCCATGCTGTGTACCAGACCTGATGTGTGCCTTGCCATAAGTTTGGCAGGGAGGTACCAGAGTAATCCAGGAGTGGATCACTGGACAGCGCTCAAGAATATCCTGAAGTACCTAAAAAGGACCAAGGACATGTTTCTCGTTTATGGAGGTTACGAAGAGCTCATCGTAAAGGGTTACGTCAATGCAAGCTTCGACACTGATCCGGATGACTCTAAGTCACAAACCGGATACGTATTTATATTAAATGGTGGAGCTGTCAGTTGGTGCAGTTCCAAACAGAGCGTCGTGGCGGGATCTACGTGTGAAGCGGAATACATAGCTGCTTCGGAAGCAGCACATGAAGGAGTGGATGAAGGAGTTCATATCCGATCTAGGTGTAATACCTAGTGCATCGGGTCCAATGACAATCTTTTGTGACAACACTGGAGCAATTGCCATAGCCAAGGAGCCCAGGTTTCACAAGAAGACCAAACACATCAAGAGACGCTTCAACTCCATTCGTGAATTTGTCAATGATGGAGACATAGAAATTTGCAAAGTACACACGGATCTAAATGTGGCAGACCCGTTGACTAAGCCTCTTCCACGAGCAAAACATGATCAGCACCAAGACTCCATGGGTGTTAGATTCATTACTATGTAATCTAGATTATTGACTCTAGTGCAAGTGGGAGACTGATGGAAATATGCCCTAGAGGCAATAATAAAGTTGTTATTATTTTATATTTCCTTGTTCATGATAAAGGTTTATTATTCATGCTAGAATTGTATTGACCGGAAACTTAAATACATGTGTGAATACATAAACAAATACCGTGTCCCTAGTGAGCCTCTACTAGACTAGCTCGTTGATCAAAGATGGTTAAGGTTTCCTAACCATAGACATGAGTTGTCATTTGATAACGGGATCACATCATTAGGAGAATGATGTGATGGACAAGACCCATCCGTTAGCTTATCATATGATCGTTCTGTCTATTGCTACTGCTTTCTTGAATGTCAAATACATGTTCCTCAGACCATGAGATCATGCAACTCCCGGATACCGGAGGAATACCTTGTGTGCTATCAAATGTCACAACGTAACTGGGTGATCATAAAGATGCTCTACAGGTATCTCCGAAGGTGTCCGTTGAGTTGGCATGGATCGAGACTGGGATTTGTCACTCCGTGTTTCGGAGAGGTATCTTTGTGCCCTCTCGGTAATGCACATCATAAGAAGCTTGCAACCAAAGTGACTAAGGAGTTAGTTACGGGATGATTTATTACGGAACGAGTAAAGAGACTTGCCGGTAACGAGATTGAACTAGGTATGGAGATACCGACGATCGAATCTCGGGCAAGCAACATACCGACGGACAAAGGGAATTACGTATGTTGTCATTGCGGTTCGACCGATAAGATCTTCGTGGAATATGTAGGAACCAATATGAGCATCCAGGTTCCGCTATTGGTTATTGACCGGAGAGGCGTCTCAGTCATGTCTACATCATTCCCGAACCCGTAGGGTCCGCACGCTTAACATTTGTTGACGATATAGTGTTATATGAGTTATGTGAATTGGTAACCGAATATTGTTCGGAGTCCCGGATGAGATCCCGGACGTCACGAGGAGTCTCGGAATGGTCGAGAGGTAAAGATTTATATATGGGAAGTCATATTTTGGGTTCCGGAAAAAGGTGCAGTTTTTTCGGTATTGTACCGGGAAGCTTCCAGAAGGTTCCGGAGGGGTCCGGAAGTCAACAAGTGGGTCCACCACGTCCCAAGGGCTGGCATGGGCTAAGGGGAGGCGCCCTGGCCTTATTGGGCCAGGCGCACCAAGTCCTCAAAAGCCCACGCAGCTAGGGAAGGAAAAAAAAGGGAGAGTCTTAGTAGGAATAGGATTGGACTTTGGAGTCCAAGGCCATGTGTGTACTATTCACGGTTACTGTTCACGTGGCACTATTCCTTCTACTCCAAGCCCCTACACATATAAATAGAGGAGAGGGAGCGCCCCAAAGGACACAACATTGTCTTAGCCGTGTGCGGCGCCCCCCTCCACAGTTCCGTCCCTCGGTCATATTTTCGCAGTGCTTGGGCGAAGCCCTGCGGAGATAGCATCACCATCACCGTCACCACGCTGTCGTGCTGCCGGAACTCATCCACTACCTCGCCGTCTTGCTGGATCAAGAAGTCGAGGACATCACCGAGCTGAACGTGTGCTGAACGCGGAGGTGCCGTACGTTCGGTGCTCGGTCGGTTGGATCTTGAAGTTGTTCGACGACATCAACCGCGTTGTTCTAACGCTTCCGCTTACGGTCTACGAGGGTACGTAGACACACTCCCCCTCTCGTAGCTATGCATCTCCATGGATAGATCTTGCGTGTGTGTAGAAAATTTTTGTTTTCCATGCAACGTTTCCCAACATATCGACCTATTAACCAAGCAACAATCCAGAACAAATATCCACTTCCCCGGATCAACGATCTTTATGATCAGCTTGCTGGATCCTCTGTGTTCTCTAAACTTGACTTAAGGTTGGGTTGCCATCAGATCCGAGTTCGTAAAGAGGATATTCCGAAGACCGCTTTCGTTACTCGCTATGGATCATACGAGTACACCGTCATGTCCTTCGGATTAACTAATGCTCCAGCAACATTTTCTTGATTGATGAATTATATCTTCGTGGACTACCTCGACAAATTCGTCGTGGTTTATTTGGATGATATCCTTATATTTTCCAAGAATGAAGAAGAACACGCCGAACATCTTCGGCTTGTATTGGAGAGACTTCGAGAGCATCAACTATATGCCAAATTCTCCAAGTGTGAATTCTGGTTATCTGAGGTGACCTATCTTGGTCATGTGATATCTAAAGATGGCATTGCCGTTAACCCAGAGCGAGTTCAGGCTATTCTTGACTGGACTCCTCCGAAGAATGTCAAGCAAGTCGGAAGTTTTCTCGGTCTCGCTAGCTATTGCCGCCGCTTCGTCGAGACCTTCTCCAAGATTGCTAAACCACTGACTGGTCTGCTTCACAAAGGCGTTAAGTTTGAGTGGACAGAGAAATGTCAGGAAAGTTTCCAGACACTTAAAGATAAGTTGACATCTACCCCAGTGCTAGCTTCCCCTGATTCCCGCAAGGACTTTGTGATATATTGTGACGCATCCCGTCAAGGATTAGGCTATGTCCTAATGCAAGAGCGCAAAGTGATTGCTTATGGCTCTCATCAGTTGCGTCCTCACGAAGATAAGTATCTAACCCATGATCTCGAGTTAGCAGCAGTTATTTATGCTCTGAAGCTGTGGCGACATTACCTTCTTGGTAATCGTTGCGAGATATACACGGACCACCAAAGTCTGAAGTATCTGTATACTCAACCAGATTTGAACCTCCGTCAACAAAGATGGCTCGAGACAATAGCCGACTACGACATGGATATTTCTTATACCCCTGGCAAGGCTAATGTAATGGCCGATGCCTTGAGTCGCAAGTCTTATTGCAACAACCTCATGGTTCACCAAGCACAACCCCTTCTCTATGAAGAACTTCGCAAGTTGAACCTTCACATTGTTCCTCAGGGTTATCTCAATACCCTGGTTGTTGAACCAGATCTCGATGACCTCATCAAGCATATACAGAAAGCTGACTCTGAGGTCGAGAAAATTAAGCGGGATATCAAAAGAGGAAAGCCCTTATTCTTCACTGTTGATGCTGATGGCACCTTGTTCTTCAAGAACCGCTTAGTGGTTCCTAGAACGGGACACCTGAATCTGACCCCGTGCGTCATGAAGGAAGCTCATGATACACCTCTTTCAATTCATCCTGGTAGCACCAAGATGTACCAAGATATTCGACAAAGATATTGGTAGCCTGATATGAAGCGAGACATTGCTTGCTATGTGGCTGAGTGTGACGTTTGCCGTCGCATCAAGGCAGAACATCAAAGGCCTGCTGGAACTCTGCAACCCCTTGAAATTCCTGAATTGAAATGGGACAAAGTCGAAATGGATTTCATTACTAGTTTTCCCAGATCGCAGAAAGGTCATGATGCTATCTTTGTCGTCATCGACCGATTCTCCAAGGTTGCTCACTTTCTGCCGGTCAAGGAGACAATCACTGCTAGTCAGTTAGCATACTTGTATGTTTCCAGAATTGTGTCACTCCATGGTGTTCCGTTGGAGATCAGTTCAGATCGTGGCAGCCTCTTTACATCAAGATTTTGGAACAGTTTCCAAGAAGCTATGGGAACTCATTTGTCCTTCAGGACCGCTTTTCACCCCCAGTCCCAGGGACAAGTTGAACGAGTCAATCAAGTGCTTGAAGATATGCTTCGAGCTTGTGTCATCTCATTCGGTAAGAAATGGGAAGAATCTCTCCCGTATGCCGAGTTCTCTTACAACAATAGCTATCAAGCTAGTTTGAAGATGGCACCCTTTGAAGTTCTCTATGGACGTAAGTGTCGAACCCCTCTGAACTGGTCAGAAACTGGGGAACGATCACTCGTTGGACCAGACATTATTCAGCAAGCTGAAGAACAAGTCCGCATTGTCCGTGAACATTTGAAAACTGCTCAGTCTCGTCAGAAGAACAATTATGACCACAAACATCAGGTAATGGTCTATCAACCTGGCGAGCAAGCTTACCTTCACGTCACTCCGATGAAAGGCACTCACCGATTTGGGATCAAGGGCAAGTTAGCTCCTCGCTACATTGGCCCGTTCCGTATTCTCGCAAGACGTGGAGAGGTGGCATATCAATTGGAATTGCCGCCAAACCTTTCTCAAGTGCATGATGTCTTTCATGTATCGCAACTCCGTCGCTGCTTCAAGGATCCTATCCGAGCAGTGGATCATGAAATGCTTGAGCTGCAAGAGGATCTTTCTTATCAAGAGTATCCGATCCGAATTCTTGATCAAGCTGAACGTCAAACCCGTCAGAAGGCAATCAAGTTCCTTAAAGTTCAGTGGTTAAATCATTCTGAAGATGAAGCCACTTGGGAACGCGAAGATCGTCTTCGTGAAGAATACCCCGCTCTCTTTCAGCCTACCTCCTAATTCTCGGGACGAGAATTTCTTTTAGAGGAGAAGAATTGTAACATCCCCATGTAATAGCTACAGTGATCACCTCTTGATAATGCCATGTCACCCTGCTTAACAGTGCTTGATCATCATTTGCATCATATCTCATTTCAAATTCCAATTCAAATTGCAATTCAAATTTAAAAGTGAAAAATAAAAGTTGTTCAAATTGGAAATAAAAATGTTCATTAAATAGCAAATAATCTATTTCTAATTATGTTCAGGAAAACAACATCACTAAAAATCACTAAGTGACCCTAACATCCTAAAACAGTAACAAAACAGCAACTTTTAATACCTTTTTATTTAATTAAAATTCTAATGAAAACATATGGGCTCCAAACCAATTTCTGGTAGTAGGCAATATCGCATTGTAGTTATTGGGCTAGGTCACCTATTTTACAAAAGTCGAATGGGGGCCACACATTTTGCAAAAGAGAAAAGAAAAGAGAAAACAAAGAAGAAAAGAAAGAAAAAGAAAAAGGCCCGCGCTACTGGGCCTAAGTAAGCCGACCGGCCCAGCCCGCTAGCGCGTCGTCTCCCTCGCACTGCTCACTCGTGCCCGACCGCACGCACCGCACCCGTCGCCATTCGTCGTTGCCGCCGAGCCACCTCGCTCCCCGCGCTGCTATAGAGCACCTGGAGGCGATAAGAACGCCACCGCACACCCCCTGGACGTGCCCAAGTCCTCTTTCCCCTTCCCCTCGTGCCGCTCTCTTCCTCTCCGCCATGGCCGTCTCTGTCGCCGCCGCTGCGAGCTTCCCCGCGTAGCCACCGGCCACCCCGAGCTGCGCCGCCGTGTCCTGGAGGAGCGCCATCGTCGACTACGTCGACTACGCCAACGCGTTCGACCGGAGCCGCCCTGCAACACCGCCATCGCCGTCGTCTTCGAGTTTCGGCCACGCATCCGCCGCCGCGTCGATCCGCCGTCTCCGACCACCACCGGCCTCCCCGAGCTCCTCTCCACAACGCTATGAGCACCGCCACCATCTTCTCTCTTCCTCTGCGCTCCCGTGGTCCGTAGCTAGCTCGCCGCCTCGCCGCACTCTGTCCGCCGCGGGACCTCCCGTCCGGCCACTTCCGGTCCTCCTCGCGGCCCCGCTTTAGGTCCGTTGGAAGCGGCACTTCGCACTAGCTCGAACACGACCGAAAACGCGTGCGAAGACACGCCGTAGCCGCGTGCCCGTAACCGCCCGAAAGCCATCGCCGCCATGGCTCGATGCCGGCGACCTTTCCGACCACCTCCGCCCATTCCGATGCCGTAGTTAGATGTGGGGTGGTGTGCTCGTTCGAACGAGCCCGAGAACACGCGAAATGGTGCCCCGTGGTGGAAACCCGAGCTCGCCGGAGTTTCGCCGTCGCAAAACGAGCTCACCCGAGCAACTCCAGCGATGCCGCCGTCGACGCTTACATGGGCGCCTCTGGGCCCTACCGTTGTGCCACTGGCATGTGGGCCCGCGGGCACCGTTGACCCGGTCCATCGCTGACGTGGCGGCCCCATGTCACTGACATGTGGGTCCCGCCTAATTAAACGATGTTTAAAAATAAATAAAACGTTAATTTAATTGTTAATTAGATTAATTAGTTAATCTGTCACTGACTAATGGGGCCCACATGCTAATTAATCATTTTTAGTTAAATTAACTCACTGGATTAACCACTGTGGATGACAGGTGGGACCCACTGGTCAGATTGACCAGTCCACCGACACAGTTGACCGCTGACGTCACTCCCACGTCATGCTGACGTCACCCTGAACTGTTTCGGATAATTCTAATTTAATTAATTCCAAAAAATGATTAAAACTTTGAAAAATCATATAAAATAAACCGTAACTCGGATGAAAATAATTTATATATGAAAATGATCAGAAAAATATGTAGAATCTGAATATCCTACCCACATACCTGTCACACCCCTCTAACATACCGAACATGGGACATTTTGCCCATATTCGATAGATGAATAGTGCATAACTTTAATAAAATAAATCCAAATAAATTCCTAAAATAACTAAAGCAATTAGATAGGCATTATATCACCTCTGCATAACATTTAGGCATGTCATGCATCCCTGTTACATTATTGCCGTGTATTTATTGTTTCTTCCCCCTCCTTCTCTCCTGATAGCCCCCGAAACTGCCGACGACACCGCAGTGTACGACGACGTTGCCGACGACCAGACCCCTTCAGCTGAGCTTCCAGGCAAGCAAAACCCCCTTGATCATCAGATATCGCCCACTCCCTTCTCTCTTATGCTTGCATTAGAATTGCCCCTGCTACTATTCCGATAACTCCTATTCTGATGCATAGCCTGATTTTGTCGTCTGCTATTGATACACTACCTGTTGTCCCATGATGCTTAGTTAGCTTTGCTAATGATTCATCGATGGCCCTTCACCCTTGTCCATATGCCATGCTTGTTACCGGGCCGTGATCACTCTGGGTGGTGATCACGGAACTGTTCACATTACTGCAACACTTAAACTGTTAAAGTCGGGCTAGCCCCAAGGGTGCCCGCAAGAAAGTACTACTAAAGACGGGTTGGCTCCAAGAGCACCCGCGCGACATGTATTACCAAGTTGGAGCGACAGGAACCCTGCTCGTCTCTGTGAGTTACTAAACGTGCTTAACGGATTTGGGTATTTGATCTGAGTGGGTCATTGGCCCTATACGCACTACCACCACGTGGGATAATGGTTATGGGACCCTCTACGTCGTATGTATCAGCCAAAAGTTCTTCAGACGTCACAGCTCAGACATGCGGGCTGATTGCTGGGGTGGGCTGGTTACGTCACTGGTGTATTCAGTGTCGCGCCTGGGCCCCGGCCAGTCACGCAACGTGCAGGAGTGTGAAGGGCGATGGCCCAAGACCCCTTCGTGCTTAGGATTTAGACCGGTGTGCTGACCTCTCTGCTCAGCCTAGGTAGGACTGCGTCATGTCGATCACCCGAGGCCGGGCATTACCCAGCAAATGTGTCCGACCAGATGTGATCGAGCGTGTTGGGTAACAGTAGTGCACCCCTGCAGGGAAGTTATCTATTCGAATAGCCGTGTCCACGGTAAAAGGACGCTCAGAGTTGTATCTTGATCTGCTACAACTACAAATGGATACTGTCACTTTACTAAACTGCTACTACTGCTCTCGGGGTCACTTTCTCGCAGGGTACTCGAGGAAGGATCTCAGGGTGTTACTAAACTATGATTGATATATATATTATCTTGCTCTATTCTCTTCTGATGCTACAAGAATTGCTTCAAGATGCTAGTCTTCGATAGGCTAGGATTCTCCCCCTCTATCCTGGCATTCTGCAGTTCAGTCCAAAGATATAGCCCCATTCCTTTGATACAATGCATTTTAGTATAGTTCTGATGTCAGACTTACGAGTACTTTGGATGAGTACTCACGGTTGCTTTGCTATTATTTTCTCCCATACCCGATATTTGCGACCAGATGACGGAGCCCAGGAGCCAGACTCCACCACAGGAGACTACTACCAGGAGAGTCCCGGAGGCACGTACTACTGGGTTCAGCCAGCCGACCAGGAGTAGTTCGGAGGTTCCCAGGCAGGAGGCCTGCGCCTCTTCGATCAGTGTCGTTGTTTGTGCTAGCCTTCTTAAGGTAAACTTGACTAACTATGTCTGTACTCGGATATTATGGTTTGTATGACTTATGTATTCGGGTCCTCGTGACCCCTGGTTTGTAATATGATAATTTATGTTTAAATTTGAGTTTTGAGTTGTGTTGTGATATCTGCCCGTGAGTCTCTGATCTCGAGCGTGCACGTTTGCGTGTATGATTAGTGCACGGTCGAGCAGGGGCGTCACATTCACCCTCGAGGCTAGGGGGTATGTACTAGTAGCTATGTGTTTGATCTCTCTCTCTCTCTCTCGTGTTCTTGATTTGGCACGATCTTGATGTATCGCGAGCTTTGTTAATATAGTTGGATCATATGGTGTTTCTTCCCTCTCTATCCTTGTTGTGATTAATCGAATCTTTTCCCTTTGAGGTTTCATTATTGTCGGATTGAATATTTCAGATTTGAGAACACTTGATGTATGCCTTGCATATGAATACCCGTGGTGACAATGTGGTATTATATTGATTCACTTGATATATGTTTTGGCACTCAACTCAGGGATTCCCGCGGTGACATTGGGGTAATCTATGCATAGGGGTTGATGCACGTTTTCATTATCTTTTCTCTGATAGAAACTTTGGGGTGCTCCTTGAAGTTCTTTGTGTGGATTGAATATTGTGATTATGAAGTTGTTTGATGCATATCGTATAATCAACTCACGGATACTTGTGGTGACATTGGAGTATCTAGGTGACATTAGAGTTGGTTGATGTGTATCATATGGTGTTATTTTAGTACGAACTCTAGGGCTATTTGTGACAATTATAGGAATGGCTCAATAGATCGATCGGAAAGGATAACTTTGAGGTGGTTTCGTACACTACAAACAATTTCTATCTTATGTTCTCCGCTAATAGGAACTTTGGAGTGATTCTTTGTCGCACGTTGAGGGATTGTTATATGATCCAATTATGTTAGCACTGTTGAGAGATTGCACTAGTGAAATGTGACACCCTGGTTTTTCCCAGCTTTTCTTTTCAAAATTTAAGTGAAAATTTTAGTTGGAATTTGGCTTGGATTTGTTTCTGAATGGCTCTATGGACTTAAAACTTGGGAATATTTTCTTGATTTTCTTTCCCAAGTGACTCAGGCCCTCAAAAGCTTCTCTCAAGTCATGTCACTTCCGTTCTTGCTCAATCTCAATTTTATTCCAATCTAATATTCCTTTTTCAATTAAAGGAATAACCCTTTGAGCTCTAGGTTGTGAAGCAACCCATATTTCTGTTCTTCCAAAAATCCCAAGAAAATTCTCATAAATCCTTTCGACCATGTAAACCCTAGATGTGTGAAAATATTCAGGATTTACTCCTCATGGTGAGCACAGCATTCAACCTTTGATTCTGGTCATAATTTCAGTTTGTGAGGCAACTATATTTTATATTGCTTCAAAAATTATGAAATTAATCCCGGACACTCTTCTACCCATATGATCTGTCTTCACCAATTTTGGGCTCATTTCATTTCGCCAATTTCTCTATAAAATTTCTCCCAATTTCTGTCCAATGGGAAGTGTTGTGAAGGAAGTACCCTGTACACTAACCCAATTGGACTGAAATTTTTATAGCATGTTGGCATCCCCAAATCACCCACCAATACCAAGTTTCAACTCCAGGAACCCATCCAAGTGAGTGCAACATCCTCAGCGAGATTTCTGGACCAGAGAGGCAGTTGTGAAACAACCATGCTCTACACTGGTCCATTTGGTCTGAATTTTTTCCAGCGTGTGCACCTTCCTACTACACTCCAGCATGGCAAACTTTCACTCCCAAATCCCTAGCCATTTCTCCTCAACTTGCTGCACAAGTTTCTATCCAGAAACTTGCCTAGAACCTAGCCAGCTGGCCAGACCAGCTCTTGTCAAACCAAGGGCACAGGGAGGCCTCATGTTGAAAAGACTATCGTGTGCACATGATCACTCGGGCCAGAGCGCACTGCGTGCGCCAATGCACGTGGTGACCACGCGTTTGGCCGAGCCAAAGTCGTGCTCTGCACATCGTCCGCGTCGGACACGCTCGCGCAGGCCACCTCGCTCTGTCCCTCCTTATCCCAGCATGCCGACTTCGTCGCCGTCGTCCACCTGGCCCGTCTGGAACCCTCTCCCTCTCCGGCGAAGCTTGCCAGCAGACGCGGCCAAGCTCCGCCCCTGTGCGCCGTACGGGCACTGTGGCCGCGCTGGCTGGCGTCTTCCTTGCCGCGCCGCGCCAGTGCCATTAAGTCTCTGCCCTCTCCAGTCCCATCCCTACGCGGCTCGGGTGCCAGCGTGATGGCCAGCGCAGCGCCATCGCCGGCATTTTCCCCGCGGTGGGATCCGGGGCTGGCATCGCCGCCCGGCTATAAAAGCCACCTACCAGCCCTCCCTCTCTTCACCCATCGCCCTCTGCATCTCTCAATCGCCGCCCAGTAGCACCAGAGCGAGTCGGAGAGCTCTTCTGCTCCGTCTCCGGCGAGCTGCTCCGCCGCTCTGCCCCAGCTCCATCCGCTCGCCTCCGTCCACCCCAGGCCCAGCTGAGACCACCAACGAGCTCGTGAAGCTCTACTGATCATCCCCAGCCCTTCCTCCGCTCGAGTACTTGCCGGAGTCACCGGATCCATCGACCCCCGAAGCATGCCGCCGCCTGAGACGAAGGGGGCGACACCGTCCGGCCATCTCCCGACGAGCTGCGGGTACGGGAGTGTGCGTCATCGTCTGCCCAATCCATCCCCGCCGTTCCCGAAGCTCGCCGCCGTCGTCATCGCCGGCTAACCTCGCCGGTGAGCCGCCCTGCTTCTGTTCCTCTCTCTCTCTCCTTTAAACCTGGCAAGCGGACCCCACCTGTCAGCGACTCCACGCGCGCCCGAAACGGTATGTAAGTGGAGGCGCCTGGCCAGTTTACGACTTTGACGTGGTCGCTTCTGGGATTTTCTAGTTTTCTGTTTAATTCGAATAAAACCAGTAGTTTGACTGAACTTTGACCATCAATATCTTTTAAACCATAAGTCCAAATGAGTTCATTCTTTTTGCAGTATTTTTCTTATGAGCTCCTCTAGTTGCTGTAAAAATTTGGTATTTTTCTCTGCTGTTTAGAATTTCTGGTTTAAAAAGAAAATGCTTTATGTGGTATTTGAAAATGTTTCAAAAATATTTTCAGATTGTTTTGCCTAGTTGGTGAAGGTCGGGAGTACTCCCACACTTCCTTGGTGCAAGGCAAGCCACAACTCTCATTTGCATAATTGCATTGCAATATCATGGTTTAAATAATTATTTTAATGCCAAATATGAATTATTTATGAATGGATTAATTCATGCAATACTTTGAAGATCTAGGATAAGTTACTGTCATGATGAGGATGAGATTATAAGATAGTAGCAGATTTCCAGATATGTGTGGTAATGCTGTCGGACTGTGAGATTACCATCTATGATTATTTTGTGATTCCTCCGGTACTGCATATATGGGATCAGTAGTAGAAGTTGATCACGTTGCTCATTGGATTTCTAGTTGGTTATTGTGGTAACTTGGATCATTTGTATATCGGAGTGTCAGTGATGACTATGATTACTCGGGGATAAATTCCTTCATCGTTGATCGAGTGCCACTAAACCGAACTTTCTAGTGTAGCCACACCTGCCGGAATGGGACGGCCTTGGCTTGGTCTAACAGCGTGCTCTTTTGTCGGTACCATCAAAGAGGGGAGATTATGCGTGCGTGCTACCCTGATCAGGTAGACGATGATAATCTTGTGAGCCCGGTTTGGTTATTGAGCTCAGGTCCCCGTTTGGGACAGTTTGTTGGCCACGACGGTGGCAGGTGTCAAGAGTGACATAGGGGCCACCCAGGGATGACTCGGATGGGGAATGATTGTCGGTGGTATGGTGGAGGAGTCACGGGTTAGGCAAGTTTCGTTGGAGCAGCACCGGTCCACCCGAAAGGGAAGTGTACCGAGGTACGGGACCAGGAGCTTCATAGTGTGGGTAAAGTGTGCAACCTCTGCAGAGTGTAAGAATCTATTCGAATAGCCGCGTCCACGGTATTGGACATAGTTCATATTAAGTCACACTATCTGATCAACACCAATGAGGGAATGACGTGTTAATGATGGAAGAACTCGTCTCAGTATAGTTAAGTGACCGATTGTTGAGGACCGCTGGTAATTGTTGAGGATGATTTTCGGGAACGATTGTCAGAAGTTCTCAAGGTGACCATGAGTTGGTCACGAGAGTAAGTGATTCAATCGTGTGGCTCAGGGCAAAGTGGTTCCGTAGTGGTACCAAGATTGATAATTGTGGCAATAGCATGTTATTATTTTCTTCCACCCTTTTAGTAGCATTTAAATCTGGTTTAATCATGATTGCTATGACATTGTTATGCCTTGATGCTCTTGATTGTTGCGAGCTTGCGAGTACATTCAAAGTACTCACCTGGCGTGTCATGCCAGTTTGCAGGTGCCGCCATGTTTGCTTAGTGGAGGTGTTCGAGTTGCGAGCTAGGACGTGTCCCAGCTAGAGTCCCTGTGGAGTGGAGTCCATTTCGACGCCGTGATTCTGCTGCTAGGATTCGAGCCGTTACTAGCATAGAGTTATCATAGCAAGCGTAGCTTTGCCGAGGCAACCCTTTGTAATATCTCAAACCTTTGTACTCCATTTATTAGTAATAAAGAGCTGATTTGTTCTATGCCAAGCAGTACCGTATTCCAGAAGACTTGATCTCTGGGCTGGAATACGGGGTGCTCCGGTGACTCTGAGCCGGGGTGCCACATGAAAGTATGAACCCTAGGCCTTGTTTTCAAGCATTGCAATACCGTTTGTGCTCACTTTTGTTACTTGCTACCTTGCTGTTTTTTTATTTTCAGATTATAAAAACTTATATCTACTATCCATACTACACTTGTATCACCATCTCTTCGCCGAACAAGTGCACCTATACAATTTACCATTGTATTGGGTGTGTTGGGGACACAAGGGATTTCTTGTATTTGATTGCAGGGTTGTTTGAGAGAGACCATCTTCATCCTACGCCTCCCACGGATTGATAAACCTTAGGTCATCCACTTGAGGGAAAATTGCTACTGTCCTACAAAACTCTGCGCTTGGAGGCCCAACATGAGTCTACAAGAATAAGTTGTGTAGTAGACATCAAGCTCTTTTCTAGCGCCGTTGCCGGGGAGGTGAGTGCTTGAAGGTATATCTTTAGATCTTGCAATTGAATCTTTTAGTTTCTTGTTTTATCACTAGTTTGGTTTATAAAAGAAAACTACAAAAAAATGGAATTGAGGTTGCCTCATATTATTCATCTTTATAATGTCTTTCTTGAAAATGATGGAGCGGAAAATTGTGCTCAATTGATAGAAGAAGAATTCAATAAAATGTTTGGAATAAAATCTTTGAATGATGAGCATGATTGCAATGTTGTTAGTATGAATTCTATGAATATCCAAAATACTAAAGATGATTGCACTAGTCATGACAAAAATGTTCCTTATAAGCATGTCAATTTTTGTGGAGTGCATAAAGTTTGTGAAGACATGCCTTATAGGGATGATAGATTTTGTAAGAAGCATAAATATGATAGAACCAATTTTTTGCTCAAAGTGATAGATAAATTTGCTACGAAATTATGCTCTCTTTATCCCATTACTTGCGAACTTTGCAATAAGGTTGGTCATCTTAATTTTCAATGCATACTTTTCACGATCAAATCATGGCCAAATATTGCAATAACTTGACCACCCTTGAACTTTATAATGAGCTTATTCTATTTTTGTGGTGTGAAGAATTGACACATAAAAATAGTTGGTTTGAAGTATTCATTCTCACGGATGACATTGAAACTAATCTAAAGGAAATCTATACATTTTGTGTGGTAAATTGCAATGAGAATGCTTATATAGCCAACTATAGAAAAACGGGAAAACAAATAGAATATAAAAGAAATACTAATGGAAGGGTAAAGATTCCCCCTTTCCCTCCTATTTTCTCTCATGATGAAATAGGTAACGAGGAGGAGCTTCCTATCCAACCAATCTCTTCAATAAGAAGCTCGGAAGAATTAAATAAACCCACACATAATGTGGTAAAGAAAAAGAAAAGAAGGAAAAGTAGAGGTAAAAAGGTATCTCTCCCAAATAATGTTGCTCCTATTATTGTTGTGCCTCATGAGAATGAATCAAAAATACTTGTGGAAGATGATACACTTGATGGTGATATTGCTTCTTTGTCTTATGGCATAATGTCCGAAGGAGCTATTGATGATGATCTTATTATACCTATTACTTGTTGTGATAATTATGATTGGGAAGATAATGATACTTCTTATAATCTTGAGAATCTTTTTGGCACCAACTTAGAAAATTATGATGATAATTATTATACTATTGGTGCTATTCATACTATTAATTATGAAAGTGATTATGCTTATGATATGCAAAGCCACAAGCTTGGGGATGCTATGTTTGATGAGAAGAAATTTGCTTATGTGGAGAGTAATAAAAATTCTATGCTTGTGGATCATGAAAAGAATGCTTTACGTGATAGTTATATTGATGAATCCATTCATGATGCTACTGAAAATTATTATGAGAGAGGAACATATGATTCATGATGCTCTCTTTATGTTCCAATTCTTTATTTTTATGTGAGCATCGTTAAAATCATCATGCCTAGCTAAAAGGCATTAAAGAAAAACGCTTGTTGGGAGACAACCCAATATTTGTACCTACTGTTTTTGTGTGTCCAAATGATTAATCTACTGTAGTAATCATTTTTTACATGTTTTCTTTCAATAATGTGCCAAGTAAAGCCTTTGGGATAGTGTGGATACTTGTTGATTCGATTCTGCGCAAAAACAGAAACTTTTGCATCCAGTACTAGAATTTCTATTCTGTACTGGAGCCTGATAAAATTCTGAAATTTTTACATAGCATTGTTTTACAAATATTTTACCTTTTCCTAATTTTTCAGAATTTTTGGAGGTATATAAGTATGGTTTTTAAATCTCTTACTACACGCTGTTCTGTTTTTGACAGATTCTGTTTTCGATGCATAGTTTGCTTGTTTTAGTGTTCCATAGCTTATATTGAGTAATATAAATTGTGGAAATGATATAATACAGTAGGAATTATGTGAGAACAATTATGAATCTTGTCTTGACAGTACCTAAGTGGATGATTTATTTTTATCATACTAACTTATCTCACGAAGTTCTGTTAAGTTTTGTGTGATTGAAGTTTTCAAGTTTTGGGTGAGATATCGATATGAGGAGAATAAGGAGCAGTAAGACCCTAAGCTTGGGGATTCCCAAGGCACCCCAAGGTAATATTCAAGGAAGACCCAAGCAACTAAGCTTGGGGATGCCCCGGAAGGCATCCCCTCTTTCGTCTTCAACATTATCGGTAACCTCACTTGGAGCAATATTTTTATTCGTCACATAACATGAGTTTTGCTTGGAGCATCATTTTATTTTGTTGAGATTTTCTTGCTGCTATAAATAATCATGTTTTGTATCTTTTATTTCAATAAAATGCCAATTATAGCCTTTACCATGCTCAGTTTGCAAGTTCATGTGTTGCTGTTTGAAAACAGAAAGTTTTCTATTATGTCCAGAATATTCCTGAATAGTCAGAACATGATAAAAATCTGAAATTTTTACAAAGTAAGCATGCATGAGTTCTCTGTCACGTGGTAAGTTTTCAGAATTTTTGGAGTTAGGGAAACATGAATTTTAAATCCCCCTTTACAGACTGTTCTGTTTTGGCAGATTTCGGTTATAGTTGCATTGTTTGCATATGTTCCTTGTTTAATGTTTCTATTTGTGGATAGGAGTATTAAATATGCAGAGGCATTTAGTATGCAATGTTTAATTATAATTTGTGTGATTTGCTACAGTAGAGAATGTTAGGGTTTTGAGTTGATTTATACTAACTTATCTCACGAGTTCTTGTTGAGTTTTGTGTGGATGAAGTTTTTAAGATTTAGGAGAAGCCATGATATGAGAGGAATTAAGAAGACACAAGAGCTCAAGCTTGGGGATGCCCAAGGCACCCCAAGATAACATTCCAAGAAGTATCAAGCAACTAAGCCTGGGGATGCCCCGGTTGGCATCCCACCTTTCTTCATCAACAATTATCGGTTAGTCTTGGTTGAGCCTAAGTTTTTGCTTCTTCACATGAGTTGTGATATTCTTGGAATGTCATTTTATTTTGTTTTCTTTGCTATTTGAATAAAATACTTAAGATCTGAAATTTTTTAAATGAGAGAGAGTCCTCACATAGCTACCTATTTACTTAACTACTCATTTGGTCTTCACTTATATCTTTTTGGAGTAGTTTGTCATTTACTCTTGTTCTTCACTTATATCCTATGAGTAAATTGTTGAAATGAATTGAATATCACAAAGTTGAAATTTATATGCTTCATATGCTTGTCCTATGGGGAGTAGTGACTTCACATACAAGAAGTATAAGTGGTAAAATTTATTGAAAGTTAACAAACATAGCATTGGTCACTTGAACAATTCATGAAATAATTTTGAAGGAAGAGAAATTTCACATATAAATATACTATCTTGGACATCTTCTATGATTGTGAGCCCCCATTAATTATTTTCAAGCTTGATCAAGTAGTTGACGTTGGACAAGGAAGAAAACGTAATGAGTTATGTTTGTTTATATTCACATAGAAGTTATATTGGCATGGATCCTCTAACATGTGGTGCTTGCTTAGGATCTTTTGCTAGCCAAAAATTTGTACTAAGTAGATATACTACTTGTGCATCCAAAAACCCTTAAACCTAGTTTCTTGCCATGAGTGTCCACCATATCTACCTATGGATTGAATAAGATCCTTCAAGTAAGTTGTCATCGGTGCAAAAAGCAATAAAAATTGCTCCTAAAATATGTATGATCTTTTATTGCAAGGGAAAATAAGCGTTGTACGAACTTGTGATGGTAAAGAAATAAAAGCGACGGACTGCATAATAAAGGTTGCTATCACAAGGGGCAATATAACGTGACGTTCCTTTGCATTAAGGGCTTGCACATCCAAAAATAAAAAGCGCATGACAACCTATGCTTTCCTCTGTGAAGGGCCTATCTTTTAATTTTCTGTATTTACTTTTATGTAAGAGTCAGTAATGTTCATCCCTATTCCACTCTATTTATTCTCTAGTGGGCAAGCATCATGTGGTAGGGAAATATCCAGGCACATATATCCAGTTGAATATAGGTGATCATAAGTTATTATTGTTGACATTATCCATGAGATAAATAAGTTGGGAGGCAAAACATTAAGCCCCTATCTTCCTATGTGTTTGACTGAAACAGTTTGTTCTAAAAATATGCTTTGAGTGTCAGCAATCATGGAAGACTAAATGATAGTTGAGTATGTGGAATTTGCTAAATCAAAGCTCTTACATAGACCCTTCCTAAAAATAAGATGAATTGCAATTGTTTGATGACTGAAAACATAGTTTGTTAGTTTTTAAGAAAGTTTATGGTCTATACTTTAACATGTGAATAGCTTGCTACTTGATCATGAGAAGTTTTATGAGATGAGCTACTGTTTATGATATATAATGATGCTAGAAAAAAGTGATTGGAATTATCATTGATCAAACTTATGCACTATGCTAGCATTCACACTTCATAAATTATTTCTTTTATCATTTACCTACTCGAGGACGAGCAGGAATTAAGCTTGGGGATGCTGCTACGTCTCCAACGTATCTATAATTTATGAAGTATTCATGCCATGTTTATTATAGTTTTGTATGATTTTGGTGCACTTTTATACAGCTTTTATATGATTTTTATGGACTTTTTGGTTTTCCAGAAAATCCATATCAAATGAAGTCCAAATGCAGCGAAACTTTTTGACGATTTTTTCTGGAAGGAAACAGACCCAGGAAGCTTCGGGGGAGCAGCAGAAGAGCCACAGGGGCCCCACAAGCCACCTGGGCGCACCACCCCCCCCCCCTCCAGGCGCGCCCAGGTGCCTCGTGGGCCCCCTGTGGCACCTCTTTGCGTGATTCCAACGCTGAAAAATCCTATATATTCAGAAACCCCCAAAAGTTAACCTTGATGAGTTTTTACGCCGCCTCAAGCCTCTGTACCTCCACGATCTTATCTACAGCCCTTTTCTGGCACCCTGCCGGAGGGGGGAATCATCACCGGAGGCCATCTTCATCATCCTGGCGGTCTCCATGACGAGCAGGGAGTAGTTCACCCTCGAGGCTAGGGGTATGTACTAGTAGCTATGTGTTTGATCTCTCTCTCTCGTGTTCTTGATTTGGCACGATCTTGATGTATCACGAGCTTTGTTAATATAGTTGGATCATATGGTGTTTCTTCCCTCTCTATCCTTGTTGTGATGAATCGAATCTTTTCCCTTTGAGGTTTCGTTATTATCGGATTGAATATTTCAGATTTGAGAACACTTGATGTATGTCTTGCATATGAATACCCGTGGTGACAATGGGGTATTGATTCACTTGATATATGTTTTGGCACTCAACTCGCGGATTCCCGCGATGACATTGGGGTAATCTATGCATAGGGGTTGATGCACGTTTTCATTATCTTTTCTCCGATAGAAACTTTGGGGTGCTCCTTGAAGTTCTTTGTGTGGATTGAATATTGTGATTATGAAGTTGTTTGATGCATATCGTATAATCAACTCACGGATACTTGTGGTGACATTAGAGTTGGTTGATGTGTATCATATGGTGTTATTTTAGTATGAACTCTAGGGTTGTTTGTGACAATTATAGGAATGGCTCAATAGATCGATCGGAAAGGATAACTTTGAGGTGGTTTCGTACCCTACAAACAATTTCTATCTTATGTTCTCCGCTAATAGGAACTTTGGAGTGATTCTTTGTCGCACGTTGAGGGATTGTTATATGATCCAATTATTAGCACTGTTGAGAGATTGCACTAGTGAAAGTATGAACCCTAGGCCTTGTTTTCAAGCATTGCAATACCGTTTGGGCTCACTTTTGTTAGTTGCTACCTTGCTGTTTTTTTATTTTCAGATTATAAAAACTTATATCTACTATCCATACTACACTTGTATCACCATCTCTTTGCCGAACTAGTGCACCTATACAATTTACCATTGTATTGGGTGTGTTGGGGACACAAGAGATTTCTTGTATTTGATTGCAGGGTTGTTTGAGAGAGACCATCTTCATCCTACGGCTCCCACGGATTGATAAACCTTAGGTCATCCACTTGAGGGAAAATTGCTACTGTCCTACAAAACTCTGCGCTTGGAGGCCCAACACGAGTCTACAAGAATAAGTTGTGTAGTAGACATCAGACCTCTCAGGCGTCGCCGCTTCAATGTGGACGCCGCATTCCGAGAAACCAACTCCGGCCGCTGCGCCGCACTGAAGGCTGACCGCCCCTCCTCCTCTCCCTCGCCGAGTCTTTCCCTCTCTTCGAGCCCTTCCTCCTCTCCGAGCCCAGCCGGCGGCGATGCCGAAGTCCTGGTTCACCGCATCAGCAGGCGGCACCGATGGAAGTTTGTCATCAGGCGGATTGTGGCGTCACCGCCCTCACTCACCGGGACCATCTGCATCCACAGTAGCGGGCTCCTCCGGCAAGGAGGAGATAGTCATCTCCTCCGCCGACGAGGAGGACCAGCCGCAGCAGCGGCCCCGTCTCCTATCGGAGGCGGCTCTGACGGACGAAGAATCCGTCCGTCAGATGGAGATCATGATGGAGCGTTCGTTCCGTCCGTTGGGCCCAGCGCCACCATCGTCGACGCGCATGAAGGAGGAGCCACTGTCCCCGCCGCGGGTCCACGTGAAGCGGGAGCCGGCATCCTGCTACTTGTGAGCTACGTTGGGATTTTCCCCGAAGAGGAGAGGAGATGCAGCACAGTAGAGATAAGTATTTCCCTCAATGAGAACCAAGGTATCAATCCAGTAGGAGAATCATGCAAAGCCTCGTGAACTGCACCTGCACACACAAAACCAAATACTTGCACCCAACGCGGGCAAGAGGGTTGTCAATCCCCTTGAACTCGTTACTTGCAAGGATTAAATCTCGTAGTGGTAGATAGATAAATTGCAAAAGAAAATAAAAGAAAGAAAATTGCAGCAAATATATTTAGGTTTTCTTTTTATGATTAAAGTAGACTCGGGGGCCATAGTTTTCACTAGAGGCTTCTCTCTCGAACACATAGCATATGGTGGGTAGACAAATTACTGTTGGGCAATTGATAGAAAAGCGCATAGTTATGACGGATTCATGGCAATGATCATGTATATAGGCATCACGTCCGAGACAAGTAGACCGACTCCTGCCTGCATCTACTACTATTACTCCACCCATCGACCGCTATCCAGCATGCATCTAGGGTATTAACTTAATGAAAATGGAGTAACGTCTTAAGCAAGATGACATGATGTAGACAAAGTAAAGCCAATCAATATGAATAAACCCCATCATTTTACCCTTAATGGCAACAATACAAATACGTGTCTTGTCCCTTTCTGTCACTGGGATATAGAGCACCGCAAGATTGAACCCATTACAAAGCACCTCTCCCGCTGAAGATAAATCAATCTAGTTGGACAAACCAAACGGATAGATCGGAGAGAAATATGAAGCTATAATAATCATGCATAAAAGAATTTAGAAAAGACTAAAATATTTCTCATGAATAATCTGATCATAAACCCACAATTCATCGGATCCCAACAAACACACCGCAAAAGAAGATTACATCGAGTAGAACTCCAAGAAGATCGAGGAGAACGTTGTATTGAAGATCAAAGAGAGAGAAGAAGCCATCTAGCTACTAGCTATGGACCCGTAGGTCTGTGGTAAACTACTCACACATCATCGGAAGGGCAGCAAGGTTGATGTAGAAGCCCTCCGTGATCGATTCCCCCTCCGGCAGGGTGCCGGAAAAGGCCTCTAGATGGGATCGCGGAAGAACAGAAGCTTGCGGCGGTGGAAAAGTTATTTTGTGGGGCTCTTTGTTGGTTTCCCAATATTTGAGAATTTATAGTAGTGGAATTAGGTCAAAAGGAGCCATGAGGGGCCACAAGGCATCTTGGATCCCCCCCCCAGGGGCGCGCGGGGTTGCATTGTCACCTCCTTGTGAGGCTTCTGGTCTCCTCCCGAAGCTTCTAGGGTCTCTTTTATCCAGATAAAAATCATCAAAAAGTTTTGTAGTGTTTTGGACTTCGTTTGGTACTGATTTCCTGAAAAACCAAAAACAAGCAGAAAACAGCAACTGGCACTGTGCACTAGGTTAATAGGTTAGTCCCAAAAAATGATATAGAATAGCATATAATTGCATATAAAGCATCCAACATTGATACTATAATAGCATGGAACAATCAAAAATTATAGATACGTTGGAGACGTATCAGCATCCCCAAGCTTAATTCTTGCTCGTCCTCGAGTAGGTAATGATAAAAATAGAATTTTTGATGTGGAATACTACCTAACATGTTTATCATGTAATCTCTTTACGGTATAAATATTAAGAAACGATGAATTAACAATATCAACATAATAATATCCATGAACATATGAAGCATAATCATTAAACTTTCAAAATATACGATCCTTAACGAATATTATCCCCACTCATTTTATCATGTTAGCAAGGCATGACTCCGCCTTCACTGCATAAATATAAATCATGAGCACCCCGGTGTCAAACCAGGCAATTGGATCGTACTTCTAACGCGCTTCAGCATTTTCAATTTCACGCAATACATGAGCGTGAGCTATGGATATAGCACAAGGTGGAATAGAATGCGGTGGTAGGGATCAAAAGGAGAAGTCAAAAAGGGAGAAAGTCTCGCATCAACTCGGTGGATCAACGGACTATGGAGATCTCCATCAATCGATATCAATGCGAGGAGTAGGGATTGCCATGCAACGGATGGACTAAGAGCTATAAGTCAATGAAAGCTCAAACTGAAACTAAGTGGGTGTGCATCCAACTTGCTTGCTCATGAAGACCTCGGGCATTTGAGGAAGCCCATCATTGGAATATACAAGCCAAGTTATATAATGAAAGATTCCCACTTGTATATGAAAGTGACAAAATAGGAGACTCTCTATATGAAAAACATGGTGCTACTTTGAAGCACAAGTGTGGAAAAGGATAGTAACATTTCCCCTTCTCTCTTTTTCTCTCATTTTTTTGTGGGCTCTTTCTGGCCTCTTTTTTCGTCTGGAGCCTCATCCTGACTTGTGGGGGAATCAGAGTCTCCATCATCCTTTCCTCACTGGGACAATGCTCTAATAATGATAATCATCACACTTTTATTTACTTACAACTCGATACTAGAACAATATGACTCTATATGAATGCCTCTGGCAGTGTACCAGGATGTGCAATGATCTAGCGTAACATGTATAAAAAATGATGAACGATGGCTGAGCCACAAATACTATGTCAGTTATATGATCATGCAAAGCAATATGACAATGAAGATATGTGTCATATAAATGGAACGGTGGAAGTTGCATGGTAATATATCTCGGAATGGCTATGGAAATGCCATAATAGGTAGGTATGGTGGCTTTTTTGAGGAATATATAAGGAGGCTTATGTGTGATAGAGTGTATCATATCATGGGGTTTGGATGCACCGGCGAAGTTTGCACCGACTCTCGAGGTGAGAAAGGGCAATGCACGGTACCGAAGAGGATAGCAAATTGCGGAAAGGTAAGAGTGCGTATAATCCATGGACTCATATTAGTCATAAAGAACTCACATACTTATTGCAAAGCCTATTAGCCCTCGAAGCAAAGTACTACTCGCATGCCCCTAGGGAGGAGGTTGGTAGGAGTTAACCATCATGCACCCCCGATTATAACAGCACTCAAGGATTTCATTTCAGACATAAAAATCTCGGACCTCCCCACCATGCCATGACCAACACTTAGATGAGAATTCAATAACAACCTTTAATACCAATATTTCTACTGACCAATGATCATGAACCTATATCCTTTCATATTACGACATCAATATCATTAAACCACGTGTTTCTTATTTAGTGATCTACATGAAAGTTTTTATTATATCCCTCTTGAATACCTATCCTTTATGGACCAATCTTATAACCCGTGCAAATTGCCATTACTATTTATTAGACTCTATAAATGATTTAAGTGAAGCATGAGAGTGCAACTATTTCTTTAAAATATAACCATCGCCGTGCTCTAAAAGATATACGTGAAGCACTAGAGCAACTGCCTAGCTCAAGTAAGTGAAGCACATAGAGTATTCTAACAAATCACGATAAATGTGTGTCCCTCTCAAAAAGTGCGTTCAGCAAAGATGATTGTGGCAAACTAAAAAGCAAACAAAGAAAAGAAAACTATGGCACAAGACGCTCCAAGCAAAACACATATCATGTGATGAATAAAAATATAGCTCCAAGTGATATACCGGTAGATTGTAGACGAAAGAGGGGATGCCATCCGGGGCATCCCCAAGCTTAGATGCTTGGGTCTTCCTTGAATATTACCTTGGGTTGCCTTGGGCATCCCCAAGCTTAGGTTCTTGCCGCTCCTTATTAATTTATCCATCGTGATCTCACCCAAAATTTGGAAACTTCAGCACACAAAACTCAACAGAAACCTCGTGAGATCCGTTAGTATAACAAACAAATCTTAAACTTTAGGTACTGTTATAAATTGATTCATATTTAATTCTTGCATAATTCTACTGTACTCTAACTTCTCCATGATTTATACCCCCCGATATAATCCATAGCATCATTAAAATAAGCGAACTATGCAATAGAAAACAGAATCTGTCTAAAACAGAACAGTCTGTAAAGATCTATTTAAAATCTATACTTCTGTAACTCAAAAAATTCTGAAAAACTAGGATAACGTAAAAAATTCATATACCAATACTATGTAAAAATTTAAGATTTTTATGACATTCCAGTACAGAACCAAAAATCCAGAACTGGGAGCAAAACTTTATGTTTTCCAAACAGCATCAATTATACTATCATCCAAATCATCCTAAAGGAATTACTTGGCACAAACACTAATTAAAAGATAAAAACACAATCATAACAGAAGCTAAAATTGTGTGACACAAGAAAAATAAAAATTGCAATAAAGATAAATATTGGGTTGCCTCCCAACAAGCGCTATTGTTTTATGCCCCTAGCTAGGCATAATGCATAGTTTCAAGTATTATCATCCTTAGTCTCCAAATCCTCAATTATACATCCACCCTTACTAGGAGATCTAGCATAGGAATTTCTTATCATCACACTCCTAGGGACAAAGTTGAGAAATTTGTTTTCATGAATAGGTTCCTTTATTATATCAATGAAATTGGGATGCAAGCTAATCATTTTAAGATCCTCGTTTCCCTTACTAGATGTGGCACCCTTATTCCTAGGAACATACATAAACTTGCAATTTTTATTAGGAGGGGTTCTATCAATAGTTTTAATGGCGGAAAAGGCGGAACCCAAGTTATTAATAATTTCCTCCAACTTATCGATTCTAGCGGCACCTTGTTCTATCCTCTCATTAATTATCGGTTCCTTTTCCATTAACATCTTTAATGTAGTTCCTACCTTAGAACCAAATTGAGTAATATGATTATGGACCTTTTTGTCTAGATTCTCAAGATGTTCAATAGTAGACATTTTATTTTCAATAGCTTCCAACCTCTGCATAACATGTTCCAAAGTCAACACTGTTTCATTAATAGTAGTAGGTGGTGATCCCACTAAGTTTCCCATGGCATTGAAAGCATCCATAGGGTGACTACTCAAGAAATTCCCTCCGGTAATAGTGTCTAGCACAAATCTATACCAATTAGTGACACCCACATAAAAATTGCGAAGAAGAACGGTAGTGGATTGCTTACGAGTAGACCTATTTTGAGCGTCGCAAATCCTATACCAAGCATCTTTTAAACTTTCTCCTCCCCTTTGTTTAAAATTAAGAACTTCATTTTCAGGGGTGCAAGTAACAATTGAAGAACTAGCCATATTGACAAAGCAGGCAAGCAAGCAAACAAGCAAATAAAATATTTTTGTGCTTTTGTAATTTTTATGAGAAGTGGGGGAGATGAAAACAAGAGGCAAATGCAAATAAAAAAGAAGAGCAAGTAGATGATAGTTTATGTGAAAGTACTTGATAGAATTTGATGATGTCTCCCCGGCAACGGCGCCAGAAATTCTTCCTGCTAATTGTGAGCTGCGTTGGGATTTTCCCCGAAGAGGAGAGGAGATGCAGCACAGTAGAGATAAGTATTTCCCTCAGTGAGAACCAAGGTATCAATCCAGTAGGAGAATCACGCAAAGCCTCATGAACAGCACCTGCACACACAAAACCAAATACTTGCACCCAACGCAAGCAAGAGGGTCGTCAATCCCCTTGAACTCGTTACTTGCAAGGATTAAATCTCGTAATGGTAGATAGATAAATTGCATAAGAAAATAAAAGAAAGAAAATTGCAGCAAATATATTTAGGTTTTCTTTTTATGATTAAAGTAGACCCAGGGGCCATAGTTTTCACTAGAGGCTTCTCTCTCGAACACATAGCATATGGTGGGTAGACAAATTACTGTTGGGCAATTGATAAAAAAGCGCATAGTTATGACGGATTCATGGCAATGATCATGTATATAGGCATCACGTCCGATACAAGTAGACCGGCTCCTGCCTGCATCTACTAATATTACTCCACCCATCGACCGCTATCCAGCATGCATCTAGGGTATTAAGTTAATGAAAACGGAGTAATGCCTTAAGCAAGATGACATGATGTAGACAAAGTAAAGCCAATCAATATGAATAAACCCCGTCATTTTACCCTTAATGGCAACAATACAAATACGTGTCCTGTCCCTTTCTGTCACTGGGATATAGAGCACCGCAAGATTGAACCCATTATAAAGCACCTCTCTCGCTGAAGATAAATCAATCTAGTTGGCCAAACCAAACGGATAGATTGGAGAGAAATACAAAACTATCAAAATCATGCATAATAAAGTTCAGAAAAGACTCAATTACTTCTCATCAATAATCTGATCATAAACCCACAATTCATCGGATCCCAACAAACACACCGCAAAAGAAGATTACATCAAATAGAACTCCAAGAAGATCGAGGAGAACGTTGTATTGAAGATCAAAGAGAGAGAAGAAGCCATCTAGCTACTAGCTATGGACCTGTAGGTCTGTGGTAAACTACTCACACGTCATCAGAAGGGCAGCAAGGTTGATGTAGAAGCCCTCCGTGGTCGATTCCCCCTCCGACAGGGTGCCGGAAAAGGCCTCCAGATGGGATCGCAGAACAACAGAAGCTTGCGGCGGCGGAAAAGTTATTTCGTGGGGCTCTCCGTTGGTTTCCCAATAATTGAGAATTTATAAAAGTGGAATTAGGTCAAAAGGAGCCACGAGGGGCCCACAAGGCATCTTGGCGCCCCCAGGGGCGCGCGGGGTTGCCATGTCACCTCCTCGTGAGGTTTCTGGTCTCCTCCAGAAGCTTCTAGGGTTTCTTTTGTCCGGAAAAAAATCGTCAAAAAGTTTCGTAGCGTTTGGATTTCGTTTGGTACTGATTTTCTGAAAAACCAAAAGCAAGCAGAAAACAGCAACTAGCACTGGGCACTAGGTTAATAGGTTAGTCCCAAAAATGATATAAATAGTATATAATTGCATATAAAGCATTTAAGATTGATACTATAATAGCATGAAACAATCAAAAAATATAGATACGTTGGAGACGTATCACATCCCCACTCTGGCAGGTGAAGGACGAGCCGGCGTCCCGCCGCGCAACCACGGCCTCCACATCGGCGGTCGCGTGAAGCAGGAGCCGGCGTCCCCCCAGCGCCTCTGCCGCGTGATGCCCGAGCTGACGTCGCCCCCGATGCACAGCCGCTACGCACGGATCGACGGGCCCTCCTCGCCACCATGACGCCACCTCTGCCCGGTAAAGGAGGAGATGCCGCCCGCGATCGCCAAGGCGTGTGGCCGCATCCTCCACTACCTAGGAGGCGGCAGTTACGGCGGTGCCTCCTGCTCTCGGGCCGTGGTATCCGAGGCCGAGCGTGCGGCGCGGCAGCAGGCGAGGTACGACCGGCGCAATGCCGGTCGCCGCTCCGCGTTCGCCAAGACGGACGTGGCGCCGGAATGGGTCTGCAACGACCCGGACCTCGCCGCGGCGTGGGTGCTCGACCGCTCCGTCACCTCCGCAGAGACGGCCGCCAGGCGCCGCCGCCGCCTTGACAGCGAGCTCGCCAAGATCGGCGAGGAGTGCTCGCTTAGCGACTACTCCGCCAACGCTGGCAGGGGCAAGGCCGCCGCCAGCACCTTCGGCAGTGGCCAGGGCGGCCCTTCGCACCGCGCAGTAGGAAGCGGAGCGGCTCCTCCGTGAGCGTCAGGCAGCCGCCAGACAGGGCTGCCGCGGCCCTCTGGCATCCTTGCGGCGCTGGAGGGACAACGACGGCGGCACGGACGCCGACGGCGGTGCAGCAGGACAGGGCGCCCACGCTTACGAGGTGGTCGTCTGATATAGGGTTTAGTGTTTTTTTAATAGTTTTTAGTAAAACGGTCCAAATATCGTCCGTTTATGTAAATTATATCTGAACTTGAATGAAATCCGTCCGGTTTGATTGAATTTCGTCCAGTTGGTTCGAATTGTTGTCAAAATATATACGGCTACGGTTGGATGGCGGCCTCCTGCATCCGCGTCCGCGGACTCGTCCTCCCTTGTCCGCAGATGAATGCGGGAGGAAATTTGCGGGTCACCGTTGGAGATGCTCTAAACAGCTTGTTACAGTATAGTAATAACCAAAGAAAAATATGAATTATGGGGAAACAGAAAAATATATACGCAATGTTGCTCTTCGTTCATTCTGTTTGTTAAGTGTACAGCTATTTTGTTAACATGTTAATTCGAAAAGAAAAGAAAAATCTTGTGAGGGTGAGTCACAAAAAAATTCCGTCACCGGGACTTGAACCCGGCAGTGGTCGTTTAGCGATTGCTCCGCCAATGTCGGCAGGGGCAAGGCCGCCGCCAGGGCGCCGCCAGCGCCTTCGGCAGTGGCCAGGGCGGCCCTTCGCACCGCGCAACAGGAGGCGGAGCGACTCCTCCACGAGCGTCAGGCAGCCGCCGGACAGGGCTGCCGCGGCCCTCCGGCATCCTTGCAGCGCTGGAGGGACGACGACGACGGCACGGACGCCGGCGGCGGTACGGCAGGACAGGGCGACCACGCTTACGAGGTGGTCGTCCGATATAGCGTTTAGTGTGTTTTTAATAGTTTTTAGTAAAACGATCGGAATATCGTTCGTTTATGTAAATTATATCCTAACTTGAATGAAATCCGCCCAATTTGATCGAATTTCGTCCGGTTGGTTCGAACTGTTGTCAAAATGTATACGGCTATTGTTGAATGGCGGCCTCCCGCATCCGTGTCCGCGGACTCGTCCCCCCTTGTCCGCAGACAGATGCGGAAGGAAATTTACGGGTCGCCGTTGGAGATGCCCTAAACAGCTTGTTACAATATAGTAATAACCAAAGAAAATTTTGAATTATGGGGAAACAGAAGAATATATACGCAATGTTGCTCTTCGTTCATTCTGTTTGTTCAGTGTACAACTATTTCGTTAACCTGTTAATTCGAAAAGTCGTCATTCATTCTGTTTGTTCAGTGTACAGCTATTTCGTTAACCTGTTAATTCGAAAAGAAAAGAAAAATCCTGTGAGGGTGAGTCACAAAAACTTTCCGTCGCCGGGACTTGAACCCGGGTCTCTCGGGTGAGAGCCGGGTATCCTAACCAGCTAGACTACGACGGATTTGTGTGAGCTCCAGGATTAAGTTCTTCTTAACTAAACATATCAGTACACACGTATGGCCTCCGTGTCCATGCAACGCAAAAGATATCTATCTAGTCGAATGGTTCTATGTGTTGAAAGTTGGCATGCACCAAAAGTGCTTGCGACTGGATACATGGTGCGATCGGTACGGAAATGGCATCATTCCGTGACTTTATCACATCGCCAGTGATACTAATCTTGGCCGCATCTCAACTACTCACCTCCACCGAAGAAATATACTCGTGTGCACGAGACCTTAAAATGTGATGCTGACCATCTACCGTTCTTGCCTTTTTTCATAATAAATGTAATGATATCAGTTTGATGTTTTGGATGCTAGTACTAGTACTATTTTAGATATGGGTTGTAGTAACTCCGCACAACTTCAGTGCATGTTGGTTGTTTGTTCCTGTGTATAGTACTTTGGTTTGGTCACCCCCATTACATGCCTTTTGAAAAACAAAATTATGGATCTCCTACCTTTTATTAGTTTTTCCTTTTCCGAAGACATATTACGGGCAGTTAACATATATAACTTTTCAGTCTGTATATACGCAAACCATTTTATGCCAAGGTAGTACATGCGATGATGTGAAACTGAAATAGTTGAAGCAAATTTCCTGATTAGGCTATTATGGAAGTATCTTCACATGGTCCAAAACATGAGAAAGAAAAGGGAGAAAACTTAGGAAATGCAGAAAATATGTTTTGAAGTGAAACCCCTAAAGCTCAAATTCCTTTGTTTGTTCAGGGCTTTGGTGCTAGACTAGATGCTACACTGTTGAAGTATCCATGTATAAACCTGTTTTATTCCATCACACATATGCATAATAATTATGGACTTGTATGCATGGTTAAGATTCCAGCCATAAAATCATCGATTCACATTCAGGGCATGTTTGATTAGCAAGATAGGAAAATGGCAATGCCATATTGCACAGTAGAGGAACAAAAGGATGTTAGATTTCTCGTACCAAAAACGTTTGAATCTTTCCCAAAGGTTGGATTTTATGAAGATTTTCCTTTGAAGTGTACTGCAAAGCAACCATTAAGGTGGAAAAAAAACATGTCGATTGCAATCCTAAAATTAAATAATTCACATAAGGAAAATTCCTAAGGACTTCGATTAATCCTCCAAAAATCTCTTCAAATTTCTTAAAAAGCCTGCCCCTAGATCAGCTCTCTCACAAACCCATGATTTCTACTGCATCTTCCTTGGCACGGCCCAAAATTTTAAACATTAGAATTTCAAAAATTTCGCGCCTTCTAGCGTTTTCGCGCCTTTTCTTGTTTCTCTCTTCATTTCTTTCCTCTAATGATTTACGCTATGAAATCCACTTGATCACGAAAGATGTTTTATGCAATTGCCAGTTCATCACAACACTTCCATCACAGATACACATAACACAGTTCCCTTGTCGAGAACTGATTAATTAATGTACATCTTAATTATACAGTTACGCAACAAGAACACACACATGACCAGATCACTCTAGTCTTCTTGAGACCTGTATACCCATGGCTACTTGCTGTGCTTTGCTCTAGTAATCTAGGGCAGCACGCCATGCTTATGCATAAAAGCTACATATATATATAGAAGGTATAGCTAGGCAGCTAGCCCTAGCCACCATGGATTGATCGATTAGTCGTCCTCGCCCTCGCCCTGCCAAATATAGGCCAACATGTCCGCGAAGTCGTCGATTCCCATGGAGAGTAGGGGGTCGTCTTCAGCCACATTGTCATCTATGTTGATGTAATTCTCGCTGTTGTTACCATGGTCAGGAGCAGCGATGACACCGGTGTTATTAGTTGCACTACCTGCGCCGGCGGCGGCCACCATGGCCACATCAGCGAGGGGTTCAATAGCTGCTGGCACGGGCATGGGCACGGGCACGTTCGACCGAGCGACGAAGCGGTAGAGATCGAGGGCGTGCCTCTCAGCGATGGCCTTGATATTGGGGAGCGTGAGGCTGCCGCGGCGGTACTCGGGGACGTAGGGCCGCGGCGCGCCGGGGAAGTTGTACTTGCGCGGTGGGTTGTCTCCGTAGAAGCAGAAGAGCGCGACGTCGTAGGCGAGCGCCGCCTGCTCGGGGTACTGGAATGTGCCGATCCACAGCCTGGCGCGGGTGCGGGGCACGCGGATCTCCGCCGCCCACCGGCCCCAGTGCCGCTGCCGCACGCCCAGAAGCCCCAGGTTCTTGCGAGGCGCCGACGACTTGGAGCTCGCACCGCGGCGGCGGTCGGCGCGGCGGCCATCTTCCTCCCTCCTCATCGCCCCAGTGTTCGCCTCCATGCACGAGCGCCTGCAAGGAAAAACACTCGTGCGCGGTGAGGAAGGACGAAGACAGAACGCCGGTGGCGTGTGGTGCACACGGGACCGGGCAGTACGTATGGCTTTAAAGTGTAGCGACGGCGCCGAAGAGGGGACACGTGGCCGCACGCCTGCACCAGCACTACTCATCATTTATGATGGGGATACACATTCTAGATGTGCATCGACCTTGGCAAGGTTTCACTTACGCCCCCTAAACCCAATTATTAATGAAGCAAATCCATATTTGTCTCTATGAACATTTATAGAGAACATTACATTTCACCCCCTAACTATACGAAAAGTGTGGGTCGGTCCCCAACTTTAAAACTGAAATATCAAACCCTAACCTTTCAAACCAGACATATTTGGTCCTTCTACTCACCCGAAGTGATATGGCGGATGCTGACGTGACCTAGATTTCTTCCACGAGGCGTCTACCTCACCCCCTTCCCCCATCACCACAAGTGCACGTTGTGGATGAGCCCCGATGAACCATCCCGCCGGCATTGGTTTGGCTGCATCTGGGGTGGACAACGCTCATGCATGTACGGATCGAGAGGCTGGAGCTTGCCATAGTCGTGTACCAAACCAGTGTGACGACGGTTTTGCGTTGCATGGTCGAGAGCCCAACGACAAGGCAACTAACGTCCGAATGAAACCATGGCGTCATCTCCACATGCATGACGCCGCTATTTTGGTGTTGTCGCAATGCCCAACAACCGATTGTCTAGGCTGGAACAATCCAACGTCCACTCTGATCATTCGCTCCCCTCCTCGCATCCCTGCACAATCTCCCCCTCGTCACCCAGACCTATCCATGCATCTTTCCCGTCCTTTAACGCCAAAGATGGCCCCTTTATTCCACCCAGCTTCGTCTACGCCTTCTTGGCCTTTTCCCCTCAAGTGTGACCCCATCATTTCTTGATGAACCATCCCGACGGCACAGGTTTGGCAGCATCTAGGGTGGACAACGCTCGTGCACATACGGATCGAGAGGATGGAGATGTCTTAGTCGTGTACCAAACCAGTGGGACGAGGGTTTTGCGTTACATGGTCAAGAGCCCAACAAAAAGGCAGCTAGCTTCCGGATGAAAGCATGTCGTCATCTCACATGCATGCCACCGCTATTTTTTTGTTGTCGCAATGCCCAACAACCGCTTGTCTAGGACGGAATGATGCAACCTCCACTATGATCATTCTTTCCCCTCGCATCTCTGCACAAGCTCTCCCTCATCACCCAGACGTCATTGCGCATCCATGCATCTTCCCCGTCCTTTAATGTCAAGGATGGCCCCTTTATCCCACCCAGCTTCGTCTACGCCTTCTTGGCCTTTTCCCCTCGAGTGCCACCCCATCATTTCTCGATGAAACATTCCGTCAGCATTGGTTTGGAGCATCTGGGGTGGATAACGCTCATGCACGTACGGATCGAGAGGCTAGAGTTGTCTTAGTTGTGTACCAAACCAGTGGGGCGAGGGTTTTGCGTTACATGGTCAAGAGCCCAACAAAAAGGCAACTAACATCCGAATGAAAGCATGTCGTCATCGCCACATGCATGTCGCCGCTATTTTGTTGTTGTCGCAATGCCCAACAACCGCTTGTCTAGGCCAGAACGATGCAACCTCCACTCTGGTCATTCTTTCCCCTCCTCGCATCCCTACACAAGCTCCCCCTTGTCACCTCGACCTAATTGCATATCCATGCATCTTCCCCATCCTTTAAAGTCAATGATGGCCCCTTTATCCCACCCAGCTTCGTCTACGCCTTCTTGGCCTTTTCCCTTCAAGCGCCACCTCGTCATTTCCCATGCTTTGCTTCCACCTTCTCCGGCTAGCTTGCTAAGATCGAGAGTGGCTCGTCGTTCTCTCAACAGAGACCCTATCGGGCCTAGGTTGTGCACCTACCTTCATATCATGGGAATTGAATCAATATTTAGGCTAGACTAGGACACAACAGAGAAGGCGTGGTGGACGCGGTTCTAGAACCCATGAATGGACGGAGAGAGAGAGAGGGAGAGAGAGAGAGAGAGAGAGAGAGAGAGAGAGAGAGGGGGGGGAGGGAGGGAGGGAGAGGGAGGGAGAAGAGAGAGAGAGAGAGAGAGAGAGAGAGAGAGAGAGAGAGGGGGGGGGTGGGTTTCTGGCATGGATGCCCAATCACGAAAAATGTGCCGCGTTAGCAGCAATACTACTTCAGGTGAGGAAGGTACTAAATGTGTCCAGTTTGGAAAGTGTATGGTTTGATTTGTCTAGTTTGAAGTTGAGGGACCTAACCCGCACTTTTTTGTATAGTTGGGGCAAAAGTGTATATACCATCTGAAATTGATATGACGCCACTACAATGAAGTCGTCGATCATATATTTATATGTATATTGCAAAGAAGATATAGTTTGCAAACTGCATATCATATATTTATACATACTGACTAATTTTTTTAATCTAAGAGATAGATAAATCTCCACAAAAGTGGCGGATGGAATATATGCACACCCACGCAATGTTGTTGACGGTTGGCCCTGAGTACTCTACACAAGTTTCAAGCCTTAATTTATCCATATATGTTTAATCTTAATCTGTAGATGAAACCATGTAAAATTATGCCTAGGAGTGAGTCACTTTCTTCGCACCACAATGGCAATACTAAACTTGAACCGGTTAGTGATTATACTCGTAGTGATATGTTGGCGTCCATGTTGTTAGCATCGTGGGTGGTATTTGTGTGGGCCGAATGTTTGAGGGATAAGGCTTGAGGCCATGGTCGTGGAAGACAATGTACTAAAAAAGGCCTTGACAAATGTTTCTCACATGCTCTAACTAATTAAAATGTTCGCGGTTGTGAAAGCCTGAAACAAGATGTGTTGTATGTGGGGACAACTACAATAGAAACAACCCTTGTGGTGAAAGCATAGAAAAATCAACTTGAATCGTCAGATCGGAGATGGATGACATAGATGCAAGTTACAAAACTCACACCGAAAAGTGTTTAAAACTTACACCGACATGTTCCAAAACTTACACCGACGAGTTCCAAAACTTAAAACTAATATGAGTCGTGTATCCTTAATCTGACGATCCAAGTTGATTTGTTCTATTCTTTCACCACAAGGGTTGTGTATATTGTAGTTGTCTCAATTGCATGTTTACGCAACGCATTTGACATTGATCTCAATTATACCTTAACACTAGGGAATGATGACTTATCTTTGATCAATCGAGATGCCATGTGTGTTCAAAGGGCCAGAGGTTGATCTTTATTAAGAGAAAAATGAGTATACAAGTATATGAGGGGATAACACAGAGATTGTGTTTGAGGGGTTGTAGAAGTAAGCGAGAGGGCTACAATCGGGCTACCAATGAACTACATAGAGATACTTAAAGTTGATGAAGCATCTGACAACCTTCAACGTTCTAAAGTCCTCTATGATAGCCCCAAATCCCCCTAGACAGTACTAGATGTGGCATTGATGATCCTTGTGTTCCCTCTCTTTCCAAATCCTCAATTGAACCAGAATGGCCATCGTGTCAAAATCATTTCTCTGGCTCCTATGGACTACCTTCCTAGCTGTTAGTCATCGCTCCTCAGTACGAACAAAGTTGGTGATAGGGGTGGGAAAGTCAACTCCAACCTAGTCACACATCTTGGCTCACACCTGTCCAGGGAACCTGCACTGAATGAACATGTGCGAGCAACACTCGGGGAGGCGAGGCACATCTGGCAGGTTTTCTGGTGTGGCCACCCACGACACTGCAAGTTGTCCATAGTGAGGCATTTCCTATGAACATCGAGCCACATTAAGCTTTTGCAATGAGGTAGCTTTGACTTCTATATAGCCCTAGCACAGGCAAAGCAGTGATTTTCCACAAAGAAATATTGTATGCTCTTTTGATAGAGAAGGTCATATGGATGGAAGGTCGCCCCACGACCGCATCCTAAACACTCGGTATCAGGTTGGTCTCCATAACCAGATCCTATAAGCAAAGGTACTGAGCGAGAGCCTGGGGAAAGGACACCATGAATGGCCGAAGTACAGTTGTTGTGGTAGGGGCCCTCCGCCATTGCGTGATCTTGCCTACGCACGTAGGTGACAAGAACGGAGGCGGGGTCCTGGATTGACTTCCCACCGAGGAGCTAGTTATCTCTCACTCAATAATTATGTGTGGCAACCATCATCCAAATGAACGAGCGAGCCTGGGCTGAAGAGGGCGCCCGCCGCCACGTCGGCGTCGTTAGGGACCAAGATCCAAGGGTGCGGCTCAGCAACGCGGCCAGTCCATTTGCAGCGGAGCATTGTGTCAAAATGACGTAGATTAAGGATCACAAGGCTGTCGTTTTGGATTGGCATGCAGATTCATGACCATGACAAAGAGTCAATGATGGCCATTCACCTATGTTTCTCCTTTCCATACAAAGGCACAACAACAACGATTGACAATGTTGAGAACCCATGCTGGCAGGAGAAGCACCAATTGGAAGTCCAGCGGAAGCGCCATCAAGGATAATTTAGTGAGGGTGAGGCAACCACCCATGGGCAGAAGTTCGGACTTCTAACCAGCTAGATTATTAGAAAAATTGTTGAGGAGAGGTCAAAAGTAATCGCATCGGAGGCGTCCAATCATGAGGGGAGGTCAAGGTATTTCAGAGGAAGGGGTTGCAACTTGCATTACAAATGAGCAGTAACCTCCCCTGCCAGATCGTCGTTGCACCTGATGTACACCACAGTGCTCTTATGAAGGTTGATCTAGAGGTCGCGGGCTTCCCAAAGAGGCGTGGGATGTTGAGGACCACTTCCTTGTCACAGGGAGAGGGTCTGAATAAGATGATCATGTCGTCGGCAAAATTGGATGTCCTAGGGATGCAGTGGGGCGCAAGTCGAGGCTCGTCGGCATCCCTTTATCCGCAGCCAAATACAACATGGCATGTAGCGTATCCATGGCTAATATGAACAGAGCAGAGGTTAGAGATCGCCATGACAAACTCCTCGTTCGGGAAGCAGGGCGGGTTGCGCACCCCATTGATTAGGATAGTGATGGACGCCAAGCGAATGAGATAACAGTTGCAGGAGTGGCAGCGTGCACCAAAGCCGCGCCGACAAAGAACCTGCATGAAGAATTTCCAGGCCATTGAATTAGCCTTTGATATGTCGATTTTTATAAGCACTTATTCTGCTCTGCGGTGGTAGAGAAGGTGTGCCGAGCTACGCACCAGTTTGGGATTCTCGTGGATAAAATGCCTCGAAGTGAACCTGCTATGGGCTTGGGAAATCATCATGGGAAGAAGTGACCCCATTGGCGATAGAGTGAGTCACCTTCCTTTGAGGAAAGCCCCAGAACCAGCTTTCATCTTCTGACAGGGGAAAGGTCACTTCGTTGGCGACCCTTGTTTTTTGTTTTACGGCATATTATGCAAGTAGTCCCCAATTTACGTTTTTGTGTTGATAAGTCTTGTGTCGTTTCAATACACAGAAAGACGATGTCTCTACGAGTTTCCCCATTTATTCGCTAGAGCATTATTCTTTTTAACGAGAGTCGCATCCAGTCTAACGTTTTTTTCCATGACTTGTTTCCAACAATGGCTTTCACATTGGCCTATTTTTGTCTTTATGAGGAATTGGGAACAATTACGTAAAATTATGTTGGTTACTTCAACTAGGATCGGACTCTTTCCCTCAGCCTCGCGTGAGACGGCTAGGGCACTCTCCCCTCCAAGCTTCACCTTTAAGCGGACGGTGGTGGGGATCCTGGCGCCTCGGTTCTGGCTAGTAGTTTAGGTTAGGGTTTTTTTTCTCGAAGGGGTGGCGCTCTGGTGGATGGCGACGCTTCATGTTCGAGCTGGTCTTTTGGGCATCGATCCACCGCTAGCTCGTTCGTCGGGACGGAGTCGGCGGAGCTCTGACGTAGATTCATACCATCTCCTAGAGTGGCGAAGTTAAGGTTTCTTGTCATGCGTATTGACGGTGAGATTTGATGGCAGGCGCTTCACATCAATTCAAAGGTTTAGCGGCGATGACTACTGCTCGTCCTATGAGCACGTGCACGAAGACTTCCCGGCTGTCATCGACAATGTCAAGCCGGCTCCGGTAGCAGAGAAGCGACGGCTCATCCTGGCGGCCGTATTTTTATTATCCTTAGGGTGTTTTGTACTTCTGATGAACCTTTGTAATATATCCAGGGCCTTTTCGCAATAAAAAACATATATATGTGAAGGGATTGAAATGCGAGAGAGCGCCGAATACAGGTGCAACTTACGCACGTGCTTATTTCCGCGTGCGGCGGACGCATCAGGTGTATCTGGGGATGTCCATTGTCTAGCATAGTCAGACCTCACGCCGCGCGCACGCACGCGTGGCGCGGAACCCGCGTCGCGTGTACGTTTGGCATGGTAGTTGTATGGATTTTTTTGAAACTATGATGATTTTTATAGCAAATTCGGAAAATGTACGTCCTAAAGCAATTTTTTCAGAACTATGACCCCGTCGGCTTGTGGGAGGCCGAAGAGGTAGTTTTTGGTCAACCGGAGGCCGAAAAGAGCTCTTCGGTCTGCTATTGGCCGAAGAGGGGGGGAGTGGGCCGAAGAGGTCGCTGTCGGGGGGCTGCCGACACTCTTCGGCCAGCTAGCGGCCGAAAAGGGGAGTCTTCGGCCAACCAGCGGCCGAAGAGGTCGGGCTTATCCGAAACGAGCCCGCACGGCCTCCATCTTCTTCCTTTGTTCGTGCATGCTCTCTCTCTCGTTTCTCTCTCTGTCTCTCGCAACCCCGCGTCGATCTCCTCGCTGGTCCATCCATTTTTGCATCCAACCCACAGAAAGAGTAGATCGTAGCCAACCCCGGCGGCCTACGGTATTTTTTTTCAATGGGATAGTTTTTTTTCTCGTACAAGTGAGGTGAGGAGGAGCCATGGTGGAGGTGGTTCAGCCATGGTGGAGGTGGTGGTGAGGAGGAGGTGCTGCTGGGGAGGAAGAGGTGGTGAGGAGGAGGAGGAGGTGCGGCTGAGTTGAAGAGAGGAGCAAGAAGCAGTGGCACACGCGTCGAAGGTATAACTATGTCGTCAAAAAATTTCTCTGAGTTGTAGAGTTTAGTTAGTGTACATAAGTCATATTGCGTGCTTCGAGTGTTAATTTGTCTGTGCAGGCATTTTAGCGGTTAGTTAGTGTAGCAGCTAATATTTTTGTTCATCGTGATTAATGAGAAGATGAAAATGTCTGACAGGTGAAATTGTCTAAATAAGTAAATTTGTATGTGCCGGCATTTTAGCGGTTAGTTAGTGTAGCGGGTAATAATTTTGTTCGTCGTGATTATTGAGAAGATGGAAATGTCTGACAGGTGAAAATGTCTGAATGAGTAAATTTGTCTGTGCTGGCATTTAAGCGGTTAGTTCGTGTAGCGGGTAATAATATTTTTCGTTGTGATTAATGAGAAGATGAAAATGTCTGACAGGTGAAAATGTCTGAATCAGTAAATTTGACTGTTTACTATGGCCCTGGTAATGTTCGATACAATGAGTTTGGGGTTGATCTGAGCGAGTATAAAAATGGCGTCATGACACTTGCAGACCCGGACAGACTGGACATTAGACAGTTGAAGTACTGGTTAACTACTAGTTTTGGGCTGGATCCTGAAGTATGTTCCGTCAGTATTCATGCATTGTGGACCAAATCCTGTAAAAATGTCAAGTGGGAGTTGATGCCGATAGATAGGAGCCAGCATTGGTTGACGCTGTTAAGTCGTTGCCGAGACCGAAGAATCCACCCATATGCCCTAGTGCAACATGTGGCAAAGGAGGAGAATACCGTACAACTCAACGTGGGGTATGAACCCGGCCAGGGCAGTGAAGTGGCTAACGAGATTTGTTTATCCGGGTCACAGCCAATGGATGTGGATGGTAGCCAACCTGAGAAAGAGTCAGACTACGTGCCACACAATGTGTGTGGTCATGATACTGGGCAGAGTAGTCAGTCGATAATATTGGTGGAGGATCTGGATTCTGATGGGGATGAGGAAGAGGAGGAAATGTTGAGGGTGATGGAGGAAGAGGACGAGGATGGATTGGCGGATGATCTGGATTCTGAAAATTCCGAGGATGAAGTGGAGGTACCGATTCCTTCTGCTTGGGATCAGGACATATCCACCGGCCTTACGGTCAACGATGGCCATGAGGCTCCATGGCAGTATAATCTGAACCAAGTCCAGATTGGGGCTATGTTTGATACAAAGAAAAAATTGAAGTATGCGGTGATCAAGTGGGCTATGTCTACGCAGAGGGTTTTCCGGACACACATATCAAGTCCAACAAACTATACCGTGAAATGTGTTGAAACAGGTTGTCCTGGGAAGGTGCACGGGCATGTCCCGAAGTATAACATCCACTGGGTTGTGACCGATGTCGTCCCACATAATTGTGTGAGGAAAAACCTTCTGGTGAATCATCCAAACCTGACTTCAACTCTCATTGCGCAACTCATGTATACTGAGATAGTGCAGAAGAAAGATATGGAAGCAAAACACATCCAGACAGCAGTGAAGGTCAGATGGAATTATGACATTCCTTATGGGAAGGCTTGGAGGGCTAAGCAGAAGGCTATGGAGGAAAGGTTTGGGACGTTCTTCGACTCATATGATAATGTTGTCCGTCTCCTTGACATACTGAAGGAGAGGAATGCCGGCACTTATGTCAACGTACAACACACGAGGTTGCAGAGTATACCAGATTTCAAGGTTTTGAAACGAGTATTCTTCTCTTTCGCTATGTGCATCGAAGCTTTCCGGCATTGTCCTCCTGTGATGTTTGTGGATGGTACATTCCTTACTGGTCAGTACAAAGGGCAAATCTTGACTGCTATTGGTGTGGACGGGAACAATCAAATCATCCCACTTGCCATGGCATTTGTGGAGGGTGAGAACTTTTCGAGCTGGGTATGGTTCTTCCGGCAAGTGAAAATTGCGATCGTGAAGGACCGACCAAATGTGTGTGTCATTCATGACAGACATGCTGGTATACTGAAGGCTGTGAAGACACTAAGGAATCCAACAGAAGACGAACGAACACCTTGGAAGGACTTGCAGAGCCGGTGGTGCATGCGCCATCTTGGGGCAAATTTTTTCTCACAGTTCAAGAACAAGCGGTTGATGAACTTGTTCAAAAAATTATGCAAGTAGAACCAGCAGCGTAAATACCATTTTATTTGGTCAAAACTTGATGAGTTTACTAAGAAGCAGGTTGGTGCCAGGAAGAAACTGGAAGAAGATCAGGCTAAATTAGCAACACTCAAGGCGGAGCTAGAGGAGCCAGTAGGTCTTTGTGACTTGCCAGCAATTGACCCTCCTGGTACTAAGAGAAAGAAGGGGAGGGCAATAAAGAGTTTTACTCAGTGGATAGAGAAAGAGCCTCCCGTGAATTGGTCTTTGATGCATGACACCCATGGAGCCAGGTATGGCCACACGATTTTGTTTTGAAACTATGATGATTTTTATAGCAAATTCGGAAACTATACACCTTAATGCATAAAAATCAAAACTATGACCGTGTCGGCCGTGTGTTGGCCGAAGAGGGCCTTTTCGGCCAACCATTGGCCGAAGAGTACTCTTTGGTCAACCGTTGGCCGAAGAGTACTCTTTGGTCAATGGTTGGCCGAAGAGTAGTAACTTCGGCCAACCATTGGCCGAAGAGTATTCTTTGGTCAATGGTTGGCCGAAGAGTAGTAACTTCGGCCAACCATTGGCCGAAGTGTTTTTTTATATTTAAAACTGCCTTATAAACCCTGTACAACCATTGCCGTATTATACATGAAAAAAATGTACTTTCCCGCAATCTTTTTCCCTCCATTTTCTTTCCCGCCGTTCTTTCCCTCCATTTTCTCCCGCGATTTTCTTTCCTGCCATTCTTTGCCGCCATTTTCTCCCGCCATTCTTTGCCGCCATTTTCTCCTGCCATTTTCTTTGCCACCATTTTCTCCCTCCATTTTCTCCTGCCATTTTCTTTCCCGCCATTTTCTTTCCCGCCATTCTCTCCCGCCATCTTCTTTCCCGCCATTTTCTTTCCCGCCATTCTCTCCCGCCATCTTCTTTCCCGCCATTTTCTTTCCCGCCATTCTGTCCCGCCATCTTCTTTCCCGCCATCTTCTCTTCTCCACCTATAAAACCCCCTCCACACTAAGGAGGGTAAGCAGGCCAGTGTAGTCTCGTCAAGATGTCCGGTTATCCTTTCGATCGTAGTTTTCACCCTAGTATGTCGAAACGTCTTCTGAGATTAGCCGCCAATTTCGAGATAGACAATAGGATAGTTCCATGGGACGAACTCCTCAGTAGTGACACCTTATTGAATGAGTTGGCTCACGCATTAAGTAGGTCCCGGTGGCCTGCAAGGACCTTTGAGGAGATACGAAAAGAACTTCTCAGGTTGCATGGAAGGTGGAAGAAGCAACAACATAAGGGTGAAGCATTCCTAAATGCTGCAGCAGAACATACTTATTTATGGACCCAAGACAGCGAGGACGAAGATGATCTTTTCATGCCGAGCACCAAGGGCAAGAGTACCGCATCGTCGAAGGGAAAGAGTATCGCATCGTCGAAGGGCAAGAGTGCTGCATCGACGGAGGATGACGATGATGCCTTCATGTAGTTTGTAAGCTGTATTTTTTAAGTTCAGTCGTACCGTTTAATTAAGATGTACTTGTATCTTAATTATCTGTAGCAGTCTCTTTGGAAATGTAACTGGAATAACAATGCGAATTAATAGTAATATGTCTCTCGCATAAATAGGTAGATATATGTCTCCTGATCAGATAGAAGCAAGTGCGATAGTAACACATACATGAAGCATGTCTCATACATAGATAATGACTCACACATGAGAAAAGTCTGAAACTAACATAGATAATGACTCATACATAGATAACCATATCACTGTTGGGGACGACGACGAATCTGGGTCTTCCTCAGGCGAGGACCGGAAGGTGAAAAGCGCTGAGGTGGTGGGCGATGCTCACAGTAAGCATGACCGTAGATAACATCGTCTGACACGGTCTGTGTCTCCTGCGTCGGTGGTGGTGGTGGAGTGTGAAACACTGTCTGAGAGAAGTCATAAGTGTTTGCAGCATCGTCATCGTCATCGCCGTAGCCCTCTAATCCACATCCAGCACCACTAAGTATCGGTGACTGCACTGAATGCATGAACTGTTGCGACTGGTTGCCGCCTGCAGTATAGTAAAACATGTAAAATAGATGAGCGAAACTACAATGTTTAAAAGAATGTACAAAGTAGTGTTACCTAGTTCCATTTGATGATGCCAGTACGAGCTCCCTGGTTGTGAAGGAGGTGTCTGATGCCAGGACGAGCTCCCTGGTTGTGAAGGAGGTGTCTGATGCCAGGATGAGCTCCCTGGTTGTGAAGGAGGTGTCTGATGCCAGGACGAGCTCCCTGGTTGTGAAGGAGGTGGGTCTGAACGCTGCACGGAGTGGCGTGGCTCTGAACGCTGCACGGAGTGGCGTGGCTCTGAACGCTGCACAGAGTGGCGTGGTTCTGAACGCTGCACAGAGGGATGTGGGGGACGATGTGCTGGACGAGGTACTGCAACATTCGAAGATCGTCTACACGTAACAGCTGCGTAAATCCCTCGTAGCTTCTCATCAAAACGCCTCAACCATGAGAGGTGCTCTGGCTGTGGGATAGTATCCACCCTCTCAACCCGCCGCATTAAAGCGGAAACCTCCTCTCGCGCCTCGACTGTCAAGTCACTCTGTACATGAAGAGTTAACCAATTGTTTATGTTCAGGTTATGATAAAACTACACATATGAGAACCATGGCACGTACCGCGTGGTGTCTGGTTCCCACAACAGAGGCAGTTGGGAACATATCGCTGGTGAGAGGGGCGTCCATCTGATCAGGAGCAGCTGATGGAACCAAGTAGATCCTCGTGCTATGCCGGTAACGTCGCTGATACAACCCGAACTTGTCCCAGTCAAAGGACCGAACCTCATCCCAGATATTTGTCGGCGTGGTAGCCCATTCCTCAACGTAAGGGCCAATGGTCTCAAGCCAAACAGCCATGGACTTGTTTCCTCCTACGCGGCTTTCCCTGAGATTGACGTGCGTGTTACATGGTTAGCTATGTTCGGAATGCAATGTTGAGAACTAAATTACAATTACTTACTTGTGCACGTGTGCTGGTATGTGTGGAATAACTGGAATATCAGGTTCTTAACATAGACCGAACTGTCTCATCACCCTATGAAGAGCCATCTCCTCAACCGTCACGTCGAACACCACTCTGGCCTTGGTCATCCAATAGTGCTGATCTCTAGTGCACATTCCAGATATCCCAACTGGATACCTGGATGATATAGCCTGATGCGAGTATGGCTCCCAGATAACTTGATCCTCGTGCAAACTATCAAACTGCGCCGTGAAGGACGGGTAGCAGCCCCTAACCTGGGTATGCGCAAACTGTCTCTGTACATGACAACAAATAAACATTAGTAATACTTTTGCATGGAAATAATTAATCAAATAAATTGTTACGTAATATATAAGTACCTCTCTCCGTGCCCAAACAGATCCCACAGTAGGCAAATCGCCAATAGCATGCACATAAGCCCCTGCTATGTCCTCCATCCCAAAAGGTCTATCAACGTATACATAGGGTCGTCCAATAGGGAATCTCTCGTATGACCAGAGCTGCAAGAGTAGTGGACATCCAACCAGAGCTGATTTTCTGGACTTCAACGAGCAAGCTTTGCACATGCCTCTGTATGTAGCTGCTAACACAGCAGAACCAAAACTCCTCTGCACAATGTCCCCAGGGCACCGTGCGTCAGCTATCTCTCGTGCAATACCGATGAGTCGCACATCGACAGTAGTCACGTGGTTCTCCGTGAACGTCGTCTTGCCGAACAACCAAAGAATATATGCCTCTAGGTATCGATCAATCTGTGCCTCTGACAACACAACTCCGGGGTACCCTAACGAGACAATCTGTATAGAAACAATACGATTGTGTAAACTATCTAGTAAGGGCAACTAGGAAAACAAAATATGTTCAGCTCACTGAGAAGGTTACCTGAAACTGGCTCAACCACCTAAAACGAGGCCCGTGAGGATCGTCGTCTAAGGGCAGAGCAGTTGGCACCGCAGCTACAAAACGTGCCCGCATCAGTGCTAGCCAGCCAGGTTCTGGCTCTAAAGGACCTATGGCAGCACCGGCCAAAGGTAATCCCAACAAGAAAGACACATCCTGTAGAGTAGGAGCCATCTCTCCCCAGGGAAAGTGAAACGTATGTGTCTCTGGTCTCCATCTATCTACTAAGCAGGTAAGCAGTGACCTGTCGTAAGAGAAACATTTCACTTGCCTCTTGCGTAACTGCATTGGTTCACCTTCCTCATCCAAGTCCGGATGTTCAACCCACTCATCCAATGTACCCTCAACCAGCCGTGCCAAGGGTAGAAGTCCAGCCCAACTTAACCTACAAAATAAAGAGAATGTAGCATACAGTTAGTGGGTATCAAAAGTATATCAAACATGTAAGTCATTATATGTACACACATACCTATTAACCCATAAAGGGTGTATCATCCAGTTAGTCCTTGGTGTGCGAGTGACCAACACGTCTAAGTTCCTGCCCGCTTGCATAAGTGCAGCCCGGTGAGCTCTATCAATCTTACCATCAAGCAACGGATACGAAGACATATCTGCAATTAAAACAACAAATCTAACATGCAATTAAAACAAAGTCCAGACATATTACAAATTAAAACATAGTCCAGGCATATTACAAATTAAAACATAGTCCGGACATATTACAAATTAAAACATAGTCCAGACATATTACAAATTAAAACATAGTCCAGACATATTACAAATTAAAACATAGTCCGACATTTTCTCGTAGCCCGACACATAATAATAAGTATCACCTAGTCCTCACAAATTATATAGCTTGTGAGTTATTTCTTCCTCGTCCTCCCCTTCGTCCTCGACTGCCTCGACCACGTCCGCCTCTTGCTCCTGTTGTCGCACTCGTCGATGTGGAAGCACTCGTCGATGTGGAAGCACCGTCTTTCTTCAGGTCGGGACAATATTTCATCCTATGCCCATAAGCCGCGCATAGCAAACATTGTCTGGTTGCTCCACCAGCTTCAGATTGGTCCATATCGTTTCTGATGCGTTTGACCTTACGTCTACCCCTGCTTGTTCGCCGAAGATCTGGATCCGGGATGTATACTCTCTCACCGTCGTTTACCTTGTTGAAATTGCCGACGACTCTAAACCCTGTCATCTCACCGGTCCAGACATTGAGTACTGCCTCTTTTGAATAGTATGGGGACACGAAGGAGATGGCGTCCAACTCAATCTGGCCACAGGCAGTCAACACATGTGAGCAAGGCAGGTGCAACAACTTCGGTTTGTTGCATGTACACTCACACGTTGGATAAAATTCTGTTCCAATTGTTACCTCGTGCGTCTTCACCTCATTTGCAGAACCAAAACCATCGGTAGGTAGCTGAACCTCATACCTCCTTTCCTGATTACCTATGAGTCTGACAGTGTGCTTCTTTGCTTTCTCTATCTTCTTTGCCATGTACTCCATGACACGGCTACAATAAGGTGTGTTGGGATTATTTGCAATATGCTTCTTTGCTAACTCGTGCCTTTCTCTGAAATATCTCAAAGTGCCATGGAATACAGCCTCCACAATAGCTGTGAGTGGCAATGCTCTATTCCCTCTGAGTACAAAGTTATACACCTCTGCAAGGTTGGTTGTCATGTGACCAAACCTGGCTCCATGGGTGTCATGCATCAAAGACCAATTCACGGGAGGCTCTTTCTCTATCCACTGAGTAAAACTCTTTATTGCCCTCCCCTTCTTTCTCTTAGTACCAGGAGGGTCAATTGCTGGCAAGTCACAAAGACCTACTAGCTCCTCTAGCTCCGCCATGAGTGTTGCTAATTTAGCCTGATCTTCTTCCAGTTTCTTCCTGGCACCGACCTGCTTCTTAGTAAACTCATCAAGTTTCTTGTAGGGATTACCTTTGGCCGGTGCTGCCATAGGTCCTTTAGAGCCAGAACCTGGCTGGCTAGCACTGATGCAGGCACGTTTTGTAGCTGCGGTGCCAACTGCTCTGCCCTTAGACGACGATCCTCACGGGCCTCGTTTTAGGTGGTTGAGCCAGTTTCAGGTAACCTTCTCAGTGAGCTGAACATATTTTGTTTTCCTAGTTGCCCTTACTAGATAGTTTACACAATCGTATTGTTTCTATACAGATTGTCTCGTTAGGGTACCCCGGAGTTGTGTTGTCAGAGGCACAGATTGATCGATACCTAGAGGCATATATTCTTTGGTTGTTCGGCAAGACGATGTTCACGGAGAACCACGTGACTACTGTCGATGTGCGACTCATCGGTATTGCACGAGAGATAGCTGACGCACGGTGCCCTGGGGACATTGTGCAGAGGAGTTTTGGTTCTGCTGTGTTAGCAGTTACATACAGAGGCATGTGCAAAGCTTGCTCGTTGAAGTCCAGAAAATCAGCTCTGGTTGGATGTCCACTACTCTTGCAGCTCTGGTCATACGAGAGATTCCCTATTGGACGACCCTATGTATACGTTGATAGACCTTTTGGGATGGAGGACATAGCAGGGGCTTACGTGCATGCTATTGGCGATTTGCCTACTGTGGGATCTGTTTGGGCACGGAGAGAGGTACTTATATATTACGTAACAATTTATTTGATTAATTATTTCCATGCAAAAGTATTACTAATGTTTATTTGTTGTCATGTACAGAGACAGTTTGCGCATACCCAGGTTAGGGGTTGCTACCCGTCCTTCACGGCGCAGTTTGATAGTTTGCACGAGGATCAAGTTATCTGGGAGCCATACTCGCATCAGGCTATATCATCCAGGTATCCAGTTGGGATATCTGGAATGTGCACTAGAGATCAGCACTATTGGATGACCAAGGCCAGAGTGGTGTTCGACGTGACGGTTGAGGAGATGGCTCTTCATAGGGTGATGAGACAGTTCGGTCTATGTTAAGAACCTGATATTCCAGTTATTCCACACATACCAGCACACGTGCACAAGTAAGTAATTGTAATTTAGTTCTCAACATTGCATTCCGAACATAGCTAACCATGTAACACGCACGTCAATCTCAGGGAAAGCCGCGTAGGAGGAAACAAGTCCATGGCTGTTTGGCTTGAGACCATTGGCCCTTACGTTGAGGAATGGGCTACCGCGCCGACAAATATCTGGGATGAGGTTCGGTCCTTTGACTGGGACAAGTTCGGGTTGTATCAGCGACGTTACCGGCATAGCACAAGGATCTACTTGGTTCCATCAGCTGCTCCTGATCAGATGGACGCCCCTCTCACCAGCGATATGTTCCCAACTGCCTCTGTTGTGGTAACCAGACACCACGCGGTACGTGCCATGGTTCTCATATGTGTAGTTTTATCATAACCTGAACATATACAATTGATTAACTCTTCATGTACAGAGTGACTTGACAGTCGAGGCGTGAGAGGAGGTTTCCGCTTTAATGCGGCGGGTTGAGAGGGGGGATACTATCCCACAGCCAGAGCACCTCTCATGGTTGAGGCGTTTTGATGAGAAGCTACGAGGGATTTACGCAGCTGTTACGTGTAGACGATCTTCGGATGTTGCAGTTCCTCGTCCAGCACATCGTCCCCCACGTCCCTCTGTGCAGCGTTCAGAACCACGCCACTATGTGCAGCGTTCAGAGCCACGCCACTCCGTGCAGCGTTCAGAGCCACGCCACTCCGTGCAGCGTTCAGACCCACCTCCTTCACAACCAGGGAGCTCGTCCTGGCATCAGACACCTCCTTCACAACCAGGGAGCTCGTCCTGGCATCAGACACCTCCTTCACAACCAGGGAGCTCGTACTGGCATCATCAAATGGAACTAGGTAACACTACTTTGTACATTCTTTTAAACATTGTAGTTTCGCTCATCAATTTTACATGTTTTACTATACTGCAGGCGGCAACCAGTCGCAACAGTTCATGCATTCAGTGCAGTCACCGATACTTAGTGGTGCTGGATGTGGATTAGAGGGCTACGGCGATGACGATGACGATGCTGCAAACACTTATGACTTCTCTCAGACAGTGTTTCACACTCCACCACCACCACCGACGCAGGAGACACAGACCGTGTCAGACGATGTTATCTACGGTCGTGCTTACCATGAGCATCGCCCACCACCTCAGCGCTTTTCACCTTCCGGTCCTCGCCCGAGCAAGACCCAGATTCGTCGTCATCCCCAGCAGTGATATGGTTATCTATGTATGAGTCATTATCTATGTTAGTTTCAGACTTTTCTCATGTGTGAGTCATTATCTATGTATGAGACATGCTTCATGTATGTGTTACTATCGCACTTGCTTCTATCTGATCAGGAGACATATATCTACCTATGTATGCGAGAGACATATTACTATTAATTCGCATTGTTATTCCAGTTACATTTCCAAAGAGACTGCAACAGATAATTAAGATACAAGTACATCTAAATTAAACGGTACGACTGAACTTAAAAAATACAGCTTACAAACTACATGAAGGCATCATCGTCATCCTCCGTCGATGCAGCACTCTTGCCCTTCGACGATGCGGTACTCTTGCCCTTCGACGATGCGGTACTCTTGCCCTTGGTGCTCGGCATGAAAAGATCATCTTCGTCCTCGCTGTCTTGGGTCCATAAATAAGTATGTTCTGCTGCAGCCTTTAGGAATGCTTCACCCTTATATTGTTGCTTCTTCCACCTTCCATGCAACCTGAGAAGTTCTTTTCGTATCTCCTCAAAGGTCCTTGCAGGCCACCCGGACCTACTTAATGCGTGAGCCAACTCATTCAGTAAGGTGTCACTACTGAGGAGTTCGTCCCATGGAACTATCCTATTGTCTATCTCGAAATTGGCGGCTAATCTCAGAAGACGTTTCGACATACTAGGGTGAAAACTACGATCGAAAGGATAACCGGACATCTTGACGAGACTACACTGGCCTGCTTACCCTCCTTAGTGTGGAGGGGGTTTTATAGGTGGAGAAGAGAAGATGGCGGGAAAGAAGATGGCGGGACAGAATGGCGGGAAAGAAAATGGCGGGAAAGAAGATGGCGGGAGAGAATGGCGGGAAAGAAAATGGCGGGAAAGAAGATGGCGGGAGAGAATGGCGGGAGAGAACGGCGGGAAAGAAAATGGCAGGAAAGAAAATGGCAGGAGAAAATGGAGGGAGAAAATGGTGGCAAAGAAAATGGCAGGAGAAAATGGCGGCAAAGAATGGCGGGAGAAAATGGCGGCAAAGAATGGCGGGAAAGAAAACCGCGGGAGAAAATGGAGGGAAAGAACGTCGGGAAAGAAAATGGAGGGAAAAAGATTACGGGAAAGTACATTTTTTTTCATGTATAATACGGCAATGGTTGTACAGGGTTTATAAGGCAGTTTTAAATATAAAAAAACACTTCGGCCAATGGTTGGCCGAAGTTACTACTCTTCGGCCAACCATTGACCAAAGAGTACTCTTCGGTCAATGGTTGGCCGAACTCTTTGGTCAATGGTTGGCCGAAGAGTACTCTTCGGCCAACGGTTGGCCGAAAAGGCCCTCTTCGGCCAACACACGGCCGACGGGGTCATAGTTTTGATTTTTATGCATTAAGGTGTATAGTTTCCGAATTTGCTATAAAAATCATCATAATTTCAAAAAAAAAACAGTTGTATGCCGCTGCGCACGCGCGTCCCTCGCACCACGTCAGAGATATCTCTTTGCGCCGCGCGGAAGTATCGCACCGATTTCCATTTTTCTTTTATATAATCACATCGATTTAGCGCCGCATGCCCCCTCCGTGGCTAACTACTCCCGACTGACTATTCATGTGCCGAGTATGATTAGCAGCGTGCATTTTGGGGGATAGGATTAGTACGAGTGTGTTTTTACCTAAAATCGATTTATAAGGAAAAAGGCAATAATTGCAACAGTAGTAGAACTGCAGCGAAGGCCTCTAAAAATAGCCTCAGATCTTGGCACCAAAATCGACGTAATATCCGTATATGATTTCGTTGTAAGACTAGGCTGAATGGTTATAAAGATATTAACCAAGCAATATGGGAACATCCGTAGTTGCAAGAAATACAATGTAGCAGATTCAGAATAGTTTACACCAGATTCAAACGAACATATAACAAATCAACAAAGCCAACCAATCCTCTGGTAATACATTTAAGGAAGTCGTAAGAATGAGGCCAAAAGTAAAATATGCACTCCAAACAAATCTAAACCAAGCTTTCAATCCAAGTCTGCAACACCGTCCATTGCCTGGTACAGAGTATGGGGTCCACACAGTACAAACATTCTCCAAGAAAAATGAAATGGTTGCTCGTCAGATTATAAACTATCTTGCAGCTCACTGAGAGCTGCCATTCGCAAGGCATGCGAACTTGTCGGTACCGGTAGTCCAGCAGCGTGGCCGGGAAGATCCTTCTCGATTAGAACACTGCTGTCTTCAAAGTCATGTGAAAGTTGCAGCTTTGATAAAAGCTTCCCCGTATTACATGACAAACTAATTTCAATGGCACCCAGTCAGTCAAAGAGCGCCAATCCAACATAGCATGCGAGGTTATGCACACTCCACAATGCGATTATGCACAACTCACTGTTCCATGTATCACCTCTTTGATCCAAAAACATCACATTGGTAAAACTTGCATTAGCTACGCTCCAGAGAACATGGTAACATATGCACATTACAGGATATTGGTGAGCTCTAGGGAGTCCATTAGAAAGCAACATGCCTAACTTCAATTTTTATTTCAAGAAAAATGGCAGATTGCTTCTATCAATTATTATAATGAACCATCAACAAGGAAAATTGATAAGTACTAGGACAGTCTAAGTTACAGTTAAGAATTAAAATTGTTTCTACAATGATAGCAGTTTTCTCTCATAAATGTATTACCGAAATGATGGAAATCAAGGTAAACAGACCATGGTATGAACAGATCTGCCTAAAAAAATGTTTAGCTAGTCATTTCACCAAATACCAACACAAGGAGGAGGTTCATCTTCCAGTGATAACGAGGAAATGTAGTGGAATTAGCCATGGCGAGTTCAATGGATCTTATTTGTGTTTTGGTAGGAGCAACCAAAATATTGAAGGAAGTCTGATGAACAAGTATCAATTTCTGATCCTTCGCTATCCCATTGTCGAGAATTTCCAAAACATAACTAACAGTGCAAGCTAAGTGCTCGAGAATATGTTCTCTAAGGCTCCTAAACATTACTTACAGAAGTAAACTAACTGAATGGAAGGGAAGATCCCATGTTGAAAGAATCTATCATGCAAACATTTATTAGATTCTTTCTTAAAGAATAAGCCACCATTATCAAACCTTAGACATGAACAGTAACAACCCAAATACCCAACTGGACATGAGTTAAAACTGAAGACCACAAACATAACTTGGACAAAACCAATCGAGACAAAATCATGGAGAGTCTATTTAATACTTCACTGCAGATGAAAGACAATCTAAGACACATATATAGCTAGAATCCATTATAACAAATAGCAATTTCCCCTGAGTCCAGTGTCCACGACATGCAAACAAATTTCAGGAGGATATTAACAAATGGATGATCTTGATCAAAATCTGTAGAGATATGAAAAGCCATGACTCCAGTTGCCAACTTCACAACGTTTACCATTAGGCTGTAACTCAACTATGGTCCCAAGGGGAAGAAACTTGAAACGACAGCAGCGACTACGGACACAGATGGACCCCAGACATTCAGACTGAAACTTGACGACGACGTTGAACCTTCTTGACCCTCATTACTGTTCTAGGACTCACTGTAACAGTAAGGACACGATATATAAGCCATGCACAAGAGAACATTGAGACAGGCAAATAATGAAAGGAACTATTGAACAGATTATTTATGGCACGCAGCTTTTGGTTTTCTATAAGGCACGGAAAACAATAAGGACCATAGTGGAGGTTCTGAATCACATACCTGATTGTCCTGATCTGTAGCCAGATCATCAGGACTGTTTGCCTGCAATGGCTTTTCTTCCCCACAACTTGGACGGTTGCATTTTGTCCGGAAAGGATAGTTTATGTTATTGCACTTTTCACACTTCCAGCTACCCTCTGGAGTCTTTGGTTCTGTCATGTCAAAGTTAGATGTATAACTGAATAGTGTTTCAAATATATCTAATAAACTCGAGCAAAGCTTAGACGCATATCTTGATAAGGGGTTCCCCAATATTTACTGATAACAAGACAAGCAATAACATATGAAGATAAGGGGGGAACTAGCATGTATAATGTTAAACACTACTCCCTCCGTTCCAGAATATAAGGTGTATTGTTTTCCGTGCAAGTCAACCATTTGAAAGTTTGACCAAGATTATAGAATAAACTAAACACATCTGCAATACCAAATAGATAAAATATGAAACTACTTTTCATAATGGATCAAATGATATAAATTTTGCATTGTGGATATTGATATATTTTTCTAGAAACTCGGTCAAACATGGCCTCGTTTGACTTTTGAAAAAACAAATACACCTTATATAAAGGAACGGAGGGAGTATAAACTTACTTGGAGCTCTTGAACTGTCAGGTTTGGATCCCTGCAGAAAGAGTTAATATGTAGGTCATCAGTACAAGTAATCATAACAACTTAGCTCTACAAACATAAAAGAAGCTAAAAATGATAAATAGATAGCCAATCCAATATTAACAAGAACATAAGGAAGAAAAATAACTATAACCAAATACACTAACAGTTTGCCCACTAATAGCTTCAAAATAATTTATCACGCTCCACATAAGCACTAATGCATAATCTAATGGTGCAACTGGATGACACAAACTTGATGCCCATTGCCAGGTGAATGAGCAACCGTTCTTGGTTTGGTTCGAGACAGCATGTGTAAGTTGCAATGCGTAGGGATTTCAGATTTGTGCAACCTATAAGCATTTAGTAAATACCTTTTTAGAAAAAAGAATGGTTATCAAACAACTGGTGAAGCTATAATGCCCAAGAAAAGTCCAAGTATACATATACACTGATCAACAGCTACATAGCACATATGCAAATTTAATCGAATCACATAGAACATCATCTCACTGAACAGTTTTTATACATCACGTATACTTCAGACAGAGGACTAAGCTTGTGGGCTGAGGCAGCAATGTCAACTTCAAAGCACAATTATGAGGTTGGCTCGGCTAGTAGTAATATAACATATGAACTTAAATCTCAATGCGAAGGAACCGTGTCAAACCTGGGTGTCAGGTCTTGGTGTGTTGCATTTTCTCATGTTACAGACTGTCCGAAAGGCGAAATTAATGTTGTTGCAATTAGGGCACTTCCAATCATTATCACGCCCAGCTCCTAAAATAGTTCAAGAGAAGAGGCAGAGAATTAATCTGAGTGCCAACAAAATTGATTGACCACTGAAAAGGACAATGCAAATTTATACCTGCAGATTTCTTCTGAGAGCCTTCATCAGAATAGGAACCAGCCCTTGTGCCCTACAAAAAATAAATAAACGACATGCAGATTTCTTAGCATGGTGCGTCACACCAAAACAGCAGGAACAATGAGAAACTTTCCATACAACATAAATAGAAGGCACAAAAGGTAGCAGCAACCAATTGAGGTAATGTAACTCATATTAATATGTACAGGGGTAATTACCATTGCACCAGGACCAGCAGGTGAGCCCAAGCCATATCTATCCATGGGCATGCTGATGCTGTACATTCCACCTATTTATGGGGACATGAAATTCAAAAACGAACGTGAGAAACAGTGTGACAATGTTTGGGTCAGATCTAAAAACACCTTCTATTCAACAAGCATCAGAGGCAAGAACTGCCTCAAAGCAAAAACCGAGAAAACAACAAGTAATTTATCCATTACAGACACATGTTGTACAGTAGAACAATATATTGTATGTATAGAAATATATTGGACGTGCTACTAGCATTCCTGGCAAATTAAGAGTTGCAGTTTTTTTACATATCAGATACTGCTTATTACATTTGAACAGCTAATTACATAACAAAGCAGCGCTACCAAAAAGTAACAGACATATCATAGCCATCTTACCTGCACCAATCATAGAACCACTAGAATACGGGGGTGGCGCCGCCATATGCATTGGCCCGTAGGGGCTCCCCATCGGGACTCGCCCACCATAGCCATACGGATATCCAGAACCCGGAGGGAGCTGAGGAATACCATAGCGTGGCATAGGATGCCCATTATAGAGGTTGGAGCCATACGGGGGAGGAGCCCCGGTGAGGTACATGGACGGAGGCGTCCCCGGCGGCATGTACCGCCCCGGCACCGAGTAGTGGGGTGGAGTCTGCATAGCCTTCTAGGCAAAAAGCAACAGCGGCACTAGGTAAATGCAAAACACCCAGCACATAACAGGTACGCAGCCAAGCCAACGGATGATTGAGTCGAGAACAGCGAGCAGGAGTTGCGAGTACCGTGTGATCCGCGGGCCTGGACTGGTCGCAGTTGCGCATGTTGCAGGTGGTGCGGAACGCGAAGTTGACGTTGTTGCAGCTGGGGCAAATCCAGTCGTCCTCACGCCGGCTACCTGAACGTCGCTCGTGCAAAACAGGCAAATCCTCTCAGGCGCTGCTCACAGAGCGGGGCGGAAATAGATGAACGGAATAGCTAGAGCAACCTACCGTCTGTGCGCGCGCGCTTTCCAGCGGACTGGATGCGGTTATCCATCTGCAAACGCAAAGGAGATGTGAGCACGGCGAAGGATTTGGTGTCGCGTCAGGGTTTCCCCCCGCGGCGGATGAACCTTGACAGCAATTCAAGCGAGCCACAATTCGATCTGGGAAGACGAAGTGGACTCACCTGAGAAGACATTGTTGGTGGTGAGCGAACCGGGGGCAGCAGCCAGTGAGCGCGAAGACGTCCGCGAGACGCCCGGGCGGAGGGGAAGGGAATCCGGCGGCGAGAGAGGGGAACGCGTCGCCGGTCTAGGGTTTTGACGTCTTGTCGATACTGGTTTGGTGGCTGCCTCCGCGTTGGGCGCTGTATAGGGCGTACGGGGGTGGAAAGTACGGCGTATGCCGAGCTGCCTCCGTTTGGGCCCTTCTACCTTAGGCGCAAAAAATATTCAGGCCCACTTTACAATCTCCCCAAAAGAGAGCTCTATCCTACTCTCCTAAAAAAAAAAAAAAGTGGGCCCCATTGATTCACATGATTTGTAAAAGGTTGCAATAGAAAAAACACATGAATAGAGTGACACGTCATCTTTAAATGCTAAGAGATTAGTATGATAGTTTGATTGTGCGCAAAAAAAGCATAGGATTCTTCGAATGAGGTTGGAGTGGATGAAAAAAACGAAACTACTCTGCACATGACTGTTCAAAGACGATTCTTTGAACGGTGTGGATTTGTAGCATAATGCCATCTAATGGGTGCTTTTGTCCTATAAAAACCGCTCCCTCCGTTCACAAATATAAAATGATTTGGATATTTCAATATGTACTACATAGAGACTGAAATGAATGAACCGACACACTAAAACGTGTTTATATACATCTGATTCATAAAAAAGTTATAACATCTTATATTTGTGAACGGGCGGAGTATTACATATGAATCCTAAGGAATAATTCCTATGAATTGCAATCCTACAAATCAAATAACCCATATAGGAAAAAATCCAAATGATTGGAATCGTCCAAATTTCCTTTCTGAACCAAGGATGCCCTAAAGCTGACAGTGAATTTTCTATCATGCATTTAATATCCCGTTCATTTATACATCGTACGTCACTGCTTTAAGATACACGCGACATTTTTTTATTTTTGGCAACATGTTGTTGTTATAGAAATAACTTTCGACTAGGGGTATCCTCAGTAGTGCGATCATAAGTATTTTTAGTGTGGGTGTGTAAGACGCTCTTATAGCACAGGTTGTCATACATTCAACAAGAGTGACACAGCGATGTTATTTGAATAGGCCCAGCCGCCTCGATAGAGCATGCCCTAGTCCTGTCTTAGGATGGCCTCGGGTGGGGTTGTACGACCACAGTCTTTGAGTTGTACGCAACTCCTTGGAACCTCTCCCGAACTCAAGGGTGGCGTTGGAGACCTTGGGCTCGCGATGGGCCCGACAGTGCTGCACGGTGTGATGGCGACGCCCTCCAAGGTTCGCTTCCTCGAGGATGGTTGTGAGACGGTTGACAAGGCAACCCCTTGTGTTCCACCTTGTTGGGTGGTGTGGCCCTCGTTCTCTGCCTCTTGACCATGTCGCTATGGCTTTTTCCTTAATGGGTGTGTTGTGCCTCATATGAGGCTCGCTTCGGTGGGGCCATCTAGTTTCGTTCGGTCGTGGCTTCGGATGGTGGTGAGGATTCTGCATAGTCGACGCCAATCTTGTTGTTATAGAAACATCTTTGAATATGGGTATCATTAGTAGTGAGGTCGTTAGTAAGTTAGCAAGGGTGCGTATGACGATCTTATAGCGAAGGTCGTCGTATACTTGACCAGAATGGCGCGACAATGTTTTTAAATAAATTTGGTCGCCTTGATGGAGCACGACATAATCATATGTTAGGTGGGCGTCGGGGTTGGGATGGATTGTTGGAGGCTTCGAATTATACCAGCGGACTCATTCCATGAGTAAAGGACTGAGTGAGATTGACTTTGGCATCGGGCGAATTGGATTATGGACCAAAGCAAGTCAAAGCGCTTGATCCTTTGCCCCATAATTTCAGATCTTCCTTCATGTCCCATCAGAAACCTTTCCCAAAACCTATTGGAGGTCGATCAGAGTCGTAATGCGATTCCTCAGACTCAATTCTAATGTAACTTGAGGCTATCGAAAGGCAGAATAGCAATAGTGCCCTCCCCTCGAGTCTATTAAAGCGCGAGTGAATAAGTTACACCCCACGAAAGCCTTGTACAGGGGAGGGTGCCTTGACAACTGACAAGGATATCTATGGTGGTGGTAGGTAGAAGGGTAGTATGGTAAAATTTTGCGCACGAGTCCATGAAGACTAGCCAAAGGTGGGTGGGTGTGTCCATAGTCCAGGGTGCACCATGACGCTTTATCCATGCAAGAATGAGTGTTTAACTAGTTAGCCCTTACCTAGTATTGGGCTCCTTTGTTTCTTGCATTCACCGTTGACTTTTGCCTTTATTTGGCCTTCTCCTTTTATCTAATGGTCATGTCAACTTGCTTGGACTTTTGTTGACTGCCTTGAACTTATGCTGACTAGCCACATAAGACTAGTGGACCCATACATGATTCTTTATTTCCACCTAACAAAAAGTTGTCGTGTTTAGTATCGCAAGAGGTTTTGTTGATATCATGTTTCAAAATGTATTGTGATATTTCATTGTGTAGCAGCCAATTCACTCTGAAATGTAATATTTCATTGTGTACCAGCCAATTCACTCTGAAATGAAACATAACTTTGCTACACCTACATAAACCTTACGTAGTGAGAGGATGATTTGGCAACTTTTTAATGGCCATTAGTTGGGGCGCGGGCCCACCCTGAAATTATCGGAGGGGGGGGGGAGGGGGGAGGTTGTTACGTAGGAAGATTTTCGTACCATTTTTGAATGAAACATTATGAAACAGTTTGAAACGAGAAAGAAGGCGTCATGAAGCATCATGTAACAGCACAAAGTAAGATATTACTCTCTTTGTCTTAAAATAAGCGTCGCTGATTTACTAAAACTTTGTACGAGGGAGTATATTTTTTGACGAACAAAAAAACATGGCATGAATCTCCAAGCAGAGTGGACGGAGGGTGGATACATGCACGGGATATGGTGGTATAGGGCTCTGATTTATTTTCTACGAACCTGAACTTCTGAAGATTTTACACTGTTTTATTTACGAAGTGTTTTTTGTTGTTGCGTAAATCTGTTCAGGGCATTGATTCAGATCACATGAGCAGAGCTCCTAGCCACAAATGCTACAGTAGACCAGTCCATGCTCAGGTGCTCCAACATTGTCGTTCGGCCTGCCTCCACACGTTGACACTTGACACAACATTTGACCAAGAACTGCTCCGTTCGTCCATAGGCAACAATCTGAGGCCGGCCGGTGGTGACCAGCACCTTCCCGTGTGAGTCCCGGTGTCCATGCAGCCCGCCAGCCTTTCCAGCTTCGTCTCTGCACGTAGCTTTTCAATCGCACATCTTGCCGCGCGCTCATATGCGTCACGCGCCTTGCCGCCCTTGTGAACCATCATCACGAGCTCCCCTCCCCGCGCCTCTCCTTTCCCCCCGTCCATCTCCGGCCTCTCCGAGCGCCGCTATATACATGGCGCGGGCCAACTGCGAGTCAACGGAGTTAGTAGCGCCTACGGCCGTGACACGGCGTGGGCCAGCCGGAGCCCGTACACATGACGTCGGAGGAGGAGCAGAGCTCGCTGGAGGACCCGTCCCCGCGGCGGACGCCGACGACGGCCACGTCCTGGCCGTCGCAGCCGCTGCTCCTGGACCCGGCCTACGCGCGGAGCAAGTCGGTCATCCACGACGAGCTGCGCAGCTTCCGCGTGTTCCTGCAGTGGTGCGCGCTCGACCACTCCTCCCCCGCCGCGCGTGCCGCCTCGTACGCGGCCTTCCTCGCGCTGGCGCTCGCCGTGCCCGCCGCCGTCTCGGCCTCCCTCCGCGCCGACGCCTCGCTGTCCCCGGCCTCCGCGTCCGCGGTCACGTTCAACCGCGTGGCCACGCTCACGGCGTCGGGGCTCGCCGCCGTCTCGTTCGTCACGCTGGCCGTCTTCTTCCGCCGCTGCGGCGGCCTCCGGCAGCTTCTGTTCCTCGACGGGGGCCTCCGCGACGACACCGCGTTCGTCCGCCGCCGGTACGAGCGGGAGCTGGACCGCGCGTTCCGCCTCCTGGCCGCGCTGCTCGTCCCGGCCCTCTGCGTGGAAGCCGCGCACAAGGCCGTCTTCTTCTTCTCCACCGTGCGTGTGGAGCCGCCGCTCCCGCTCCCGCTCCCGCACGTGCCGTGGCGCGCGGTGGCGCTGGTGGCCACGGTGGCGTCGTGGGTGTACCGCACGGGGGTGTTCCTGCTGGTTTGCGTGCTGTTCCGCCTCACCTGCGAGCTCCAGATCCTGCGCTTCGAGGGGATCTACCACATGTTCGACGCGGAGGCGTGCGCCGCCGCGGACGAGATCTTCGTGGAGCACCGGCGCATCCGGACGCAGCTGCTGGCCACCAGCCACCGGTACAGGGTGTTCATCATCTGCTGCCTCGTCACCATCACCGTCAGCCAGCTCGGCGCCCTGCTCGTCGCCCTCTCCTCCAAGGACGGCAAGAGCTTCGCCAACTCCGGCGACCTCCTGGTACGTAGTACGCACCACCGTGTGTCCATCAGCGAGTACGTGCCTGGCAAGTAATACTGCAAGCATTGCTGCATTGTTGCAGGTTGGTTCGTCGGTGCAGCTGAGTGGGTTCTTCATGTGCCTGTTCGGCGCGGCCAGGATCACGCACCGAGCCCAAAGGATCGTGTCCATCGCCAGCCAGTGGCACATGCGCATGGTGTCCGCTGCCCTGCACCACGGCAAACCGGCCGTCAGCACGTCGGCGAGCGACATCGACGCGGTCGCTCTGACGGCGCCGTTGCTCCCCGGAGCAGGCTGCGACTACAAAAGCAGACAAGCTCTTGGTAACAGAACTACTTTCTTAGGAAGATCCCTAAAATAATGGAGCAATCGACTCCACTTTGATCTAACAATCTATTGTACTTTGTTGTGTGCTCAGTGACGTACCTGTGGCACAACAGCGGCGGGATCACCCTGTTCGGCTTCACGCTCGACAGGGGCCTCCTCCACACCATCTTCGCCTTCGAGATGACCCTCGTGCTCTGGATCCTCAGCAAAGCCGTAGTTCTCTCCTAGCTACTACCAGTACATCGATCGACTACTGCGTATGAGAGCAGTGATTGTTAGTATCTGATAATTAACCATCCAGGCTAGATAGTACCATTCTCATCCTCCAGTTGTTGATGAAAGTGTAAGTAAATTCAGATAGTTATTTCTTCCTGAATAATTACGCATCAGTTTCGCGTTCTGAGTTCCTCAGTGCCATTTGTCTGAAATTTCTGGAGGAACTGCTGCCAAAAAGGTCGCTCGAAAAAAATGGAGGCTAGGCCGACGAATCGATTCTGGCCTTTTTTTTTAACACAGTACAGACGCAAGCGCTCATATACACGCGCATACACTCATCCCTATGAACGCACACACGCACACCCTATCCCTATGAGCACCTCCGAATGACTGAGCCGGCATATCATCTTGAAATTTACGAAGTCACCATAGGCGCCTCGTCGTCGACGGGAACGTCTCCTTCCACTGAATCGATTCTGGCCTTGAAGAGTGTTTACAGCGCAAAGTCTTTTTCGGCGGTTGCGGTACCTATCGGCTACCATCTCACCATCCATACACTGCTTTAAGAGTTGGACCGTGGACAATTATTACTTCACCTTTCCTGCTATACATACTCAATATCATGCCTAATACAACTATTGGCCCCCACCACTGTTTTTCATACAACAGAGATGGCAGTGATGGCAGCATGTGACAGCCCCCACTCTCTCCTCTCTCACGCATAAATCCATCCTTTTATTTCACCTTAGCTAAATTAAATTGTCCATAGTATTTAAACTATAGGTTTGTTTTTGAAATAATTTATATATTTAAACTCTTGGCGTCAAGACCTTTGAAACTAGACCAATCATGGATGCATTTCAAACACTTTTAATTTTCAACGTTTCACATTCCATATGTGAAACAAACCTATTTCACTAGAAATAGGTGGAAAACCTCTATTTCAATGGAAATATGTAAAACCAACCTATTTCACTAGAAACCTATTTAACCCAAATATAAAACTGATATGTCAACTTGTGAAACTGATTATTCGAAAATGTGTAACAGTTTATTTCAAAAGATCAACAAATTGTACATTAGTGGAATGACACATTTTCACACTTTTGAAATACACTGTTTCACATTTTCAAATAATCAGTTTCACAATCATACATTACAATTTCACTTTCTGTAGTTATTTTTTCACAGTTCAGAAATGTGTTATTGGCTTGGTTCACAAAAATCACATCTCTTTAATTGTACATTTGTGAATGACAGATTTTCACACTTTTGAAATACATTGTTTCGCATTTTTAAATAATCAGTTTCACAATCTTACATTACAATTTCACTTTATCTAGTTATTTTTCACAATTCAGAAATGTGTTATTGGTTTGGTTCACAAAAATCACATCTTTTTAATTGTATATTTGTGAATGACACATTTTCACACTTCTGAAATACACTGTTTCACATTTTTAAATATCAGTTTCACAATCTTACATTGCAATTTCATTTTATGTAGTTATTTTTTCACAATTTCGAAATGTGTTATTGGCTTGGTTCATAAAAATCACATCTTTTTAATTGTACATTTGTGAATGAAACATTTTCACACTTTTGAAATACAATGTTTCACATTTTCAAATAATCAGTTTCACAATCGTACATTACAATTTCACTCTATGTAGTTATTATTTCACAATTCAGAAATGTGTTATTGGCTTGGTTCACAAAAATCACATTTTTTTAAATTGTACATTTGTGAATGACACATTTCCAAATGTGTTTAAAATGTATCTAAGATCGGTCTAGTTCTAAAGGTCTTGGCGCGAGGATTTCAAATATATAAATTATTTCAAATACAAACTTATGGTTTAAAATATATGAACATTTTTAATTTGCTAAGATGAAATAAATCCATGGATTTGTTTGAAGGGAGAGAGAAGAGGCAGATGCATGTGTGTCCTTGTTTGACAAAAAGTAGTACTCCGGCCAGCTAGACTGACAAAGTAGTACGCGGATGGTGGACCAGCCGCTGAAATACCAATATTGGAAAACCTTTTATACATCACATGAGTCAATATACGATACGAGGTGTCAACTGGCAAGACAGTTGCCGGTAGGTAGCATCACCGCTGAATTTTCCATTTTAGTGTTTACAGACAGCTTGATTTGACGGTCTCATCGGCGCATGCGGAGGTCTTCGTCTATTCTTGGCCGGGAGCAATAGCCCGCCATTGATTACGCCACATTCCTCTCTCTCACCGCCACCCTCCCACACGCTCCAGAATTCTCTCCCCCACCACCCTCGAACGCACGCACACACGCGCGCGCCCCTGAATCTTCTCCGTTTCCGGGGTTGCGCGCGCTGCGTCACCCTTCCCTGCGTTCCTCCTACTTTCCCTCTCGGCAAAACAACGTGTGTGCCGGCCAACGCCTCCCGCGCGCCTGACAAGCACCGGGTTGCAGCTTCGTGGCTGCGACCTCGCCGCATCCGCCCGCCGTCGTCAACCGGTGGCGCCGGCGGGCTGGCTCCCCGGCACCGCCCCGGACATGGCCGGAGCGCCACCCCTCCCCGCGCGCCTCTTGTCGATCGCCGTCTGCCTCCTCCTGCTCCCCGCCGCCGCCCACGCCGGGCGCCAGCTAGCTGACAGCTCCCCGTCGCCCGACGCCGCCGCCGACGCGCTCCTCAAGTTGAAGGACGGCATTAAGGACGACGCCGGCGTGCTGCGCAACTGGTCGCCGGGCACACGTCCCTGCGCCGGCGCCGGCTCCAACTGGGCGGGCGTCATATGCCACAAGGGCGAAGTGACGGGCCTGCAGCTGGAGAACATGGCTTTGTCCGGCACGATCGACCTGCGCCCGCTCAAGGGCCTCCGCGGCCTCCGCTCGGTCAGCTTCATGGACAACCAGTTCACCGGTCCGATGCCCGACGTGAAGGAGCTCCCCGGGATTCGCGCCATCTTCTTCTCCGGGAACAAGTTCTCCGGCGAGATCCCTGCCGACGCGTTCGACGGAATGAGCTCGCTCAAGAAGGTGGCCCTGTCCAAGAACAACTTCTCCGGCCCAATCCCAGCCTCCCTCGTCGGCGTGCCCAAGCTCCTCGACCTGCTACTCAATGATAACAAGTTCCAGGGCAAAATCCCTGACCTCCCGCAGAAGGAATTACAGGTCGTCAATGTCGCAAACAATGAGCTGGAGGGGGAGATTCCGGCGAGCCTCAAATCCATGGGTGCCTCCTTGTTTGCCGGTGAGCAAAATACGTATGCACAACACATTACCGGATGGCCTAGTTGGTTGGTGCTGCAACGCAAGGGTCAACGACGGCGCATGTATGTCTGGCTCTGACATTGTCCTTCGGTGCAGGCAATAAGAAGCTTTGCGGTGGAACACTTGACCAGAAATGCGCGGCCCCGCCGACGTCTCTGCCTCCATCGTCTCCGCCCCCGGTGCCTGCTAAAAAGGAAACGCCTCCGTCGTCTGACAAAGGCGGAGCCCAGCCGTCGCCACCGGCAGTCCCGGCGGCTGACAAAACGACGGGCCCGCCGGCAGACAAGGCCACAAAAGATGCTGCTCCTGAGGAGCGCACCGAGGGCTCTATGTCCTACGGCGTCCTGGTGGCAATCCTCGGTGTGCTGGCCCTCTTGGGCTTCGCGCTCTTGGCGCTTCAGAGGCGGCGGCGAGAGTACAACACCGAGAACTTCGGCCCGTCAATCTCGAAGAAGCCCTCGATGAGGAAGATCAACGCAGAGCCAACGAAGGGCGACTCGGGGCGCATGGTCGCATCGGCAGGCGCCCCTACCGCCGCCACCGCAACTGCTTCGGCAGCCGGAGGCGGCAGCACGACGACGCGTAAGGCCGGGGAGCAGGGGCGGCTGACGTTCGTGCGCGAGGATCGGGGCAGGTTATTCGAGCTGCAGGACCTGCTTAAGGCGACGGCGGAGGTGCTGGGCGGCAACGGCAGCTCCAACCTTGGCTTGTGCTACCGCGCGACCCTGACCGGCGGGCAGTCCATCGTGGTGAAGCGGTTCAAGGAGATGAACCGCGTGAGCAGAGAGGACTTCGAGGAGCATATGCGGCGGCTGGGGCGCCTCTCCCACCCCAACCTCCTCCCGCTCGTCGCCTACTACTACCGCAAGGAGGAGAAGCTCCTCATGCACGACTACGTCCAGAACAAGAGCCTCGCCCACCTCCTCCACGGCGAGGGGCGCGGGGTGAAGAAGGCGGTGGTGCACTGGACGGCGCGGCTCAAGATCATCAAGGGCGTGGCGAGGGCGCTGAGCTACATGTACGACGAGCTGCCGATGCTGACGGTGCCGCACGGCCACCTCAAGTCCTCAAACATCCTGCTGGACGAGCGCTTCGAGCCGCTGATGACCGACTACGCGCTGGTGCCGGTGATGAACCAGTCCCACGCCGCGCAGCTCATGGTGGCCTTCAAGTCGCCCGAGCGGAAGCAGTTCGGCAAGTCGTCCAAGAAGAGCGACGTCTGGTGCCTCGGGCTCCTCATCCTCGAGATCGTCACGGGGCGGCCGCCGTCGTACGACCTGAAGGCGCCGGAGCAGCAGAACCCGAACGACCTCGTCGGTCTCGTGTCGTCGACGCCGGAGGAGGAGTGGCTGCGGACGGTGGTGGACCCGGATCTCAGGTTCGACGACGAGGCGGACAAGGAGGAGGCGGTGAAGCTGATCAAGATCGGCTTGGCGTGCTGCGAAGGCGACGTGGAGAGCCGGTCGGAGCTCAAGGATGCGGTGGAGGGGATCGAGGAGCTCAAGGCCAAAGGACGCGGCGAGGACAACTCTCTCTACTCGTCGATAAGCGACGGCACCGAGCGCGACGAGGACTTCACCAATGTCTCCATCCACTGATCGGTCGTCCATGGATCCATGCATGCTCACACATCAACACACACACAGGGAAATCAGGATTGTCAGACGCGTTTAACGACCCAGCTAAGCACGCTCCATGTAACACGCACGTACATGGAGCCAACACTAAACATGGACCTAGTACGTACTGATCAGTACTCTACCTTAATTCGATGTTCAGTGGTAGCATTAATTTGGTTATGGAATCTTCTCTCAGTTCTCCATCTTTAGCTAATTGTTTGATTAGCTGGTCTCAATGTTCATCTGATGTTCTCTAAGTGGATTGGGGATTCAGAATGTAAGAACATTTTTGGGTTGTGTTTTAGTACAGATCCTGTTCACAGTTGCAAAATTTAGGGCCTTTTGATTTACATAATTCTAAAGGAGAAACATGAGCAATAGGAAAAACGGAAGATTGAAATGTCTTGCTCGTATGATATGAATCGTACAGGATTTTGGCTTATTTGATTGTGTCATGGAAAAAACATAGACAGGGCTTTCAACACCTGGGTGCCCCTACACCCTCCCTGGACGTAAATTCAAAACAAACTGAAAACAAAAACAAAAAAAAGTCTAAAACTTTGGGGATCAAAGATGATCAAACATTTGATGTTTTTGCAAAGTTTGAGCCACAAAAATCATTCGAGGAGCCCTCACCTAAAAAAACAAAATCACAGTTCAAAGTTTATGTGCAGTTTTGAGTAGTGATTTTTTTTGGGTGAGGGCCATAGCTAGGAATACCCCTTCGCTCCTCAGCCAACAGACACCCAAAGCTAGGGTTTCGCTGTCGCCTGCCGCGCAGCAGTTGGCCTGCTCCGTCTCCTGTGGCCTTAGGGCCATGGAGGTGCGGTGGATCCCGGTTCTTGACGTCGGGAGGGTTCCATTTTTAGGTATTTTTTTTGAGTTTTGGTAGGGTTTGTGTCCTACTCAGGAAGGCGAGGCGATAACGGCTTCTCGAAGATGGAATAAGGCTCTTTTTGCCTAGCCCCGTCCCGGTGGTGTTTCTAGCGCCGCCGGAGGGTGTGTGGAGGTTTGTCTCTGGCGGGTCTCGCGGGATTCGGTCGACGTTTGTCTTCGGTGGATCCGCTTGGATCTGGTCTTCATTCATCTATGTTCGTGTGTCTACAGGTTGGATCCTTCCGATCTACGCTTCGCTTCATCGGCGGCGGTTGTTGTTCTGGTGCGCTGGTCCTCTAGGGCCTTAGCACGACGACTTTCCGATTGTTTACTACAACAAGGTTTGCCCGGCTCCGGTGATGAAGGGGCGATGACGGCGGCGCGCCTTCGGCTCGCTCCAGTGCTTGTAGTCATCGCTAGATGGTCTACGGACCTGGATGTAATATTTACTTCTGGTATTCTTTGTACTACCTTGACATTTTTTGAATTTGTGAACAAGATTTTAAAATGAATTTTTAAATCCAGTGACATTTTTTTTAAATGAGAACAAAATTTGAAATTCCAATATTTTTTTTGGAAACACTAATAGTTTTTATTTTTTGAACAAATTTGGAAAATACGGACTTTTTTGAAAACACGAACATTTTTTTTGAAACACGAACGGTTTTTGACAACGTGATTTGTTTTTTGAAATTTGGTATATTTTTTGAAAAGTAACGTGAGTGATTTCAGAAAACACAAACAATTTTTGAAATTCTCGGCAATTTTTGAATATATTGAATATTTTATTTTATTTTGATAAAAGAAAGAAACAAAAATATAAGGAAAAGGAAAAAACCGAAAGAAATCGGGGAAAACCAGTAAAGGAAAAAACCATGTCAGGAACCTTCTAGAAGGTTCCCAAAACCGGTTGGCTTCCACTGTGCTTCAAGTGGGCCGGCCCATCTCTCGAGCTCCGGTTCGATTGCCTGTGCGACGCCTCAACAATTGAATGCAGTGGGCGTTCAATAGGGAATTCAGATCCGAAGCTTATTACCCGAATGAGCGGTATACAACAATTCGGTTGGTTAAGAATACCCATTGATTTTTTTGAGGGTGGAAACCCATGGATAAGCGAACGACTTGACATGAGGATATTGCCAGCGAAGCAAAGTTGGCTCACCCCCTCAAAAAGAAAAAGCAAAGTTGGCTCAAAAAAAATGGAAGCAAATCGCGACCGTCAGAACGCAGCAAGGGCCAGGATCGGAGAAAGACGAAGTTGTTTCCTTTAGAGCATCGACAACCGGACTTGGCAAATCCGGCCCCCTATACGTCCGCGGGCGTGTCCGGGCGCGTACGCGGACAGCGCCCGCCGGTCCCTCATATGTTGCGCCGCACATCCACATACCTCAAATGCCGATCGTCAAATCCATGCAATCCATGCACGTCGATCAGACGATACAAATTGTTGTTAAATAGTCCCACCTCGGTCTTTTATATCCAATCTATCTTATTTATATATACATCTTTAATTTCCTAGATATCAGGAAGCCTTCTCGGAGATCATAAGAGATAAATGAGGAAAGAAAGAGAGGCTAATTACACGAGAAGGAAAGAGATAAAAGAAGGAAAGAGGGGCGTTAATTACACGAGAAATAGAGAAGGAAAGAAAGGTTAAACGGATTCATGAGACAGGCATATGCATCCAGCATAATTTGAGGAGACGACCTGACAGAAATAAGGAAGGGGGAGGAAAGGGAGCATAATCTGCGCTGCTGCATATCATTTAAGGACGAAAATAAGGAAGGAGGAAAGAGAAAGAAAAAAAGGAAGGGGTAAAGGAGAGAGGCTGCTCATATTTAATAAGGATGAAAAATAAGGGAGGAAAGGAGAGGCTAATCTTCTATGTCACGCTGCATAAGAATTGGCGTTGGTCATGATACGAATGAAAAATAGGAAGATACAAGAGGACCAGAATAACTCAAACTGCACGTTTGCCGGATTGAACACGTGTTTTTGTTGCTGATCGTTTATAATTGAAGTTTGGTGTTTGTTTGTGTCCTTCACGGACTGATACTACTACGACGTAAGAGCCGGAAACAAACAAACACCAGTCCAATTAGGATTAGCAATACCATGAGATTAATTTATATGACATTCCCCATGGTATTGCAGGTTCATACGCAAAGTGTTGGACTTGGTAGATCAGTGGATATGTCAAAGTTTAGTCACTATGATGAACTCAAAGTTGAGCTAGACAAGATGTTTTAATTTGACGGTGAACTAATGTCTTCGAAGAGAGAGGCAGATTGTGTATACTGATAATTAGGGTGACGATCCATGGGAGTAAGCCATCTACCTTGGTGCTTGCTTTGATACACATGCAGCAAAAATACCCTTCCTATTACTTTTACATTATTTTGTGAGCAGAAAATTCTACAGCATAGTGCGCAAGATAATTTGTTTTACACCAGGAAGAAGATCCAGAAGATGAATTCGAAATCATCATCTACCCCAAGAAAGGACGAAGGTTCCATGGATATTTTGCTGAAATATGAAAACAAGAGTAATGGTTTAGTCTTTCGTATAATTCAAGAATCTAATTGTGAGTTATCTTAAATGAAAACAAGGGTTTTACTTACTCATATGATATTGCTCTACTTCGGTATATGGGATCACACTGTAGTTGGCCACACTAAGCACCAAAATGAGTGTCAATATTAACAGCTGAGTGGATAAATGGAGAGGTGGGCGTCAACCAGTTTGGGTGCTCGCGCAGCTGCACACCCAGCCCACCACCCGCGTCCAAGCCATGTGCTCAACATGGGGGGTGCCTCACGTTTCTCTCTCCTTAATTACAAAATCCACAATGGTTGGGTGTAGTGCTGTGGTTCAGATTGTGTAGTGTGGTTTCAGAAATCATGTGCTAGGATGTGAGTGTGCACGCAGATTTGAGATCACACCATGAATCCACTTGATTACCCTTGAAGTGCATGTGAGTATAACCCAACCAAACATGACATGGTGGCCACCTGTACATACTGAATCATTACCTTAGATATTGTTAGGTTTTCCTGAATCTGTAGCTTCCTGTTTGTCTACTTTCATGTCTAGCTCTACACACTTAACAGTTTTTGAACCCTTTTATTTAGGAAATAACAAGACACCATTTACTACTTTAGTTAGTGCAGATGGAAAGCTGGGGAGGAAATAATCGGGTAACACATTATTTACTTCAAGTATTTTGGAACGCATGGAGTAGAAGCAGTCACGCGTCACCTCAGCCCACCTTTGCTCCAAACTCCTAGAGTTTAGTCTATTAAGCTCCTGCTTAGCCAATAGTGATGTTTTTCTTTGTGTCCAAAACCTCATTTATATAGCATATACTAATTTGGAGTCCACAATAAGTAAAGTAGTATTTAGTCTGATGTTTATTATTACTTCATGAAACCCAATTTTGTCATATAGTTGTAAATATTATACCATTTCTGTTGACAAAACCTAATTTACATAGCAAGTAAGTAATGTTTCTCTGCTTGCTATTTGTTTCACTTTGTCTTCCCGATCATTTCATCTAAAAATATTGTACCATTTCTGTTGACGAAGTGCTAGAGTGTTGTTACAGCATCGGGTCTAAACCCGTTGAGCTACATGTTATGTTGATGATGACGGGTTGCATATTATGTTGTTGATTGTGTTGTTTTCTCAAATTCAATAGGTATCATTGATTTGTTGTAAAACTGTCTGCAGGCATTCTGAATGAGGATCAAAGTTATATTTTTTCATACTCCCTCCTTTCCTAAATATAAGTCTTTTTAGATATTTCAATATAGACTACATACAGAGCAAAATAAGTGAATATACATCTAAAATAGGTCTATATACATTGCAACTCATATACTACTAACACAAAATATACAATTTCCAATAAGCAGCTATTTTGTATTTTTATTTTTTATTAGATTCATGAGCACATAGTTATTTATTTTGAGCCGTTGCAACGCACGGGCACTTTACTAGTTTTGATAAAAGAAAGAAACAAAAATATAAGGAAAATGAAAAAACCGAAAGAAATCGGGGAAAACCAGTAAAGGAAAAAACCATGTCAGGAACCTTCTAGAAGGTTCCCAAAACCGGTTGGCTTCCACTGTGCTTCAAGTGGGCCGGCCCATCTCTCGAGCTCCGGTTCGATCGCCTGTGCGACGCCTCAACAATTGAATGCAGTGGGCGTTCAATAGGGAATTCAGATCCGAAGCTTATTACCCGAATGAGCGGTATATAGCAATTTGGTTGGTTAAGAATACCCATTGATTTTTTTGAGGGTGGAAACCCATGGATAAGCGAACGACTTGACATGAGGATATTGCCAGCGAAGCAAAGTTGGCTCACCCCCTCAAAAAGAAAAAGCAAAGTTGGCTCAAAAAAATGGAAGCAAATCGCGACCGTCAGAACGCAGCAAGGGCCAGGATCGGAGAAAGACGAAGCTGTTTCCTTTAGAGCATCGACAACCGGACTTGGCAAATCCGGCCCCCTATACGTCCGCGGGCGTGTCTGGGCGCGTACGCGGACAGCGCCCGCCGGTCCCTCATATCTTGCGCCGCACATCCACATACCTCAAATGCCGATCGTCAAATCCATGCAATCCATGCACGTCGATCATACGATACAAATTGTCCGAATTCAACAGTTCGAAACAAAGCAAAGCAAATTATAGTTCAACAAACTGGACAAGCCAAAATGAAATCAATGTCCGAGCGTGACGGATGGGTTCGGATCAGCGGAATGCGTCCTGCTCCAGACGGAATGCGTCCTGCTCGTCCTGCTCCGTCTGCATCCGGGCCGCATGATCCACTGCCGCTGCCGCAGCCGCCCTCGCCGCCTCGTACTCCCTACGGTCGTTGATCTCCTTCTTCTTGTCCGCAAGCCAATTCTTTGCATGCTCATCCAAAATGGTTTCGTTCGCCAACATGATCTTCGCATCCTCCGCGTCCCGTGCGAGTTGCAACCTCTCCTTCTGAAGCTCCATCTCGCCAAATGTCTTGGCCTTCTCGAGTTCCCATTTGATCGCCGCCTCTTGCTTCTCCAACTCGATCTTCTCCCTCTCAATTTGCAGCTTCTTCTCCGCCCTATTTCGGTTCCACTCCATCCTCTCCTTTTGCGCATCCAACATGAGCTTGTACATCTCCTCTTTCTTGTTCTCCCTTGCCGAAAAAATGCCCGTCCATGTGGACGACATTTTTGTAGCCGCGGCGTCACGGGAGGCCCTTGCCTTCTCCCACTTGTTTCCCATGAATTGTCGGTTATCCTTTGGCATGGTGGCTCTTCCATTCGTGACGACAACATCGTCCTCTTCATCGTCCAACCCAATGGATTGGTGGGAGCTTGAGCCATCATTCATCCTCTTGCCGGACTTGAGATCGGCCACAATTGGTTCCACTTCGGCTTGCCATTCAATAGGATCCAACAATGTCTAAAAGCAAACGGCTTCTTCTCCACCTCGTGATACAAAGTGGCCGCCACCGCCGTCTAGCAAACAACATATGTATGAGCACAAGAATGCAAACACAAGAAGCATATGCAAATGACTAGAAGATGAAGCAATTGAGCTTACGTAAGTTGTCACCCCATCCCACTTTGAGGGCGTTTGGTCACTTGTGAGTAGTAGCCGACGTACTTGTTCACTTCCCCTTGAATGATCCCCCATCGATGTTGTAGAGATGCCACATTGCGGGTGGTCACGATAGGATGCGGCTCCACATACTCCTTTTGTTCGTGATACTCCTTACAAATCTTCTCCCAATACGTGTTCCCCTTTTCCTCGATGCCGCATATTGGATCCATTGTTGTGGCCAACCAAGCTTTGACCAACAAGATGTCCTCATATCTTGAGAATGCCGGACCTCTTGCCTTCGCCGTCTTGGCCTTCTTCTTCTTCTTGCTCGGATTGGGATCGGATGTTGTCCCAACTTCAAATGCGGTGGTGTCCTCCAATTCATACTCTAGTTCGGTCAGATCTTCATTGTCATTGATCATGTTCGACAAGAACGCCTCCTACATGGTTTGCAAGCGTGCGGAATGAACTAGTGGTTGTGTACGCAAAAAATTGATCGGACAGGAGCAAATAAAACGTACCGACTCTTGTTCCGTCATTCCGTCGAGCATGTCGAGGGCAGCCCGGGCGCCACCGGTGAACGTGGTCATCCGCGCCCGAACGAGCTGCGGCGAGTCACATACGTCAATAGCCGGCATCTGCGTCGGCGGAAAGCTGTCCAGAATGGCCCAGCCGGCCGTTGAATCCTCCTCCTCTGTCCCAACGGGGTCGGACGGCGTAATCCGCGTCGGCGCACGGATGGATGGGGTGCGGGGGTCCGGGCGCGCCGGGGGAGACAGCTGGTCGACCATGTCCGAACCTCCCTGCGCCGCCGCCGCCGCCTCCCTCTCTCGCTGCCGGCGTCGCCGCAACTTCCGGACGACGTTCTCCGCCTTGCAAGACGGAGCCGAAGAAGGGACGCCGATGGACGAGGCGGACTGCGTCTCTGGCGCGGCGGTCGGGGACGGGCTGGGCGACATCTCCGGCGGTGGATCGGGACCCGTGGTGAGGATGGGGAGCAAGGGTGGACGACGGCGATGGCTCGGGCGCGGGAAAGGTTGGAGGGCGGCGGGAGAAGGAGGAAGGGTTTGGTGGATTTGGTGCAATTTTGGGGTGGGGTCGGGCTGTCTGGTCCGACGTGGCGGGCGTGCCCGGACGCCCACATATCCGCCCCATATTTGGGCTGGATATGAGGGGTGCCGGTCAGCCCGGACGTTTGAATCCCGTTTAAGGAGCCCGTCTGGGTCGAAATTTCGTGACCAGTCAGTGACCGGGCAGCCCGCCCGAACGTATGAGGTGCAGGACTGTAGATGCTCTTAGGAAAACGTTTAAAAACAGCCGGATGAATTCTTGGTTTCGTCAGCCGCGTCCGGCACCGTGGGATTGCACGCGATCGTGTGGTGCGGAGCATCTCTCTGTCTCCCACGTGAAGTTTAGTTCACCTATCATGACGCCTGAAGCTGAGTGGTCCCCGCCACTGTTAACAAACAGTATCCTTTTACTTCTACTTCACATGTAGTGCTTAGCCACGTACTCCTATACATGTACGTGATGCTACAAATAATCTTAAGAGGGAGCACATAGCAAGCACCAAACAAGGATTCTAGAACACCATATTCTTGACGTTGGTTGTGAGTGTGTGTTGAATTTGGTACTAGCAAATTCATGGAGTCATGATTGCTTGGATATAGCAATGCTTAGAGTACTTTCCTTGACGCCTCCGCAGCCGCCGCGGCCGTCGAAGCATATATAGCATCACAACATCATCGGAGCCGCCGGGCTGTCGCCGTAGGATCGTCGAAACAGCCGTGCCATCGTCGCAGCACTGCCATGGTCAGAAAGCATGCCGCCGCAACATCGTCAAAGCAGTCGGGCCTTCGTTGGAGCATCGGCGCGGTCATCGCAGCACGCCGTCGCAGCATCGCCGCGACCGTTCGAAGCATGCCGCCGTCGCGGTTCGTCACAACATCGTCACGGCTGTCAAAGCACGCCACCGCAGCATCGTCGAAGCAGTCGGGCCTTTGTTGGAGCATCGGCGCGATCATCGAAGCACGCCGCCGCAGCATCATCGAAGCAGTCGGGCCTTTGTTGGAGCACCAGCGCGATCATCGAAGCACGCTGCTGCAGCATCGCCGCGACCGTTCGAAGCACACTGCCGTCGCGGTTCGTCGCAACATCGTCGCGGCTGTCGAAGCACGCCGCCGCAGCATCGTCGAAGCAGTCGGGCCTTTGTTGGAGCATCGGCGCGATCATCGAAGCACGCTGCCGCAGCATCGCCGCGACCGTTCGAAGCACGCTGCCATCGCGGTTCGTCGCAACATCGTCGCGACTGTCGAAGCATGCCGCCGCAGCATCATCGAAGCAGTCGGGCCTTCGTTGGACCATCGGCGCGGTCATCGAAGCACGCCGTCGCAGCATCACCGTGACCTTTCGAAGCACGCCGCCGTCACGATTCGTCGCAACATCGACGCGGCTGTCGAAGCACGCCGTCGCCACATCATCGAAGCAGTCGGGTTGCCGTCATAGCATCATCGTGGCTGTCGAAGCACCCACCGCGACCATCGAACAATGCCCAACATCATTGAAGCAGACAGGTTGCCGTCGTTGGCATCGCCGCAACCGTCAAAGCACACCGTGGCCGTCAAAGCACGCCATCGCAACATCGTCGAAGCAGCCGACAGCCGTCGCAGCATCGCCATGGCCGCCGAAGCACGCCGGCGCGCCATCGCCACGGCCGTCGAAGCATGTCGTCACAACACCGTTGAAGCGGCCGGGCTTTTGTAGCAGCACGCCTCGTAGCATTGCTGTCGCCGTCGAAGCAGTCGAGCTGCCATCGCAGAGACCGCCGTCCAGCGTTGCAGCACTGCTCGCGCCCTCACACTATGCCCGCAACAGCCGGACCACCCCCTGCGACATCTCGTCTCGGCTTGCAGCGCGTCTGACCTCATACGCAGCAGCCACCCCACTGTTGGTCTTTGAAGCAGTTGGTGTCGCTGCGTGAGCATTGATGACTTGCTTTTTGTAGGCAATGGATGAATTGCTACTTAACTGATACTACTATAAGAGCATAGATGACTTTACTACTTACCTGAACTAGAAGCATCTCGCTGAGTCACGTGTGCGCTACTGCTATAACCAGCTAGGTTCTATGGAGTCGCTGCGTGTGGCATTAGTTAAACCAGTCGTGTGGGAATGGATGTGTGAAAGCAGTGCCCGTGACCAGCACCGACGAAAAGAAATGAATTAAATGGGCTGACTCGGATGGATCGAACGGCATATAAGACGGGCTGATCGAACCATCGAGTGGCTGGCGACCCGGCTGATTCCAAGCGCGGATCAGCCGGATGACGCCTAGCGTTCGCCATGCTCTTATGATTGCAATGGCAGGTGATTTGCGTTTCCCCGCGCCGTGTACGGTGTACCGCCAGGTAAGCCGCCACGATTCATCTAAAAAAACCCGCCACCATTCACGCGGACGGCCAAATAATTTTGGAAGGAAACAGAGTGTAATCAATCAATCAATCAATTCATGCCCAGTCGATATCAATCTGTAGCAATCCCCCCCAAGAAAAGATATATATCTGTAGCAATTAATAGTTGCCCCATATGTAAGCAATCCCCCCCTTTGTCTCTGTGTATATATGCAACGCAAGCATTCTGTAGTTTCGGCCAAAACCAATCCTCCAAGAAGTGTTGAAGCCATAATCATCTTGCACATACATGGAGAAGCACGTCCAGGCACTATTGCTCCTTCTCGTATGCTACGCTGTTCATGCACAATGTAAGTGGCACAAACGCGACACCTTGTTCGTGTGCTTTCATTCGGTTAATTGCTTCATTTCAACTTGAACCATACCATGTAATCGCACGGTCACATGTCCAAATATTAATAGTGTATTTCCCTTGACATTTGCGTCCACAGGCGTACGTGCATCACATCGACGACGATACGTGCTACGAGAGTGACACCACCCCATCGTGCTTTCTGTGTTACCCCGATAACCATTGCTTTAGGACGATGGACGACTGCAAAGCCCACTGCATACGACCTCCGTCGGCTGCGATCCCGTCTTATGCACGCCCATGAGCGTGGGCGGTTATTACTGGCCGGGAGAATGTATTAGATTTGTGTTATGTGCCGATGAAGAAGAACTATGAATGAATAAGAGGCAATAAACTATTTCTTTACTTCTCAGCTTTTGTTGGTAACTTTCTTTGCAGTTTTTTTTTGATGAAATTTTCTTTCTATCCCTCATGCTGCATGTATTACATGCCCGAATATAATTTCAGTTTGTAGTTGCTACACTGCAAAGATTGCTACAAACAAATCCAGTTTACCTCCGTGGATTAGCATTTTACTGGTCCGACATGAAAGAGAATATACTGAGAACTTGCTTTGCTTGCCAACTAAAGGCATCTCCATGAGTGTTTACATCATCGGTGTTTGGAATAGAATCGAAGAGAGAACCAAGATGGCAAAACTCGCAACATCACCGGCCTGTGCCCTCTCGTGGCACCATTTTCTTTGTGATACGTGACGCGGCGCGAAGCAGCGAGGCGAGGCTGACCAACCAATGCGTGACGACTCACTCTCCGGCGATCCGGCCTCTACCAATTGTCCAACTGTCGGCAACAATTATTAAACTGGTAGTATCACTCAAGTTATAATGCCATACTGCCATTTCAGGTAGGCCTCATGTAATAGCTTTGCTCTGTTTAAGAAACGACAGATCCAGCTCTCTGCTCGCTAACATCTTCGGCAAAAATAATTAAACTAGTCACTCTAATTAAATTGCCGCACTGGCATTTCAAGCTTGCTCTGGTTAAGAAGCGCCTGATCTGCTCTCTGCTCTCTGCTCTCATAATCCCAGTTGGCCAATTGTCTTCGGCTGTAAAATCCGGTGCAATGCGCTGTTTTTTCTTCTTCTGAAATCTAGTTTTACATGATACACGTTCTTAATTTCCAATAACTTCCAGATGACTCACGTTGTATTTCGTGAATTTCCTACATGCGACAATTAAGCTGCAAACACTATCGCAGAAGCTAACACTGTCACACTGTCGGCGCAGCAAGCACTGTCGCCGCCGTGCTGATAGGCCTCTTATCGTGTGGCTCTCTTTCCACTAGCTAGATTGGACACTTGGCTAGTTTCTATCCTCGCAGCAACAGCAAACATGACCAAATTTAGCGGGGAACCAAATGGACATTTATGTGGAAGCATCGTAGGTTGTATAAGAGATAGGGAGAATTTTAGGGCAGAACGGCCGGGAAAGGTGGGCTCATAGTGCATTGTGGTGATGCTTGCACTCTGTACATTAGCTGAGATTGGCTTATCCATCATTTTTCCTTTGAGGAGCACTTGCCTTCTCATCAGCAAATTAATGGTCTCCTACTAGACTTATCATCGCCGACTTACCAAATCACAAGTTTGGATTTTTCTCTCACAAGGGAGAAAGGTGAGTTGTAAAGTCTTGTGGGTTTTTACTTTCTAACTAATATATAAAAGTAAGAGTGGGACAGATCCAAACAATCGATCACCACTGTCTAATCACATGGATCTATCGGCCTAAATCGCACCAATCTTGAGCAGCAACCGTATTTAGTGCGTTAATGACATACGTAATATCAATGTGCAATTAACACCCCGCCTCATATCAATGTGCATTGCACGTACACGGTTATTAGTTAACTACAAGAATGTTAAGCACAACCTAATTTCTAATTGACACAGACCAGGAATAAATTCATAGACCTCACTATTACATTCTTGTGTTTGAACAAAACAAACGTGTGTGTAATATTTTTTTTTGCGAACACGCAAAAGCTTTGCGTGTCGATGTATTAGATAGGGAAGAGAGAGTATGTTTACAGAGTTAGTTTGTTACAGGGGTGGACAACACCACAGGCGACGCTGTCACACACATGGGCGGGCTACCATTACGCTCCCCGTTCACACATCGCCCGCATCCTAAAGAGACTATTTCCAGATGTGCGCCAGCCTAGCCGCGCCAGAGAGCTTCCAAAGCTGCACCTCGGCCGCGATTCTACGACAGAGCTCCGAACAGACCACAGCTCCGCGGTCGAAGACCCGGCTGTTGCGCTCCTTCCAGAGCATCCAGACCACGAGCAGGACGAGCGAGTCGAAACCCTTCCTGGCCGTAGCGGGCAAAATCGCTCGCGAGTCAGGCCACCAGTCCACCAGGGCGGGGGCGTGAAGGGGCACCACATGCGCCAAGCCGCACGGCGATAATATCGAGAACCAAACTTCGCGGGCAAAAACGCATCCAGTGGCGATATGGTCGGCCGTCTCGTCCACGTGATCACATAAGGGGCATGCGGTGTGGGACTCCATGCCGTGCCGGTGCATGCGGTCAGCTGTCCAGATGCGACGTCGCAAAGCGAGCCAGATGTGAAGCTTGCACTTACCCGGCGCCCAAGTCTTCCAAATGAGCTTGCCGCATGGGAAGAACTCCAACCCAGCAAAGAAGACGGCGTAGGCAGAGCTAGCAGTGTACTCGCCTGCCGCAGTCCACTTCCAGACGGTCCGGTCAGCTTCGTCATTGAGCTGGACATCCTGTAGGCGATCCAGGAGTTGGAGAAATTGCACAACCACACGCACGGAGAGCGCGCCGGAGATGTCTCTAATCCACGCACGGCCCAGCATTGCTTCAGCAACAGTTCGAGAGGCGCGCGCACGGCCGTCCACTGCGACGACAAGTTCCGGTGCGATCGAGTGGATGGCGAGGCCGTCGATCCAGGGATCCGTCCAAAAGAGTGCTGAGTGGCCATTGCCAACCACGACTCGAGTGGAGGAGTCGAACAGCGCTTGGACTTCTGGCTCGGCAGCCTCCTGCAAGCCGGCCCAGCATGGGTCGCCGGTCCGCAATTGCCACAGCCAGCGAGCGCGGAAGGAGAAGCCCAGCAGCTTGAGATTCAGGCCGCCGAGGCCGCCGTATTCCACCGGGCGGCAAACTTGTTCCCACGCGACAAGGCAATGACCTCCCTTGATCGCGTCGGTGCCCTTCCAGAAGAAGGCTCGGATACGCTTCTCGAACGCATGCAGCAACCACGCCGGGAGCTGCATTGCTATGGCATGGTACACCGGGATCGAGGTGAGCACGGATTTGACGAGGACAAGCCTTCCAACAGTGGTGATCATGCCAGCAATCCATGGCGGCAGCTTGCGGTAAACCTTGTCAAGAAGCAGCTGCAAGCATGCGCGCGGCAGGCGTTTGTAGGACAGCGGCAGGCCGAGGTAGGTGCACGGGAATTGTTGCATAGCGCAGGGAAAGTGCGCCATGGCCACAGCCATGTTTTCTGGCGAACAGCGAATGGGGGAGACCGAGCACTTGTCGAAATTTGTGCGCAGCCCCGATGCGCTTCCGAAATAGTCCAGGACGGCGCGGATGCAGTTTAGGTCTTGCGGCCGAGGACGGACGAAGATCACGACGTCATCAGCGTACATAGATGTGCGGAAGCGGATCCCACGACAAGGTATTGGTGCGAGGATGCCCAGGGTCTCCGCCCGCCGGAGGAGGGCATTGAGGACCTCCATGACGAGGAGGAAAAGCAGCGGCGAGGTCGCCCTGCCGCAGTCCACACCGATGTAGCAGGGGTCGGCCCGGCACACCATTCAGAAGAATACGGGAGCTGGCCGTGGACAGGATGATGCATACCCAGGCGATGAACCGGTGGCCAAATCCTAGATGGCGAAGCACCCGCAGCAGGAAAGGCCATGAAACGGTGTCGAAGGCCTTCGAGATGTCAACTTTTAGGAGCAAGGATGGGACCCGCTGGACGTGCAGTGCTCTAGTGGTGAGCTGGACCATTCGAAAATTGTCATGGATGCTGCGATGGCGCACGAAAGCGGACTGGTTTGCCGCAACAAGCTCGGGCAGGCGTGGAGAGACGCGGCCGGCGAGCAGCTTGGAGAAGAATTTCCCAAAGCTATGAGTCATGCCCAAGTAACGAAGATGTGGTTTGTGGCATTCCTGGCTTTATGGCTTGATGTATGTGGACGCTGGACTGGCTAGGTTCATACTATAAAGAGGCAATGAAACATACTGAGCCTAATGGAAATATAAAATTGATATATGATATAGTGCGGATTGTACATGCACAAATGGATACACGAGGTATCACAACCACAAAGACAAGTTAGTGTATGTTATTGCTTTATATTTGGTGCTGATGTTGTCAAGAAAAAATATTCTCTATAACAGACCCTGCTTTGCAATACAACGATAGTAAGCAAACTAAATGCATGTAAAGTCTCCAAACAAGTAAACTACTCCCTTCAAATAAGAAATACATATCGTTCCAGATATTGATACGATATGCAAGATTTATCATTGACCACTAGTTTTACTATATGTACGTATATAGCACAAGAAAAGTGACACAAAAATTATTATATTGTGAATATACTTTTCGAGACAAATCTAAACATATGATTTACAAGTTGTCAATCGAAATATTTGAAACAATATTTATAGTCAGAATTTAAAAGTTTGACTAAAGATATGTCCAAGGCAACATGTATTTGTGATATGGAGGGAATACATGTATAATTATGTTACTTTGATTTGCGATGTAGTATGTCTAGGAAAGTTAAATTAAAGTAGATTTTTTGTTCAGTTTAGCCATGCAAGTGAACTACTGGTTCTTCTGCATTAAGGATGATAATGATATGGAAATGATGAGGCGATGGTGCAGCAACGACGGGAAGTGATGCAGTGGCGTCTTCAACTTGTACATTCTCATGAGTACTGCATCGACGTGAGAAGACCTAGGGCTCTTGCACGTCTCCGAGTGAGAACCCATGATCAACCCTTCTAGTTAGTTCACGCAGTGTCGATGTCATCACGTCATTTCCATGTTGAAATGTTAGCTCAAAGTTCCTCTTCGGCGGTCATAGCTCATATGTCCGACATTTTGGTTGAACCCAACAACATTGGCCTACGTGTGGTGATTTCGTTTTGAAGACGTTCTCTTGGAGAGGCATGCTCTTTGTTGGGTCTTATGTTGCTCTGTCTGTGGATTATGGTCCACGACAATAAGTTTGTGGTAGGTTGGAGAACGCGAGATAGGTCCAAAGTAGATGACATTCATTTTCTTAACTTTTTATGAGCAGATTTGTTTGGTGGATGCTCGAAACTATTTTCAATAATACTGTGTGTGTGTGTGTGTGCGCGCGCGCATCCGAGTTGCATTACATACATGAACATCAAAATGTCATGAAGGGGGGAGTTCTGCACATAATATGTCTCACCTTAATCATGTAGTTTTGTGATACACAAACTTCTTAAATTTGAAATGCTCTAAATTGGATGTTATATATATGCCATAGTATGGACACATACTTATCCATGGCTTAGTACTTTTTCCGATAAATGACGCTTTTTTATTTACTTCTAATGTTGCATCAGTACAAACACAACGAGTATACACCCGACATCCGCATGGCTAGGATGCACACCATCAATAAGGAAAAAGAAAAGGGCCCATAGAGGTCATGGCGAGGTGGACGACGCACTGTAGCAAAACATCGACAACTATCACCGTCGTTGAGAAAATCCGGACTACAAGAAGGTTTGCCAAGGTGACTTCGGCAAGGAAACAATGCATGAACGTCGTCATCTCCGTATCCAGACACACATAGGCCAGAAAAGGATGGCAATTTTACCCATGGGCATGGGTACCCGACCTTAACAGGCAGGGTATGGGTACATTTTTGTACCCATGGGTAGTGCCCAAACCCTACCCGATTAGTCATGGGTAGGGCATGGCTACAATTATGTGCCCATGGGTATGCCCAAACTCGACCCGATGACCTTATATGTGGGTCACATGTGCCATAAACCTAAGCAACCGAGTCTTTGTATATAAGGTATGAAGCACTAGAGATCCATACCAAAGTCCACATCCATCCTCTACTTGCACTCCCCAGGCATACCAACCCATCCTCCTCTTAATCACCATTTCCCCCACCCTAGAAACCTCCCGGTGGCGCCAATGGACATAGCAACTACGCCACCACCCGTATTTGATATGTTAATATGCCCGATGGGTATCCACTGGGCATCGATACCCGTAGGGTATGGGCACATGCATGAATTTTGTTCCCGATGGGTAGGATTCTATGCCCATGGGAAACATGAGTATGGGTATGGAATTACTGTACTCACACCATACCCTACACATCTCCATCCTTAGGTCATAAGTATCATGGGTTTTCAGACAGAAGAGAAAACTCCGAGCAAACTCCATACAATGCCTTTAATAAGGGATATTAAGCCGTGACTGATATGTCTCCAACGTATCTATTATAGTATCAATCTTGGATATTTTTATATGCAATTATATATCATTTTTTAGGACTAACCTATTAACCTAGTGCCCAGTGCCAGTTGTTGTTTTCTGCTTGTTTTTGGCTTTTCAGAGAAACAGTACCAAATGAAGTCCAAATGCCATGAAACTTTTTGGAGATTTTTTTCTGGACAAAAGAAACCTTGGAAGCTTCGGGAGGAGGCCAGAAGCCTCACGGAGGCTTCACAAGGCAACAGGGCACGCCCCCGGGGGGGGGGGGCGCCGTGTTGCCTTGTGGGGTCCACGTGACTCCGTTTGACCTAATTCCACTTCTATAAATTCACAAATATTGGGAAACCAACAGAGAGCCAGAAGAAATAACTTTTTCGCCGTCGCAAGCCTCTGTTCTTCCGTGATCCCATCTGGAGGCCTTTTCCGGTACTCTGCCGGAGGGGGAATCGATCACGGAGGGCTTCTACATCAACCTTGCTGCCCTTCCGATGATGTGTGAGTAGTTTACCACAGACCTACGGGTCCATAGCTAGTAGCTAGATGGCTTCTTCTCTCTCTTTGATCTTCAATACAATGTTCTCCTTGATGTTCTTGGAGTTATGTCCGATGTAATCTTCTTTTGCGGTGTGTTTGTTGGGATCCGATGAATTGTGAGTTTATGATCAGATTATTCATGAGAAATATTTGAGTCTTCTCTGAACTCTTTTATGCATGATTGTTATAGCTTTGTATTTCTCTCCGATCTATCGGTTTAGTTTGGCCTACTAGATTGATTTATCTTGCAATGGGAGAGGTGCTTTGTGATGGGTTCAATCTTGCGGTGCTCAATCCCAGTGACAAAAGGGGACATGACACGTATTTGTATTGTTGCCATTAAGGATAAAAAGATGGGGTTTATTCATATTGCTTGAATTTGCTTCTCTACATCATGTCATCTTGCTTAAGGCGTTAATCTATTTTAAACTTAATACTCTAGATGCATGCTAGATAGCGGTCGATGAGTGGAGTAATAGTAGTAGATGCAGGCAGGAGTCGGTCTACTTGTCTCGGACGTGATGCCTATATACATGATCATTGCCATGAATCCGTCATAATTATTTGCTATTCTGTCAATTGCCCAACAGTAATTTGTTTACCTACCGTATGTTTCTGCGCTCGAGAGAGAAGCCTCTAGGGAAAACTATGGCCCCCGTGTCTATCTTTATCATATTAAAAACCTAAAAATACCTTGTTGCAATTTATTTACTTTTATTTTAATTAGTAGTTTAGTTTATCTATTTACCTCGATAAAATTTAATCCTTGCAAATAACAGCTAAGAGGATTGACAACCCTCTTATTTGCATTGGGTGCAAGTGTTTGCTCTTGTGTGTGCAGGTGCGCTTAACGGAATTTTGCTTGGTTCTCCTACTGGATTGATAACCTTGGTTCTTAACTGAGGGAAATTCTTATCTCTACTGTACTGCATCATCCTCTCCTCTTCGGGGAAATACCAACGCAGACTACAAGTAGCAGGAAGAATTTCTGGTGCCGTTGTCGGAGAGACATCATCAAAATTACCAAGTACCTTCACACAAATTATCATTCACTTGCATTTACTTTATTTACCTTTTATTTGCAATTGCCTCTCGTTTTCATCTCCCCCACTTCTATTTTTTTTATAAAAACACAAAAATATTTTATTTGCTTGTTTGCTTGCTTGCTTCACCATTATGGCTAGTTCTTCGCTCGTTACTACTACCCCTAAAAATGAAGTACTTAATTTTAAACAAAGGGGAGGAGAGAATTTAAAAGATGCTTGGTATAGGATTTGCGATGCTCAAAATAGATGAACTCGTAAGCAATCCACTACCGTTCTTCTTCGAAATTTTTATGTGGGAATTACTACTTGGTATAGATTTGTTCTTGACACTATTACCGGAGGGAATTTCTTGATGTGTCCCACTTCGGATGCTTTCAATGCTATGGGAAATTTAGTGGGTTCACCCCTATCATTATTAATGAAACGACATTGACTTTGGAGCATGTTATGCAAAGGTTAGAAGCTATAGAAAATAAAATGCCTACTATTGAACATCTTGAAAATTTAGATAAAAAGGTCCATAATCATATTACTCAATTTGGTTCTAAGGTGGGGATTGCTTTGAAAACTTTAAAGGAAAAGGAGCCATTGATTAACGAAAGGATAGGCCAAAGCTCCGCTAGAATTGATAAGTTGGAAGAAATTATCAACAACTTGGGTTCCGCTTTTTCCTTCACTAAAAACATTGATAGGACTCCTTCCAATAAAAATTGCAAGTTTATATATGTTCCTAAGGTCAAGGGTGCTACTTCTAGTAAAGGGAGTGAGGATCTTAAAATGATTAGCGTGCACCCCAATTTCATTGATATAATTAAGGAACCTATCCATAAAAATAAGATTCTTGATTTTGTGCCTAGAAGTGTGATGATAAGAAACTCCTATGTCAAATCTACTAGAAAAAATGGATGTGTGATTGAGGAGTTGGAAACCAAGGATGACAACACTTGAAACTATGCATTATGCCTAGCTAGGGGCATAAAACAATAGCGCTTGTTGGGAAGCAACCCAATGAATAAAATAAAATTTTGCTTTTACCTACTGTTTTTCTGTGTTTGCATGATTATAGCTTCTGTTATGATTGTGTTTTTATATTTTAATTAGTGTTTGTGCCAAGTAATGCTTTTGGGATGATGTTGATGATAGTATAATTGATACTGTTTGGAAAACAGAAAGTTTTGCGTCCAGTGCTGGAATTTTAATTCTGTACTGGAGCGTCAGAAAAATCTGAAATGTTTACATAGTATTGGTATATGAATTGTTTACGTTGTCCTAATTTTTCAGAATTTTTGGAGTTACAGAAGTATGGCTTTTAAATAGATCTTTACAGACTGTTCTGTTTTAGACAGATTCTGCTTTTGTTGCATAGTTTGCTTATTTTGATGAATCTATGGATCGTATCGGGGGGTATGAGTCATGGAGAAGTTGGAGTACAGTAGCATTATGCCAATATTAAAATATGAATCAATTTACTACATGTGACGCCCCTGCTCGACCGTGCACTAATCATACACGCAAATGCACACGATCGTGATCAGAGACTCACGGGAAGATATCACAACACAACTCTAAACTCAATTTTAAACATAAATCTTCATATTACAAACCAGAGGGGTCACGAGGAACCGAATACATAAGTCATACAAACAAATAATATCTGGGTACAGACATAGTTAGTCAAGTCTGCCTTAAGAAGGCTAGCATAAACAGCGACACTGATCGAAAAGGCGAAGGCCTCCTGCCTAGGGCCTCCGAACTACTCCTGGTCGGCTGGCTCAACCCAGTAGTACGTGCCTCCGGGGCTCTCCTGGTAGTAGTCTCCTGCGGTGGCGTCTGGCTCCTGGACTCCATCGACTGATTTCATCAAGTGGGTATGGGGAAGGAAATAGCAAAGCAACCGTGAGTACTCATCGAAAGTACTCGCAAGACTGACATCAGAACTATACTAGATATGCATCGGTATCAAAGGAATGGGGCTATATCTTGGGATTAAACTGCAGAAATGCTGGAACAGAGGGGGGGAGAGGCCTAGCCTATAGAAGACTAGCATCTTGAAACAGTTCTTGCAGCATCAGAAGAGAGTAGAGTATAACAACACATAATAGCAGTTATATTTTAGTAATGCCCTGAGATCCTTCTTCGACTAACCTGCGAGAAAGTGATCCCGAGAGTGGTAGTATCAGTTTATCCATGTATCAGTATCCATTTGTAGTTGTAGCAGATCAGGATACAACTCCGAGCGTCCTGTTACCGTGGACACGACTATTCGAATAGATAACTTCCCTGCAGGGGTGCACTACTGTTACCCAACACGCTCGATCACATCTGGCCGGACACACTTGCTGGGTAATGCCCGACCTTGGGTGATCAACACGACGCAGTCCTACCTAGGCTCAGCAGAGAGGTCAACACGCCTGTGACACCCTGGTTTTCGCTCCCCGATTTTTTTTCCTTCGCGGGATTTGACTCCTGTCTTTTTTTCGATGTTATTGGATTTTCTCTCGCTCTTGGGTATATGAAGATGGTCATTTAGCCTTGCCTATCCTATCCAACCAGAGACTCTCTCCAACCCAACCTTGCCACCCAAGATGTATTCTCGGGATTTTGCCACCAAAACCCTACTCTCCAATCTACCGGGAGGGAAACCCTAATTCCTTCCATTACAAAGGAACTCCAATTTCCTTTGATCTGTTGCCTCCCAAACTTTTCCCAGTACTCATCCCACATCTATAAACCCTGGATATGCAAAAATATTGCCAAGTCATTTGCAATATTTTTCATTTAAAATTAATTCCTTTTTCTGCCAGTTAAAGGAATTAAATCCAGGAAAATATCTATCCATCTCCAAAGTTTATGAAAACTTGTGGAGATATTCTTTGTGACCATATTGAGCTCCCATAAAAATATTGGCCATAATTAAATAAGGGAAATTGCATTTTCCTATTTAAAGCCAATATTGCATCTTGGGCACTTTCCAAAGGAACTACCATTTTGGTAGCCAGGAAAAATCCCAAATAATTTGTGGAGCTTCTTCTATCCATATCTTCACCATTTCCATCAAGATCCCAAGTTCCACAGATCAAATTTTGAGCACATCATCCAGTTCTTGTTTCTGGATTTATTTTGAGGTTGTGAAGCAACTATATTTTATATTGCTTCAAAATTCTTGAAATTAATCCAGGACCTCACATTCCTTATATGATGTGAGCATGCAAAAATTCACATCATTTTATTTAGCCAATTTCTCCCAAAAATTTCATCTAGTTTCTATCCAGATTCTAGCTCTGTGAAGGAAGTACCACTTTGGCAATTCCAAATGAGCTGAAATTTTTCCAGTACCTGCAGATCTCCAAATCATCACCCTACACCAAAATTCAGTTTAATCCATGCAACCAGATGAGTGCAGCTTCAAAGTCAATTTTTTGGACCAAATTTGGCATCGTAAAGGAAGTGCACTCAAATTTGGTCCAATTTGCTTCAAATTTCTCCAGCAGGTGCTCTTTCTTATCTCATTTCCCTGTGACAACTTGCCCAGCTGGTTGGCACATTTCTCTGACCACAACTTCCTGCCCAAGTTTGCTACAACAAACTTCAGGTGATCCCTCCCATCAGCACAGTGGTGATTTAACCCAACCAAGCTCATAGTGGGTCTCTGTCATGTAGGGTTCACACGTTAGACAACCTGTTGCACGTCAGAGCGCACCTCGTGAGCCTATTCACGCAGTGACCACGCGTAGGGCATGCCAATGCACGCGCTGTGTGCATTGGGGCCCTCGGCCTCGTCCGTTTCCTCGCATCCTCGACACCACACCGTGTCCAGCAGCTTCCCCTTGGCCACACCCTCGCCCTGGACCCTTCTCCCCCTCCCCATTCTTTCTCCCCACGCCACGGCGATCGCCGCCAAGGTTCTGTCCCGCCCGTGACCCATGTCCTCTTCCTCCCCGAGTTCTCCTGAAGCTGCCGCCGGCTTCTCCACCTCCCCGGAGACCTTGCCGACATCTCCTCCTTCCTCCGCGTGTCGCCGGAGTTCCAGGGTGCCGATAAGGCCGCCACGGCGGCTGTGCTCATCCGAGCGCCCCGTCCGCCTATATATAGGTCGCCCCCGAGTCTCTCCAGCTCACCAGCCTCTCTCCACCCTCCTTGTACCCCGCCCCACCTCTCAGCTGAGCTAGGGAAGCCCTCCTGCTTCTCCATCGCCGCCATGGCCGCCCACGGCCTCTGCTCGAATTCGAGCAAGCCGTCGCCCCTCCCCTCTCCTGCTTCCACCAGAGAGCTCCCCTGACCTAGGCGGAGCCCTGCCCGACCTCCTCCTCGCCTCTCCCCCGCCTTAGCCTCGACCCCGAGCTCCACCGCAGCCGCCCTCTGCCACCACCACCGTCCGGTCGCTACAGAGCGTCCCCGCCTCCGCCACGGGTACCGACAGGCTCACCGTCGAGCGCCTCATCCATTCCGCCTCTCGACCGGCCCTCCCGAGCACCACGGCGGCCGGAATCGCGGCGACCGGCCCGTCCCGTGCTGTTCCGAGGAGGAAGAAAGGGGGAGGAGAGAGAGGGAGTGCGGACCCTGCCAGTCAGCCACTGAAGCGGTACCGCGGGCCCGCCTGTCAGTTTAAGTGGAGGCGGGTACAGCCGAAGCCGTTTTCGCTTGGCGAAAACGTCTTTCTGCGGAATACGCCACTGCCATCTCCCGCGTCTCGGCTGGGCCAGCACAGCAGCGGCCGGATTCGACCCAGGACGGCCCAGTGCAACAGTGCGATTTCGCTTTTATCGGTGGATTTACTGGCAAGGGCCCGTATGCAAATATAATAATTGTAGAAAGGTCCCTGGCAGAAAAACCTTTATATCTTTTTGCTCGTAACTCCGATTCAGGTGAATCCAACGCCCACATCTTCAGTTCGTCGAGCCCGTTCCGATGGTATCATTTTCATAATGTTTCCACACTGTGAAAATGACCATTTTGCCCTTGTCCTTCTATCAGCCACTCCGAGAGAGAACCATTTCCGGCGAAGTTTTTCCGCGAGCTTCCCGCACTTCTCCCAGAGTATTCCTTCACCCCAGGCAAGCCAACCATCTGATATGTGCCCTAAAGCATTGCTCTATGTTATTCTTGCGTGTTTAAATTAATGTGCTTATGCTCGTGTGCATAGTGGTGAGCTGCATGTGACGCTGATGAACCCTTGCTTGCCTTTCTTTGATGACGGCACCACGCCTGTGTTCTGAGCTGCTTTCGGCCGTCCAGGGTGGATGCCGACTTTATGTTTCTCTTTTCAACAACTGGCTCGTGTTCTGAGCTGCTTTTCGGCCGTCTCGGGCAGCTGTTGAATTTCTTTCTGTAGCGGTGACCCTATGCTCTGAGCTGTTCTTCGGCCGTCTTAGGGAACCGCTACACTCTTTTTATCAACACCGTCTCATGCTCTGAGCTACTTTTTAGCTGTCTTGAGCCGGGGTTGAGTTATTCCGGTAACGTCCCAGATCTGAGTTGTAAAGACCGTTCTGGTGGCTACTGGTTTATTTGCCGGTTTCATACAAGGGTTCAGATGGTCGTAACTTACAGCTAGAACTTGTAAAGTGATAACTTGCCATTTAAATATTGTTTCACTAATGACTCGTTGTGATATTGTATGGAGATAGGTTGTTATGTTTTCATAATTGTTACATCATGTATGGTTACTGTTATTGCAATATTATGAAATGTGACTTAATAATGACAACAAGCTCCTCCGTCGGCTGGATCGAGTCATAGTGCCACCGAACCGAGCTCGTCAAGTGCAACCACATTTGCCGGTATGGGACGGCCCTAGCTTGGTCTATTGTCCTGCCTCTTGTCGGTACCACCAAATAGGGGGGGGGGATTATGCGTGCGTGCTACCCTGGCCCGGTAGGCGGCGATAATCCTGTGAGCCCAGTTTATGGTTATGTGCGCACGTCCCCGTTTGGGACAGTTTTGTTTGGCCACGACGGTGGCAGGTGTCACGGGGTGACACAGGGGCCACCCAGGACTTGACCCTAGGAGGGTATGATTGTCGGTGGGACCGAAAGAGTGCCAGGCAATAGACAAGTTTTGTTGGAGCAGCACCGGTCCACCCGAATGGGAACATGTACTAAGTACGAGGCCGGGAGCTCCATGGTGTGGGTAAAGTGCGCAACCTCTGCAGAGTGTAAATCTATTCGAATAGCTGCGTCCTCGGTCATGGGACACAGTTCGTACTAGGTCACACTATTTGGTCTGTGTCGAGTCTGGAGGAACAAACCATATGATGCTACTAATGATCCAGAGAAAGGTATGATTTTATCAGACTTGCAGTACTGATGCATGGACATCAGATGATGTCAGGGGTATGAATGTTAGCCATGCGATGGCTATGAGCTAAAGGGTCGGATGACCACAAGACTTGGATTGGATTTGGATCGGATTTGGTTTGGATCATGACATATTCGGAGTATGGATTATTTACTTGATATGTTTTACTTTAGTAGTTATCATGCTGGATAACCCTGTTATAACATGATGATTTAATATTGCTAGATAGGTATGCTATGCCATGATAATTAATGTTGTCATGATAATTAATGTTGCTCTAATAACAAGTGCATGCTTGAATGCCATGGATTGCTTTGCTTGGTGTATATGTTGGTTTGGTTTGCTTGCGAGTACATTCAAAAGTACTCAGCGGCCTTCAATGTGGCTAGGTTCACCTAAGGATTCGACGTCCACTAGCGAGGAGCCGGATTGTTCGCGGGCTAGAAGAGTAACCCAGTCAGATCATTGTGGATTGGAGCTGCACCAGGACCATGCTGCCTTAGAAAGAGCTTTTTCTGCTGCCATCACCCTTGTAAATATATCATGTAAGACTGATATATCCATTAATAGAAATGTCTGTGTTCATGATACTTGTTGTAAAAGCGCATGCCAGAGTGATTTTCCTGGGCTGGTATGTGCGGTGACCGTCTGACTATAGTGGTATTCAGGCGGGGCGCCACAACGCCGGTCTAAATCCTAAGCACGAAGGGGTCTTGGGCCATCGCCCTTCGCACTCCTGCACGTTGCGAGACTGGCCGGGGCCCAAGCGCGACACTGTATACACAGTGACGTAACCAGCTCACCCCAACAATCAGCCCGCATCTCTGAGCTGTGACGTCTAAAGAACTTTCGGCTGATACTACGACGTAGAGGGCCCCATTAAACCATTACCCCACGTGGTGGTAGTGCGTATAAGGCCAGCGGCCTACTCAGATCAAATACCCAAATCCGTTAAGCATGTTTAGTAACTCGCAGAGACGAACAGGGTTCCTGTCACTCCGACTTGGTAACACTTGTCGCGCGGGTACTCTTGGAGCCGACCCGTCTTTGGTAGTATTCTCTCGCGGGCACCCTTGGGGCCAGCCCGACTTTGACAGTTTAAGTATTTGCAATAAGTAACATTTCCGTGATCATCACCCAGAGTGATCACGGCCCGGTATCAACCATGACAGACGGACATGGGTGAAGGGCCAGCTGATGGACATAACATAGCTAACTAAGCATCATGGGGCAACAGGTAGGTATAAACAACAGGCGACAAAATCAGGCTATGCATCAGAATAGGAGCTATCGGAATAATAACGGAAGAAATTCTAATGCAAGCATAAGGGAGAAAGGAATGGGCGATATCTTATGATCAAGGGGGTTTTGCTTGCCTGGAAGCTCAGCTGAAGGGGTCTGGTCGTCGGCGACGTCGTCGTACACTACAGCGTCGTCGGCAGTTTCGGGGGCTATCAGTAGAGAAGGAGGGGGAAGAAACAATAAATACACGACAATAATGCAACAGCGATGCATGACATGCCTAAAGGATATGCAGAGGTGATATAATGCCTATCTAACTGTATTAGATAATTTAGGAATTTATTTGGATTTATTTTATTAAAGTTATGCACTATTCATTTATCGAATACGGGCAAAAAGTCCCATGTTCAGTATGTTAGAGGGGTGTGACAGGTATGTGGGTAGGATATTCGGATTCTTCATATTTTTCTGATCATTTTTCATATATAAATTATTTTCATCCGAGTTACGGTTTATTTTATATGATTTTTCAAAGTTTTAATCATTTTCTGGAATTTCTGGATTTATTTTAATTATTTAATTTCAAATTATCCGAAACAGTAAATGGCGACGTCAGCATGACGTCAGCGGTCAACTCTGGCTGACCAGAGTCAAACCTGACCAGTGGGTCCCACTGGTCAGTGACTCTTTAGTCCTAACAGTAATTAATTTAATTAATTAAGTTAATTAACAGGTGGGACCCATTAGTCAGTGACTAATTAACTTATTAATTTAATTAACAATTTAATTAACGTTTTATGTATTTACAAAATCATTTTAATTCGGCGGAACCCACATGTCAGTGACACGGGGCCAGCCCAGTCAGCGGTTGACCAGGTCAACCGGTCAACTGGGGCCCGTGGGGCCCGCGGTCAGTGGCATAGGGGTGGGCCTGGCCGTGCCACATCGGCGACGACCGGCGACGGAACAGCGTCGGCGACCAAATCCGCGGCGGCGCGCGTCGGGAGGTCGTCGGGATTCGCCCTCCGGCCACCAAATCGAGCGCGGAGCGGCGCGTCGGGGGGTGGTACTGGCCCGGCCGAAGACGGGCTAGAACGACGGCGGCGAACTCGAACGCGGCGGCCGGAGTTCGGCCAAGTGCGGGTTCGGCGCTAGAGGCAACGGGAAGGGGAGCTAACGGCATGGGCGGCCTCTGCGAGCTGTGCTGAGCACGATCGTGTGCTCGGACGAGCACGACAACGCTTACGGTGATGGCGGTGAGCTCCGCGGTGGAGGCGCGTTAAGGCGGCGATGGCAGCGGCGGCTACGAGCGGCTAACGGCGACGGGAGAGAGAGGAGAGGAAGTAGGGGCTCACGGTGAGCCTGTAGAGGTGCTAAGGTGGGCGCGGGGAGGGCTCGACGCGGCGAATCGACGGCGGCGTTCATCGGAGCCGAGGAGGAAGAAGAGCTCGGGGAGGATGATGCAGTGGCGTTGAGCTCCAACGGGTAGTCCCAGACGACGTAGCAGAGCCAGGCGGCTCGATTTGTCACGGCGGCGAGGCGAATGGGGCTCGGTTGCCGCGAGATCGACGGCGGCGACGAGGGGAGCTCGCGGCTGCGGGGAGAGAGAGCGAGCGCGCGAGAGGGAGAGGGGGAAATATCTAGGGGGGGGACGGCTAGGGTTGTGCAGTGGCGTCCTTATCCACCCCAGGGGTGGCCTGTAGCGACGCGGACGAGCAGGCGCGGTGGGGACGGCGACCGGCGACGGGGTCGGGTGCGCGCGAGCGACCGAGGAGGAGCAGTAGGAAGGGGGAGGACGAGGTGGGCTGGGCCTGGCGCGGTTTGACTTAGGCCCAGTAGCGCGGCCTTTTTCCTTTTCTTTTCTTTCTCTGTTTTTCCTTTTTAGTTTCTGTTTTGCAATTAGTTTAGGCACAAATTAAGTTTAGTAAAATATGTGACTTGGCCAATTAAATAATATGCAATATTTAGCACTACCAGAAAATGGTTTGGTGAGTAAACGATTTCGTTTTATTTTTATTTAAATGACATGGACTAATTATTGTTGTTTTGATACTGTTTTGATGATGATAGGGTCACTTAGTGAATTTTAGTGATGTTGTTTTTCTTAACATAATTAATTATGAAATATTTGCTATTTAATGAACATTTTTGTTTTTCAAATTTGAACAACTTTTATTTTCACTTTATATTTGAATTTCAATTCGAATTGGAATTTGAAATGAGATATGATGCAAATGATGATCAAGCACTGCTAAACATGATGACTTGGCATTATCAAAATGTGATCACTGTAGCTTAATTACATGGGGATGTTACAATTCTCCTCCTCTAAAAGAAATTCTCGTCCCAAGAATTAAGAGGTAGGCTGAAAGAGAGCGGGGTACTCTTCACGAAGACGATCCTCGCGTTCCCAAGTGGCTTCATCCTCAGAATGATTCGACCACTGAACTTTAAGGAACTTGATTGCCTTCTGACGGGTTCGACGGTCAGCTTGATCAAGAATGCGGATCGGATACTCTTGATAAGATAGATCTTCTCGCAATTCAAGCACTTCATGATCCACTGCTCGGATAGGATCCTTAAAGCAACGACGGAGTTGCGACACATGAAAGACATCTTGTACTTGTGAAAGGTTTGGCGGCAATTCCAACTGATATGCCACTTCTCCACGTCGGGCGAGGATGCGGAACGGGCCAATGTAGCGAGGAGCTAACTTGCCTTTGATCCCAAAATGGTGAGTGCCCTTCATCGGAGTGACACGAAGGTAAGCTTGTTCGCCAAGTTGATAGACCATTACCTGGTGTTTTCGATCATAGTTGCTCTTCTGACGAGACTGAGCAACTTTCAAATGATCACGAACAATGCAGACTTGTTCTTCAGCTTGTTGGATAATGTCCGGTCCAACGAGTGATTGTTCCCCAGTTTCTGACCAATTCAGAGGGGTTCAGCACTTACTTCCATAAGGAACTTCAAATGGTGCCATCTTCAAACTAGCCTGATAGCTATTGTTGTATGAGAATTCGGCATACGGGAGAGATTCCTCCCATTTCTTACCGAATGAGATGACACAAGCTCGAAGCATATCTTCAAGCACTTGATTGACTCGTTCAACTTGTCCCTGGGACTGGGGGTGAAAAGCGGTGCTGAAGGACAGATGAGTTCCCATAGCTTCTTGGAAACTATGCCAAAATCTTGAGGTAAAGAGGCTGCCACGGTCTGAGCTGATTTCCAGCGGAATACCGTGAAGTGACACGATTCTGGAAACATGTAAGTCTGCTAACTGACTAGCAGTCATTGTCTCCTTGACTGGCAGAAAGTGAGCAACCTTTGAGAATCGGTCAATGACGACAAAGATAGCATCATGACCCTTCTGTGATCTGGGAAATCCAGTAATGAAATCCATTTCAACTTTGTCCCATTTCCATTCAGGAATAGTAAGTGGTTGTAGAAGTCCAGCAGGCCTTTGATGTTCTACTTTGATGCGACGGCAAACGTCACACTCTGCCACATAACGAGCAATGTCATGCTTCATATCAGGCCACCAGTACCGTTGACGAATGTCTTGGTACATCTTGGTGCTGCCGGGATGAATTGATAAAGGCGTATCATGTGCTTCTTTCATGACATCCGAACGAGAGTCCAGATTGTGCTTTCTGGGGACCACTAGGCGGCCTTTGAAGAACAAGACACCATCACCATCAACATGGAAGAACGAAGAATTTCCCTTGGAGATGTATTTCTTAATCTTCTCGACTTCAGAGTCATATTTCTGCCTCGTCTTGATGTTGCACTCGAGGTCTGGTTCAACAACCAGGATACTGAGATAACCCTGAGGAACAATGTGAAGGTTCAACTTACGAAGTTCTTCATAAAGAAGCGGTTGCGCTTGCTGAACCGTAAGGTTGTTGCAATAAGACTTGCGGCTCAAAGCATCGGCCATTACATTAGCCTTGCCAGGGGTATAAGAAATATCCATGTCATAGTCAGCTATTGTCTCGAGCCATCTTTGTTGATGGAGATTCAAGTCTGGTTGAGTATACAGATACTTCAGACTTTGGTGGTCCGTGTATATCTCGCAACGATTACCGAGGAGGTAATGTCGCCACAGCTTCAGAGCATAGATAACTGCTGCTAACTCGAGACCATGCGTTGGATACTTATCTTCGTGAGGACGCAATTGACGAGAGCCATAAGCAATCACTTTACGCTCTTGCATTAGGACACAGCCTAATCCTTGACGGGATGCGTCGCAATATATCACAAAGTCCTTGCGAGTATCAGGGGGAGCTAGCACTGGGGCAGATGTCAACTTATCTTTAAGTGTTTGAAAACTTTCTTAGCACTTTTCCGTCCATTCAAACTTAACGCCTTTGTGAAGCAGATCAGTCAGAGGCTTGGCAATTTTAGAGAAGTTCTCGACGAAACGACGGCAATAGCTAGCAAGACCGAGAAAACTTAAAACTTGCCTGACATTCTTCGGGGGAGTCTAGTCAAGAATAGCCTGAACTCGTTCTGGGTTAACAGCAATGCCATCTTTGGAAATCACATGACCAAGATAAGTCACCTCAGATAACCAGAATTCACACTTGGAGAATTTGGCATATAGCTGATGTTCTCGAAGTTTATCCAATACAAGCCGAAGATGTTCGGCGTGTTCTTCTTCATTCTTGGAAAATATAAGGATATCATCCAAATAAACCACGACGAACTTGTCGAGGTAGTCCATGAAGATATAGTTCATCAATCGAGAGAAGGTTGCTGGAGCATTAGTTAAGCCGAAGGACATAACGGTGTACTCGTATGATCCATAACGAGTAACGAAAGCGGTCTTCGGGATATCCTCTTTACGAACTCGGATTTGTTGGTAACCCAACCTTAAGTCGAGTTTAGAAAACACAGAGGATCCAGCAAGCTGATCATAAAGATCATTGATCCGAGGAAGTGGATATTTGTTCTGGATTGTTGCTTGGTTAATAGGCCGATAGTTCTGGACCAATCGGTTTGTTCCATCCTTCTTCTTAACAAAGAGAGAAGGTGCTCCCCAAGCAGAAGAACTGGGGCGGATGAAACCCTTTTTAAGTGACTTGTCAATTTCCTCCTTAAGTTCAAGGAGTTCATGCGGAGGCATCTTGTATGGGCGCTTGGCAATAGGAGTGGTGCCCGGTTTCAAGTCGATGACGAATTCAACGGCTCTAACAGGGGGTATTCCTGGAAGTTCTTCTGGAAAGACGTCCGGAAAATCGCGAACGACTGGAACGTTCTCAATTCCCTCAAGAGGTGAAGCGTTCAAGGCATTCAGAGCATATATCTGAGCTTCGACATTCCGAGTAATTCGGGCGGTGTAGTTCACTATCTCGTCGGAGGGGTGAAGGAGCTGGACGACTTTGGTGGCACAATTGATTGAAGCAATGTGAGCTTTCAACCAATCCATTCCCAGAATGAGGTCTATGGTGGAAGACTTCAGAACAATGGGGGAGGCACGGAATTCCAATCCTTTAATTTCGACGGTGACGTTAGGTGCGATCATGTCAGCATGACAATGGCCACTGGGAGTTTTAATGACTAGTGGAGTATGCATCTTTTCATATTGTATGCCATGCATCAATGCAAATGCTCCAGAAACGAATGAATGTGATGCTCCTGAATCAAATAAAACAGAAGCGGGTACTGAGTTAACGAGAAGGGTACCCATCACAGTTTCAGGTTGATCCTGCACTTCTTCAATGTCAACGTGGTAAGCCTGTCCATGTCCATAAGCAGCAGGCCCAGTATTATAGTTGCGGGCCTGGTTGTTGCCACGGCCATTGCCACAGCCAGCATGACGAAGTGCCAACTGATTCTGATTCTGGCGGCAGTCCTTGGCAAGGTGACCTGGGCGGCGGCACTTGAAACACATACCATCTTCAGGACGAAGAGGAGCAGCACGTGGTGGAGCAGCTTGAGCTCTTGGCTGCCTCGGTGGTGGAAGAGGCAGACGGGGTGCACCATAGGAAGGCCTCAGCGCAGGGGCAGTTGAACGATACATGCTGTTGGGAATCCACATCTTACGCCTTTGCCCTGAGCTCGAAGATGAGCCAACATCACGATTGCGCTTGATTGATTCCCTATGTTACATCTGAGCGGTCTCAACCTGGATAGCCTTATTCACCAGAGTGGCGAAGTCGGCGATGTCATGAACAGCGAGTGCAAGCTTGAGGTCTGGGTGGAGTCCGTCACGGAATTTCTCCTGTCTGCGTGCATCGGTGGCAATGTCTTCTTCAGCATAGCGGGACAGGTTAAGGAATTCCCGCTGATAAGCTTCGACAGTCTTACTGCCCTGAGTGAGGTTGCGAAATTCTCTTTTCTTTCGGTCCATGATTCCCTGAGGAATGTAACGGGCGCGGAAAGCAGTCTGAAACTCGATCCAGGTAATGACTGTCCCAACAGGTAGTGAACGCCTGTGGGTGTCCCACCATTGAGCAGCTGGACCCTTTAAGAAGTAGGACGCAAAGGTGACAAGGCTGTCAGGGGCGACATTGGCAGACTCCATCTCGTAGGTGATGTCGCGAAGCCAGTCATCAGCATCTAGTGGCTGTTCAGAGTTGCGAAAAATAGTAGGGTTGAGACGCACAAAGTCCAGCAGAGTTATTGGGGCAGGTTGCTGGTTCTGAGCATTCTGGTTCTGTTGTGGAAACCGAGCCATGATTCCAACCATGAACTGGCGGTTCAGCTCGAATTGCTGCATCATAGCTGCCATATAGTCTGGCGGTGGTGGCAGCTCGGGAGCACGGCCACGACCACGACCACCTGGTCTAACCATCCTGCTAAAGATTTAACAGGGGGTAGTTTAGTAAAAGCAACTGCAAGCGTTTAGAGACAAACATGATGTAACACGACAATGAATAAGTAGTGCAATAGATACATAACAGTAGTCAATCAAGACATACAGATCCATACACAGAGTCGGTTACACGCGGACAACATAAGTTCGCAAAATTAAATAGATAGACATGCTAGGCGGCGCGCAGGCACGCGGTGGAGGGATACAACAACGCGACATAGCGATATGCTACATCAACGTCGGAGAAAACCACTGAAGCCAGGCAGCTGCAGGTGACGAGGCAGGGTACCGTCGACGGAAAGATCGTGCGCTCCATGAACACTCTGGTGCAGAACCTGGTCCCGAACTAGAAGAAGAGGACCACGTGGAGGAGTAAAACCTCCAACAGCAGGCCACTCGAGACCTGGTGGCATCTCCGTCCTGCGCGGGTAAAGAGTGTACTCTGGGTGCATCCGTGAACTGACTGCTGGTAGCAACTGTGTCAGCGCGTCGTAAAGACGAGCATGAGTGGCGTGCAACTCAACAGCAAGAGCTCGAGCAGTGCGGTCTAGAGCCTGAGTGTACTATACCAAAACCTGCGGGTCATAGCGACGCGACACGTAAGGGGTACAGACAATAGTGTAATATCCAGTCTCATCCCCAGCAGGAGCATACGGGATGTATCTGAAAGCAGTCTCCTCCAAGCGACTGTTGTGCTCTCCACGGAGACGGGCAATAGCAGTATAGGCAGCATCATGGACGGCCATATCAACAGTCACTCCAACACCATGGAAGGTGTACAACTCAGTGATGGAGTTGTTCTGCCGATCAAAATGCGAACCTCAGCATGGTACTGCTCCTGGTTGAACTCGCGGTAATCCTCGTAAACAGTGTACTCGGGATACCAGCGATATCCCAGCCTGGTGAGAAGTTCGACCAAAATGGCCGGAAACCCAGTCGCATCATGAGCCACGGTCAGACGGACAAGCTGTCTTGCGGGACGCATCTGAAATAAGGAGTGCAGAATGTCAAAAGACAGTGTGAGAAGCATAAGATAACTTGGAAAGAAAAGGTTAAACAGACCAATGGAAAAGAAAAAGGTGGTTATCAGATTAACCAGTTCAAAGGAAAAGGATTAGTTGCAGATAATTCAGCTCTCCGGGTGAATGTGATTACGAGAACCTAGTGTCAGAGTTAGCAAAATCATTTAACCCGAATAGAAGAGAGAGTAGAATCCCAGAGTATAGAAGAGGAATAAAAGATCCTAATACCACCCATGTGCAACGTGGGCCCGTAAGCCACACAACACTGTTAGTAAAATAGTTTTTCAATGACTAGACTGAACTTCGACCAAGGAATTGGAAGGGGGCTTCCTACAGGCAGTCGGCTCTGATACCAACTTGTGACGCCCCTGCTCGACCGTGCACTAATAATACACGCAAATGCACATGATCGAGATCAGAGATTCACGGGAAGATATCACAACACAACTCTAAACTCAATTTGAAACATAAATCTTCATATTACAAACCAGGGGGTCACGAGGACCCGAATACATAAGTCATACAAACAAATAATATCTGGGTACAGACATACTTAGTCAAGTCTGCCTTAAGAAGGCTAGCACAAACAGCGACACTGATCGAAAAAGCGAAGGCCTCCTGCCTAGGGCCTCCGAACTACTCCTGGTCGGCTGGCTCAACCCAGTAGTACGTGCCTCCGGGGCTCTCCTGGTAGTAGTCTCCTGCGGTGGCATCTGGCTCCTGGACTCCATCGACTGATTTCATCAAGTGGGTATGGGGAAGGAAATAGCAAAGCAACCATGAGTACTCATCCAAAGTACTCGCAAGACTGACATCAGAACTATACTAGATATGCATCGGTATCAAAGGAATGGGGCTATATCTTGGGACTAAACTGCAAAAATGCTGGAACAGAGGGGGGGGGAGAGGCCTAGCCTATCGAAGACTAGCATCTTGAAGCAGTTCTTGCAGCATCAGAAGAGAGTAGAGTATAGCAACACATAATAGCAGTTATATTTTAGTAATGCCCTGAGATCCTTCCTCGACTAACCTGCGAGAAAGTGATCCCGAGAGCGGTAGTATCAGTTTATCCATGTATCAGTATCCATTTCTAGTTGTAGCAGATCAGGATACAACTCCGAACGTCCTGTTACCGTGGACACGGCTATTCGAATAGATAACTTCCTTGCAGGGGTGCACTACTGTTACCCAACACGCTCGATCACATCTGGCCGGACATACTTGCTGGGTAATGCCCGGCCTCGGGTGATCAACACGACGCAGTCCTACCTAGGCTCAGCAGAGAGGTCAACACGCCGGTCTAAATCCTAAGCACGAAGGGGTCTTGGGCCATCGCCCTTCGCACTCCTGCACGTTGCGAGATTGGCTGGTCTAAATCCCAAGCGCGACACTGTATACACAGTGACGTAACCAGCTCACCCCAACAATCAGCCCGCATCTCTGAGCTGTGACGCCTGAAGAACTTTCGGCTGATACTACGACGTAGAGGGCCCCATTAAACCATTATCCCACGTGGTGGTAGTGCGTATAAGGCCAGCGGCCTACTCAGATCAAATACCCAAATCCGTTAAGCATGTTTAGTAACTCGCAGAGACGAACAGGGTTCCTGTCGCTCCGACTTGGTAACACTTGTCGCGCGGGTACTCTTGGAGCCGACCCGTCTTTGGTAGTATTCTCTCGCGGGCACCCTTGGGGCCAGCCAGACTTTGACAGTTTAAGTATTTGCAATAAGTAACATTTCCGTGATCATCACCCAGAGTGATCACGGCCCGGTATCAAGCATGGCAGACGGACGGGAGTGAAGGACCAACTGATGGACATAACATAGCTAACTAAGCATCATGGGGCAACAGGTAGGTATAAACAACAGGCGACAAAATCAGGCTATGCATCAGAATAGGAGCTATCGGAATAATAATGGAAGCAATTCTAATGCAAGCATAAGGGAGAAAGGAATGGGCGATATCTTATGATCAAGGGGGTTTTGCTTGCCTGGAAGCTCAGCTGAAGGGGTCTGGTCGTCGGCGACGTCGTCGTACACTGCAGCGTCATCAGCAGTCTCGGGGGCTATCGATAGAGAAGGAGGGGGGAAGAAACAATAAATACACGGCAATAATGCAACAACGATGCATGACATGCCTAAAGGATATGCAGAGGTGATATAATGCCTATCTAACTGTATTAGATAATTTAGGAATTTATTTGGATTTATTTTATTAAAGTTATGCACTATTCATTTATCGAATACGGGCAAAAAGTCCCATGTTCAGTATGTTAGAGGGGTGTGACAGGTATGTGGGTAGGATATTCGGATTCTTCATATTTTTCTGATCATTTTTCATATATAAATTATTTTCATCCGAGTTACGGTTTATTTTATATGATTTTCAAAGTTTTAATCATTTTCTGAAATTTCTGGATTTATTTTAATTATTTAATTTCAAATTATCCGAAACAGTAAATGGTTACGTCAGCATGACGTCAATGTGACATCAGCGGTCAACTCTGGCTGACCAGAGTCAAACCTGACCAGTGGGTCCCACTGGTCAGTGACTGTTTAGTCCTAACAGTAATTAATTTAATTAATTAAGTTAATTAATAGGTGGGACCCATTAGTCAGTGACTAATTAACTAATTAATTTAATTAACAATTTAATTAACGTTTTATGTATTTACAAAATCATTTTAATTCGGCGGGACCCACATATCAGTGACACGGGGCCAGCCCAGTCAGCGGTTAACCAGGTCAACCTGTCAACTGGGGCCCGTGGGGCCCGCGGTCAGTGGCATAGGGGTGGGCCTGGCCGTGCCACGTCGGCGACGACCGGCGACGTCGCCGGAACAGCGCCGGCGACCAAATCCACGGCGGCGCGCGTCGGGATTCGCCCTCCGGCCACCAAATCGAGCACGGAGCGGCGCTTCTCGGGGTGGTACTGTCCCGGCCGGAGACGGGCTAGAACGACGGCGGTGAACTCGAATGTGGCGGACGGAGTTCGGCCAAGTGCGGGTTCGGCGCTAGAGGCAACGGGGAGGGGAGCTAACGGCATGGGCGGCCTCTGCGAGCTGCGCTGAGCACGCTCGTGTGCTCGGACGAGCACGACAACGCCTACGGTTGACGGCGGCGAGCTCCGCGGCGGAGGCGTGTTCGGGCGGCGATGGCAGCGGCGGCTACGAGCGGCTAACGGCGACGGGAGAGAGAGGAGAGGAAGCAGGGGCTCACGGTGAGCCTGTAGAGGTGCTAAGGTGGGCGCGGGGAGGGCTTGACGCGACGAATCGACGGCGGCGTTCGTCGGAGCCGAGGAGGAAGAAGAGCTCGGGGAGGACGCTGCAGTGGCGTTGAGCTCCAATGGGTAGTCCCAGACGACGTAGCGGAGGCAGGCGGCTCGATCTGTCACGGGGGCGAGGCGAATGGGGCTCGGTTGCCGCGAGATCGACGGCGGCGACGAGGGGAGCTCGCGGGTGCGGGGAGAGAGAGCGAGCGCGCGAGAGGGAGAGGGGGAAATATCTCGGGGGGGGGGGGCGGCTAGGGTTGTGCGTTGGCGTCCTTATCCATCCCAGGGGTGGCCCGTAGCGACGCGGACGAGCAGGCGCGGCGGGGACGGCGACCGGCGACAGGGTCGGGTGCGCGCGAGCGACCGAGGAGGAGCAGTAGGAAGGGGGAGGACGAGGTGGGCTGGGCCTGGTGCGGTTTGACTTAGGCTCAGTAGCGTGGCCTTTTTCCTTTTCTTTCTTTTCTTTCTCTGTTTTTCCTTTTTAGTTTCTGTTTTGCAATTAGTTTAGGCACAAATTAAGTTTAGTAAAATATGTGACTTGGCCAATTAAATAATATGCAATATTTAGCACTACCAGAAAATGGTTTGGTGAGTAAACGATTTCGTTTTATTTTTATTTAAATGATATGGACTAATTATTGCTGTTTTGATACTGTTTTGATGATGATAGGGTCACTTAGTGAATTTTAGTGATGTTGTTTTTCTTAACATAACTAGTTATGGAATATTTGCTATTTAATGAACATTTTTGTTTTTCAAATTTGAACAACTTTTATTTTCTCTTTATATTTGAATTTCAATTTGAATTGGAATTTGAAATGAGATATGATGCAAATGATGATCAAGCACTGTTAAACATGATGACTTGGCATTATCAAAATGTGATCACTGTAGCTTAATTACATGGGGATGTTACACTACAGTACCTAAAGTTTAAGATTTGTTTGTTATACTAACGGATCTCACGAGGTTTTTGTTGAGTTTTGTGTGCTGAAGTTTTCAAGTTTTGGGTGAGACTACGATGGACAAAGGAATAAGGAGCGGCAAGAGCCTAAGCTTGGGGATGCCCAAGGCACCCCAAGGTAATATTCAAGGAAGACTCAAGCGTCTAAGCTTGTGGATGCCCCGGAAGGCATCCCCTCTTTCGTCTACAATATATCGGTAACTCACCTAGAGCTATATTTTTATTCATCACATGATATGTGTTTTACTTGGAGCGTCTTGTGAAATAGTTTGTTTGCTTTTGTTTTCTTTTTAGTTTGTCACAATCATCTTTGCTGAACACACCTTTTTGAGAGGGACACACATTATTCGTGATTTGTTAAAATACTCTATGTGCTTCACTTATATCTTTTGAGCTAGGCAGTTGCTCTAGTGCTTCACTTATATCTTTTAGAGCACGTCGGTGGTTATATTTTAAAGAAATAGTTGCACTCTCATGCTTCACTTATATCTTTTTGAGAGTCTCATGATAGCAATGGTAATATGCACGGGTTATGAATTTGGTCCTGATATGATAGGTATTCAAGAGGGATATAATAAAAACTTTCATGTAGATCACTGAATATGATAAATTTGATTCCTTGCAATAGTTTTGCGATATTAAGATGGTAATACGTGGGAGGTATTAGTAGATAATTATGGTTTAGTAAGAATAAATGTGTTAAGGTTTGTGATTCCCGAAGCATGCACGTATGATCTGTCGTTATGCTAAGAAGTTGGAGCATGATTTATTATTGATTGTCTTCCTTTGTGTGGCGGTCGGGGGCGCGCGATGGTTAACTCCTACCAACCTCCCCCCTAGGGGCATGCGTAGTAGTACTTTGTTTCGAGGGCTAATAAACTTTCACAATAAGTATGTGAGTTCTTTATGACTAATGTGAGTCCATGGATTATACGCACTCTCACCCTTCCGCAATTTGCTAGCCTCTTCGGTACCGTGCATTGCCCTTTCTCACATCGAGAGTTGGTGCAAACTTTGCCGGTGCATCCAAACCCCGTGATATGATACGCTCTATCACACATAAGCCTCCTTATATCTTCCTCAAAACAGCCACCATACCTACCTATCATGGCATTTCCATAGCCATTCCGAGATATATTGCCATGCAACTTCCACCGTTCCGTTTTTATGACATACATCATCATTGTCATATTGCTTTGCATGATCATATAGCTGACATAGTGTTTGTGGCTCAGCCATCGTTCATCATTGATATACATGTTACGCTAGCATCATTGCATATCATGGTACACTGCCAGAGGCATTCATATAGAGTCATATTTTTGTTCTAGTATCGGGTTGTAATGTTGAGTTGTAAGTAAATAGAGTTGTGATGATCATCATTATTAGAGCATTGTCCCAGTGAGGTAAGAATGGTGGAGACTAATGAGTCCTCGAAAAAGTGGGGATGAGGTCCATGAGACCGTTCTAAAAAAAAGGCGAAAAAGAGCCATGAAAAAAAAGAAAAAAAGAAGAAAAAAATAAATGTGAGAAAAAGAGAGAAGGGGCAATGTTACTATCCTTTTCCACACTTGTGCTTCAGAGTAGCACCATGTTTTTCATATAGAGAGTCTCCTATTTTGTCACTTTCATATACTAGTGGGAATTTTTCATTATAGAACTTGGCTTGTATATTCCGATGACGGGCTTCCTCAAATGCCCGAGGTCTTCATGAGCAAGCAAGTTGGATGCACACCCACGTAGTTTTCATGTTGAGCTTTCATACACTTATAGCTCTTAGTGCATCCGTTGCATGGCAATCCCTACTCCTCGCATTGACATCAATTGATGGGCATCTCCATAGCCCGTTGATTAGCCTCGTCGATGTGAGACTTTCTCCATTTTTGACTTCTCTTATTTATCTCTACCACCACATTCTATTCCACCCATAGTGCTATATCCATGGCTTGTGCTCATGTATTGCGTGGGAGTTGAAAAAGCTGAAGCGCGTTAAAAGTATGAACCAATTGCTTGGCTAAAACCGGGGTTGTGCATGATAAATATTTTGTGTTAAGAAGATGGAGCATGACAGGATTGTATGATTTTGTAGGGATAACGTTCTTTAGCATTTTTATTTTGAAAGACATAATTGTTTATTAGTATGCCTGAGTATTGATGTCTTTATATCAAATTATAGACTATTGCTTTGAATCATTTGGATCTTATTATTCATACCGTAAGAGAGAGATTACATGATGAAACATGATAGGTAGCATTCCACATCAAAAATTCTGTTTTTATCATTTACCTACTCGAGGACGAGCAGGAATTAAGCTTGGGGATGCTTGATACGTCTCCAACGTATCTATAATTTTTGATTGTTCCATGCTATTATAGTATCAATTTTGGATGTTTTTATAGGCAATTATATGCAATTATATATTATTTTTTGGGACTAACCTATTAACCTAGTGCCCCGTACCAGTTGCTGTTTTCTGCTTGTTTTTGGCTTTTCAGAGAAACAGTACCAAATGAAGTCCAAATGCCACGAAACTTTTTGGATATTTTTTTCTGGACAAAAGAAACCTTGGAAGCTTTGGGAGGAGGCCAGAAACCTCACGGAGGCTTCACAAGGCAACAGGGCGCGCCCCAGGGTAGGGGCGCCGTGTTGCCTTGTGGGGCCCACGTGACTCCGTTTGACCTAATTCCACTTCTATAAATTCACAAATATTGGGACACCAACAGAGAGCCAGAAGAAATAACTTTTCCGCCTCCGCAAGCCTCTATTCTTCCGCGATGCCATCTGGAGGCCTTTTCCGGTACTTTGCCGGAGGGGGAATCGATCACGGAGGGCTCTACATCAACCTTGCTCCCTTCCGATGATGTGTGAGTAGTTTACCACAGACCTACGGGTCCATAGCTAGTAGCTAGATGCCTTCTTCTCTCTCTTTGATCTTCAATACAATGTTCTCCTTGATGTTCTTGGAGTTCTGTCCGATGTAATATTCTTTTGCGGTGTGTTTGTTGGGATCCGATGAATTGTGAGTTTATGATCAGATTATTCATGAGAAATATTTGAGTCTTCTCTGAACGCTTTTATGCATGATTGTTATAGCTTTGTATTTCTCTCCGATCTATCGGTTTACTTTGGCCTACTAGATTGATTTATCTTGCAATGAGAGAGGTGCTTTGTGATGGGTTCAATCTTGCGGTGCTCAATCCCAGTGACAGAAGGGGACATGACACGTATTTGTATTGTTGCCATTAAGGATAAAAAGATGGGGTTTATTCATATTGCTTGAATTTGCTTCTCTACATCATGTCATCTTGCTTAATGCGTTACTCTGTTTTTAACTTAATACTCTAGATGCATGCTGGATAGTGGTCGATGAGTGGAGTAATAGTAGTAGATGCAGGCAGGAGTCGGTCTACTTGTCTTGGACGTGATGCCTATATACATGATCATTGCCATGAATCCGTCATAATTATTTGCTATTCTGTCAATTGGCCAACAGTAATTTGTTTACCCACCGTATGTTTCTGCGCTCGAGAGAGAAGGCTCTAGTGAAAACTATGGCCCTCGGGTCTATCTTTATCATATTAAAAACCTAAAAATACCTTACTGTAATTTATTTACTTTTATTTTAATTAGTAGTTTAGTTTATCTATTTACCTCGATAAGATTTAATCCTTGCAAATAACCGCTAAGAGGATTGACAACCCTCTTATTTGCGTGGGGTGCAAGTGTTTGCTCTTGTGTGTGCAGGTGCGCTTAATGGAATTTTGCTTGGTTCTCCTACTGGATTGATAACCTTGGTTCTTAATTGAGAGAAATACTTATCTCTACTGTACTGCATCATCCTCTACTCTTCAGAAAAATACCAACGCAGACTATAAGTAGCAGTGACTTCCAGGTATGTGATGATCAGAGCTCGGAGTTTTCACCGCGGACATCAAGACTTGGTACTCAAAGTGCACCGCCATAGAATAAGTCTCTTGTGTTGTCAACACCAACTTGCTAGAGAAGAAGTCTTGCCAGAATGCCCCAATCTTCATCAAAATCGCAGATCGGGATGAACTCCACACATGAAGAATTTTCTAGCATGCCAGACCTGCAATCACAGACCACCTTGAGCGTGCTAACACATGCGTCAATGAGGGGCACACCCCTGACCATTAGGGTACACTACGAATACCCACTGGAGATGATCCATTGCAAGGACATGAGGCCTAGGGGGAAGCCTTCCATACGAAGCCGGAAAACCAAGTCGCGTGCACCACCACCGGCTCCATCGATCGCTCCACTGTATGTATATGCCAACGAGTGACCACTAGAATGAGGCTAGCACGCAAAGCAAAATGTCAAAAACATTCACCCCTCCTCCCAAGCCAGATCAGCCGATGCAGACGCCACAAGGAGCTTGCCATCACCGCAAGTGGCCTAGATCTGGCTATCTAGTGCCGAAATGAGACACACCACGAGTCTTAACCAAACACACACTAACTGCAGCGTGCCACCAAAAGGCCACGAGCGGACTAGAACTGCACATCAGCCAACCGTTGTCGCATTGAGTGTCGCTGGCTGGACCAGGCAGCTACACCACCGTAACAGTAGGAGCACGGTGATCCACCCCATCCAAGGATTGACTTGCCCCACTGGTTTCCCCGCTAGAACCCTACTTGGATGTGGCACAACCTTTAAATGTCGGCGCATGCCATCATTGCCTCCATGCACGAAAGCACCGCCATGCCACACCAAACGCGGCCACCCAAAATGGGCCACCACCGACCGAAAGATGTCTGACGTCTCTCCGCCGAGCGGGCTTTTGCCCGTTGCCATCCTTAGGCGAATATGAGGGCAGAACAGGAGGAGGGTGCTCCGGTGACAACTAGGGTTTTCCATCTGAGTGTTAGAAGTGCGGGTGTTTTTTCCTGTGAATATCGACCTCATTGGTGGCTTAGTTGCTTCCATGCAATGCTGCCAAGTGTGTCCGCCGTGAGCACCATGCCATAACAGGCTGCCAAGTGTGTCTTTAGTTGCTTCATTCTTGCGCGAGACTACAATGTCCATGAAACGGAGACCACCTAGCTTTCAAGAAGTCGGCAATCACACCATTGCATCATCATCAATGGTGACAACAATGAGAGAAGTGCATCCTATGTAACTAAATATGTGAACTCCATTAATTTATTTCTCTCAACATGCAAACATGCCATCTCAGGAGACATGCCACCTCAACATGCAAATATGCATGGGAACAGGTTGAGTTATTTCCATTCTATTATGCTATGGTTGTGCAATAAATATTTTAAAACTACACAATAATAATCAAATACTTTAAATTATATGCATTTTTCAGTTTTCATAGTATTAATCAAAATATCCATGTCCCATACAACCAAATCTCATCGAATATATTGCAACCAATTTTCACAGCAACGGGCAGGATATCATCTAAGTATTGAAGATCATGACTCCGCCATACAGTTAGACCGTTGAATGTATTGTTAGAGATCTGCGGCACAAGTTTATGTAGGTTGTTTACTCGTATATGTTTTTCTTTGCAAAAGTATACGGCTCCAATGTCAAATGGTGAAACTAACATGTCACGAAGTGATCATACAACTTCATTTTTTTAGTATAATCTACTTCCTAGTTATTTTATTTATATAAATTAAATCCGGCTTATATTAGATGAAGAGAACATTAGGTACAACAAGATAAGACAGTAACTCAACTCACAAGCGCATAAACACCCTGAACAAAGGGGAAAATACTACCATGACACTAGGCCCCAAAATTCTCACATAGCCGCAACCAAACTTGTCATCATTGCTCCAACATACCTCTCGGCAATGATGGACAACATCGAGAAATTCATCCTCTGAAATATATGCAAAGATCTCTAGAGAACTAAACCATGTTGAATCGCCGTTGTCGTAGGCCGTCGTGTATGACAGAGATTGGAAGTCTCCCCAAGAATATCGGCAGGGACGTCACCCTAATCAAGACAGGCAGTCTGCAAGCATTACCATAGCATGCCGACAATCATGTCCGCAAAGACTCGGAAGAAGGGGTTATTGAAGAAAACGAAGACCATAGAGATGCACAGACTGAGAGGTTGCAACAAAAAAACTAACCATCATTCACGAAGATCGACATGGAAGGAAACTCCCAAACTCCTTGGAAAGCCAACCAAACCGGTCAGTGAGAGGGGATTGAAACTGACTGACTTTAGAGCGTGGATTTACACTAAGAACTTGTATAAACTGAAGAACTTGGTATAGACTCGTTTATAGTAGTTTTATGAGAGTGTGGGTTTATTCCGTTGAAAACCGAGTGCATTCAAAATAGAGTTGTTTATAGCCTAGTTAATATAGGAAGATCTGGAGCTAGCACCGCATGTTTGTTGCACCGGGTTTTAGACCGTATCACTGAGGTTGTATTAGTAGACTGTAACATCATTTCTGAGGCATAAAACCCATATTGACAAATAATGTCAAATGAGGTCTAGAGCGTGCATCGGTTAAGTACGCCAGCTAGTTCCATCTGAAGGGTCGGCGAGTGAACACATATATATGTGCATATATACACGGTTTCCTCAACTGATTTATACTACTGTGAAACTAGAATCTTTTCATCCATCATTCTTCATCTATTGGTTTTCAGAAATCAGACCAATACGTGTGTGATTCTTTGTTAGTAACTTACTAGCAGCTGGATACCATTACTGGGCATATCGTCGTTTAATATTACCACAAGAGCACCAATTGGCATCCCTCCGAATATACTACCCCTGATCTACTTTTCCCACTAAAAAAGTGAAACATAAACAAACAGACAGACAAACAAACAAAAACACGAACGGAAAGTGACATTTGTGTGCTGCTTCGTCGTCATGCAGGGTGAGGTTGGTCATGTCTGGTTTTTTGACTACTTTTTAGGTCACTACTTCATGGTGGGCTTTGCATAGAGTGTGCACCACATATCACCATGCTTGCAATGTGCTTCACACCTACGTACCCTAACTCGGTGGTCGTCGTCGTTTTGGTCCAGCTAGCTACCATCATCGTCTCCGGCCGGTCTCCCTATATATATCAGCATGCATGCTTGCTCTCCACCATCAACCAAATAGTCGCAGACGCCTCGAGTGCACTCACAGTCACACAACGAAAATTGCACACACGCAGCTGCAAGGTGGAGTGAGAGAGAAAGAGAGGTTTGTAGTGAGATCGAGGAGCTAGGAGCGATCATGGCGTGGAGGGACAGCTACTTGGACCTGGTGCTGATCCCAGTGGGCCTCCTCTTCCCGATCGTGTACCACATGTGGCTGTGGCGGGCGGTCCGCCGCTGCCCGCTCCGCTCCACCATCGGCATCAACGCCGCCGCGCGCCGCCTCTGGGTGCTCTCCATGATGAAGGACAACGAGAAGAAGGCGGTGCTGGTGGTGCAGTCGCTGCGGAACGTGATCATGGGCTCCACGCTGGTGGCCACCACGTCCGTCCTCTTCTGCACCGGCGTGGCCGCCGTGCTCAGCAGCACCTACGCCGTCAAGAAGCCCATCAGCGACGCCGTCTTCGGCGCGCACGGCGAGTACATGATGGCGCTCAAGTACGTCGCCCTCCTCACCGCCTTCCTCCTCTCCTTCCTCTGCCACACCCTCGCCATCTGCACCTTCAACCAAGCCACCTTCCTCGTCAACGCCCTCTCCCAGTTCTTCGCCCTCCCCGACGGTGGCCGCCACCTGCCGGTGAACAAGGAGTACGTCCTGGAGGTCCTCGACAGGGGGTTCCTGCTCAATTTCGTCGGGAACAGGCTCTTCTTCGGCGGCGTTCCGCTCCTGCTGTGGATCTTCGGGCCCGTGCTGGCGTGCCTCTGCTCCATGGTCATGATCCCGGTACTGTACAACATCGACATGGTGTACATCGAGAGAGGAAAGGGTGGCGAGGTCAGTGACAAAGTGGAGATGACCGATGCCGACAGCGACGACGGCATGCAAGTCTGATCGACCTTTGATTGGTTGGTGACGCGTCGAGATCGACTTGCAGCAAGAAGGATGGGCGGATGTTAATTTCATATTCAAAAATCCATGTGCGCGCCTTCGTTTGGAACACGGGAAATGTTGTTTCATTTTCCTAAACCAACTCTGGCGAAATTTCGACAAAATTTATGTTTCCAAAGAGGCCCTGCATGGTGCATGCATGCATGTGAGACAAGTCATCAGATAGGAAATATATGTCATTCAATTGTTGGTAGTAGTGTATGTGTGCAAGGCTTCATTTTCAGCGACTAATAATTTGTAGTATACTGTTCTTCATCTGTATAACGAAACTTGATGACAATTTCACATGGCATGGAGCAGTGCACGAATTTGCCACCTGGGGGCAATGTCAGTGGCTCCATGCAATGTCGACGTCCATTGATCTATATCTATGATTATTTTTCGATAAGTACACAACTTTTCAGCGTAAAAAAAGAGGTAACGGGTGGACATTCATCCGAAAGTGCATTTGCAGCCCGCCCGAGGCGCAGAAATGCAGTGCATGTGCATGATCAGGAAATTGTCAAAGTGCCAAAGCGTACAAAGCGCGAGCTATATTGCTATGGCGACAAAAGATGGCCGTCAGTGGGCTATCATTTCCCTCTAGTACAATTCGGTTCGTCTATGTGCGGTGGCGAGAATTCTGAAATCGAAGACGTGTGAAGTATGCCGCGGTTGCACGCGACAAAAGATGGCGGCTGAGTGTCTCAGTCGGAGTTGAGCTGCGCGCTGGTGAATCACGACGTCCGGCTGGGTGAACCATGGTGGTGATCTCGTCACCGGCATTGGTGGGTGTGGTAGGTATGTCGCAGATGTTCACGCGCGGGCCTCGTACGTGTTCAGACGAACAATGGCGAAGTCGCGACAACTTGAATTTCTTTTTTAAACAACAACTAGCATAAATACTCGTGCGTTGCAATGAAAGAAAATTTACATGTAGAATGTCGCTCATTTCACAAAACCTGGCAGCGTGCCCCTACCGGTCACTTCTTCTATCCAATTCTATAACAAACATAAGAAATTAGATTATTCAGATCCACGTTGCCGTTGCACAGCGAACACAATCGTCCATGACACTGGCCTCCATCTAGATGATGCCATGCCGAATGGCGTGGAGTCATGACGGAAGTTAAAACAGAGTCGTCTCTAGCCGTGGCAGCACGCGTGGCCGGTGATGCTACGAGTTTTGCTATCTTGGGTTGTCCGCCAAACATGATTATGGCTTCAACATTTGTTGGCGGATTGGTTTTAGCCGAAACCACCAATCAAATGCTTGCGTTGCATTTTTTTTCCCGACAAAGGGTGGATTTTATTAACTCAAAATGGAGCATCAAGTGGATACAAACACAATGAGCTCACACCCGGCCTCTGCATAGCTAGGATGCACACGGCCAACACCAACTCACACACACGAAAATCACACCGGCAACTAGCAAAGTCAAACATGACCGAAGCTATGCCTCAGTGGAGTAAAAAGAAAAAGAAAAAAACTCCGAAGCGATCAAATCAGTGATCAACAATCTACAGCAGCAACCATATCCGCACCAATCATCTTTTGACATCAGCAATGATATCGCCACCACTTTCCGCGATCCGAGCAGCTACATACATAGCATGGTCATGACATGAGGTGCCACGCAACTAAAGCCCATGCTCGCACAAGCAGACAGTCAAGCCACGACAAGAGCCGGTCGCCACCAACAACTCCGAACAATGAAGGTCGCCGTCGCACTTTGCAACAGAGATCAAGGGAGGATGGTCACCCACACCATCAAATCCCAAATCGGGACGCTCCAACAGTCTCGCGCCATCCTCATGCTTCGTCGTTCTCGTCCTTGGCGGCAGAATCATGCAGCAAAACAAATTCGTCGTTGCCGCCCGATATGAAGATCCAAGATTGCCGGTCCCATCTCGGCCATCACCTAGCAGTGCAGGACCACGTCTTCGCCTATGCGCCCGAGGGGAAAACCGCGATACCATGACGCAGCAGGCAGACCCCCTATTAATTGTCATATAGATAGACTAGTAAATGTGCCCGTGCGTTGCAACGGGAGAAAAAAAAAATCTTCACACCCCTTAGCGACATGTCCTAGTTATCGCTTTTCCTCTTCACCACCATCGCCGATGTGGTCACGTTGTTCACGTGTTCACGATAAACATGATCAATCCCAAGGCGATGAGCTTTATATGCACTTGGTACAACAGTGCTTTTGCTATACCATTTATAATCATTTAGTATTTTGAGACTTCAGTATACCAATTGTATGCATCCCCACACAATTAAATAGGTTCAGTTGTTATTTCTTATCACTCAAATTTTCGGCTATGTATATGCCCAAACCTGATCGAATTAGCATGGTTCAATTTTGCACTTACCTACACTTAAATCAAATAAACAACAAATATTGTATTTGGAACAGAGGATCACCACAGCAAACGTAAACTCCGAGGTGCAAGTCTCTATTGAACTTTTAGAGATGTGACTTGTTGAGATAACAACCAAGTGGGTATGCTAGCAGCTAGATTATTACAGGGACAAATTGCAAACCACACGTAATAACACCGATCCGACTGCTTTCCTAGGCTATTGGCTGCAAAGATTTTGCTAATCATGACTAACATATTCTAGTATTAAATACAGAAACAGGAAGCTTGGATTTGACACAAAATTAGAGCATTGCATTTGTAACAGACATTAGGGTTGGTGTCTCACCTTCAATGCTAGCCATACCATCGACTATAAATCTTCATGCGTCTGCATCTTTCCGAAGGATACTATACTGTTGTGATACATAAGAAACAATAAATCAGAAGTTAGATCCATCAGTGGATATGCTAGGATGGCCAAGGAGAATAAATTTTCCGTTCATTATGTACGTTTGCTGACTCAGCTACAATTTCTAGAAGTTCACTAGCCATCGTTCAAAGCCTGCAGCTAATTTGTAACCAGAACTACCTACATAATCGGTATTTTATTATCCAGTTTATGCTAAGAACCTGAGTAGCAGCAGAAAAATTAATGATTGAATGGTTATTTCACAACATTGCTCAAGCCATAATATCATTCAAAGCCGGCGACGAATTTATAACCACAGCTACCTTGTATTATGTTATGGCTTATACTAAGCATCTTAGTAGCAGTAGAAAGAGTAATCGTTAAATAGTTATTTCACAAGGTTGCTCAAACTGTAAAAGGTCATATTTCTATCAGTGCTGGACCTTGTGGGTGACATGAATAAAATGTATTTTGTCAATCTAGTATGAAGTCTATAGTTGTCGGAGTTCGGGCTCCGGGGACCCAAAGGTTCGAACACTGGGGTGAGCTCGTTCCTACCTCCTCGTCCCCTACCACGGCTAAATTACGACGAAGCTACGACGAGAGCGCGCGAGCGGGAGCGGGTCGCGGACTCAGCGGTTTACCCAGGTTCGGACCACCTTGCGGTGTAAAACCCTACTCCTGCTTGGTTGGGATTGCTCTGGCGCGAGAGTACAAGGTTTTAGGAGGAAGAATCGATCCCCCCTACAGCGGCACCCTGCCCTTCTTTTATACCTGTCTTGGTCCTCTTCCCCCGAAAACATTGGCGGGAAGGGTTGCCACACAGCGGCAAGTTTGAAAGGGGACAGGAGCGCAGTCTATCCTGACAAAAGGCAGTCTTCATCTGCAAAGCGACCGTCCATGACGCGCCGGTGGGCTTGGGGATGACCTCCGCCCTGCGCGCCCGCCGTCTTGGTCTTCTTTCGCCGATCGGGCAACCTTTGGGGGTTGCTTTGGGAACTGGATTGCTGGCCTTGCTCCCTTAGCACAAAAGGGGGAATATTCTCCATCCGTGCCTGCTGGCACGGCCTCTGTTGCCGTTCGTCGCCGAGCGCGTCACCCACGTGATGGGCATGAGACCGCGCGACCGAGCCGAACAGCACTTGTCTCGCGCGCCCTCGGGAGGGTGCCTCGGGAGGCAACCTCGGGAGGCCGCCTCGCGAGGCTCTCGGTGAAGTGGCTGATTCTTGCTTGCCCGCTCCCTGAGGAGGGGTCCTCAGGAGGCCAGGGCCTCGTGAGGGGTCTTGCTCGAGGTGCCCGCTGGTGGCCGCCTGCTGGGCCTCCGCCAGGCGTTGCGCCCTGGGCCAAAGGCAGACGGGCTGGGATACCCTGGGTTCCACGGGCCCGACAGTAGCCTTCGGGCCCGCGGCGCGCACGTTCCCGCCTACTCGGGGGCGAAACGGCGCGGGCCCTAACCGCCTGTGGGCCAGGCGCGACGCGTGGCACATGACGTGACGGGGGACGCCCCCACTTCTCCCACGACGCCTCGGTAACCGCCCGCCCTAACGTAAAGCCTGCCCACACGCGGCGCGAGACCATCATTGCCTTCCTTCGCGCATTCCGTCTCCCTGCGCCTTCCTTCCCACGCACAGCTCCTTCTTCCTCTCCCGAAGCTTCGCCACCCCAGATCTTGGCTACGCCGCCATGACGCCCCCTGGTAGGGAGGAAGGGGCGGAGGAGGTGGCGGTCGTGAAGGTGGTGCCGGAGCCTGCTCTGGGTAGGCCTACGATCGTCAACGCCGAGGGGCTTAGCAAGGTGCTTCCGATGACCGCAGCCGCCTCCAATGAGTGGGGGGCCACTCGGATCTGGCCGGCTTCGCGCCCGAGTACCGACCTCGACGCCACCTCTGTTGTCCTCTACCTTCATGCACTCCTCGCCAGCCTGCTGCCGTCGTTCTTTGATTTTCTTCAACGCCGCTCTTTCACACTACCAGGTCCATGCGCTGCATCTCGAGCCGAACTCTGTTCTTCTTCTCTCCGCCTTTGCCTTTTTATGCGAGGCCTTCCTGGGCGTGACGCCCTCAGTGGCGCTCTTCCGCCACTTCTTCAGCCTGCGGCTGACCGCAGCGAACCAATGCTCCGGGTGCGCCTCGTTCCGCATCGTAGAGGAGACGGCAGGCGATGGCATCGACATGAGGCTCACCAAGGAGGTAGAGGGCTACAGGCGGCAATGGGTGTACGTGGACGCAGCCCAATTCAGCTCCCTGCTGCAGCTGCCGAGGGCTTCGGCAGCGAGAAGCTCTGGATGGGGGCATGAGAGACTCACCGACCCGAGGTTGGCGCGGGTGTGGAAGAGGTTGGCCGAGCTGAGGGCCGCGAAGGTAACAATGGTCACCGTCATGAGGGAGTTCCTTCGCCGGCGCATCGCTCCCCTCCAGCGACACTCCCGTCCGATGTGGGCCTTCACCGGCCCGGAGGATCCGATGCGACTGAGTGCGGACAGCTTGCTGCCGGATGTGCTGAACGAGGTGCTCCACACCCTGACCGGCGAGGAGGCGGGCGAGCCACCCAGGGACGAGCTCCCCTTGTACCGCTACAAGAATAAGGTGGCGCTGGCCGGCGCGATGCCGCGCTTCGATTAGTGGGGGCTGCTTCCAGAGGGCCTCGAGGGACCCCGGGACAACCCTGTGCTGGTGGTTCCAGGCTCGGGGGTCCGTAGCGACCCCGGGGCCTCGGCGGGCAACGTGGAAGACATCGGGGGCCCATCCTAGCGGGCTCGCCACCAACTTGTCCGCAGGCTCGGGGATGACGACGACGTCACCCCGCCTGGGACCGCGCCCGCCGTGCTCGTCCGGACGGGGGGCGCGGGGAGCCCCCGCGCGGCGGCCGTGGAGCCACGAACCGTCGGGGGTGACGCCGAGGGCGGATCCCGTGGTCCCCCCGCGGACGAGGCCGGTGCTGAAGTCGAGGCTGCCGAGCCCCCGGGCCCCGCCTCGGGAACCAGCCGCGAGAAGGGGCCCCGCGAGGATGGCGGCGGCAGCAGCTTGCAGCGGCCGTTGAAGAGGAGGAAATGGGTAGCCAAGGATGAGTAAGCGTCCGCCTTCCCTTCCCTTGTATTTGGCGCGCCGCGTGTGCCTAAGTCTTTGCTCTACACAGGACCTCCCTAGGCAAGAAGATGAAGAAGAAGAGGGCCCCCGGCCTGGCGGGGGCCGCTTCGCCGGTCGCTGGGGCCGAGGGGCGTGAGGAAAACGCTCGCCGCATCGACACCGGGGCCGGGCTCGCGAAGGCAGAGGGGCAGGCGAACCCTCTTGAGCCACAGGAGGACGCGGCTCGGGAGGCCCAAGCAAGCAAGCCTCAGGAGGCGTCGTTAGGAGGCGGCTCCGCGGTTCCTGGGGCGCCCGCCATAGGGGCGGACGTCATGACGATGGGGGCGTTGACGCCAACTCCTCCCCCGCGCACCGCGGGTGGCGGCGGCTCCGCGGAAGGCCTGCTTGACTTGCTGGTGCGCGGAGCTTCCGCCCGGGGGGCGCCGAGTCCGCGGGGTGTGCCTCCACGGCAAGACGAGGAGGAGGCCCCTACGAGCCCTCCGATCCTGGCGAGCGGGGCTGGGCCCTCGCGAGCCGCGCTGGCGGAAGGCGACGAAGAGCCGGACCCGGACTGGGCTCTGGCACTCGTGAGCAGCCGCACCATGATCAGGCGCGGGGCCTTGTGGAATGCCACGGCCGCGTTAGGCCAACCCGGAGCAGAGCTACATGCCGTAGAAGTGCGCCTCGCTGAAGAGCGCCTATGCCTGGCCCGAGGGTGGCATCAACTTGAAGTCGTTGTTAAGCTGGGCCAGCGCCAGAACGAGGCCACTCGCGCGAGGAGCGAGGAGGTGGCCACCAAGGTGAAGGAGGGCCGCGAGCGTGCCTTCCGAGAGGCCAAGGCGGCGGAGGCCCATAGAAGGGAGCTCCAGGATCAGAACACCGCGCTGGAACAACAGCTTCAGGCGTAGAAAAATGCCATCTCCGCCCGTGGAGAGGAGCTGGCGGCTTACGAAGTGGACCTTGAGATCTGCGAGCGGGAGCTCGCGCAGACAGCGTCTGTGCAGGACCTGGAGCGTGAGCGGCTGGAGGCGCTGGAACGCGAGGTAGTCGCTGCTCAGGGTTCCTATGCCCAGCGCCTGGACAAGGCCAATGCCAACCTGGCGGCCAAGGAGAAGAGGATCCAGGAGGACGCCGATAGGAGGGTTGCGCAGAACCGCAAGGCGCTTGCCGAGGAGCACAGCAAGAAGCTGAAGCTGCAGGAGGACCGCTTCAAGGCGAGGCGCGAGGAGCTCCAGCACGAGATTGCGGGCCTTAAGGAGGTGCTGACCGAAGCGGAGACTCGGCAAGAGACCACGCTGAAGGCCAAGGCCAACGCCGAGGCCGAGCTGGCCTCCCTCCAGCAGCAGGTGGGGGGCGTCGCCGCCGATGTGGAGCAGGTGAGGGACGAGGCGGCCCGAGCGCGGGGGCGGCAGTTCGAGTGCTCCAAGATGTTTCATACCCTGGAGCTCCGAGCTCGCCGCGCCTTGGGCTCCATTTGCAAGAAGGACGTCAGCAGCCCCCTCGAGGCCCACGACGCCAGCTACCTCGATTTCTTCATCAAGCTCGTGGAGCGGCTCGAGGCCGGCTCCAAGAAGGTGGACGGAATCGTTGAGCAGGAGTGCCGCGATCTCCTCACCCAGGCAGCGACGCGCATCTTCAGCCACCTTCTCCACGCCGATCCCAACTTCTACTTCGACAAGGTGATAGCTCCCGTCCCGGAGGAGATCCGTGATGACCTTGGGAAGGCGGTGGAGGGTCACATGGACGCGTTGCACGCGCAATTTGCCCATGGCAGCAGCGAGAGCTCAGGCGGAGCCGAGGAAGGTGAAGACGACGACGGCAGCAGCAGCGGTGATGGTGACTCGTCCTCTTAGGCCCTTCCTCATATCCTGCGCATAGTTAATCGTGGCCCCGTGGGGGTGTGAAGATAATGACCTTTGCTTAAGTACATTATGTCTGGTTGTGATGAACGCTCGTGCCCTCGCAAAGCTTTCTCTTGAGGCCTGTTTTTCTCTTTCTGCTCGCCCTTGTGCTCTACGTCGTTAGGACCCAGCCCCCGAGCGGGCCACAGCCGTTGCTGGTATGTCCGGTCGCGATGCCTAGACAAGGCTAGGAGGTGAGGGGCACCGGGAGCTAGTGAGGGCTCCTGAGGCGCGATGCTCAGGGAGCCCCCCTTTGACGCGCAAGCGGCTCGCAACAGGAGAAACGCTGGCGCTCGTGAGGTTGCTATAGGGGAAGGCTTGGGAGATGGCGAGGGTGGCTCGCGAGGTAGTAGACTTAGCTTTGTGGAGAGTAGCGTCTGGTGATCCTCCACTTGTAGGGCGTGCCTTGCGACGTTTCCGCTCGCGAGGTCCCCTGCTGAGACGGCCATCATAGGTTGGCTCTCAAGGCGGGGACTGCGAAGCTTCCTGAGGCTCAAGGGGGTGTCTTGCCATTGGGCCCCCTCATGAGGCGTCCTCGCGAGGCCTTCCAGGCGACCTGCTCCTGGGAAAACTGCATGCAGAGGGTTCAACAACAGGAGAGCAGCGCGCACTCGCCGGCTCGCTCATGGGCGTTACGCGAGGAGATAAGACACCAAGGACCTTGGTGGGGTGGCATGCATGGGAGCAGGCCCGCGAGCCAGAGCCCGGTTGCTTGGGTTTTTCAGCGCTGCTGGGACTGACCCGAGCACAGACACCGTGTCCAGCCTGATACGTCTCCAACGTATCTATAATTTTTGATTGTTCCATGCTATTATAATATCAATCTTGGATGTTTTATATACATTTACAAGCAATTATATATTATTTTTTGGGACTAGCCTATTAACTTAGTGCCCAGTGCCAGTTGCTGTTTTTTTGCCTGTTTTTGGTTTTTCAGAATATCAGTACCAAACGAAGTCCAAATGCCACGAAACTTTTTGGAGATTTTTTTTCTGGACATAAGAGACACTAGAAGCTTCGGGAGAGGGCCAGAAGACAGAGGAGGTGGCCACGAGCCACCAGGGCACGCCCCAGGGGGGGTGGCGCGCCCTGGTGCCTCATGGGCCCACCTCTGCCCCGTTTGACCTAATTCCATTTCTATAAATTCTCTAAAATCGGGAAACCAACAGGGGAGTCCACGAAATACGATTTCCGCCGCCGCAAGTTCCTGTTCTCAAGAGATCCCATCTGGAGGCCTTTTCCGGCACTCTGCCGGAGGGGGATTCGATCATAGAGGGGCTCTCCATCAACCTTGCTGCCCTTCCGATGATGCATGAGTAGTTTACCACAGACCTTCGGGTCCATAGTTAGTAGCTAGATGGCTTCTTCTCTCTTTTTGATCTTCAATACAATGTTCTCCTCGATGTTCTTGGAGTTCTATCCGATGTAATCACTTTTTGCGGTGTGTTTGTTGGGATCCGATGAATTGTGAGTTTATGATCAGATTATCCATGAATATTATTTGAGTTTTCTCTAAACTCTTTTATGCATGATTGTTATAGCTTCGTATTTCTCTCTGATCTATTGATTTGGTTTGGCCAACTAGATTGATTTATCTTGCAATGGGTGTAGGAGATATGCCCTAGAGGCAATAATAAATGTTATTATTTATCCCCATGTTCCTGATTAAGTTTATGTTCCATGCTATGACTGCTATGGTTCTCGAGTCTGCAATAACCACGAGGCTCGAAGGAAGACTCATATGCATGTGTGGAATAATAAACGGTAAAATGTATTCCTAGTCTGGCCTCTAAGACTAGCTCAAGTGTTGCATGATGGTTCTGTTTTCCTGATCATGGGCATGACTATGCCGGCAACTTTGAGGGCACAATGTTATTAGAACACTTGTGTTGAATCGACCCGAATTGATGTTATGCTATGAGATACATTCGTCACAAGTTTATGGTTAATAACACAGAGAAAGTTAACGTTTGCATAATTCCTTAGACCATGAGAGTATCGAGTTTCTTCATGCTTGCTTCATGAACTTTGGGGTTTGTTAAACGTCATCCGTAAATGGGTGGCTATTACTGCGGCTTACGGGTTCATGCAAAAGTATGCCAAGTAACTTGATAGCTCAAGATTGGGATTTGCTCTTCTGACTATGGAGAGATATCTCTGGGCCCTCTCGGTGTTACGGTATCCATCATCGTCTGGCCAGACACAATGTGATTTGATCACAGGGATGCCAGAACACGGAAACGAGAAAAGAGAATAAAACCGGTAACGAGGTAACTGGCATAGTGGACAAGTTGTTGATCTACGGGGATGCCGATAAATCTCACCTCGGGTATTTGTAACATATCGCGAAGCAACAGAAATAACACACGGCAACTGGAGGTTCACTCGAATATTTATTCGTGTGGTTATAGGGGTCAATATGGGTGTCCACGGCTCCGATGTTGATCATTGATCGGAAAGTGTTCCGGCCATGTCTATGCTTCACCGAACCTATAGGGTCACACGCTTAAGGGTCATCTATCTACTGAATACTAGACAGGGAGTCTGAGAGAAAGTCACCGGAAAAGTTTTGGAGACAACGGAAAAGTTCCGGAGAGAGAACACCGGAATAGTTTCGGTAAAACTGAAAAGTTGTTTCCGGGTATACCATTAGGTCAAATTGGTTTCGGCACATGCCTGGAAATTCTTGGAGGGTGCCAGAATTGTTCTGGAAACTTCTGGGATTTTTCCGGAGAAAAAACCCGAAAATGTTTCGGAGCTGCCGGAACCGCTTTGGTTGCTTTTCGCAGATGAAAATCACTAATTCGGAATTGTTTCGGAACGCGTCCAAAATTATTTTAGTGTGTACTGGAAATGTTCTAAGACCTACAGAAATATTTTCGGATTTAACGGTCGGAGAAAATATCTCACGGATAGTGGAAACACTATTATGAATAGTGGAAACACTATTGGGAGAAAATATCTCATGAATAGTGGAAACATTATTATGAATAGTGTGAAAATATGTGAGGGCATTTTGGTATTTTGGGAGCCACCCTACCCCTTGGGTTTTCCTATAAATAGAGGTGGAGAGTCACTCTCCACACTCACTCTTTCTCACATACACATGCCATTGCAATGATATGGCTTCTCTCTCCCTCCCCGCGAAATAGTTTCGTAGAGCCGAAAGGTTGTCTGGGTTCCGGTGGGAACTAGTTCTGGACGGCGAAGCCCTGCCGGATAGATGACACCGTATGTGTGCAACCCCGTAGAGAGGTCGTAAGTTCGATCTTTTTGCCTGAGGGGCTGTTCGAGAGTGCCTCCCGAAGGGCTATCCGAGTGACCGTCCGAGTTTCGAGTGTCCTCCCGAAGGGCTGTCCGAGTGACCGTCCGAGTTTCGAGCGTCCTCCCAAAGGGCTGTCCGTGACACCGTCCGAGGGACTGTCCGACTGCCTCCCGGAGGGCTGTCCGAGGGGCAGACGAGGGTGAACATCCTCGCGGTTGGGAGGTTGTAAAATCCTAGCTGCGGGGATCTGCACCGCCGATCGTCATCGACTCTACTTCCGCTGCGCTACGAGTCGGTAACGAAAAGATCAAACCTTGTATGCAGTCTCCATAGTGGTCCTGGGCGTGCTCACAGTTCCGGAAATTTTTGTTTTCTGCTGCGTTACCCTACAGTGGCATCATGAGCCGTGCTATGCGTAGATGCAGGTTACGATCTAGAATACATAGAGATGTATGGGTGTTGCTCAATATAATTTGTAGTAGATGAGTTCTACTGCTGATAATTATTTGTGCGGGTAGCAGATGAAATCTGTTACCCGATGTTCTTGTTGCTTCCCTGGAATTTGCATATTTCTGATCTTGATAACAACATGGTGGAGTTTCAAAGTTCTGGCAATCCGCGATCCTGATTGATCAACGAAGTGCTAACATTTCTTTGAATTCCACCATAGTTAAAAGAAAGATGAAATTTCGCAGACGAAAGGGCAATGCAGATAAGATATACACGGGGGTCATGCGTATGACGAAGTTAAGTATGGGGCTCGAGATTTTATTATCTCGTGTTTCATACACCCCGCAAAGTTAATCTAGCGACTTGAATAATCATACTTGATGATGGACGTTGGTAGCTTAGGTTTGTTTCGAAACCTTAGAAGCCACGTAAAATAAATTTTTGCATAAACCGATTAGAGATGTCTAACTTGGTTTTGCAGGATGTGCATGTGATGTGGTATAGCAGTTCTCACATTAATTTGATTATGTATGAGATGACTATACAATGTAAATTAACATGACCTGCGTGTCATGATTTTGCATGATGGCTGGAGCCATATGATTGTCACTTTAATGACCTGCGTGTCAACCTTAAGTAATGCACTTATTTTATTAGCTATGGAGATAGCAATATTATCTGGTGCATCGACAAGGTGGTGGCAATCTTCGCAAAGGTGAACACCGACACGAATGCCGAAGACGAAGAAATACAAGACTTCTCCGTCAGAAAGGGCTATACCATATCATGCTATTATGAATTGCCTGAGATGTTTATCCCTTATGACGCACCCTTCTTGATTGCGTGGTAGTCACTTTTTATTGGGGTGATCTCTCACAAAAATGTCAAGTAGTTAGTGTTCTCCCAAGTGTAGCACCGTCACATCACCTATCTCTTCGGGGTATCACATGGATGCATGGGTAGGAATGATTAGAGAAGTGTGAGGCGGGTGAGTTGAGACCTCGCAGCGAGATCACTTGGTTGTCTTAACATTCTGGCTTGATCGTCCTGAGCTCGGAACACGCCCATCGAAAGATGAACAAGAGTCACATAGAGATGTGATTGGCAAGTTGGCCTACCGATTGCAATTCTCGTCACTTGAGATGGATGCATCCTTGGCGTTGAATTGTAATATGGGTCTTGTATCACTCACAATCAATTATGAGAGATATTGATTTGAGTGGGAGCGCACTTTAGAATTAATTCTTTTAATTCTTAGTGCAATTAATTATGGACACTGTCTAAGTGTTATATGCATAATAGTTATAGAAGAATGGCTCGCGTTTCCACCTTCCCTATTAAAATTGAATAAGCTGTTAAATATCTGGTTAAAACTTTACGGTTGGTAACGTAATGTGAGGATTGTCCTCAAGAGTGCCGAGAAGGACTTTGTCCTATCGCATGCTTTTGGTATTCTCCCGCTAATGCTATGGATAATGTGACTCTCGTCCTTCGATCCAAAAGCTAGAATTCCGTTACGGTCAAGTGCAATATGGTTGCTTCCATGAGACCCGAACTTCAAAAGTTTGGGATAGCTATGTGATATTCATGGAACTGAAAATTAGTTTCAGATACAAACAAAGGCTAGAAGATATGGGATATCCAAAGCAATGTTTGTTTTGCAAATTATTAGTAAAGTGTTTACTATGCATTTGACTGATAAGAGAGGGATCCAGAAGAACGCCTGTCATATGATGAAAGGTGTATAAAACAAACAACTTAAAGAGAAAGGAAATGTCCAAAGGGTGTTAGTGTGACTTACACACCTAGGAAGTCCGGGGCTAACGCCACTCTTAAGTTGAGTGCTTCTTCTGAGAGTAGGAGAAATACTGAAAGTTAAACTGTTAGAAGTATAAAGGCAAAAAGAGAGAAGACTGGAATATCCAGCTCATGTATGAAAGTCATACAAGCTATAGATGTATGGAAGGCTGGTCAAAGAAATAGTTCTTGGGAATTATGATTAAACATGTTAATCACTGATTCTTGGGTATTGTGAGTTGATCACAAAGATACCCGCTCGATTGCATTCTGCTGCGACTCGATGCAAGAACTACTACGGCCTAAAAGACTTCCCGGAGTGAGGTTTAGATATGCGCTGGGAACATAATAAAATTTGCTATACTCGGTACATTACCTATGTATTTATTTTCATAATTCATTTTAGAGTTTTTATACACTCTAGCCCATTGCATAAAGTATCTTGCAAGAAGGTTGTTCATAAGAGAACTTTTGATGTTCGGTGTTATGAATAAAATAAGGGCCATGCTTCCATCATGGATGGGATGTATGTTATGAATATTGATAATAATATATTACCTCCGTATTTAGTTTCATAATTCATTTTAGAGTTTTACACACTCTAGCCCATTGCATATTGTTTGTTGCAAAAGGGTTGTTCATAAAAGAACAATTGTTGTTCATTGTTATGAATAACATAAGGGCCATACTTCCATCATGAATGGGATGTATGTTATGAATATCGATGGTAATATGATACATCCATAACACTGACGCTAAATATCGCAAGACTAAGGGAATACCACACATGTGTGGCACTGCATTTGGTCACATTGGAGAAACCCGCATGGAGAAATTCCATAATGATGGATTTTGAAGTCGTTTGATTATGAATCATCTGACACTTGCAACTGTCCTCCGAAAAGTGAAGTGACTGAAATACCGTTCACAGGCCATAAGAAACGAGCAACGAACTTATTGGTGATCATACATTTTGATGTATGTAGTCCGATAAATGTTGTTGCTAGCAGTGGATTTATCTATCTTCAGAAATGACTCAAGTAGATATATGGATATTTACTTGATGAGACGTAAGTCTGGATCTTTTGAAATCATTCATAAGGTTTTCAAAAATGAAGTAGAAATTATTGTAACAAGAAAATTATGTTTCTGCAAACTAGATTGCCGAAAGGAATATTTGAGTTACAAGTTTAGCGAATGACTGATGAGTTGTGAAAAGAGTTTCATAACTTACACCTCACGGAGCACCACTGTGAGTATCCGTGAAAATGTAATCAAACCATTTATGACATGGTAAGATCAAAGATGACATAAATCAATTTGCCATTATCCCTTTTAAAAGTAATGCTTTAGAGACTGCGGCTTTTACACTGAAAAGAGCACCATCAGATCTGTTGAAATGACTCCATGGTATGGTACACCCAACCATGTTATGTCTTTTCTTAACATTTGGAATATGGGGCTTGTGTAAAATATTTACAAACCTATTCCGAATCAGACAAGTGCTACTTTGTAGGTTATCCCAAGTTATTGGGTATTCCTCCCTCACTATACCGAGGCAAAAGGGTTTTGCCACAAAGAACGGTATGCTTTTAAAGAGAATGATTCTTGCAAAAAGGTGAGTGGGAGGATAGTGCAACTCGACGAGATAACAGTATCTTCGTCATCAGATCAAAGGAAAGGAACCTTGGAAGTGATTCCAGAGTTTTCTACTGCGACTGATACAGAAGCCTCTACATAAGATGTATGGACTTCGGTCGAACTTGCAACTGAACCACGTAGGAAAAACTCGTGCAAACCTCTCAGGTGCGCAAGCGAGATATTGTTGGTAGACAACATTATACCTACGATACACAAGGAAGCGTTGATGGGCCCTGACTCCGGAATTGGCTAAATGCCAATATAATCTGAGATAGTTTCCATATAAATGATTCAAGATTATATCTTGATAAACCCTTCGGAAGACTTAGAGTCTAACGAACATTAATGGAACTATAAACTGATGTGGATAAAATGTTTTATCCATAAAGCTCGACTTGTTGCAAAAACAAATTCAAGGAGTTGACTATGAAGAGATTGTCTCACCGTAGCGATGCTTAAAGTCAGATCGGGTTAAACTAGCAATTAATACATATTTAAATCATGAGATATGAAACATGGATGCCAAAAGGATTTCCATGAAATGGAAATACTACCTCGGACATGCATGTGATATAGTCCAAGGTATTTTGTCTATCCAGAGGATGCTAGTGAGCATGCAAACTTTAGAGTTCCAACAATGGACAGAAGAGAGCAAAATGGAGTTGGAATCTTCGTTTTGATGAAATAGTCAAAAGAGTTTGATTTCATCAATGGATAATGAAGATGCTTGTGGTTACAAGAAAGTAAGTGGGAGCATAATAATATTTCTAAAAACCTTGTGTGCTTGACACATTGTTGATTGGAAATAATATAAATTTCTTAACATGAATTAGGACTTCATTGATAAGATGCTAAAACAGTTTAGCATAAGAACGCCAAGGAGTGATTCTTGCCGAAGTCACATGGAAAGAGTTTTGCAAGACTCGGTGTCCCAAACCACTGATGAGCAAAATACATGATGGAGATTCCACATACTTTCGTGTTTGGATTAATCATGTATTCCATGGTATGTAAAACAACCAGATATGTCTAGTACTCCCAAGGAGTTGCGAGTAAAGATACCAAAGTGATCAAAGTACTGATCATGAGACAACAGTGAAAATTGTCATTAAGTACTAAAGTAGCACTGATGACATGTTTTATCGCAAGCGGAGATTATGAAGTGCTCATTGTAAGTAGTTACATCGATACAGTCTTCACCAATTCTCCATGCGATTTTTGATTTAAGTTAAGGGTTTTGTGTAATACACAATATGGTGGCATGGTAGTTGGAAATTGTTCCAAACAGGTTACTGTGGCGATTTCTATAACAAAGGCTAAGTATGTTGACACTTTGGAAGTGACAAAGAAGATGTTGAATCATATATAGTTCATTCATGAACTTAGTATGGTTCCAAAATGGCTTTGGTCAATGGGACACTATTGCAGATAGTTGCTCCATAGCTCAGTCTGAGGAATCAAGGTTTGACCTGTGATTCACATATATATACAAAGCCAAGTCCACACAAAATTCATATTTTGTGAAAGCGTGAAAACGCGAGGAGATGCAAACATACACACGGAACTGAAGTTGTCAGATCCGTTGGACATCAGGCAATACCACAAGCGAAGCATATTTTACACCAGTATGCCATAGGTGTAAAGTGCATTAGCATTGACTAGATTATTGACTCTAGTGCAAGTGGGAGTCTGTAGGATATATGCCCTAGAGGCAATAATAAATGTTATTATTTATCCCCATGTTCCTGATTAAGTTTATGTTCCATGCTATCACTCCTATGGTTCTCGAGTCTGCAATAACCACGAGGCTCGAAGGAAGACTCATATGCACGTGTGGAATAATAATCGGTAAAATGTATTCCTAGTCTGGCCTCTAAGACTAGCTCAACTGTTGCATGATGGTGTAAAATAACTACTCACAAATCATATTCATGTCCAAGATCAGAGAGGTGTTGAATAGCATAATAGATCTGAACATACAATCTTCCACCAAATAAACCAACTAGCATCAACTACGAGATGTAATCAACACTACTAGCAACCCACAGGCACCAATCTGAGGTTTTGAGACAAAGATTGAATACAAGAGATGAACTAGGGTTTGAGATGAGATGGTGCTGGTGAAGATGTTGATGAAGATTAGTCCTCCCACGATGAGAGGATCGCTGGTGATGTCGATGGCGACGATTTCCCCCTCCCGGAGGGAAGTATCCCCGGCAGAATCTCTCCGCCGGAGAGCAAAAGTGCTCCTGCCCAAGTTCCGCCTCGAGACGGCGGCGCACCGTCCTGAAAGTCTTCTCTATATTTTTTCTAGGGCAAATGGACTTATATACCAGAAAATGGGGCCCAGAGGCTGGCCAGGAGCCCCACGAGGTACCAAGGCGCGCCTGGGGTGGGGGGGTGGTGGCGCGCCCTGGTGCCTCGTGGGCTCCTGGGTGGCCCCCTCTGGTACTTCTTGATTCCAATATTTTTTATTTATTCCAAAATAATTCTCCGTGAAATTTCAGCTCATTTGGAGATGTGCAGAATAGGTATCTCTGACATAGCTTTTCAGGTCCAGAATTCTAGCTGCCGGCATTCTCCCTCCTTGTGTAGATCTTGCATATTAAGAGAGAAAAGGCATTAGAATTGCTCCAAAAAGTGTTATATTGATTAAAAACACTATAAATAACAGTAGCAAAACATGATGCAAAATGGACGTATCAACTCCCCCAAGCTTAGACCTCGCTTGTCCTCAAGCGAAAGCCGATATCGATAATCATGTCCACATGTTTAGAGAGAGAGAGGTGTCGATAAAAACAAAATACGGACATAGTAGCATCATGATCATTATTATAATAACAATATTTATTATCATAAATTTCTCATGAGCAAGTAACAATTCATCACAACAATGGAGTATAAGGCATAAACTTTCTTGAAAACTAACAAACTATGTTCTCAGTCAACAATGCAATTGCAATTCATCATATTTTCAGGAAGGGTCTCATGTAGGAGCTTTTTAGCAAGTCCACATACTCAACCATCATTTAGTCTTCTATGATTGCTAACATTCACGACATATATATGGAGCAAAAAGTTTCAGCCAGGCACATAGAGAGATAGGGGCTTGTGAGTTCGCCTCCCAACTTATTCACCTCAAGGGTGATGTCAACAATAATAACTCATGATCACTCATATCCAACTGGATATATACGCTTAGATCTTTCCCCACCACATGATGCTTACAAAAGAGAAAAATAAAAAGGAAGTAGAGGAGAACACTATTCACTCTTGCATAAAAAGTAAATACATAAAAGTAAGGGATAATTAATTTGGTGCCCTAAGTTGTGTCCCACTCGGCAGGTTTACCCCTAGTTTCCGAAAACACTCGTTCCCGCCCAAACCACTTTGCTCCTCTTACGCTTTTGCCCTTTGACCGTTTGACCGTCACTTTGAAAACTTCATAAAATATTCATACTAACTCAGAAAAATTCAAATAAGATATCAAAATGTTCATAAAAACATCACCTATATGTGCATGTTATTTGCATTCGTGAAAAAATTGTTGGCCAGTCCCCATCTCAGTTTTAGCTGATATGATCTTAGCATGAACAGTAAGATCTAAAAAAATTCAAAAAATTCTAAATTTTTTTGGTGGCAAACTTTGACCAATGTTTTGAGTGCTTGCCCCATGTCGTCAAAATATCGAACGAATACCAAATTCACATGATTACTTATGACAAGACTTCTCCCATGTCCTCAAGAACAAAAGTAACTACTCACAAATCATATTCATGTCCAAGATCAGAGAGGTGTTGAATAGCATAATAGATCTGAACATATAATCTTCCACCAAATAAACCAACTAGCATCAACTACGAGATGTAATCAACACTACTAGCAACCCACAGGTACCAATCTGAGGTTTTGAGACAAAGATTGAATACAAGAGATGAACTAGGGTTTGAGATGAGATGGTGCTGGTGAAGATGTTGATGAAGATTAGTCCTCCCACGATGAGAGGATCGCTGGTGATGTCGATGGCGACGATTTCCCCCTCCCGGAGGGAAGTATCCCCGGCAGAATCTCTCCGCCGGAGAGCAAAAGTGATCCTGCCCAAGTTCCGCCTCAAGACGGCGGCGCACCATCCTGAAAGTCTTCTCTATATTTTTTTTCTTGGGCAAATGGACTTATATACCAGAAAATGGGGGCCAGACGCTGGCCAGGAGCCCTACGAGGTACCAGGGCGCGCCTGGGTGGGTGGTGGCGCGCCCTGGTGCCTCGTGGGCTCCTGGGTGGCCCCCTATGGTACTTCTTGATTCCAATATTTTTTATTTATTCCAAAATAATTCTCCGTGAAATTTCAGCTCATTTGGAGATGTGCAGAATAGGTATCTCTGACATAGCTTTTTCAAGTCCAGAATTCCAGCTGCCGGCATTGTCCTTCCTTTTGTAGATCTTGCATATTAAGAGAGAAAATGCATTAGAATTGCTCCAAAAAGTGTTATATTGATTAAAAAACACTATAAATAATAGTAGCAAAACATGATGCAAAATGGACGTATCAACTCCCCCAAGCTTAGACCTCGCTTGTCCTCAAGCGAAAGCCGATATCGATAATCATGTCCACATGTTTAGAGAGAGAGGTGTCGATAAAAACAAAATACGTACATTGTAGCATCATGATCATTATTATAATAGCAATATTTATTATCATAAAATTCTCATGAGCAAGTAACAATTCATCACAACAATGGAGTATAAGGCATAAACTTTCTTGAAAACTAACAAACTATGTTCTCAGTTAACAATGCAATTGCAATTCATCATATTTTCAGGAAGGGTCTCATGTAGGAGCTTTTTAGCAAGTCCACATACTCAACCATCATTTAGTCTTCTATGATTGCTAACACTCACGACATATATATGGAGCAAAAAGTTTCAGCCAGGCACATAAAAAGATAGGGGCTTGTGAGTTCGCCTCCCAACTTATTCACCTCAAGGGTGATGTCAACAATAATAACTCATGATCACTCATATCCAACTGGATATATATGCTTAGATCTTTCCCAACCACATGATGCTTACAAAAGAGAAAAATAAAAAGGAAGTAGAGGAGAACACTATTCACTCTTTCATAAAAAGTAAATACATAAAAGTAAGGGATAATTAATTTGGTGCCCTAAGTTGTGTCCCACTCGGCAGGTTTACCCCTAGTTTCCGAAAACACTCGTGCCCGCCCGAACCACTTTGCTCCTCTTATGCTTTTTCCCTTTGACCGTTTGACCGCCACTTTGAAAACTTCATAAAATATTCATACTAACTCAGAAAAATTCAAATAAGATATCAAAATGTTCATAAAAACATCACCTATATGTGCATGGTATTTGCATTCGTGAAAAAATTGTTGGCCAGTCCCCATCTCAGTTTTAGCTCATATGATCTTAGCATGAACAGTAAAATCTAAAAAAAATAAAAAAATTCTAAATTTTTTTGGTGGCAAACTTTGACCAATGTTTTGAGTGCTTGCCCCATGTCGTCAAAATATCGAACGAATACCAAATTCACATGATTACTTATGACAAGACTTCTCTCATGTCCTCAAGAACAAAAGTAACTACTCACAAATCATATTCATGTCCAAGATCAGAGAGGTGTTGAATAGCATAATAGATCTGAACATATAATCTTCCACCAAATTAACCAACTAGCATCAACTACGAGATGTAATCAACACTACTAGCAACCCACATGTACCAATCTGAGGTTTTGAGACAAAGATTGAATACAAGAGATGAACTAGGGTTTGAGATGAGATGGTGCTGGTGAACATGTTGATAAAGATTAGTCCTCCCACGATGAGAGGATCGCTGGTGATGTCGATGGCGACGATTTCCCCCACCCGGAGGGAAGTATCCCCGGCAGAATCTCTCCGCCGGAGAGCAAAAGTGCTCCTGCCAAGTTCTGCCTCGAGACGGCGGCGCACCATCCTGAAAGTCTTCTCTATATTTTTTCTAGGGCAAATGGACTTATATACCAGAAAATGGGGGCCAGAGGCTGGCCAGGGGCCCCACGAGGGACCAGGGCGCGCCTGGGGGGGGGTGGCGTGCCCTGGTGCCTCGTGGGCTCCTGGGTGGCCCCCTCTGATACTTCTTGATTCCAATATTTTTTATTTATTCCAAAATAATTCTCCGTGAAATTTCAGCTCATTTGGAGATGTGCAGAATAGGTATCTCTGACATAGCTTTTTCAGGTCCAGAATTCCAGCAGCCGGCATTCTCCCTCTGTGTGTAGATCTTGCATATTGAGAGAGAAATGGCATTAGAATTGCTCCAAAAAGTGTTATATTGATTAAAAACACTATAAATAACAGTAGCAAAACATGATGCAAAATGGACGTATCAGCCGTCGCGAGGCTCTCCCTCGCGCGTGTGTGTCCATTCCGCCACGAAGTCGGCCAGAGCCGCGCCTTTGATGACTCTGGTGGTGCAGAACTCTAGCTGGAAGGCTTGCAGCTCGATGTTCCATTCGGCGACGCGGCCAGCGGCGTTGGGGCTGCGCAGGACTTGCTCCAAGGGGTAGGAAGTGATGACCTTTATGGGATGACCCTGAAAGTAGTGGCGCAGCTTCCTGGAGGCGACGAGGAGTGCGAGGAGGAGCTTCTGCTGCATGGGGTAGCGCTCGCGTGCATCCCTTAGCACCGTGCTGACGAAGTACACGGGGTGCTCGACGAGACGCGTAGTTGCGGCGGTAGCTTGCTCTTCGGGTGGCTCATGAGGCTTGACGGGCTCGGGAAGCTCACGAGGCCCAGAAGTCTCATGAGATTCGGGGGGCTCACGAGGCTCACGAGGCTCGGGAGGCTCGCGAGACTCGGTGGGCTCAGGAGGCGTGGAGGACTTCTCCTTAGCACAGACGCGCTCCTCTCGCACCGCCACGAGCGCCGCGCTGGCTGTCTGGCGGGGTAGCTGCCAAGTATAGGAGTAGGGGCTTGCGGGAGCACGACGCGACCATGATGGGTGGGCTCGTGAGATACCTCTTGAGGTCTTCAAAGGTGGCGTCTGCCTCAGGAGTCCATTTGAAGGGGCCGGACCTCTTCATGAGCTTGAAGAACGGTAAGGCTCGCTCGCCGAACTTGGAGATGAAGCGCTGATACGTCTCCAACGTATCTATACTTTTTGATTGTTCCATGCTGTTATAATATCAATCTTGGATGTTTTTACAATCATTTACAACAATTATATATGATTTTTTGAGACTAACCTATTAACTTAGTGCCCAGTGCCAGTTGCTGTTTTCTGCCCTATTTTTGTTTTACAGAAAATCAATACCAAACGAAGTCCAAATGCCACGAAACTTTTGGAGGTTTTTTATTGGACTAGATAAACACTAGAAGGTTCGGGAGAGGGCCAGAAGACCCAGGAGGTGGCCACGAGCCACCAGGGCGCGCCTGGGGGGGCAGGCGCGCCCTGGTGCCTCGTGGGCCCCCCTTTGCCCCGTTTGACCTAATTCTAGCACTATAAATTAAGAAAAAATCAGAAACCCTCAGGGGAGTCCACGAAATACTTTTTCCGCTGCCGCAAGTTTCTGTTCCAGAGAGATTCCATCTAGGGTCCTTCTCCGGTGATCTGCCGGAGGGGGAATCGATCACGGAGGGGTTCTACATCAACCTTGCTGCCTCTCCGATGATGCGTGAGTATTTTACCACAGACCTTTGGGTCCATAGGCAGTATCTAGATGGCTTCTTCTCTCTTTTTGATCTTCAATACAATGTTCACCTCGATGTTCTTGGAGTTCTATCCGATGTAATCACTTTTTGCGGTGTGTTTGTTGGGATCCGATGAATTGTGAGTTTATGATCAGATTATCCATGAAATTATTTGAGTCTTTGCTGCACTCTTTTATGCATGATTATTATAGCCTCGTATTTCTTCTCCGATCTATTGATTTGGTTTGGCCAACTGAGTTCATTTATCTTGCCATGGGAAGAGGTGCTTTGTAATGGGTTCGATCTTGCGTTGCTCAATCCCAGTGACAGAAAGGGACATGACACGTATGTATCGTTGCTATTAAGGGTAAAAAGATGGGGTTTATTCATACATGAGTTTATCTTGTCTACATCATGTCATCGTTCTTAAGGCGTTACTCCGTTCTTTATGGACTTAATACACTAGATGCATGCTGGATAGCGGTCGATGTGTGGAGTAATAGTAGTAGATGCAGGCAGGAGTCGGTCTACTTATTTTGGACGTGATGCCTATATACATGATCATTGCCTTGGATATCGTCATGATTATTTGCTTTTCTATCAATTGCCCAACAGTAATTTGTCTACCCACCGTATGCTATTTTCTCGAGAGAAACCTCTAGTGAAATCTATGGCCCCCGGGTCTATTTAAATCATATTACTAAAACCCTAAAAATATTGCTGCCATTTTATTTTATTTATTTTATTTTGTATTTTTGTTTCTATCTATCTATCTATCATATACAATTTAATCTTGCAATTGACCGCCGAGAGATTGACAACCTCTCGTTTGCGTTGGGTGCAAGGATTTGTTGTTTGTGTGCAGGTGCTGCTATCGAGGTGTTGCGTGATTCTCCTATTGGTTCGATAACCTTGGTTTCATAACTGAGGGAAATACTTAACTCTACTGTGCTGCGTCATCCCTTCCTCTTCGGGAAATACCAACGCAATCTACAAGTAGCAGGAAGAATTTCTGGCGCCGTTGTCGGGGAGACATTATCAACATCTATCAAGTAACTTCGCATAAACTCTCATCTCCTTGCATTTACTTTATTTTCCATTTGCCTCACGTTTTCATCTCCCCCACTTCTAAAACGTTTTTACAAAAATACAAAAATATTTTCTGTTTGCCTTTTTTCTTGTTTGCTTGTTTGCTATCTTGTTTGCGTAGTCACGATGTCTCAAGAAAATACAAAATTGTGTGATTTTTCCAATACTAATAATAATGATTTTATTAGAACTCCAATTGCTCCTCCCGCCGCTAGTGCGGAGACTTGTGATATTAAGGCCGCTTTGTTAACTCTTGTTATGAAAGATCAATTTTCTGGTAGTCCTAATGAAGATGCCGCATCCCATCTTAACACTTTCGTAGAATTGTGTGACATGCAAAAGAAAAAAGATGTGGATAATGATATTATGAAATTAAAATTATTCCCTTTCTCGTTGCGGGATCGTGCAAAAATTTGGTTTTCATCTTTACCACGAAATAGTATCGATTCTTGGGATAGGTGTAAAGATGCTTTTATTACTAAGTATTTTCCTCCCGCGGAAATTATTTCTCTTAGAAATAAAATTATGAATTTTAAGCAACTTGATCATGAACATGTTGCCCAATCTTGGGAGAGGATGACATTAATGATAAGAAATTGCCCTACTCATGGTTTAAATTTATGGATGATCATACAAAATTTTTATGCGGGATTGAATTTTTTCTCTAGAAATCTTTTAGATTCCGCCGCGGGTGGTACTTTTATGGAAATTACTTTGGGCGAAGCTACTAAATTGCTTGATAATATTATGGCAAATTATTCACAATGGCATACTGAAAGAACTCCTACTAGTAAAAAAGTGAATTCGGTTGAAGAAATTAATACTTTGAGTGATAAAGTTGATGCGCTTATGAAATTGGTTGCTAGCAAAAATGCTCTTATTGATCCTAATGATGTACCTTTGTCCACTTTGATTGAGCAAAATAATGATCCCGTAGATGTGAATTTTGTCTCGCGAAACAATTTTAATAATAATGCTTATAGAGGTAATTTCAAAGCTAGACCGTTTCCTGGAAATTCCTCTAATAATTATGGCAATCCCTATGGTAATTCTTAAAATAATAATAGGATGCCCTCTTATCTTGAAAGTAATATTAAATAATTTATTAATGCTCAAAAAGTTTTCAACACTACGATAGAAGAAAAATTGAGTAAAATTGATGATATGTCTAGGAGCATTGATAGAATTATTCATGATGTGGAAAATCTTAAGACTAAAATTTTGCCACCCAAAATTGATATTAGTGAATCAATTAAAGCTTTATATGTCTCCATGGATGAGAGTAAGAAAAGAACCGCTATGTTAAAAGCTAAACGAGAATTTTTAGAAAAAGCGATTCATCCCGGTTTCTATCGTAGTAATGATGAGGATATTAAAATGATTGGTGTTTCATCTATTGATTGTTTGTTTAGAAAAATTAATCTTGATGAAAAAGGGACTGAAGAAGAGTCAACTTTAGCTAAAGAGCGTCCCCGTAATTCGGAGGGTGAAAATCTTGATAAGAAAATTGCTAAAAGTGGGTTTGGAGAGGTTAAAACTTTAAATAGCGATATGCCCACTCTCTTGGATTACAAAGATTTTAATTATGTTAATTGTTCTTTGATTGAATGCATTTCTTTGTTACAATCCATGCTAAATTCACCCAACACTTATGAGCAAAACAAGGCTTTTACTAAACACATCGTAGAAGCAATGACAAAAGCGTTACAAGAAAAGCTAGAACTAGAAGTTTCAATTCCTAGAAAATTATATGATGAATGGGAACCCACCATTAAAGTTAAAATTAAAAATTATGAGTGCAATGCTTTTTGTGATTTGGGTGCTAGCGTTTCCACAATTCCAAAATCTCTATGTGATGTGCTAGGTCTCACCAATATAGATGAATGTTCTCTTAATTTGCATCTTGTGGATTCTACTATTAAAAATCCAATGGGTAGAATTAATGATGTTCTTATTCTTGCAAATAGAAATTATGTGCCCATTGATTTTATTGTTCTTGATATTGAATGCAATTCTTCTTGCCCCATAATACTTGGTAGACCGTTCTTACGAACTATAGGTGTCGTTATTGATATGAAAGAAGGGAATATAAAATTTCAATTTCCATTAAAAAAGGGTATGGAACATTTCCCTAGGAAAATAATTAAAGCACCATATGAATCAATTATGAAGGCCATCTATGGAATCAACTTGAAAGATGACAATACTTGAAATTATGCATTATGCCTAGCTAGGGGCATAAAACAATAGCGCTTGTTGGGAGGCAACCCAATGAATAAAATAAAATTTTTATGTTATTGTGTGTTTCCAAATTTATGCTACTGGTTTGAATGTGTTTTTGTGTTTTTAATTAGTGTTTGTGCCAAGTAAAGCCATTGGGATGATTTGGGAGATAGTATAATTGATGCTGTTTGAAAACATAAAGTTTTTTGTCCAGTGCTGGAATTTTGGTTTTTCTATGGAACGTCGGAACCTTCTGATTTTTTTACACAATATTGATATATGAATTTCCCACATCGTCCTAATTTTTCATAATTTTTGGAGTTACAGAAGTATGACCATAGTTCAGATTTCTACAGATTATTCTGTTTTTGACAGATTCTGTTTTTGATGCACTACTTGCTTGTTTTGATGAATTTATGGATTGTATCGGGGGGTATAAGCCATGGTGAAGTTAGAGTACAGTAGGTATAATGCAAAAATAAAATATGAATGGGTTTGCAACAGTACTTAAAGTAGTGATTTATTTTGTTATACTAACGGATCTCACGAAGGTTTTGTTGAGTTTTGTGAGATTGAAGTTTTCAAGTTTTGGGTGGGATCACGATGGATGAAGGAATAAGGAGTAGCAAAAGCTTAAGCTTGGGGATGCCCGAGGCACCCCAAGGTAATATTCTAGGAAGACTCAAGCGTCTAAGCTTGGGGATGCCCCGGAAGGCATCCCCTCTTTCTTCTACCAACCATCGGTAATTTTACTTGGAGCTATATTTTTATTCGTCACATAATATGTGTTTTGCTTGGAGCGTCTTGTATTATATGAGTCTTTGCTTTGTTTGCTTTTTAGTTTGTCACAATCATCTTTGCTGAACACACCTCTTTTGAGAGAGCTACACATTTATCATCATTTGTTAGAATACTCTATGTGCTTCACTTAAATTTTTTGAGCTAGGCAGTTGCTCTATGTGCTTCACTTATATTATTTTGAGAGTTGATTAAAATATTGAAGAAATGAATTCTCATGCTCCACTTATATTATTTTGAGAATTGATAAGATTGAAATTTTGAAGAAATATTTGCACTCTCATGCTTCACTTATATCTTTTTGAGAGTTGATGATAGTAATGGTAATTTGCACAAGATATGAATTTGGTCCCAAAGTGATGAATATTCAAGAGGGATATAAATAAAAACTTTCATATAGATCATTGGATATGATGAGTGTGATTCCTTGCAATAGTTTTGCGATATGGAAATGATAATATGTGAGTCATGTTAGTGAGTAATTGTGATTTAGTAAGAATATTAGTGTTAAGGTTTGTGATTCCCTATGCATGCACGTTAAGTCAATAATTATGCAATGAAATTATATCCTACTTATGGTGCATTATTCGGTGTTAGTTATGTTCAATGCATGTTTATGACCGTTTTCATTTTTTGGTTGGTTGCTTCTCAATCTTTTGCTAGCCTTCATTTGTACTAAGCGGAAATACTGCTTGTGCATCCAAACTCCTTAAACCCAAGTTGTGCCAAATGAGTCCACTCTATCTACCTATATGCGGTATTTCAATGCCGTTCCAAGTAAATTTGCGTGTGCCAACTCTAATTTTCAAAATAATTTTTCCGTTTTGTGTGCCCGTACCGCTCATGAAGCGGCAGGGGGTGGCCTTTATTTTCCATGCTAGGTGTGTTATTCTCACGATGAGTGTTTATTCACTTGTCATTGCACGAGAGAATGGTTGGTAATAGGGATGCCCAGTCCCACAATGAAATCAAAATTAATAACAACAAAATTCCTTGGAAAGTGTTGGTTTGGAGGGCACCTGTGGATACGGCTAGCCATAGATTGTGAAAGAATGATGGAAAGGAAATGAACTTTACTTTCTATTTGGGAACCACCTATGATGTGTCTAGCATGGAAAATATTGGGAATTCTCGGTCGTTTTTGTTGACAGGAAAAGCATGCCTCTCAAAATATTTTTATCTCTTTAATTTTAGCCTTGAGCTCTGGCTCATTAGCAAATCTCTGCTTCCCTCTGCGAAGGGCCTATCTATTTACTTTTATGCAATTTTTATTTTTACTTGAGTTTCCATCTTCTCTTATAAAGCACCAACTAGAGAGCACTATTGTCATACTTGTGCATTGTGTGTAGCCAATACTTGAGTGTGTTTCATGAATGGATCAATGATTGAGCATAATGGGCTAGGGATAACTTTCTTTAGCGTTGATATTTTGAAAGACATGGTTGGTTGTTAGCATGCTTGAGTATTTACATTGTCATGTCAAATTATAGACTATTGCTTTGAATCATTCAAGTCTAATGTCCATGCTACAAAAGAAAAGAATATGTGATGAATATGTTAGTCAGCATTCCACATCAAAAATTCTGTTTTTATCATTTACCTACTCGAGGACGAGCAGGAATTAAGCTTGGGGATGCTGATACGTCTCCAACGTATCTATAATTTTTTATTGTTCCATGCTATTATAATATCAATCTTGGATGTTTTTACAATCATTTACAACAATTATATATCTTTTTGGAGACTAACCTATTAACTTAGTGCCCAGTGCTAGTTGTTGTTTTCTGCCAGTTTTTGTTTTACAGAAAATCAATACCAAACGAAGTCCAAATGCCACGAAACTTTTTGGAGATTTTTTATTGGACAAGATAAACACTAGAAGCTTCGGGAGAGGGCCAGAAGACCCAGGAGGTGGCCACGAGCCAACAGGGTGCGCCTGGGAGGGGGGGCAGGCGTGCCCTGGTGCCTCGTGGGCCCCCTTTGCTCCGTTTGACCTAATTCCAGCACTATGAATTCAGAAAAAATCAGAAACCCTCAGGGGAGTCCACGAAATACTTTTTCCGCCGCCGCAAGTTTCTGTTCCAGAGAGATCCCATCTGGGGGCCTTCTCCGGTGATCTGCCGGAGGGGGGATCGATCACGGAGGGGTTCTACATCAACCTTGCTGCCTCTCCGATGATGCGCGAGTAGTTTACCACAGACCTTTGGGTCCATAGGCAGTAGCTAGATTGCTTCTTCTCTCTTTTTGATCTTCAATACAATGTTCTCCTCGATGTTCTTGGAGTTCTATCCGATGTAATCACTTTTTGCGGTGTGTTTGTTGGGATCCGATGAATTATGAGTTTATGATCAGATTATCCATGAAATATTTGAGTCTTTGCAGCACTCTTTTATGCATGATTATTATAGCCTCGTATTTCTTCTCCGATCTATTGATTTGGTATAGCCAACTGAGTTGATTTATCTTGCCATGGGAAGAGGTGCTTTGTAATGGGTTCGATCTTGCGTTGCTCAATCCCAGTGACAGAAAGGGACATGACACGCATGTATCATTGCTATTAAGGGTAAAAAGATGGGGCTTATTCATACGTGTGTTTATCTTGTCTACATCATGTCATCGTTCTTAAGGCGTTACTCCGTTCTTTATGGACTTAATACACTAGATGCATGCTGGATAGCGGTCGATGTGTGGAGTAATAGTAGTAGATGCAGGCAGGAGTCGGTCTACTTATTTTGGACGTGATGCCTATATACATGATCATTGCCTTGGATATCGTCATGATTATTTGCTTTTCTATCAATTGCCCAACAGTAATTTGTCTACCCACCGTATGCTATTTTCTCGAGAGAAGCCTCTAGTGAAATCTATGGCCCCCGGGTCTATCTAAATCATATTACTAAAACCCTAAAAATATTGCTGCCATTTTCTTTTATTTATTTTATTTTGTATTTTTGTTTCAATCTATCTATCTATCATATACAATTTAATCTTGCAATTGACCGCCGAGAGATTGACAACCTCTCATTTGCGTTGGGTGCAAGGATTTGTTGTTTGTGTGCAGGTGCTGCTAACGAGGTGTTGCGTGATTATCCTACTGGTTCGATAACCTTGGTTTCATAACTAAGGGAAATACTTATCTCTACTGTGCTACATCATCCCTTCCTCTTCAGGGAAATACCAACGCAAGCTACAAGTAGCAAGCGCCCCAGGGAGGCCATGCATCCCGCCAAGCGCTGCATTTCCTTGAGGGTCCTGGGAGGACGCATTCTCTCGATGGCCTTGATCTTCTCAGGGTTGGCTTCGATCCCACGGTGTGAGACCAGGAAGCCGAGGAGCTTGCCGGAAGGAACTCCGAAGACGCACTTATCGGGGTTGAGCTTGAGGTAGACCTTGCGCATGTTGGCGAACGTTTCCTTGAGATCCGCAATGAGGGATCCAGCCTCGCGAGTCTTGACCACTATGTCGTCGACGTAGGCCTCTACGTTCCTCCCCATCTGAGGCCCCAGCGTGATGCGCATCAGCCGCTGGAAGGTGGCACCTGCACTCCTCAAGCCGAAGGGCATGCAGATGTAACAGTATATGCCGCAAGGGGTGATGAAGGCCGTCCTCTCCACGTCTTCTGCCGCCATCTTAATCTGATGGTAGCCTGAAAAGGCATCCAGGAAGCATAGCAGGTCGCAGGAGTCCACGATCTGGTCGATGCGCGGTAGCAGAAAGGGGTCTTGAGGGCAGGCCTTGTTGAGGCTCGTGAAGTCGACGCACATACGTTCCTTGCCGCTCTTCTTGGGGACGACGACTGGGTTGGCGAGCCATTCGGGATGGCGCACCTCACAGACTACTCCAGCTTCTTGCAGCTTGTGTACTTCTTGAACAATGAACTCTTGCTTCTCGGGCGCCTGGCACCGTGCTTTTTGCGTGATGGGGCGTGCGTTGGGGCACACAGCTAAGTGGTGCTCGATCACTGATGTCTACTACGCAACTTCTACTCTTGTAGACGTTGTTGGGCCTCCAAGTGCAGAGTTTTGTAGGACAGTAGTAAATTTCCCTCAAGTGGATGACCTAAGGTTTTATCAATCCGTGGGAGGCGTAGGATGAAGATGGTCTCTCTCAAACAACCCTGCAATCAAATACAAGAAATCTCTTGTGTCCCCAACACACCCAATACAATGGTAAATTGTATAGGTGCACTAGTTCGGCGAAGAGATGGTGATACAAGTGTAGTATGGATAGTAGATATAGGTTTTTGTAATCTGAAAATATAAAAACAGCAAGGTAGCAAGTGATAAAACGAAGCACAAACGGTATCGCAATGCTTGAAAATAAGGCCTAGGGTTCATACTTTCACTAGTGCAATCTCTCAACAGTGCTAACATAATTGGATCATATAACAATCCCTCAACGTGAGATAAAGAATCACTCCAAAGTTCCTATTAGCAGAGAACAAAAGATAGAAATTGTTGTAGGGTACGAAACCACCTCAAAGTTATCCTTTCCGATCAATCTATTGAGCCATCCCTATAAGTGCCACAAATAGCCCTAGAGTTCGTACTAAAATAACACCATATGATACGCATCAACCAACTCTAATGTCACCTAGATACTCCAATGTCACCACAAGTATCCGTGAGTTGATTATTCGATATGCATCAAACAACTTCAGATTCATAATATTCAATCCACACAAAGAACTTCAAAGAGTACCCGAATGTTTCTTATCGGAGAAAAGATAATGAAAACGTGCAACCAACCCCTATGCCTAGATCACCCCAAGGTCACAGGAATCCGCGAGTTGATCAGCAAAACATACATCAAGTGACTCAATAGAATACCCCATTGTCACCACGGGTATCCACATGCAATACATACATCAAGTGTTCTCAAATCTGAAATATTCAATCCGACAATAACAAAACCTCAATGGGAAAGACTTAATTCATCACAAGAGGATAGAGACGGAAGAAACACCATAGGATCCAACTATATTAACAAAGCTCGCGGTACATCAAGATCGTGCCAAATCAAGAACACGAGAGAAAGAGAGAGAGATCAAACACATAGCTACTAGTACATACCCTCAGCCCCGAGGGTGAACTACTCCCTCCTTGTCATGGAGACCACCGGGATGATGAAGATGGCCTCCGGTGATGATTCCCCCCTCCGATGGTATTTCTTTGGTATAGAGGCATGCGGCGACGACGTCGAAGTTCTAGGTTTATTTCTGGGGGTTTCTCTATTTATAGGATTTTTCAGCGTTGGAATAACGCGAAAAGGAGCTACGAGGGCCCCACAAGGCAGCACGGCGCAACCCTCCCCCCCGGGCCGCGCCGTGGTGCCTTGTGAGCACCTCGTGAGGCTTCTGGTCCTTCCACGAAGCTTCAGGGGTCTCATTTGGTCCAAAAAAATTGTCAAAAAGTTTCGTCCAATTCCGAGAACTTTTATTTCTGCACAAAAAAGAACACCACGGTAGTTCTGCTGAAAACAGCGCCAGTCCGGGTTAGTTCTAATCAAATCATACCAAAACCATATAGAATTGTTATAAATATGGCATGAATACTTCATAAATTATAGATACGTTGGAGACGTATCAATCACCTCCCTCAGTACACCGGACAAGTCAGATGCTTTCCAGGCGAAAACATCCGAGTTTGCCTGAAGGAAGGCGGCGAGCGCGCTTTCCTATGCAGGAGGGAGGAAGGTGCCGATGGTGAAGGCGGGGCCTGAACCGCTGCCGTCAACCGACACCTTCTTCATCTAGGCACGGTACTGAGAGAACAGCTGCTTCTTCTTCGCGGGTGCGGCCTCAGGAGGCTCAGCCGCGTCCTCGTCAGCCGGGTGCGCGGTAGCGGTGGCTTTGTAGGCATGCTCAAGGGAGCAGACCACGTCCTTCTCATCGCAGGTGACGGTGATGATGCCGCTACAGCCAGGCATCTCGAGGACATTGTAGGCGTGGTGGGTCGCCGCCATGAACTTGGCGAGAGCTGGGTAGCCCAAGATGTCGTTGTACGGCAGGCCGATGTGCGCCACGTCGAAGTCGATGAGCTTGGTGTGGTAGTTCTTGCGGGTGCCAAAGGTGACGGGAAGGCGCACTTGCCCCAGAGGGATGGTGGATCCGGCATCAGCTGGTCGTAGGGCACTTGGAGCGTCTCAAAGGTCTCGATGGAGATCACATTGAGGCCGGAGCCTTTGTCAATGAGGGTCTTGGTGACCGCGACGTTGCTGATGGTGGGAGTGCACAACATGGGGAGTGCGCCTGCGGAGGCCGTGGACTTGGGGTGGCCCTTGGAGTCGAAGGTGATGGCGTACTGCGACCACTTGAGGGGCCACGCGGCCTCAGGCTTCGGGAGGGCCGCGTTCACCTCGCGAGAGAGCTGCTTGAAGTGGCGGTTGGACACAGGAGCCTGAGCCCCGCCGAGGATGCAGGTAACCGCGCGAGGCTCCTGGTAGCCCCCAGCGCCCTTGTCAGGCTGGTTGACGTCATTCCTCCGGGGTGGCGGCGGCAGCGGCGGGAGAGCGGCGTTGGCCTGAGGGTTCGCCTCACGAGGCTGATCGCGCCTGGCGGCCTCACGAGGCTAGTCGTGCCAACCCTGGCAGAAGTTGGCATTGCCGTTGCGGCCGTCCCAGTGGTTGGCGCCACGGCCACCTCCGCGACTGGCGTCGCGGTCGTTGCGGTCGCCTCGGCGGCCCTGGCGCTCCTCGTGGAGCAGCTTGAGCTCCTGGCAGTCTTCGGTGCTGTGGGAGCGCACGTTGTGGTAAGCACAGAGTGGCTCAGGCTGGCAATGGGGATTACCCAAGCGGGTATTGGACTCCCATCCCCGTCCCCGCGACAGCCTTCCCATGCCCGTCCCCGTCCCCATACCCGTCAGCGGGGATAGAAATATTCCCATCCCCATCCCCGTCGAGTTTTTTATCCCTGTGGGAAAACCCATACACGCAATCAACAACAACATTCGATAGCATTTCAATAGGAAAAAAAATATCATTCCAGCACAATAAATAATATGTTAGGTTAGGGTTTTCTTAAAACTTTTTGGCCAAAGGGTGGGATGGGTGGAAATTTGGGTGGGTAAGGGCGGGAATTACATGGGGTTTACTAAATTTAGAGCCCGCATGTAAGGCCTTCATGGGTAAGACGGGTAACGGGCACGGGTAATGCTATCCCATCCCCATCCCCGTCTTGCGCGCTGGGTAAGGTATTTGACCCACCAGCTTTCCCGTGGGCATTAAAGTTGGCACATCCCCGTCCCCTAATAGAGTAATTACCCACGGGGACGCGGGTAATGGTTAACCATTGCCAGCTTGAAGAGTGGCCGGCCGTCCTTCCTGGGCTCGTCGCGGTCACGGCCGCGCTTCTGCTCGGGTTCCGCCGCAAGCACGGTAGGGCCCTTACGCTTGATGTCCTTGTTCTTAGCCTTGGCAATGTCGGGCGCCGCATCGGGGTCATTGTGGACGAAGAGGCGGCCTTCTTCAGCCTTGGCGCACTTGTCGGCGAGGTTGAACAGCTCGAGCGCCGAGTCCAGCTCGTCATTGATGGCGAGCTTCTTGCGCATCTTGACGTCCGTGACGCCGGTGGAGAACGCAGAGATGACGGCCGCGTCAGTGGCACACGGAATCTTGTTGCGCACCTGGCTGAAGCGCTGGATGTACTTGCGGAGGGTCTTGTCTGGGCGCTGCCGCACATGCCGCAGGTAGTTGATGGTGAGGAAGCGATCGTGCGTGCCTTTGAAATTGGCGACGAACTGGCTGTAGAGCTCGCCCCAAGACGAGATCAACGCCTCAGGGAGGTTCATGAGCCAGGAGCGCGGGCCGTCCTTGAGGGCCATGGGGAACCAGTTCGCCATGACCTTGTCGTCGCCGTTCGCCCCTCGACGCTCAGCGCATAGAGCTAAAGGAACTCTGCGGGGTTGGGGGTGCCGTCGTAGCATGGAGGCAGTTCCGGCTTGAACTTCGCGGGCCACACCACCCGACGCAGCTCGCGAGTGAAGGCACGGCAGCCCACGCTGCTCAAGGGAACACCGTCGGCGAGGGCAGCCCGCGTGTTGCGCCGGGGCCCGGCGAGCTCGTCGCACAGAGGAAGTGGCGGGGGAGCGCCATGCGCTACGTCCCCAGCGCGAGACGGCGGAGGGTGGAGCAAGTGGGAAGGTGCCGGAGCGTCCCCGGCAGCGTTGACGAGCTCGGTGATGTGACCAAGCCAAGCGTCATAGTCGGTGTCAGCTGGACGGTAGCGGAGCAGCTCGCGCGCCATGAGCAGCGCGGCTTGCGCGTTCGGCGGCCCATGGTGGGCGAGGGAGGAGGAGGCCATGGCGGTGTGGCCCTCTGCCCGCACGGAGGGGTGCAGGGAGGAATCCTGCTGCTCCCGGGCGGCAGGGTCGGTGGCGGGAACGGCCTCGACAAGGCGGCGGCGGTTGCCGCGGGCCACCGGCTCCATCTGAGCCACGCGGCTAGCCCTGCGCCCAGCGCGCTCGCGGCGGGCGTCGGCCATGGGGCTGATGGAGCGGAGGATGGAGAGGAAGAATAGTAGCGCACCCCTACCTGGCACGCCAAATGTCAGAGTTCGGGCTCCGGGGACCCAAAGGTTCGAACACTGGGGTGAGCTCGTTCCTACCTCCTCGTCCCCTACCACGGCTAAACTACGACGAAGCTACGGCAAGAGCGCGCGAGCGTAAGCGGGTCGCGGACTCAGCGGTTTACCCAGGTTCGGGCCACCTTGCGGTGTAAAACCCTACTCCTGCTTGGTTCGGATTGCTCTGGCGCGAGAGTACAAGGTTTTGGGCAGAAGAATTGCTCCCCCCTACAGCGGCACCCTGCCCTCCTTTTATACCTGCCTTGGTCCTCTTCCCCCGAAAACATTGGCGGGAAGGGTTTCCACACAACGGCAAGTTTGAAAGGGGACAGGAGCGCAGTCTATCCTGACAAAAGGCGGTCTTCATCTACAAAGCGACCGTCCATGATGCGCCGGTGGGCTCGAGGATGACCTCCGCCCTGCGCGCCTGCCGTCTTGGTCTTCTTTCGCCGATCGGGCAACCTTTGGGGGTTGCTTTGGGAACTGGATTGCTGGCCTTGCTCCCTTAGCACAAAAGGGGAAATCTTCTCCATCCGTGCCTGCTGGCACGGCCTATGTCGCCATTCGTCACCGAGCGCGTCACCCACGTGATGGGCATGAGACCGCGTGACTGAGCCGAACATCACTTGTCTCGTGCGCCCTCGGGAGGGTGCCTCGGGAGGCAACCTCGGGAGGCCGCCTCGCGAGAGGGCCTCGCGAGGCTCTCGGTGAAGTGGCTGATTCTTGCTTGCCCGCTCCTTGAGGAGGGGTGCTCAGGAGGCCAGGGCCTCGTGAGGGGTCTTGCTCGGGGCGCCCGCTGGTGGCCGCCTGCTGGGCCTCCGCCAGGCGTTGCGCTCTGGGCCAAAGGCAGACGGGCCGGGATACCCTGGGTTCCATGGGCCCGACAATAGTTTTCCATGAAAGAGTACAGAAATGTAAATAAGATTTATTATGAGCATGCAATTATTGCTTTTTGCCAGCTCATGATTCAATATGTTGAAACAGCAAAACATGTGCTCTTTTTAATTCAAACTACAATGGTGAGCAAACCTACCAAAATGTATCTTTTTCTACTTATTTTTTTATTTCAATTTATATATTAACTCCATGGTGTATAAATTCCCATGCTAAAGGAAGCATTCCAAGAACCACATCACTTGCACCCAAGTGAATCTCATATTTCCTTCTTTTAAAGAAATAAGAGGAGAAAACATTGAAAAAGATGGTATTTGAGTAATTACGAGCAGGCAGAAAACTCTTACTGTCCATGAATTATCAATAATTCTTATTGTACAGTGAGTCATGCATGAACAAAAATTCCCTGCGAAGAAATACATTAATAAGAAATTGTAGAAACTGAATTCATGTACTGACAGAGATCCAAAGTCCACGAGATCATACTAAGGGAAACACCAATGGATTGAAAACATTAGCAAACATAGATGCGGCAGCTTTTTTGCAAGTCCATTTCTCAAGCCTAAATATTAAGGAATACGTGACTAACTACATGGACTTGTTTACCACTGTTTACGTCAGGTGACACTGCCGTCCTCCTCGCCATGTTGCTGATTGCTAGATGTCCCCATCTCCTTGTGGTTTTCTCTCGCAGGTCAACCCTCTTGTTGTAATGTTTCACATGGCATACCTAGTCCTCTCCCTGAGTTATCATCCTCGCACATCTTCACCTCCGTTGCTTCCCCTCCCCCTCCTATTGTTGTGAATCAGCTCATCCTCAAAATTGAAAGGAGCAAACCATCGGATTATTTCCAAAGAAAGGGACTGGTCTTCTTCCCATGGGTGTCCTTCTACTACACACGCAACTTGGACCCTTGTAGCCCTTGCACCGTGCCATCATCCAGACTGTGACGCCCCCGACTCGACCGTGCACTAATCATACACGCAAATGCACACGATCAAGATCAGAGACTCACGGAAAGATATCACAACACAACTCTGGACACAAATTAAAGTCATACAACTTTATATTACAAGCCAGGCCACAAAGGCTCGAATACATAAGTCAGCGAAAGCAGCAATATCTGAGTACAAACATAACTAAACAAGTTTGCCTTAAGAAGGGTGAGCAAAACAACGACAACTAGATCGAAAAGGCGTAGGCCTCCTGCCTGGGAGCCTCCTATCTACTCCTGGTCGTCGGTCTCCACATAGTAGTAGGCTCCATCGGGGTAGTAGTAGTCGTCAGCGGGATCAGCTGACTCCGGGGGCTCCCTCATCTGATCGCAGCAATCGGGTAGGGTGGAAAAAAGGTTGCAAAGCAACCGTGGGTACTCATCCAAAGTACTCGCAAGACTTACATCAGAACTATGCTAAGTATGCATCGGTATCAAAGGGAAGGAGCTGTATCTGTGGAATATACTGCAGAAATGCCAGAATAGAGGGGTAAGCCTAGCCTATCAAAGACTAGCATCTTGCAGCGTCTTGCAGCAACAGAAGAGAGTAGAATAACATAACATGTAGTATAGTAACGCCCAGAGATCCTTCCTCGACACCCTGCGAGAAAGCGATCCCGGAGCCATCATATAAATTTAGTATCACAAGTATCCAGTTCTAGTTGTAGTAGATCGGGATACAACTCCGAGCGTCCTGTTACCGTGGACACGACTATTCGAATAGATAACTTCCCTGCAGGGGTGCACCATCTTACCCAACACGCTCGATTAACTCTGGCCGGAGACACTTTTCCAGGTCATGCCTGGCCTTGGCTAATCGACACACCGTAGCCCTACCTAGGCTCAGCAGAGAGGCCAGCACGCCGGTCTAAACCCTAAGCGCTCAGGGGTCTAGGCTCATCGCCCTTTGCACTCCTGCGCGTTACGTACGCGACCGGGACCAGACCTAGCCCCTGTATACACACGCAGGCTGTCACAGTCCACCCAGGCACGCGTCTCTCAATTGCTGACGTCTGAAGAACTACGGAAGAAACATACGACGCCGAGTGCCCATACTTATTCCCGCGTGGTGGTCAGTGCGTAAACGGCCATAGGCCTACTCAGATCATATATCCAAACCCATTTCTGTGTTGGGAGCTCGCGGAGACGATCAGTGATCCTGTCGCCCTGTCTTGCGGACTTACGGCAAGGGCCAGGCCCATCACTCTCTAGGGCGGTCTCTGCCTGCCCGGCCGTGCCGCGTAATTATCTCGCGGGTACCCTCCTGGTCACCCCGACTTATCCAAAGACTATCGGGAACTCAGGTCCACCTCTACCGGGGTGGTACCGCCTGTCCCTTTAGTCCCGCAGTAACAGTAAACGGGGAACAGTGTAAGGTAACAGTGTGTCTGTAACATCAAGGGGGAAATCCGAGGAATCAACCTTTATGGATTCCCACTCGTTGTAACCGTCAAGGTGAACTTGGAGGAATCACCCTCGATGGGTTCACACTTGAGGGGATGCACGACAGAGGCATCATCGGAGGTGGTGAAAGAGGAATCACCCTCGGTAGCCCACAACCGACTAGCTACGCTACAGAGATATCATCAGGAGTGAGGTAGGAGGTATCACCCTCGGCACTCGATAGTAGCTCTACAGAGTCGTACAACTAAGGGGGTGTGCGGTGATGTGTCGGTCTCTGCACGTCGATCACAATGATCGAGTCATCGGTAGTAAAGCATGGCAACAAGGACAAGGATTTGGGGCCTCTGATGGATCACTAACCAGCCTATACTAAGCATATAGGACAACAGATAAAGTATCAACAACAGGTTACAAAATCAGGCTATGCATCAGAATAGGAGCTATCGAATAACAGTAGCAAAATCTAATGCAAGCATGAGAGAGAAAGAATGGGCGTTATAGGAATGATCAAGGGGGTTTTGCTTGTCTGATTGCTCTGCAGACAGAAACGGATCCTCGACGGTGAAGTAGTCGATCACCGGATCAACATCGGTCTCGGAGACTACCGGAAAAGAAGTAGCGGAGGGGAAACAATAAATAACAGAGCAATCAAATGCATCACAGATGCATGTCACGGCCAAAAGTGTTGGTGATATGCTCTAATGCATTACTAGGTATTTTAATTGAAGCTTGAAAATATTCGGGAATATTTTCCCGACTCTAAACACTATTCATTTAGCGGTTCCGGTAGCAAATGTTCAACGTTTGTTATGTTAGAGGTGTGTGGCAGGTATGTGGATAGCATATTCGGATTCGTTATATTTTTCTGATCATTTTTCATATATATAAATTATTTTCATCCGAGTTACGGATTATTTTATATGAATTTCAAAACTTTTATGGATTTTCTAAAATTCCTGGAATTTTGTATTAAATTTTTAATCCGAATTGACCAAGTCAAATTGACTAGTCAAAAGGACAGGTGTGGCCCACATGTCATAGACTATTTACCTAATCATATAAATAAAACAAACCTAATTAAAAGGGGCCCACATGTCATAGGGTAGCAATTATCCTAATTATTAATTAGCCTAATTACACACTGATTAACCTAACTAACAAATTAGCCCCTAAACTAAATCTACCTAACACTAATTAACTTGAACAGGGCCGGTCTTACACACACTCCTACACACACACACTGCACACACACTCACGCGCACACACACAACACACACACTCACGCACACACCCAACACACACAAAGCACACACAAACGCTGCACGCACACAGCACACACGGCCGCTCGGCCATGGCGATGGCCAGCGGTAGCAGCGGCGGGCAGCGGCGCCGGCAAGCAGCGGGGGGCAGGCAGCAGCGTCAGCAAGCAGTGGCAGCACACAATGGCAGCAGCAGTTAAGAGCAGCAGCAGGAACGGCAGCAGCGCAGCCGCAAGCAGCAGGCAGCAGGAGCAGCAGCTACGCATCAAGCAGAGGAGCAGAAGCAACGCAGCAGCAGCGAAGCATCAGCAGAAGCAGCGGCTAGGCAGCAGAGCAGAGCAGCAACGCAGCGGCAACATCTAGCAGTGGCAGTAACAGCACGCAAGCACACGTATGCAGGAGCTCGGTCCACGGCGAACAACGGCGTAAAAAGGCATGGATCAAAGCTGAGGTCGAGGGGAATCGGATGAGAAGCTCACCGCGGAGCTCATAGACGTGTTCAGGAGGTGCGAGGGTGGCCGGACGCGACGAACTCGTCGACGGGAGGCGGCGGCCATGGCGGGAAACCGGCTCGATGCCGAGCATACGGTGCGACCCGGCTTGAATCAGCGGAGGTAGGCAAAGGAGTCAATGGTGGTGGAGCTCCTGGACATCCTAGCTCAGCGCGGGGACGACGATGGCCACGAGGACGACAAGGCCATGGCAACGGCTATGGCTGCGCGCGATGCAGAGAAGAGGGCGAGCGAGGGAGAGGAGGAAGAAGGCTAGGGTTTGGCCGAGAGGAGAGAGGGGGCGGCCTTATCCACCCAGCAAGGCCAGCGGATGGCCGGCGCGTGGCCGCGGAGCGGCCATGGCCACGGGATGGCTGCCACGCCTCTGTTCTATACAGAGGAAGGGGATGACCCCCAGTGGGCTGGGCCCTTGGCACTGTTGGACATAGAGCCCACTAGTACAGTACTAGCTAGGCCTTTTCTCTTTATATTTCCTGTTAAACATTGCAACACTGCTTTCTATTTATTTTAGCTACCAAATGATTGTTGTTAACTGTGAAACTTTGCACATAAAGCAAGCACAATATTGTTAGGTGGCACAAAAAGTTTGGGGCCAAATGGGGTTGTCTAACCATTTTTAGAAATTGAAAAGGCCAATTTAATTTCTGTTGGACCACTAAATTAAATCCCAGGGGCATTTTGGGAATCCAAACGAGGGTTGGTTTCATCAGGACAAATACTTAGAGAATATTTCCAACCCAACAAACATTTTTGTTTGACAGTTTGAAGAATTAATAATTTGACTTGCATTTGAATTTGAATTTGACTTGCATTTTTATCAAGTGGCAATTTGGCTTAGTAAAGCATGATGACATGGCATCATTAGCATGGGTTCACTGTAGTATGATTATCGGGGTGTTACAAATCTCCTCCACTACAGGAAATCTCGTCTCGAGATTTAAGAGGTAGAGTAAGGGGGAAAAGGTCTGGCTACGAATCTAACGAGTCTTCTTAATCTTTGTTGCTCTTCCCGAAGAGGTCGATCCATTGCGTTGACATCATCATTTTCTCCTGCAGTCTTGCATCATGTCGAACTTGGCACCTTTTACTCGCATCTTCACCGTACTTACAAATAGGGTAAGAGGGGAACTATAAGGATAGATGTCTACAAGGACTGACGTTCGGTAATTATCTCAGGGAATGAGGCACAAGGTATCTCTCGAGTTGAAACTCAGGGAAATCATCGAGAGCAACATAAGAAGGTTTAAAAGTTTCAAACGGGTAGGCAATCGTTCGATGCCTGACCAGAAGGTGAAAGGGTTTCAGAACAACGGGAAGATGTATTGCGTTTGAAACCAGAATAGATCATCTCTAGGAAGGTGGCTCGTGAATTACATACGAAGCCAAGCGCGAGGAATAACTTTGGAAATAGGGATGTACAAGAGGGTCAGGTTTCATCCTGTGGAACTATGGTTAGTGTGGATTAAGAGTAGGAAGGGCGGTGACATCTTGCACGGTCATGTTAGCAAGGCATGTCAGAGGATAGCTTGTCAGCTATGTCGGCAACAACGTCGGTACCAAGGGCGGGGGACGAAGAGAACCGTTTTCTTGCTCGTTAAAACGAGGCTGACCAATAGGCAAAGTTCTTATCCAACGGTGTTACCGAAATGTTAACAAAAATTACTAACAGGGTATTACTGACACACTTGTACATCAAGGTGTTTTCATAAGCAGGAAATTGTTACAGCTTAGATCATATAAATTACGAGAAAGGTTAAACAGACCAATGGAAAGGAAAATGTGGTTATTGATTAACCAGACCAATGGAAAGGAAAATGTGTCTATACACAAGTATTAGGAGTATAACCTTCCCAAGGAAAAGCAGAGCGTGATATACATGATAGGGCAGCAAATACGTAACCCTTTAGGTAAAAGGGGCGAGGAAATTCATGATGTTACCCATACAATGGTGTTTGGATAATTGATCAAGAAACATTTAGCATTGCGCTTCTGATGTTCTTGTTGATATTCGGAGTACCACAGTCATGCTTCGGGGTAGTAATAATATGGTGTTTCAAGTAAGGGTTGGGTCTGAAGATCACAAGAATACACAAGGAACAATTTCAAGAATAGCAAGGAAAACAAGGTATAAACAAAACATGACCAAGTTTGTGTTGGCAGGAAGTCAAGGATGTTGTCGATGATAACACAACTCATCGAGGGGCAAGGATGGTATTTCTTATCATCGATTCGATTCTCATCTTGGAAGAAGTCAAAATGTTGACGAAGATCACGACACATTTTGGCGAGGGGGTTCATGAAGATGTAATCGATCAGTAAGATTATCAAAGCAGATGGAAAGGTGAAGCTAAAGGTCAACGGAACCACGGATATGACGCAAGCTCGGATTCCGACATGTTGTGTAAGCAAAACGATATGATGATGAAAGTTTGGCACAAGCTTAGCTCATTGTCAGAAATGTGCACCGGGAAGAAAGACCACATAGCATAGTTAAAATTAGCACGATAATTATGTAACCGATCGACTGGGAATGATATTGTTGAGTACAAACTCATAAGCAACAAGGATGTAATAAGAGTTATTAAATATGAAGGACACTGTCAGATAATAATCCAACAAAAGATCAGGTGGTCGGCAAAGGATCTGAGGGGAGTATCGGTACTCAACTAGAAGAAGAAGGAATGCAAAGGCATCAGATTATAGAAACATCTGAATAATTCGATGTTTAAATACAAAGGAATGGTGATTTCCAAAACAAAGGATCAGACGCAGACGCTGTGATCAAATGATGAGTAATTGAGTAGAACTAGACGGACAATCAATTTCAACTTGATTGGCCGAGAACCAACTCATGTCCAAAATGACGTCTGAGCCGGAAGGACAAATTCTAGGAATTAGCTGATGATAGGGAGCATTCACATACATATTGAATCAATAAGCTCAGAATAACAATGACAAAGGATGTTAATGAATACTGCTAGGCATATGGAATTAACCATAATGTAAGCATGCGAGAGTTTCAAGAGCAATAGGCTACAGAGAATTTCGTAGGATCGGATAGCATTATGAATTATTTTGTGAAACATATGAACAACTGGAGACGAACGAATCCCTGGTAAGTGTGAGGAATTAACCGCGGTGCGAAAAGGAGCTGCAAGGCAGTAGGCACAAAGGATTCCCGAAATATCGAAGAGTAATTCGGGGCATCTTGATGTCTACTACACAACTTATTCTTCTAGACTCGTGTTGGGCCTCCAAGCGCAGAGTTTTGTAGGACAGTAGCAATTTTCCCTCAAGTGGATGACCTAAGGTTTATCAATCCGTGGGAGGTGTAGGATGAAGATGGTCTCTCTCAAACGACCCTGCAACCAAATACAAGAAATCTCTTGTGTCCCCAACACACCCAATACAATGGTAAATTGTATAGGTGCACTAGTTCGGCGAAGAGATGGTGATACAAGTGTAGTATGGATAGTAGATATAGGTTTTTGTAATCTGAAAATAAAAAAACAGCAAGGTAGCAAGTGATAAAACGGAACACAAACGGTATTGCAATGCTTGAAAACAAGGCCTAGGGTTCATACTTTCACTAGTGCAATCTCTCAACAATGCTAACATAATTGGATCATATAACAATCCCTCAACGTGCGATAAAGAATCACTCCAAAGTTCCTATTCACGGAGAACATAAGATAGAAATTGTTGTAGGGTACGAAACCACCTCAAAGTTATCTTTTCCGATCAATCTATTGAGCCATCCCTATAAGTGTCACGAACAGCTCTAGAGTTCGTACTAAAATAACACCATATGATACGCATCAACCAACTCTAATGTCACCTAGATACTCCAATGTCACCACAAGTATCCATGAGTCAATTATACGATACGCATCAAACAACTTCAGATTCATAATATTCAATCCAACACAAAGAACTTAAAAGAGTGCCCCAAGATTTCTACCGGAGAAAGTAGGATGAAAACGTGCATCAACCCCTATGCATAGATTTTTCCCAATGTCACCTCAGGAATCCGTGAGTTGAGTGCCAAAACATACATCAAGTGAATCAATATAATACCCCATTGTCACCACGGGTATTCATATGCAAGACATACATCAAGTGTTCTCAAATCCATAAAAGTATTCAATCCGATAATAGTGAAACCCCGAAGGTAAAAAATCAATTCATCACAACAAGATAGAGAGGGAGAAACACCATATGATCCAACTATATTAACAAAGCTCGCGGTACATCAAGATCGTGCCAAATCAAGAACACGAGAGAGAGAGATCAAACACATAGCTACTAGTACATACCCTCAGCCCCGAGGGTGAACTACTCCCTCCTCGTCATGGACACCGCCGGGATGATGAAGATGGCCTCCAGTGTTGATTCCCCCCTCCGGCAGGGTGCCAGAACGGGGCTCCAAATGGGATCGCTTCAGAACAGAGGCTTGCGGCGGCGTAAAAACTCATCTAGGTTAACTTTCGGGGGTTTCTGAATATATATGATTTTTCAGCGTTGGAATCACGCAAAGAAGGGCCACAGGGGGCCCATGAGGCTCCAGGGCGCGCCTGGGGGGTGGCGCCCCCAGGTGGCTTGTTGGGCCCCTATGGGTCTTCTGCTGTCCCTCGAAGCTTCCTGGGTCTGTTTCCTTCCAGAAAAAATCATCAAAAAGTTTCGCTGCATTTGGACTTCATTTGATATGGATTTTCTGGAAAACCAAAAACAAGCAGAACACATCAACTGGCACTGGGCACTAGGTCAATATGTTAGTCCATGAAAATCATATAAAATCCATATAAAAGTGCACCAAAATCATACAAAACTATAATAAACATGGCATGAATACTTCATAAATTATAGATACGTTGGAGACGTATCAGCATCCCCAAGCTTAATTCCTGCTCGTGCTCGAGTAGGTAAATGATAAAAGAAATAATTTATGAAGTGTGAATGCTAGCATAGTGCATAAGTTTGATTAATGATGATTTCAATCACTTTTCCTAGCATTATAACAGCAACACTTTCTCATAAAACTCGTCATGATAAAGTAGCAATCAATTCACATGTTATGGTTCAAACAATGCATTCTCTTGAAACTTAACAACCTACGTTCTTAGTCACCAAACAATTGCAATTCAACTTAATTTCAACAAAGTCTAAGTAAGAGCTCCACATACTCAATTATCATATAGTCTTCTATGATTGCTAGTACTCAAAGTATATTTTTAGAACAAATGGCATCCATCGAACACAGAGAAAGATAGGGGCTTAATGTTTTGCCTCCCAACTTATTTATCATAGAGATAATTGTCAACAATAATAATTCATGATCAAATATATTTGACTGGCCATATGTGCCTGGATCTTTCCCCACCACATGATGCTTGCCAACTAGAGAATAATTAAGGTTGAAATGAGAAGTAATACTATTGACTCTTGCATGCAAGTAAATACATTAAAGTAAAAGATAGGCCCTTCACAGAGGGAAGCAGAGGTTGTCATGCGCTTTTTATTTTTCGATGTGCAAGCTCTTAATGCAAAGGAATGTCACGTTATATTGCCCCTTGTGATAGTGTAGGATCGAAAGTATGTCTAGGGGGGGGGGGGTGATTAGACTACTTGACCAAATAAAACCTAACCTTTTCCCAATTTTAGTTGTGGGCAGATATTAGCACTAGTACATGTCAAGCATCACCCTACACATGCAATTCTAAGAGTATAGCAGCAGAATGTAAGAAATTGCATATGTATGTAAAGGAGGGATTGGAGATTTCAAACGCAATGAAGACACGGTGGTTTTTGGCGTGGTTCCGATAGGTGGTGCTATTGTACGTCCACGTTGATGGAGACTTCTACCCACGAAGGCTAACGGCTGCGCGAGTCCACGGAGGGCTCCACCCACGAAGGGTCCACGAAGAAGCAACCTTGTCTATTCCACCATGGCTTACGTCCACGAAGGACTAGCCTCACTCGGGGTAGATCTTCACGAAGTAGGTGATCTCCTTGCCCTTACAAACTTCTTGGTTCAACTCCACATCTGGTTGGAGGCTCCCAAGCGACACCTAACCAATCTAGGAGACACCACTCTCCAAAAGGTAATAGACGGGGTGTTGTTGATGAACTCCTTGCTCTTGTGCTTCAAATGATAGTCTTCCCAGCACTCAAACACTCCTCACAGATTTGGCTACGGTGGAAGAAGAATTTGAGTGGAAAGCAACTTGGGAAAGGCTAGAGATCAAGGTTCAAATGGTAGGAATGGAATATCTTGATCTCAACACATGAGTAGGTGGTTCTCTCTCAGAAAATGTATGGTGGAAGTGTAGGCACGTTCTGATGGTTCTCCTTACTGAGAAGGATGTGGTGGAGGGGTATATATAGCCTCCACACAAAAGCCAACCGTTACACACTTTTGACCCAACTCGGTGGCATCGAAACGAGCATCTCGGTAGCACCGAACTGTGTAAAAGATATGAACGTTAGGAATCTCGGTGGGACCGATACGGACAACTCGGATGGACCGAAGTGCAATGGCTTAGGGCAAACCTCATCTCGGTGGCACCGATTGCATCAACTCGGTAGGACCGAAGTGAAGCAATAAGGCAACAGAGAGTTGGCAAGCCATCTCGGTGAGACTGATTTGCAAACTCGGTGAGACCAAAGTAAATGCAAACGATTACAGAGAGTTGGCAAGGCCATCTCGGTGGGACCGAGATCCATTTCGGTGGATCTGATTTGTTAGGGTTTGGCAGTGGCTAAGTCTTGGATGAACTCGGTGGGGCCGGATAGGAAAAATCGGTGGGGCCGAGTTGGACTTTAGGTTTAGGACATATTTGGGTAGAGAGAGTGGTTGAGGGTTTAGGAATACTGTCACTAAGCTCTTGAGCAAAAAGACCATTAAGCAACACCTCATCCCCTTTTAATAGTATTGGCTTTCCTATGGACTCAATGTGATCTTGGATCACTAAACCAAAAATGTAGAGTCTTGATCTTTGCCAATCCTTGTCCTTAGCATTTTGAGGGGTCCACTTCTCTAGTCCATGCCATGCCAATCATTGAACATCCTGAAATCTTAATCTTGAATGGACATTAGTTCAATGAGATATATGTTGTTATGAATTACCAAAACCACCAAGGGAGCAAATGTGCTTTCAATCTCCCCCTTTTTGGTAATTGATGACAACATATAGATCAAAGCTTCGACAGATGATTAAGTAAATGAAATACATTGTCGCTTTGAGAAGTATGTGATAAGCGAGAGCTCCCCCTAAATTTGTGCATTATTCAAAATTTGCGTTTGAATGCAAATGCACAATCGATTAGGCTCATGGGTTACTCTTCCATGTCACATACATCTTGGTGGAGCGCGCAAAATGATATGATTGGAATAATAGGCATGCATCACCAACATAAGTAATTGATCATACAAGATAATGAAAAAGATAAACCTGAATCATCACAATGAGCATAGTATGATCAATACAGAAAACTGTAGCAAGCGCACATAAAACAGAGTAGCATCAAACAAACAAGTAGCACAAGAAACTCTTGAAGCAAAACAAAAGCAAGAAACTCTCTCTCTCGAAGCCTATGATCTATACAGATTCTCCCCCTTTGGCAACAAGTACCAAAAAGTTCAAATGAGTATAGCACTAATCGACTCTCTAGGCACGGTCCTCCGAAGCTCCTGAAGGCAACCTCCTGCTGGCGGCTCCGGTGTGCGTAGATGGCGTTGAGATGAGAGCGTCCGCGAATGCTTCTGACGATATCGGTTGAGCTGGTGGAGTTGAGACCTACGGTGGCACTGTGGCTGGTGCAGATACTGTGGTCCGTGGATCCACAACTGGTATCGCAGCTGACCTGGCAGCCCTAGGCACTGACTGGAATCTCTCTGTGGTTGGTCCATCATCTCCAATGTCATCTGATCTGGCAAGCTTGACAGCATCAACATCACCTTGCAGCTGTTCCACTGAAGTCTGAATCTCAGTCACTTTGACATCCAAATCATGAAATTTAGTCTCAATGATTCGCTCAAAACTAGCCTGGGTCTGGGTGAGGTTGGCCAGACTTCGCTCAATCCTCAGAGTGGCTTCAAGTAGATATTGCATTTGATCCTTGGGTGTCTTGAGACTGGCTATTTGAGCATTGGGAGCTGATGCCTCCTGAGCTGCTTTTGCTTCTGCGGCTTTGCGGATTTCCTCTTGAGCTTGTGCAGAGGTGGGATGCGAAGGATCCATCACTATGACATTGTCTTCAAAATCTGGACGCAATGGCAAGTGCTCGCGATCAAGAAGATAGGTGATGGTTCCATCCTTGGAATTGATCAACAGCTGAATATGTGGAGCATATCCGCACGATCTCTTCTGATCTGCTGCAGTCCTCTTGATAGTCCCTACTATCAGGCTCATCACCTTGAATTTCTGAGGTGTATCAAATAAATGCAGCAAATTTATGGAGTGGCCACGAATCATCTTATCATCGCCTGACTTGGGTAACAAGGTGTACCGCAAGATAGTGTTCGATGTGGCCAGTCCTGGTAGCAAATGCTTCACTGATCCAAGTTTATGAGTCTCTATATCCTTCTGAGGAATTGCAGTATACATGTTGGCCATGGAGTTGTGATCCATATTGAGCTTGGCATATATGTCAATATCATCCTCCTCTTCCTTGGGTGCACCAAGAAGATTTGCCCACTCAGAGATGGTAGACTGGTATCTTATACCCTCAGTCATCCACACTATTCTGCCATCTGGATAGAAATGAGCAGTAGAGTAGAATTGCATGATAATCTCATCATTCCACTTGGTCAATTTCTTTCCAACAAACTCGTCAACTCCTGCAATCCTGAAACTTTCATGGACATGGGGAAAGTAATCCTCGTTCTCATCAATGTATTCCCAGTCCACCCACTTCATGTCACTGACTATGGGCTTCTTGTCAAGCAAAATGGTCTCATAAAAATCCTGTTGCTCTCGAGTGTGAAAGCGATAATCACACACTGTCCTTCTTCTGATAGCATAGGGATCTGACTGTCTCCACTGACGCAGTATTTTGTCCTTTCTCAACATCATGTTTTCTGCTACTGGGTGTGCGTTGTCATGGTCTGGAATCTTTGGCTTCAACTTTCTGAGCACTAGAGGCTCTTCATCAACATTTGATTCAGGCACTGGGGCCTTGTTCTTCTCTGCAGCTGAGATGTTTCTGGTTGACCTCTTGGGTGCTGATGCCTTTGGCTTGGACTTGGGAGGGGCAGCAGTCTTGATAGCATCAGACATGAGCTTCTGAGCTTTTGCAAGGGGTGCAGCAGCTGGCTCGTCCTCCTCCTCTTCTTCCTCATCAATCATCATAGAAGGTTTGCCAATCACTCGGGCAATGGTTTTCCTTACTCTCTTCTTCTTAGTACCTGCAGCCGGTTCCTCTTCCTCTTCAAGAGAGAATTGCATAGTTTGCTTGGGCACTTTTCTCACAGCAGTTCTTTCTTTGGCAGAAGTAGGCTTTGTGCTGTACTCCTTAGCAAGCACTACTCTCTTCTTCTTGGATGCAGCTTCACTTGCAACAAAATCCTCATCCTCACTGTCTGAGGTTTTCTTCTTCCTTGTTCTGGTTGCAGCTTTAGGAAGATCTGGAGAGCTCCTCTCTCCCTCATAGAAAATCTCATTATGGCTTGATCCTTCACTCATCTCTGCCTTCTGTTCAGACCTGTTGTGACTGTCACTGCCACTAGACATATTGCTGAGCTGACCCTGTGAATAGATAGGTATGGGTAGAGTAGATGAGTCATCACAAAAAGCAGATAGTTTTTCCTAAAAATTGAGTTCAAACTTTAGTCTTAGGTTTTCACAGAATGCAGTTCGGATGGACCGAGTTGATAATCTCGGTGACACCGAAGCACACTACAGAGACATGGCACGCCATTTCGGTCAGACCGAGATGGGTTTCGATGGCTCCGAGATGCTAGGGTTTCACTGAGACATTACATACGGTCTCACCGATTCGCATAACTCGGTGACACCGAGATGTACTAGTGCTATGGCCAGAGGCCAAATCGGTAGGACCGAAAATTTCGAATCGGTCGGTCCGAGATGCATTCGGCGGAAACCTAACCCTAATTTTTTTGCTCGAATCTTGTTCTTACGAACTAATCTGATGGAAAGAGTATTGCATTCGTGGCAAGAATCATGGCATTCCTAACGTGCATTGAATCGGAAATTGGAAGCACGAAAGGGATCGAATCTCACCCTAACTTGGTGGAGATCCTCTACGGCGGCAACGTCGGTGGAGATTACCGTTGACGGCGACGGAGTCCTGCGGCGAGGGCGCACAGGCGACGACGGCGACGATCCGGAGACCAAAGGGGCGGCAGCAATGGGGCGCGGGCGCGTGACGTTTGAAGTAATTTTCAACCGTACGGGCCGCTGGATATATATACCCATGTGCTGTCGGTGGCACCGAGTGGAACAAATCGGTAGCACCGAGACGTGCAACTGCTTGCAGTTACATCAACTCGGTCCGACCGAGTTGGTCTAATCGGTAGCACCGAGATGAAAACCTAGATTAGTCTAAGTGATTTCGGTTTGACCGAGTTACAGTGAGTTGTCCTGACCGAAATCAATTAGAAGGTTTTGGAGGTTCAGCCCTTTCAGATCGGTGGCTCCGAGTGCTCCTCACCCGGAGGGTCCGAGAAAGACTTGTTCAATTTTTGTGATGCAGCAAGAATAGAATTTGAGACAAGAAAGCATAGATAGCTAGAGAAGGTTCTTAGACATTCTTGTACATCCACTTGGCCAGAAAAACCAAGACAATCAAAACTACAAATGGATGTCCTCGAATGATAAAAACATGCAAACCAACATGCTCACATAATAAGATTGCAAATGAAATATGTGTCAAACATGCACAACCAATTCTAGCATCTATCAAGCAATGGCGATGACTAGGTCATCTATATATGAGTATATTGACTTAGGAGCCAAATGAGAACATTTTATCATAGGTCATACTCATCGTTTAAGCACAAGTGGGGTTTCCACTTTTACATAAAGCATTAATGTGTTCACACCATTAGAGTTGCTTTAGCTCAATTTTTAGAGCAAAGCTCCCCCTAGATGTGATATCCCCCCTAAGAGGGATGAACTAACCTTGGGTTTTGTCGATGATGACTTCATGTAGATGTTGAAGATGTGGATGCTCAATGTTGATGTAGACCATCAAAAGTTGGGAGCAATCCTTTGGAGTTTTGTGCTTTCAATACCTACATGGGTTAGTCCCACACAAGGAACATACAAGGATATCCATAGACATAGAGTGAAATACACATATGATGATGTCCATGAATGCATTGATTACCTTGTCCCTTGCCTTACCAACAAGAGGGTTTGTGACTCCATGATCTAGTGCAAAGTATGGAAGTTGGTTGCACAAGTCCTTGCCATGAATAATATGAGTGAAGTTTGTTGGCGGAGTCACCCTCAAGAAGTCTCTAGTTCTTCTTCTTTTGGACCCACATCAACTTGATGGGAATCCTTGGAGTTGTAGTAGCACTTGATGAAGTAGAACTTGATGAAGTCTTGGGAACCCACTTGACCATGGCTTGAGGAGCTTCTTCAAATGAATCAATCTCTTCTTGAAGCTTGTCCTTGCCTTTTAGCTTGTGGTCTTGTGGTGGAAGATCTTCTTGAGCTTGTGTTCCCTTGAAGAGAGTAGGATCATACTTCTCTTGTTGAGGAACAAACTTCGTCTTGGGGTATTGACCTTCTTCCCACTCAACTCCATCGGCATTGAACTTTCGTTCAAAACCAACACCTTGGTTCTTCCGATGCCTTCCTTGCTTGCGTATAATTTCCTCGAATTGTTTACTCCCGGCAAGACTCTTGTAGACACCTTTTTCTATAATTCCTTTCAATAGCATATTTTCTTGCTCAAGTGTAACTTGGCTAAGAGAATCATTAGTGGAATCAATAGAACTACTAGAAGCAACAACATTGGATTTAGCATTGTTATTGTTACTACTAGAGGTAGAACCATTTTTACCCTTGTTGCTAGTTTGCTTAGATTTAACTTGTGGCATAAAGGTAGACAAGAGTAAACGCTTGGCAAGATATGAAGAACTCTTCTTTCGAAGATCGTCATTGATAGCTTTAAGAAACTCATGCTCTTGATCTAAATTTAGCTTCTCGAAGCGTAGCTTCTCATGAGTTCTTAGAAGTTCTCTATGATCCTCTTGAGTTGTTTCATGAGCTAACTTAAGAGCATTTAGTTCTTTAGTTAGACGCTCAATCTCCTTCATATCATTGTCACTCGTTTCCTCTTGACTATCATGATTACTAGCATTTTCATCATAGCTCACATTACTATCTCTATCAACAAGTAAATCATCATCACCAAGCAAATCATCTTCATCACTATTGAAATCAAGATACTCGGGGTGTGATACCTTGGGGCCTTTTGCCATGAAGCATCTTCCAATTCCTTCATTTGGTGAGTCAAATAGATCATAGGAGTTGGATGACACAAGTGCAAGTCCGGCAACACCTTCATCTTGACTATAGTCGGAGTTGGAGTGATAACTTCTCTCGAAGTGGTTGTCGGAGTCGGAGCCGGAAACCCATTCACCAACATGAGCTTGATGTCTTCTTCTTGTGTAGCTCCTTGATGACTTGTCCTTCCTCTCCGAATCCTTGCTTCTTCGAGAGTGTCTTTGTCCATAATAATCATCTCTACTCCTTCTCTCTTTATGAGGTGATTCATCTCTTCTATGTCTTCCTCTTGGTGATTCGTCTCTTTTCTTGTAGGGTGCCGTACATTCATTTGAGCAGTGTCCGGGCTTCCCACAATTGTAACAATTCCGGTCACGACTTGATGATCTTCTCTCATAATGTCTTGAGCTAGAGCTTCTTTCTTTCCCTTTATTCTTGTAGAACTTGTTGAACCTTTTCACCATTAGGCTAATCTCTTCATTGGACACTAGCTGGTCACTTGAAGTTGTTGGAGCATCGGTTGAGGCTTTGTAAGCACCACTTGACTTGTTGTGCAGCTCCTCTTTGTCCTTGAGTGACATTTCATGAGCGACAATCCTTCCAATGACTTCCGTGGGCTTGAGATCTTTGTAATTTGGCATCATTTGGATCAATGTGCAGACGGTATCATATTTTCCATCCAAAGCTCTAAGTATCTTCTTGATGATGAATTTGTCGGTCATCTCTTCACTTCCTAAGCCTGCAATCTCATTTGTGATGAGAGCAAGCCTAGAGTACATCTCAGCGACTCCTTCACCATCCTTCATCTTGAACTTGTCAAGTTGACTTTGGAGCACATCCAACTTAGATTCCTTGACGGATTCGGTACCCTCATGCATATTAACCAAAGTATCCCAAATTTCCTTTGCATTCTCAAGGCGGCTGATTTTGTTGAATTCTTCGGGACATAGACCGTTGAATAGAATGTCACAAGCTTGAGCGTTGTATTGCAACATCTTCAATTCTTCCGGAGTTGCCTCACGATCCGGTTCCTTGCCATCCTCAAAGAAGTCACCTTGCAAGTCAACACGAACAACAGCCCAAACGGCGGGGTTATGACCAAGAATATGCATTTTCATCTTATGTTTCCAACTAGCAAAGTTTGTACCATCAAAATATGGACCTCTACGGTGATAGTTACCCTCACTAGACACCATACTCTCCTAGGTTGTGAAACCAAGGCTATGATCACCAAAGCAATGGAAATCAAGGCTTACGGAGACCAAATCTCTGATACCACTTGTAGGATCGAAAGTATGTCTAGAGGGGGGGTGATTAGACTACTTGACCAAATAAAACCTAACCTTTTCCCAATTTTAGTTGTGGGCAGATTTTAGCAATAGTACATGTCAAGCATCACCCTACACATGCAATTCTAAGAGTATAGCAACGGAATGTAAGCAATTGCATATGTATGTAAAGGAGGGATTGGAGATTTCAAACGCAATGAAGACACGGTGGTTTTTGGCGTGGTTCCGATAGGTGGTGCTATCGTACGTCCACGTTGATGGAGACTTCAACCCACGAAGGGTAACGGCTGCGCGAGTCCACGGAGGGCTCCACCCACGAAGGGTCCATGAAGAAGCAACCTTGTCTATTCCACCATGGCTTACGTCCACGAAGGACTAGCCTCACTCGGGGTAGATCTTCATGAAGTAGGCGATCTCCTTGCCCTTACAAACTTCTTGGTTCAACTCCACATCTGGTTGGAGGCTCCCAAGTGACACCTAACCAATCTAGGAGACACCACTATCCAAAAGGTAATAGACGGTGTGTTGTTGATGAACTCCTTGCTCTTGTGCTTCAAATGATAGTCTTCCCTGCACTCAAACACTCCTCACAGATTTGGCTATGGTGGAAGAAGAATTTGACTGGAAAGCAACTTGGGAAAGGCTAGAGATCAAGGTTCAAATGGTAGGAATGGAATATCTTGATCTCAACACATGAGTAGGTGGTTCTCTCTCAGAAAATGTATGGTGGAAGTGTAGGCACGTTCTGATGGCTCTCCTTACTGAGAAGGATGTGGTGGAGGGGTATATATAGCCTCCACACAAAATCCAACCGTTACACACTTTTGACCCAACTCGGTTGCACCGAAACGAGCATCTCGGTAGCACCGAACTGTGTAAAAGATATGAACGTTAGGAATCTCGGTGGGACCGATACGGACAACTCGGATGGACCGAAGTGCAATGGTTTAGGGCAAACCTCATCTCGGTGGCACCGATTGCATCAACTCGGTAGGACCGAAGTGAAGCAATAAGGCAACAGAGAGTTGGCAAGCCATCTCAGTGAGAATGATTTGCAAACTCGGTGAGACCGAAGTAAATGCAAACGATTACAGAGAGTTGGCAAGGCCATCTCGGTGGGACCGAGATCCATTTCGGTGGATCCGATTTGTTAGGGTTTGGCAGTGGCTAAGTCTTGGATGAACTCGATGGGGCCGGATAGGAAAAATTGGTGGGGCCGAGTTGGACTTTAGGTTTAGGACATATTTGGGTAGAGAGAGTGGTTGAGGGTTTAGGAATACTGTCACTAAGCACTTGAGCAAAAAGACCATTAAGCAACACCTCATCCCCTTTTAATAGTATTGGCTTTCCTATGGACTCAATGTGATCTTGGATCACTAAACCAAAAATGTAGAGTCTTGATCTTTGCCAATCCTTGTCCTTAGCATTTTGAGGTGTCCACTTCTCTAGTCCATGCCATGCCAATCATTGAACATCCTGAAATCTTAATCTTGAATGGACATTAGTTCAATGAGATATATGTTGTTATGAATTACCAAAACCACCAAGGGAGCAAATGTGCTTTCAGATAGCAACCTTTATTATGCAGTCCCTCGCTTTTATTTATTTACCATCACAAGTTCATACAACGCTTATTTTCCCTTGCAATAAAAAATCATACATATTTAGGAGCAATTTTTATTGATTTTTGCACCGATGACAACTTACTTGAAGGATCTTATTCAATCCATAGGTAGATATGGTGGACACTCATGGCAAGAAACTGGGTTTAAGGGTTTTTGGATGCACAAGTAGTATCTCTACTTAGTATGAATTTTTGGCTAGCAAAAGATCCTAAGCAAGCACCACATGTTGTAGGATCCATAACAATATAACTTCTATGCAAATATACCCAAACATAACTCATTACTTTGTCTTCCTTGTCCGACTTCAACTAATTTGCTCAAGTTTGAAAATAATTAATGGGTATTCACAATCACAAAATATGTCCAAGATAATATATTTATATGTGAAAGTTCTCTTCCTTATACTAATCATTCATGAATTGCTTGTATGACCAATATTGTGATTGTCAAGCTTCAATAGATTTCACTTTCTAACCCAACGGTGAAACTACTACTAGACATGATACAAGCATATAAATCTCATATTATTTCAACTTCATGATATTTAATTATTCAACAATTTACTCATAGGATATAAGTGAAGAACAAGAGTAAATGACAAACTACTCCAAAAAGATATAAGTGAAGACCAAATGAGAGGTTAAGTAAATAGGTAGCTATGTGAGGACTCCCTCTCATTTAAAAAATTTCAGATCTTAAGTATTTTATTCAAACAGCAAAGAAAACAAAATAAAATGAAATTACAAGAATAGCACATCTCATGTGAAGAAGCAAAAACTTAGGCTCAACCAAGACTAACCGATAATTGTTGATGAAGAAAGGTGGGATGTCTTCCGGGGCATCCCCAAGCTTAGACGCTTGAGTCTTCCTTGAGTATTACCTTGGGGTACCTTGGTCATCCCCAAGCTTAGGGTCTTGCCACTCCTTATTCTCCTCATATCGATATCTCACCCAAAACTTGAAAACTTCAATCACACAAAACTTAACGGAACTTGTGAGATAGGTTAGTATGATAAAAATAAATCATCCACTTAGGTACTGTCAATACAAGATTCATAATTGTTATCACATAATTCCTACTGTATTCTATCATTTCCACAATTTATATTACTCAATATAAGCTATGGAAACTCTAAAACAAGCAAACTATGCACTAAAAACAGAATAGCACGTAGTGAGAGATTTAAAAACCATACTTCTGTACCTCCAAAAATTCTGAAAAATTAGAAAAACGTAAAAACAATTGTAACCCAATACTGTGTAAAAATTTCATAATTTTCTCACGCTCCAGTACAGAATAGAAATTCCAGCACTGGACGCAAAAGTTTCTGTTTTTGCACAGAATCAAATCAACAAGCATCCACACTATTCCAAAGGCTTTACTTGGCACATTATTAAAATAAAACATATAAAACATGATTACCACAGTAGCTTAATCATGTGAACACAAAAAAAAAGTAGGGTTAAATGTTGGGTTGTCTCCCAACAAGCGCTTTTCTTTAATGCCTTTTTAGCTAGGCATGATGATTTCAATGATGCTCGCATAAAAGTAAAGAATTGAAACACAAAGAGAGCATCATGAATCATATGACAAGCACATTTAAGACTAACCCACTTCCTATGCATAGGGATTTTGTGAGCAAACAATTTATGGGAGCAAGAATCAACTAGCATAGAAAGGCAAAACAAGCATAACTTCAAAACTTTCAACACATAGAGAGGAAACTTGATATTATTGCAACACCTACAAGCATATGATCCTCTCTCATAATAATTTTCAGTAGCATCATGAATGAATTCAATAATATAACTATCACATAAAGCATTCTTTTCATGACCTACAAGCATAGAATTTTTATTACTCTCCACACAAGCAATTTCCTTCTCATTCATAATAGTGGGAGTATCGTATGAAACTCGAATACTATAAATTGTTTCCACATTAAAAGAGTGATGTTCAGTAAAAGGATTTTCATAATTATAACAAGTAGTATAATAATAATCATCACTATTTTTCATAACATAAGTATCATCACAATAATCATCATAGATAGGAGGCATGTCATCATCATAATAAATTTGCTCATCAAAAGTAGGGGGAATAAAAAGATCATTTTCATTAAGCATAGCATCCCCAAGCTTAGGGCAAACGTTATTTGCAGCAAATAAATTCTCAAACATATCATTCCAATCAAACATAGCATCCCCAAGCTTGTCGGTTTGCATATCATTAGCATTATCACTATTATCATCAATAGTATGAATAGCACCAATAGTATAACAATTATTATCATATTCCTCCAAGTTGGTGCCATAAAGATTTTCAAGATCATAAGAAGTATCATTATATTCCCAATCATAATCATCACAACAAGCAATAGGCATAACAAAATCATCATCAAGTGTATCATCTTCCACAATTATTTTTGATTCATTCTCATGAGGTACAACCATAATAGGAGCAACATTATTTGGGAGAGATACCTCTTTACCTCTACTTTTCCCTCTTTTCTTTTTCTTTACCACATTATGTGTGGGTTTATTCAATTCTTCCGAGCTTCTTATTGAAGAGATTGGTTGGATAGGAAGCTCCTCCTCGTTACATGTTTCATCATGAGAGAAAATAGGAGGGAAAGGGGGAATCTTTACCCTTCCATTAGTATTTCTTTTATATTCTATTTGTTTTCCCGTTTTTCTATAGTTGGCTATATAAGCATTCTCATTGCAATTTAGCACACAAAACATATAGATTTCCTCTAAATTATTTTCAATGTCTTTTGTGAGAATGAATACTTCAAACCAACTATTTTTATGTGTCAATTCTTCACACCCCAAAAATAAACAAAGTTCATTATAAAGTTCAAGGGTGATCAAGTTATTGCAATATTTGGACATGATTCGATCATGAAAAAGCATGCATTGGAAATTAAGGTGACCAAGTTTATTGCAAAGTTCATAAGTAATAGGATAAAGAGAACATAATTTTGTAGCAAATTCATCTATCACTTTGAGCAAAAAATTGGTTCTATCATGTTTATGCTTCTTACAAAATTTATTATCCCTATAAGGCATGTCTTCACAAACTTTATGCACTCCACAAAAATTGACATGCTTATAAGAAACATTTTTGTCATGACTAGTGCAATCATCTTTAGTATTTTGAATATTCATAGAATTCATACTAACAACATTGCAATCATGCTCATCATTCAAAGATTTTATGCCAAACATTTTATTGAATTCTTCTTCTATCAATTGAGCACAATTTTCCGCTCCATCATTTTCAAGAAAAACATTATAAAGACGAATAATATGAGGCAATCTCAATTCCATTTTTTTGTAGTTTTCTTTTATAAACCAAACTAGTGATAAAACAAGAAACTAAAAGATTCAATTGCAAGATCTAAAGATATACCTTCAAGCACTCACCTCCCCGGCAACGGTGCCAAAAAAGAGCTTGATGTCTACTACACAACTTATTCTTGTAGACTTGTGTTGGGCCTCCAAGCACAGAGTTTTGTAGGACAGTAGGAATTTTCCCTCAAGTGGATGACCTAAGGTTTATCAATCCGTGGGAGGCGTAGGATGAAGATGGTCTCTCTCAAACGACCCTGCAACCAAATACAAGAAATCTCTTGTGTCCCCAACACACCCAATACAATGGTAAATTGTATAGGTGCACTAGTTCGGCGAAGAGATGGTGATACAAGTGTAGTATGGATAGTAGATATAGGTTTTTGTAATCTGAAAATAAAAAAACAGCAAGGTAGCAAGTGATAAAACGGAGCACAAACGGTATTGCAATGCTTGAAAACAAGGCCTAGGGTTCATACTTTCACTAGTGCAATCTCTCAACAATGCTAACATAATTGGATCATATAACAATCCCTCAATGTGCGATAAAGAATCACACCAAAGTTCCTATTCACGGAGAACATAAGATAGAAATTGTTGTAGGGTACGAAACCACCTCAAAGTTATCTTTTCCGATCAATCTATTGAGCCATCCCTATAAGTGTCACGAACAGCTCTAGAGTTCGTACTAAAATAACACCATATGATACGCATCAACCAACTCTAATATCACCTAGATACTCCAATGTCACCACAAGTATCCATGAGTCAATTATACGATACGCATCAAACAACTTCAGATTCATAATATTCAATCCAACACAAAGAACTTCAAAGAGTGCCCCAAGATTTCTACCGGAGAAAGTAGGATGAAAACGTGCATCAACCCCTATGCATAGATTACCCCAATGTCACCTCAGGAATCCGTGAGTTGAGTGCCAAAACATACATCAAGTGAATCAATATAATACCCCATTGTCACCACGGGTATTCATATGCAAGACATACATCAAGTGTTCTCAAATCCATAAAAGTATTCAATCCGATAATAGTGAAACCACGAAGGTAAAAACTCAATTCATCACAAGATAGAGAGGGAGAAACACCATATGATCCAACTATATTAACAAAGCTCGCGGTACATCAAGATCGTGCCAAATCAAGAACACGAGAGAGAGATCAAACACATAGCTACTAGTACATACCCTCAGCCCCGAGGGTGAACTACTCCCTCCTCGTCATGGAGACCGCCGGGATGATGAAGATGGCCTCCAGTGTTGATTCCCCCCTCCGGCAGGGTGCCAGAACGGAGCTCCAGATGGGATCGCTTCAGAACAGAGGCTTGCGGCGGCGTAAAAACTTATCTAGGTTAACTTTCGGGGGTTCCTGAATATATATGATTTTTCAGCGTTGGAATCACGCAAAGAAGGGCCACAGGGGGCCCATGAGGCTCCAGGGCGCGCCTGGGGGGTGGCGCCCCCAGGTGGCTTGTGGGGCCCCTGTGGTTCTTCTGCTGCTCCCCCGAAGCTTCCTAGGTCTGTTTCCTTCCAGAAAAAATTGTCAAAAAGTTTCGCTGCATTTGGACTTCATTTGATATGGATTTTCTGGAAAACCAAAAACAAGCAGAAAACAGCAACTGGCACTGGGCACTAGGTCAATATGTTAGTCCATGAAAATCATATAAAATCCATATAAAAGTGCACCAAAATCATACAAAACTATAATAAACATGGCATGAATACTTTGTAAATTATAGATACGTTGGAGACGTATCACATCTTGTAATAACAAGAGCAACTGGGAATGAATGTGTGAATGGCAAGGATGTGTAGTTATCCACGGGGATTTATCGGTGGTAGGGAACTGCAAAAGCAGTGGGCACAAGGGTCTCGGAAAGCATTGAAGAGTATCTTCGGAATCTTCTGGTGAAGCAAGCGATCATCTGGAATGAGGGGCTCTTCGGGAGGAAGTAATTACGAGAACCTAGTGTTAGAGTTAGCAAAATCTTAACCCGAATAGAAGAGAGATCAGAATCCCAGAGTAAAGGAGAGGAATAAAAGATCCTAATCCCAGCCATTTGCGATTTGGGCCCGGAAGCCACACAACAATGTTAGTAAAATAGTTTTTCAAAGACTCGACTCAACTTCGGCCAAGGAGTTGGAAAGAGGCTTCCTACAGACAGTCGGCTCTGATACCAACTTGTGACGCCCCCGACTCGACCGTGCACTAATCATACACGCAAATGCACACGATCAAGATCAGAGATTCACGGGAAGATATCACAACACAACTCTAGACACAAATTAAAGTCATACAGCTTTATATTACAAGCCAGGCCACAAAGGCTTGAATACATAAGTCAGCAAAAGCAGCAATATCTGAGTACAGACATAACTAAACAAGTTTGCCTTAAGAAGGCTGAGCAAAACAACGACAACTAGATCAAAAAGGCGCAGGCCTCCTGCCTGGGAGCCTCCTATCTACTCCTGGTCGTCGGTCTCCACGTAGTAGTAGGCTTCGTCGGGGTAGTAGTAGTCGTCAGCGGGATCAGTTGACTCCGGGGGCTCCGTCATCTGATCGCAGCAATCGGGTAGGGGGAAAAAAGGTAGCAAAGCAACTGTGAGTACTCATCCAAAGTACTCGCAAGACTTACATCAGAACTATGATAAGTATGCATTGGTATCAAAGGGAAGGAGCTGTATCTGTGGACTATACTGCAGAAATGCCAGAATAGAGGGGAAAGCCTAGCCTATCGAAGACTAGCATCTTGCAGTGTCTTGCAGCAACAGAAGAGAGTAGAATAACATAACATGTAGTAACAAATATATGTTAGTAACACCCAGAGATCCTTCCTCAACACCCTGCGAGAAAGCGATCCCGGAGCCATCATATCAATTTAGTATCACAAGTATCCAGTTCTAGTTGTAGTAGATCGGGATACAACTCTGAGCGTCCTATTACCGTGGACACCATCTTACCCAACACGCTTGATTAACTCTGGCCGGACACACTTTTCCGGGTCATGCCCGGCCTCGGCTAATCGACTCATCGTAGCCCTACCTAGGCTCAGCAGAGAGGCCAGCACGCCGGTCTAAACCCTTAGCGCTCAGGGGTCTGGGCCCATCGCCCTTTGCACTCCTGCATGTTGCGTACGTGGGCGGGACCAGACCTAGCCCCTGTATACACACGCAGGCTGTCACAGTCCACCCGGGCGCGCGCCGCTCAATTGCTGACGTCTGAAGAACTTCGGAAGAAACATACGACGCCGAGTGCCCATACTTATTCCCGCGTGGTGGTCAGTGCGTAAAAGGCCAGAGGCCTACTCAGATCATATATCCAAACCCATTAGTGTGTTGGGAGCTCACGGAGACGATCAGTGATCCTGTCGCCCCGTCTCGCGGACTTACGGCAAGGGCCAGGCCCATCCCTCTCTAGGGCGGTCTCTGCCTGCCCGGCCGTGCCACGTAATTATCTCGCGGGTACCCTCCTGGTCACCCCGACTTATCCAGAGACTGTCAGGAACTCAGGTCCACCTCTACCGTGGTGGTACCGCCTGTCCCTTCAGTCCCGCAGTAACAGTAAACGGGGAACAGTGTAAGGTAACAGTGTGTCCGTAACATCAAGGGGGAAATCCAAGGAATCACCCTCGATGGATTCCCACTCGATGTAACCGTCAAGGTGAACTTGGAGGAATCACCCTCGATGGGTTCACACTTGAGGGGCTGCACGACAGAGGCATCATCGGAGGTGGTGAAAGAGGAATCACCCTCGGTAACCCACAACCGACTAGCTACGCTACAGAGATATCATCAGGAGTGAGGCAGGAGGTATCACCCTCGGCACTCGATAGTAGCTCTGCAGAGTTGTACAACTAAGGGGGTGTGCGGAGATGTGTCGGTCTCTGCACGTCGATCACAATGATCGAGTCATCGGTAGTAAAGCATGGCAACAAGGACAAGGATGTGGGGCCTCTGATAGATCACTAACCAGCCTATACTAAGCATATAGGACAACAACTATAGTATCAACAACAGGTTACAAAATCAGGCTATGCATCAGAATAGGAGCTATCGAACAACAGTAGCAAAATCTAATGCAAGCACGAGAGAGAAAGAATGGGCGTTATAGGAATGATCAAGGGGGTTTTGCTTGCCTGATTGCTCTGCAGACAGAAACGGATCCTCGACGGTGAAGTAGTCGATCACCGGATCAACATCGGTCTCGGAGACTACCGGAAAAGAAGTAGCGGAGGGGAAACAATAAATAACAGAGCAATCAAATGCATCACAGATGTATGTCACGGCAAAAAAGTGTTGGTGATATGCTCTAAGGCATTACTAGGCATTTTAATTGAAGAGGGAAAATATTCGGGAATATTTTCCCGACTCCAAACACTATTCATTTAGCGGCTCCGGTAGCAAATGTTCAACGTTTGTTATGTTAGAGGTGTGTGGCGGGTATGTGGATGGCATATTCGGATTCGTTATATTTTTCTGATCATTTTTCATATATATAAATTATTTTCATCCGAGTTACGGATTATTTTATATGAATTTCCGAACTTTTATGGATTTTCTAAAATTCCTGGAATTTTGTATTAAATTTTTAATCCGAATTGACCAAGTCAAATTGACTAGTCAAAAGGACAGGTGTGGCCCACATGTCATAGACTATTTACCTAATGATATAAATAAAACAAACCTAATTAAAAGGGGCCCACATGTCATAGGGTAGCAATTATCCTAATTATTAATTAGCCTAATTACACACTGATTAACCTAACTAACAAATTAGCCCCTAAACTAAATCTACCTAACACTAATTAACTTGAACAGGGCCGGTCCTACACACACTCACGCGCGCGCACACAGCACACACACTCACGCACACACACAGCTCACACAAAGCACACACACGGCCGCTCGGCCATGGCCATGGCCAGCGGTAGCAGCGGCGGGCAGCGGCGGGCAGGCATCAGCAGGCAGTGGCAGCACACAGCGGCAGCAGCAGTTAAGAGTAGCAGCAGCAGGAACGGCAGCAGCGCAGCCGCAAGCAGCAGGCAGCAGGAGCAGCAGCTACGCAGCAAGAAGAGGAGCAGAAGCAACGCAGCAGCAGCGAAGCATCAGCAGAAGCAGCGGCTAGGTAGCAGAGCAGAGCAGCAATGCAGCGGCAGTAACAGCACGCACGCACACGTACGCAGGAGCTCGGTCCACGGCGAACAACGGCGTAAAAAGGCACGGATCGAAGCCGAGGTCGAGGGGAATCGGATGAGAAGCTCACCGCGGAGCTCATAGACGTGGTCAGGAGGTGCAGGGGTGGCCGAACGCGATGAACTCGTCGACGGGAGGCGGCGGCCGTGGCGGGAAACCGGCTCGATGCCGAGCGTACGGTGCGACCCGGCTTGAATCAGCGGAGGTAGGCGAAGGAGTCAACGGTGGTGGAGCTCCTGGACATCCTAGCTCGGCGTGGGGACGACGATGGCCGCGAGGACGACAAGGCCATGGCAACGGCTATGGCTGCGCGCGATACAGACAAGAGGGCGAGCGAGGGAGAGGGGGAAGAAGGCTAGGGTTCGGCCGAGGGGAGAGAGGGGGCGGCCTTATCCACCCAGCAGGGCCAGCGGATGGCCGGCACGTGGCCGGGGAGCGGCCATGGCCACTAGATGGCTGCCACGCCTCTGTTCTGTACGGAGGAAGGGGATGACCCCAGTGGGCTGGGCCCTTGGCACTGTTGGACATAGAGCCCACTAGTACAGTACTAGCTAGGCCTTTTCTCTTTTTATTTCCTGTTAAACATTGCAACACTGCTTTCTATTTATTTTAGCTACCAAATGATTGTTGTTAACTATGAAACTTTGCACATAAATCAAGCACAATATTGTTAGGTGGCACAAAAAGTTTGGGGCCAAATGGAGTTGTCTAACCATTTTTAGAAAGTGAAAAGGCCAATTTAATTACTGTTGGACCACTAAATTAAATCCCAGGGGCATTTTGGGAATCCAAATGAGGTTGGTTTCATCAGGAAAAATACTTAGAGAATATTTCCAACCCAACAAACATTTTTGTTTGATAGTTTGAAGAATTAATAATTTGATTTGCATTTGAATTTGAATTTGAATTTGACTTGCATTTTTATCAAGTGGCAATTTGGCTTAGTAAAGCATGATGACATGGTATCATTAGCATGGGTTCACTGTAGTATGATTATCGGGGTGTTACATTAGCATGGGTTCACTGCCATTAAGGGTAAAACAACGGGGTTTAATCATATTGCTTGAGTTTATTCTGTCTACATAATGTCATCATACTTCATGCATTACTCTGTTTGTTATGAACTTAATACGTAGAGAGACAAGCATAGAAGCACTCTCAAAGTGGAGTAATAGTAGTAGATGCAGAATCGTTTCGGTCTAGTTGTCACGGACGTGATGCCTATATATATGATCATTGCCATGAATAACATCATAACTATGCACTTTTCTATCAATTGCCCAACAGTAATTTGTCTACCCACCATATGCTATGTTTCAAGAGAGAAGACTCTAGTGAAAACTATGGCCCCCGGGTCTACTTTAATCATATTACTAAAACCAAAAATACCTTGCTGCAATTTTTTTATTTTACTTTTCAATTTATATATATCTATTATTACCAGATTTAATCCTTGCAAGTAACGAGTTCAAGGGGATTGACAACCCTCTTGCCCGCTTTGGGTGCAAGTATTTGCTCTTTGTGTGTAGGTACTGCTTACTAGGAATTTGCTTGGTTCTCCTATTGGTTCGATAATCTTGCTTCTCACTGAGGGAAATATTATCCGCTACTATATTGCTTCACCCTTCCTCTTTGGAGAAAATCCCAACGCAGCTCACAAGTCGCAGCGGCGGCGGCGCATCCCGTAACCCTAGAGAGAGACGGGGGATTGAGCCCGAGCGAGACGGGATTTTAGAATTGGGCGTAGACACGTACATGAGGTGGCTTTTTTTCCCTATGCGTGGAGGTTTGTTTCGTGCGTGGCCGAGCAAGGCTTGTGGAGGAGCAAGCGTGGGCCGAGGCCCAATGCAGCGACATGCCCGGCCTAGGACGACGATTACGAAGAAAAATATGACGTGCGAAAAAAAACGAAGCATTTTTACACTTACCGTGGCATTGGTGGATACTTGTCAACTTTAGAGGTAATTACGTGACGGCGGACGGGCAGAAGCACTAATCCATTTATTAGTAGGTAATAGATATAGATATCGACTGGGCATTTATTGATTGATTGATTAGAGTCTGTTTCCTTTCAAAGTTGTTTGGCCGTCCGCGCGAATGGTGGCGGTTTTTCTTTTCTTTGAGATGAATTGTAGCGGCTTACCCGACGGTACACCGCGCGGGGAAACACAAATCATTGGCTGTTGCAATAATAAAGGCAACAGCTTCGTTTTTCTCCAATCCTGGCCCTTGCTAGTTCAAAAATAAAATAAAATTCCTAGCCCTTGCTGCGTTCTGACGGTCACGATTGGCAATATCCTCATATTCTAGAAACCCATCACAAACCCGCCAAATAGCTCTCTTATCCATGAGCAAATAACTTTGGAAGGTATATATGCATGACTAACCTGGCGTAATAATTTCCTGCTAAGTAATCCTGATTTAATTTCCTTCCAAATATGGTCGTCCCTACCTCAAATAGCTTTGGAAGGATATGCATGACTAACCTGGCGTAATAATTTCCTGCCAATCGGTCCTGGTTTAATTTCCTTCCAAATATGTTTGTCTCTGCCTCAATATATATGGACCACACTAAGGATCTGCTGATTTAGACGAAAACACAATCAAATGGCACCAAAACTTGTACTAGCAACATCTAAATGGAGAAGTGCACCATGCGCCTCCAGGCACTAGCGCTCATTGTTCTGGTATGCCTCGCTACTCACGCACAATGTAAGTGGTACATAAGCAACAAGTTTCCTCCCGTGTCCCTTGCTGTATTTTTGCGTGGTTCATTCCTTCACTATAGGTAGTAAGGACATTGATGGATAATAAATCCCTAATGAGCGCTAATAGTATTACTATTCATCTTAACAATTTTGCAGGCAATGCCATAGAGACGCGTAACGATAAAGGTTATGGGTGCTACAAGCTTACCACTATCCCAGCCTGCAATCCAGACAAAACTCGATGTTATTGTTGCACAGGGAACTGGACTTGCTATAAAACAAGGGATGAATGCAAAACCCGCTGTGTTCCTCCACCTTTTGGCTTAAACGAGGCAGCGGCACCCTCCTCCTCCTCCTCTTCTGTACTTCCATAAAAATGAACTAGATCATTGATGGCGCGCGTTGCCGCGCCCGTTCATTTTGAAAGTAGAATGATAGGAATTGTTGTAAATATATTAAGGCAAAAGCTACGTGCACCGAGCTGCCCTTTTTTTTATGTGAAGGCAAAAGCTAAACAAAACCAAAATGTGAACTACGGGAAACTAAAATTTGGTGAAATAAGTTGTTTCAAGCATGTTTCCCTTTTGTTTTGATATGAGAGATACTCTAATCAGTAGTAAGTAGAAATTGAAAAGGAGAAAATATGTTTTGTTCACAATAACAAGAATTGAAATTGCCCCAGCATCTGAACTCTTTTGTGTCAGCTTATATACATGATAATATACTTATTAAATATCTCCACGAGCCTACCTCTAGAGCATCGGTTCAAAGCACGAGCTACTTCTCCGTCGAATAACACAACAGTTGTAGTTGATATTATAATTGATAGATCACTTTGAAGTTACAATGCAAAGAAGAGGATCCTCCATAGTTGGTAGTATTTAGCAGTGATCATCACATGAAGACATTCTAAAGCTGCATAAAATGTGCACATGAATCTACAACATGTTGCGATTTGGAGAGGGGCATGTGCTGCATAACCTGAATATTAGGATATACTCATGTGAAAGGATCCTAGATTTTCGTCCTCAAGGCTACTGATTCCAAAATCCTTTTTTATAATTCTTCAGCCCCTGTTAATAAGAACAATATTATTTTCAGGTCAGATTGATAAACGAAATATAAAGAGTATCAAAAGATAATGGATATCAATTATTTGTTATCATCCTACCTTTAAGAGTTTGAGTGCCGGTTGCGGATCAGCCTTCTCATACTGTTAGTTACAATGTCGAGAACATGATAAACACAGAATATTACAATTAAGCGAGATGTTAGTAGGTTGCACAATTATAAAACTAAGAAATCTAGCAATCACCAATGCTCGAATGTGAGAAATCTTCTCTTTGGTACTCTTACGTGAAATTGGATCACATGGTTTAGAGAGAGATAATTAATCTATCTGATGATGGTGTCATGGTGATATATACAGTAACATGGATTTAAGATGTTGATAAGAATCTCGTATATTGTGCAATATAATGGACTAATTCCAGCATATATAGTCACTGTTTGCATTTTACTGTCAGAAAAAAAATCCATTGGTTTGCTTTTAGTTGCTTAATCTGAAGAGAAGAGGGGAAGAAAAAGGTAGGAAAACTGCAAATGGAAATACAAAAGGTACATGAAAAACACTACCTAGAGGTCAAATGAAATAAATTTTGGATTGCAAAGTAAGGAATCCAACATCACGTACTTGCACTGGAAATAAGTTGCTGCATACGCTGCTGGAATCAAGTCATTGTTCTGTTGGTACCTTATCACCCCATTGAAACTGAAGAGATGGTATAGAAGGATGTTATTTGACTTAAGAATGTTGAATGAATTTGGGATTATATAATATACCTGATTGGCTTCAGATTTATAACATCAATATATTGTATCTATAACAGATTTGCAACCTGTCAAGTAGATGGTTAAAAAGCTTTCTCCTTGGTCACTCAGGATTTCCTTCTCTGAAAGCATATAAGCATGAAATACAAAGTCATTGCGCCACATATTAGTTCATACAAATGCAAACCAAGAGAAGTCAACTCACATGGACGGTGTCCGTTTGTAGGAGTTTGCAGGAGATCTGGCCTAGCGACACAATGTGATGCACCATGGCATGCCATTTCTGAAGTGAACAACAATTTAATCCCTGCCTGATCAGCAAAATGGAAAATAAATAAACATATAAGAAGAAGACAATTTACAGAAATTTATGATAAAGAAATTTTCTGTCGAGATTTAATTATGAGAAAAGGTGCTATGGCCCGCCTTGAAAAGAAGTGAAAGGGATCACAAAATATAAAAATGGAATCAACAAAGTAATGAGCATATATGGGAATTTAATTTGGATTGAAGGGATTTCAAATGGCATACCATGAGAAGAAAATGGTCCGATGGATACAATTCCTAACCAAGAGCAGATTGTTGAAATCCTGCGGAAGCAAATCGGAAAATAAATTTTGAAGGCACCAAACATATCTTATAGGGGGTGACCAAGCGAATGATAAGGATACACTTTAAACTGGACATGTTCGTACGAATGTGAAATGTGGTTTCTAGTCACCAACGACAAGCTAGCAACATGAAGAAATAACGAAACAGATTAAGGCAAGTAAAATACTTTGGAGTCATCACCTTAGTTTCATAGAAGTATGTATTGAAGCGGGGATTTGAATTAAACATCAGTACAAATGAGGATTTAGGACTAAAAAATATTAGGTTTAAAGGGGAGAGTTGGATCAATAGATCTAATATATTTAGTACTACTAACAAGTGTAGAATCTAGGTACACACATATTAATCTGGGGATTTTGGCTCAGCACACAGAATAGCAATTTTGGTTCCATATAATATGTAGATAAAGTAAAAGGAGGCAAAGGTACTGGAAGGGAAAGAAATCACCTGCAATGCAAGAACAACAGACCAAAATCAGATGCGAATTAGGAATTTAGGCATTGATCGATGTGCAAATTAAAGGAATAGCACGAGGGCAGAGGAGGGGGGGGGGGGGGGGGGTCAGGATATGCTGAACTGTAGCAGGTGACACGGTCAAACAAATTATTTTATTGCATAACCGTTGCACAAATCAACAAAGAAGAGTGCCCATCGGCAGTAGCACATAATGAAAAACAAACATACTGTTTCTAAGGAGAACTTACGGATTGATCTGAGAAGAAGTGCCACCGGATGTGAGCACACTATCAACGTCAACCGGCATGACTGATCGCCGCGCACCCCCAACAAACAACAGCACCCACCTGCATTACAGGAAGGGAGAGGAGAAGCGATCGATTGAGACCAATGGATCAGGACGTGAGACCCCACATAAGACAAAGGGACGAACTGTAGGAAAGGAACCATCTCGAGGGAGGGTGAAAGGCTGAAAGAACGGCGGCCTCTGATGGCAGCTCTCCTAGGGACGCTGGTTCTAGCGGCGCCACCGCAAGGCCAGCTGGCAAATCACGGTCGGCTCCGCGAAGATGGCGCCGCCGCTTCCACCCAGCTTCGGCCGCCACACGAGGGTTTGCTCACGAAAGGAAGGAGGAGCGACGCAGCGGTTTAACACCAGACGGGGAGTGGTACAGCAGAAAGCCCGCTGGGCCCAATTTAACACCAGACGCTCAAAATTGTCATCTCTACTCCTAACGGAGGAGTTGGTGGGATTGCCTCACCGGTTTATTTTCGTCCGGTTTATTTTCGTCCGATTTATTTTCGTCTGGTTTAGTTCCGTCTCACCTTCCATCATCATATCCTCACGGTGATTTTTTCACCCTCCCAATAAAAACTTTCTTAACATTTGCAAACTTTCCTAACCAGGCACGTCACAAACGGGCAGGTACTGATATCACGTTACAAACAATAAAACCCCATTTTCATGAAAATCAATTCAAAATCCTAACTTTCCTAACACATCGATTCTTACCTTTCCTAATCTCTACTCAGTTGGTAGGTGGTATGGTCGCTTCATACTCCCAAACCTCGATCGAACCCAGGCTCCCCCACGATTCTCCACGATTCCGCACGCAAAAAAAAAAAACAGGCAAGAAAAACCAGCGTGACCGAAACCTACGAACCTCTGCCCCTCTCCCCCTCCTCCCCAGCCGCGAAGCGAAACCGGCCGGCCGCCGCCCGTCGCGTGCGCCTAGGGTTCTCGATGGAGCCCGCGGCCTCCACGTCGTCGGCGAATAGGCGAAGGGCGGCCTCGGAGGTCCTGGAGCTGCGGCTGCGGCGGAGGATGCTCGAGACCGTACTGGAGCAGTGCGGTGATCCGGACGACGATGAGGAGTGGGAGGACGGGAATCCGGGCTAGGGGCGGACGGCTAGGCGGCGACATCAGCGACGGGGAGGGGCCGCCCCCGGCGCCGGAGGCGGAGCCGTCCGACGCCGACAACGAGACGGATAGGTAGGAAGATCTCCCATCCTGTGAATCTCCTACTTTTTTTTTGAGATTTTTTTTTTGAGAATGTGCATCGCCTACCTTGTCGCACTGCCATCACGGAGACGCCGCCGCCGGCGAGGGGGAGGAGGGCGTCCGGATCCGCTCCCATCGCCGCTATCTGGGGCCGAAACGGGAGGAGCAGAGATCTTCGTAGTGGTCTGGGTGGCAACGAGGAAGGAGCAGATGGGTTATGCATCCAGCGATGGCGCGGCCGCCGATCCTCTCCATCATACTGCCGACCGACGCGGGGCATCCTCAACATACAGTCCCACACCGTCCAGGTGTCGCATCGCACTCTCTCCTCTATCCATCTGCCATGATCTTGCTTCGCAACTTGCATCCACGAGCAATTGGTGGCTATATTTTATTGCGTCGGGAGCAAGAATGCGTTTTACTGTTCTTGCCAACGAATTATATGCGCCAGTGTATATTGTGCAGAGTTCCCTCTCTTCAGATTGTGTAGAGGAGCTCAGACCAATTATTAGAATTTAAATTTCATGTCTACTCCAATACACATCAAATTATTAGCTTTTATGTGTGCACACTGTATATTCTGTAGTCTGCACACATCTCAGAAACTTTCGGGTGCATGTTTACTACTCCCTCTGTAAAAAAATATAAGAGCGTTTATCTAAAAGCTTCCTTCCATGTACTTTTGGCATAGCTTAGATTGTTGTTGTCACCTCTCCTTGGGAATTAGGGGATGTCCTACAGGTCAAAGCATTTCTGGTCTGATCCTAATCTGCTGTGTTTTGGAGCTTATGAATTTCTTAAAATTCGTTTACTTAAGAATGCAATCTTCCGGTGTTCACTGAATATAACGTGTTGTCTTTTGCATACTTTTGGTAGTTTCAGTAAGATTGATCACATAGATGGTTCTACATGGATAGAGATATCCACTTAGTGCACATTGTGCTAATAGTTTTGCCTTATAGGACACTACCTATGGTAATTGTTTTGCCATATAGCACACTACCTATGCTTAAATAGTTCTGTAGACATTTGAAGCCTTGGCTGAAAATGTTCAATCTACAAGGTGCATGATGAAGGATATGGAAGTTGTAGCAAAAGGACTTTCTGATGCTTCCAATGATTTAAGCTACTATAGGAAAATCATTTGTTGGATTTTTGGATCAGCCAAAGCATCAGTTCAGTGTGATGCCTTTCCAGGTGTTTACCTAATGATGAATGTGTTGTTAGTTGACTCATTCAATGCTAATTTTATGCACTGACAAGTGAAAAATATCAGTCTTAGGCAAAGGCGAGGCCAACATTATTACTACGCTGCCAGCATCATCAATTGGGTGCTGGTATTGCAGTCATATATATTACTATATATTTCCTCTACTATTTCACTGTATGATACCTTTAAATCTCTTGGATATCTGAAAGAACAAAAAAAAAATAAAGCTGAATTCCTTATTTCCTGCAGTATTCTGATTTCCTAGAATCTGATGTGGGCACTACTTGCATAGGAAAATGTGACCTTTTCAATGGAGAATGGCTACCAAATCCCTCTGGCCCAGTCAAGCTGTCGTTTTAATAAAGATAACCAGAACTGCATGAGAATGGTAGATAAGACACCGGATATCTTCACTGGAAACCTAATAAGCGTGATCTGCCCCATTTGATGAAGTTAGATTTCTAGCTGCTATGAGGAGCAAAGCATGGGACTAATCAGTAACTTCATTCTTCGTAGCCAAGTTCAGTCATTGATTTGCATTTTGTCTAAGGCAAATAATACAGCATTACGTGACTCCTCCTTTTAATTCTCCTTTTCTCATACTGAAGTGTTGTTGTTAATGCTCACTTTGAAGCACCATGTCTGTATCTGCATTTACTTATTGTTTATGTTCAAATGCCCTCAAAATAGCATTAAGATGTCCTTAGAAAGGGTTCATGTGGTCCCCGTGATTATGCCTTTTGAGAAAGGGTTGAGAGTAGGTCATGTGCTTCAGATGACTGAATGTCCAGTAATATCATCAACCTTCAGCGAGCAGCGACTCTAAACTACATCGCCTCAAACGGTCTAGGATAGATTGATGTGTCCTTTCATGTGCTTTGTGAGCTGAATTTCCGTTGGTCTCGACCCAGCATGTATCTTCACTTCCAGTTGTCGAACTGTAGACTATGAAACTGAGAAAGATGTGAGGCTTTTGATAGGTCAGGTGTTTTTACTAAAATGTTTGATTCTAAAAAAATGTCCAGCAATATATGGGTTGTTTGCTAGCTAAGGGATCATTTACAAGGATTTGGAGAGGGGAGTTAGATTGTGCCTTGCTAGAGCTAGACAAATCGATAAAGATTATTGGGAAGGCTCTTTGCAAGCATAAAGTGAATCTTTGGCAGTTTACTTCTTAATATAGTTTGGCAAGTACAGTGTTTCTATTTCTGAAAATTATATCGTCAATGTAGATTATCTCCGATGAAAAATATATTATCTGTCAGCCACGGATTCAGATATGTTAATACGGGCAAAGGAAAGTCAAAATATTTCATCTCAGGGAAATATTATGAAATTAGTGAAGCTCTATAGTATTTACTGGACTGATCGTGACACTGCTCATATTGTTTGGTACTTTACTATCTGAAATACTTCTTTTAATCATGAGCTGAGCTGATGATAGGCTGCAGGCACGCGCCCCGTCCTTCTCTTGTTCAATGTTCGGCGGATGCACGACGTTTGTAGAGGAAACAAGCATGAACGACCAGGTGAACTTCTTCTGACCCTTTTCTCCCCTTCTAATCACTCCTCCCATTTCCTCTATTCTTCCCAGCCATCTCCTTTTCTATCGCCATATCGATCTCTAAACTCTCTTCATCTTTTTTTCTTCCTCTTCATCCAATTGTTGTGTTCAAAGCATGCATGTCATAGAGCATCACTTCCAAACTATTAGACGTGATGGACGAAAGAAGAGGATTAATGGTTATCATTATCATTTTGCTTGATCCTATTTGCCATATTTCCCCTCAAAGGAACTATTTTGCCACATTAAAAAGCTACAAATATTGCTGTCATAAGGATATGCATGATGATATTGTACCCTATTTTCCATATTTCCCCTCAAAGGAACTATTCTGCCACATTAAAAAGCTACAAATATTGCTGTCATAAGGATATGCATGATGATATTGTACATTTACTATTTACATATACAACTGCCTGACTGGGAAAGGGATATTAATATGTCTAGAAAGTGATTAACCTGTTAATTATGTGTACTCTGCCGTCATAGAGATTTGTCTGCATGATTTTTGTGGCTGCAATATTGTTTCATGCTGCACAACTTATTATCACGTAATAAAATACACACTATATCTTATTTTTGCAGGAATGGAAACCACTTCAAGCAGATGAGGTGAGGTTTTGTATCTATTTTATAAGATTCTATATATTTTTCTTGCATTTTGTGTTTATAATCTTCTATATCCTTTCTTGAACTTACTGGTAGGTTTACAAGAAAATGTTTACACAGATGAAAATAAATTTAACTGTTTCAATAAGATAGCATGGTCCATGGGTTTTGGTGAACCAGATATTTCTTTAATATCATTGCATTTAGTTTTGAATGGTATATGGTATTTAGTACTCCCTTTTATCCACGTTACTTCGTCTCAGTTGCACACAAATCTGTTGTACGTCCTACAAAAATGCGAAGGGGAAGTATGTTGTTAGGTGCACTCTCATGATAAAGATTTCTTTAAAAACGCGAAGGGTGATTCGGTCAGATAGGGATCAAAAACTGGTTACTGCTATTTCCTTCTATCTATCTGGGTGGTAATTCAGAATTTATCTTATGAAAATGAATGTTTGTGATATGTTAGTAATCTAACACTTTGTAAAACAATACATGCAGGTTCATGCAATAGCTCTGATTTATTAGAGTAGTTATCCCAAGTTCCAAGGGACAAGAACAAGATAATGGAGCTCAAGGAGTATTCAATGAAGAGGCAAGCTGGCAAAAGAACTCAAAGCCCTCTACCCTTGGAAGTAATTTCTACGTAAATTGCATTTTTTTTATTATAAGATTGTAATTATCGAATGTGCGAATCTGTGTGAAATTGAGAGCATAACAGAACCCTGAAAAGGCCCGCTTATTCTTGCACTTTTAATAGAGCTGCACTGTATATGAAATTCAAACTCTTTTTAAACTCGACAACGATATTCTTGATGAGAGCGTAACAAAACCCTGAAAAGGCCCGCTTATTCTTGAATTACACATGTGAGTAGGCGTTGGTGTCCTTTTTCTTTGTTAAATCGTCCATCTCAACGTTGTTATTTGTTATTTCTACTCACATTAACATGGTGAGTGGTTATTGGAGCAGCTTTCATATTTGTTTGATATCTTTAATATTACTTGCTAAAACATGTCACTGTGCGTAAATGTGTTGTTTTGTGGCAACGCACGGGTCCGCCGCCGCTGCACTGCCTCTGAACTTGGTGGAGACGCGGAAGGACAGTTGTGGCGTTGTGAAGACCTTGACGGCTTAACGCCTGCTGCCATGACCACGACCACTGCATCAGTAAGATAGGCCCTAAAGGCATCTCCAATGCGGGCCCACAAAATGGACACACTATTTATCCGCGGACTGGTTCGTGGACACGGATCAAAATAATAATCTTCATGAATGAAAATATTCAAATGCGACAGTAGTTCTACTATAAATATTATAATCCAATTAAATTTTGAAATAAAATAGTTCCAACATAAATTCAACCTGCAAGATGGAACATCCGTGTCACAAATTTGAAGTCTAATTCATAATACACTTCGGGAGAAAAAGACGAATTCGACTCTGATAGTACACAACATTAGTTGGGCTTTAAATTTTGCCCATTACCACTGTCAATACTACTTTTGTTTTTGGACCTTGACATTAGTTGAGATTCAAAAGGTACTTGATTTTTGTGATATTACCGGTTCATGTTGTGCCCATCTGTAGACATTTTCTCAATTTTTTTTGAAAACATTTGTATGTACAAGCCGAATCCAGGTGCGGTACAAGCCCTGTGCACTATATACTTACCAAGGGAGATGTGTTGTTGGTTGAAAAATGGCAGCAGTTAACAGCTTGGGCCTAATATTTGACACGAACTTAAACCATTTGCAGTGTTATTTTCAGGCTGATTATTGCTATGGAGAATGGAACATCCATGCTATTGATAAAGAACAATCTCACAAAATTGGATCTATCTTCTTGTGCTATTATTGCTGAAATTAAGAGGCGCACTATAAGTCTAAGGAATTGTCAAGCTTTGTGTACCTTATAATAGTGACACCCATGGATGCGCGAAGTTGAGTGATACTAATACTACTTAATCGTGGATGACATATATCCAGTTAGCGAACGATTTGGTTGGTTAAGGAGACACAAAGACTACCGAGAAGGAAACAAGTGAAAGAGAGTCTTTATTTGTCGCTGTATGATGGAAATCAGATGCCACCTTGCTTAACGCATATTTCTGAATTAAAAGAATAATTTGATCAATGTTTCTATATTTTTATTATTACGCGGCAACGCACGGACATTCGGCTTTTGCCCGTAGCAACGCACGGGCATTTTACTAGTCAGAGTAGCGGCCCGGTACCGTTAGCGCTCCTTCTTAGTGATCTGTGCAAGCGGACGTGGGATTAAGGGCTAATCTGATGGCCGCAAACGACTCAAAGTGAAGATCGAACGGCTACAAAGGTTAATGACCTGAAAGGGCAGGAAAAATGCTCAGTTATAATGTATCTAAATTATTATGAGAAAAGACTCTTTCACGAGCGCACGTCCCAACGCGCGATGGACTCCTGGCGCCTGATTTTGCGTGGAGTTATTACTCCTAATCATTATCCCCCTGAGGTCCGGATAGATTTCCCTCTTAATCCCGATTTTATGTGGGGTATTCCGCTCTAATCCCCCCCCCCCCCCCCCCCCCCCCCCCACCACCATATTTTAAGGGGTGGCTGCATGCATCGCGTTGTTGTTTCATGGGACCGATACCTCTGTTCACGTTTTGCATGTGAAGGGAAAAAAAGGAAAGGATAAAAAGGAAACAACACATATAAGCAGCTCAATCTGAAATCTTACGCCGGTCGGAAACCGAGCGAATTAGCGGCGCCCATTATTATGTTGTATCTGGAATAATGTGATAGTTAATGTGTATTTACAATAGTACCTGCTTTTGAGTACAACCTAGCCCTGCTCCCGCCGGCGGCCACTCCGGCCACCTGCTCGCGCCGGCTGCCACTCCCCATGGCACCCCCCACCTCCCCCTAGTCCCCGGCCGCGGCCGGCCGCCCCCGTGAGCGCCGCTGGCTCGAGTCGAGCCCGTCTTCGCCTGGTTCCCACCACGGTGCGCGCTCTTACCGCCTAGCCCTGTGCTCGCCGCCGGCCACCCAGGCCCCCCCCCCCCCCCCCCCCCGCCTGAGCCCCGGCACTTGACTCCCGCCGTGCGCCCTGCTCCCCCTCCCCCCCCCCCTCCACTTGGGTAGGATTGCACCCCACTTGGGTAGCCAATCTTGTGGTTGTGCGAAAGGCCATCGGGAAGTTGCGTCAGTGCATTGACTTCACGGATCTGAATAAGGCCTGCCCTAAGGATCCGTTCCCACTTCCTAGGATTGACCAGATTGTGGATTCCACTGCCGGGTGTGATCTATTGTCTTTTCTGGATGCGTATTCAGGATATCACCAGATCCTGATGTCTTGGGAAGATGAAGAAAAAACTGCGTTCATCACTCCATGTGGCACGTACTGCTATGTGTGCATGCCTTTCAGATTGAAGAACGCAAGATCAACATTCTAGAGTGCTGTTCAGATTGGGTTTGGCCCCCAGTCAAGACCAAATGCCAATCAACGCTCATTTAAGATCTGGAAGAAACGTTTACTAATCTGCGCAAGATGAAGCTCAAGCTCAATCTTGAAAAGTGTGTTTTTGGTGTGCCATCTGGGAAGCTTCTTGGATTCTTCGTGTCACATCGGGAATTGACGCTAACGCAGATAAGATCGAAGCTATTAACCAGATACAAGCGCCAAAACGCGTAAAGGATGTTAATGTTAAACGGTCGTCTTGCCGCTCTTGGGAGGTTCATACAAAACTTGCTGAGTGGGCGTTGCCATTTTTCAAGGTTTTGAAGAAAGCTGCCCCCCTGGAATGGACTCCCGAAACAGAAGCAGCGCTTCAAGATTTAAAGAGATACCTCACTTGTCCTCCAATACTAGTCGCACCAAAGCCGAAAGAGCGTCTGCTCTTGTATATAGCTGCTACTAATCAAGTGGTGAGCTCTGCACTAGTGGTAGAGCGAGAAGAGGATGGCATTACATATATGGATCGTTAAATGATAAATTTCTATGTTCACTTATGGAAAAACATGACCGTGTTAGATCATTCTCCAAATATGCTGCATTGTCTCAAATATCCATTGTATACAACTCTTAGCAGACAATGCATTGGGTGGTTGCCTCTAAAATATTGCCATCTCTAAGAGTGAATGCATGGGGAGTGGCATTACCAACGCTAAAAAGTATGCAAATCTCCTCAGTTTATTAAGGCAAAATAAATAAATAAAGAATAATATTTGGTACAAAATAAATGAATGAGTAATTAATGACGGTATTTGGTACAAAATAAATGCACATGTAATAAAGTTTAATGCAGAAAATAAACGAGTATGTAACAACATTATACATACCCTTATCTCACAAAAAATACTTCACAAAGATAATGCTCGATATAGATTATATTTGTACTTCACTGTTTGGAATAAGTCTCAATGAAAGAATGAGCATATGAAATATTAAATGGCTGGTGGAAAGAAATAAAACTAATTGTATATATATTTTTTAACACAGTACAATCGAAGTATTATAAACTACATACGCATGTTGTTGACGTCATGTTAGGTCTGGGCGACTCAGGGGCAACGCCCCAGCCGCCGCCGTCGCCGTCGCCGTCGCCGCCGCCGCCTGACCATCGTCGAGCGGCTGTCGGTAATGTTGCCGTGTGCACCCAGCGGGTGTACTATGGCCCTGTTGTGGCCCTGTCCGCCCCCTTGCTGCCGAGGCCCTGTGCTCGAGGCGGCCATGCATTGATCGAGATCGGAAAGGAAGTTGAGAAGAGACCTGAGGATGCACAACGGGAGGAGTCCGGCTACGGCACTAACCCTAAACCATGCGCCAAGGAAACGGCTGGAGAGGTGGACGCTTACTCAAGGGACCCAAGATTGATTCCACGACCTCACCCAAAAGCATGTGATTCGCCAGATAGGGCTATCGGTCTAAACCAGCACCCGGCAGAGGCGATGGAGACGAAGGCGATGGTATCTCCGGTGCTACCTGTGGTGATCACGTCAGGGTCCGCTGTGGTGAACCCGGACGTCGGTGGGGGCGATCAAGGGGCTCCCCTAGCGGATGCCTCCCGCCCGAAGCCGTCTGATGGAGAACCTACAACACTCGCGATGGAGATCCCAGGCGCGCTGGCCGTCGTCGTTGCTCAACAAAGGCCGGCTGCGGCGTCGCCGTCTATGCAGTATCGAGGAGATGGCAGTCAGCGCCAAGAGGACTCTGATGTGAAGGAGGATCATGTGACCTTTACACCTGTACCAACCCTGAATAATCTGTACCAAGTGAATGTGGCAGCAGGCCCCAGCTTCATAAAGGATGATCTAGGCTGTTGCTTGTTTGAACCAAAGAGCTCCGACATGCTGCCCATGTTCAAAGCTTTGGATTCAGACGCACGGGATGCCAACATGGAAGAATCTGAGAGGGGAATTTGACCTTAGGGAAGAGGCTGGCAGGAGAACAGTACACTATTGGTAATGTGACGGCTGGTGAGAGCTTGGTACTTGATCCTTTTGGCAGGCAAACCGAGCAGGAGATGCAGCAAATTGGAGGAACACCAAAGAGGCAGAAACCGAACAGCAAGGGGGAGTCAGCGCCAGACGCTGACATGGGAGACGGAACCAAGGACAACAACCACACGGAGGCACCCAGCCCAGGGGCCGCTGGTCTACTGACGGGGACACGTGTAGTGCCCCGTCGGGAGCAATGAATTGCCTAAGCTGGAACTGTCGGGGGGTGGCCAACAAACCGACAGTTCGTGACTTGGTTGGCATGGTGAAAGCAACAAAAGCAAAGTTAGTTTTTCTATGTGAAACTAGACAAAGTTCAGATAAAGTTAAGCGTTTGCGTGGTAGATTAGGCTTGAGAGGCTTCTCTGGAGTGAGTAGTGATGGTTTAAGTGGAGGGCTTTCCCTCTTTTGGTGTGAAAGCTTGAATGTGGAAATTCAGTCTTCCAACGATAGATACATTGATGCATATGTGCGACTCTCTGAGTATGACCCTTTGTGGCGGCTGACCTGTGTGTATGGGGAACCGAGAACGGAAAATAGACACCAAATGTGGACACTTATGAAAGATCTCAAACAAACCTCGGATCTCCCTTGGTGTGTCATAGGAGATTTCAATGAGGCTATGTGGTCATTCGAGCACTTTTCTGTCATAGCCCGGAATGAAGGCCAGATGCTTGCCTTCAGAGATACGTTGGAGGTATGTGAACTTGTGGATTTGGGTTTTTCTGGCTTACCGTTTACATATGATAATAAACAGAAGGGCAGGAAGAATGTCCGTGTGAGACTGGATAGAGCGGTGGCAGATAACAGATGGCGGGATATCTTTGCTGAAGCACGTGTGGTACACAATGTTTCACCTTGTTCTGATCATATTCCACTCGTTCTACAGTGCTTCAAAGAAGAGACCACCCACATCCGTAGCAATTTTCGAAGGTACGAAGCATTCTGGGAGCGGGATACTACTTTACCAGAGAGAGTTGCGGCTGTCTGGGAACAGGTAGGTCGAAGCTTTAGCTTGGGAGATGTGCAGGCAGGGTTGTCAAAGCTCATGTTTGAGCTGCATGCATGGAGTAAAAAGAGGTTTGGCAACATTACTAAAGGACTAGAAAAATCTAGGACCCGGCTGGAAGAGTTGATGCAAATGAACGCAGACCGCAATGAAATACGTAAAGTCTCTGATCATATGCAGGAATTATTGTATCGTGAGGAGATGCTATGGATGCAGCGCAGCCGGATTGACTGGCTTCGAGAGGGCGACCGCAATACAAATTTCTTCCAGAGGCGAGCTATTTGGCGAGCAAGGAAAAATAAGGTAAAAAAGGCTGATAGATGATGTGGGTGGCAGCCATGGAGATCTTGCGGTCATGGGTAACATGGTTAACTATTATTTTAAAACTCTTTTCACACGTGATGATACACTTGACCAGCAACCCTTACTTGCTTTGTTTGAAGAAAAAGTGACACCTGCAATGAATGATAGCCTCTGTGCTGATTTTACTGAGAAGGAAATATCTGACAGCTTGTTTCAAATGGGACCTTTGAAAGCACCAGGGAAGGATGGATACCCAGCTCGATTCTTTCAAAGAAATTGGGCAGTGATGAAGGAAGATATTGTCAGGGCCGTCCAGGAGTTTTTTAGGACAGGTCACATGCCGGAGGGAGTAAATGAAACGGTAATTGTGCTCATTCCCAAAGTTGATGACCCAGTACGACTTACTGATTTTAGACCCATAAGTCTCTGTAATGTCATCTACAAGATTGTTGCAAAGTGTTTGGTGAACAGATTACGTCCACTGCTAGATGAGATTATTTCACCATACCAGAGTGCCTTTGTGCCGGGGCGTTTGATCACAGATAATGCGTTACTTGCCTTTGAGTGTCTGCATTTTATTCAGCATGAGAAAAATCCGGATCGCAGTTTTTGTGCATACAAATTGGATCTTTCAAAGGCCTATGACAGGGTGGACTGGGGGTTCTTGGAGCAAGCGATGAACAAGTTGGGCTTTTCTCACCGGTGGGTACAGTGGATAATGTCATGCGTTACCTCGGTGAAATATTCTGTCAAATTTAATGGAGCCATCTTGGATTCGTTTGCACCGACGCGTGGTCTTCGGCAAGGTGACCCCCTGTCTCCCTTCCTTTTCCTCTTTGTGGCTGATGGTCTGTCTGCACTGTTGAGACAGGGAGTAGAGTCACAGGCGTTCCATCCAGTCAAGATTTGCAGCAGAGCACCCGGAATATCACACCTCCTTTTTGCTGATGATACTTTGTTGTTCTTCAAGGCTAATGCTAATCAGTCTCTCCATGTGAAAGAGGCCCTTCATAGGTATGCTAGAGCCACTGGTCAGCTCATAAATCCTCAGAAATGCTCTATTCAGTTTGGGGATAGTTGTCCCGTGGCGGTACAGAATGAAGTCAAACAGGTGCTTGAAGTTCAGAACTCTGAATTTGAAGGAAAATATTTAGGGCTACCCACCCCGGATGGTCGTATGCACAAAGGAAAATTCCAGATGTTGCAGGCAAGTTTGACTAAAAGAATCATGGCGTGGGGTGACACACTCTCGCAGGCAGGAAAGGAAACATTAATCAAGTCGGTTCTGCAGGCCATCCCTACATATATTATGGGGGTGTTTAAGTTACCTTTTTCCGTGTGTGATGATCTCACACGACTAGTACGGAATTTCTGGTGGGGATCAAAACAAGGGCAAAGAAAGACTCATTGGCTTGCATGGGAGAAATTGATTGAGCCAAAAGGGAAGGGAGGCATTGGTTTTCGAGATTTTCGTCTATTTAATCAAGCTCTACTAGCAAGACAAGCGTGGCGCCTGCTGATCAAGCCGGAGTCCTTGTGTGCACAGGTGCTAAAAGCAAGATATTACCCTAACGGCTCTCTTGAGGACATAGTTTTTTCAGGTAACGCTTCACCGACGTGGCACGCCATTCAACATGGACTCGAGCTGCTAAAAAAAGAGCTCATATGGCGAGTGGGGAACGGCGAGCAGATCCGTGTCTGGCGAGACCCATGGATCCCACGCCCCACGTTGTACAGGCCGATTACTCCTCGGGGCACCTGCCGGATACGGCGGGTGTCCGAACTCCTTGATGACAACGGCCGATGGCGTGTGGAGCTGCTACGACAACATTTCTCTGCACCGGACATGGAGTGTATTTTGGCGATCAAAGCCAGTCCACGGAGGCTGGAGGACGTCCTTGCATGGGCTCCGGACTCACGTGGTATATTCAGCGTACGCAGCGCCTACAAGACCGCTCTGGAGGAGCAGACCAGCACCTCCGCGTGCGCCACGAGCAGGGCACTGGACGGCACTCGTGCCGTCTGGAAGGCAGTGTGGGGGTGCCCTACTCCCCCGAAGGTACGAGTCTTTGCATGGAGGGTTGCGACAAATTCTTTGGCTACACTTGACAATAAATGTAAACGTACACTTGAGGTGTCTGACACATGTGTCCTATGTGGGCTGGAACGCGAGGACTCTTTCCACGCCCTGTGCAGCTGCCCACGGGCGAGGTGTTTATGGAGAGCGATGGCGCAAACATGGAGCATGCCCAAGCTAGAATCCATCATCAACACAGGTCCCGAGTGGATCATTCATTTGCTCGATAGCTGCAGTCCTGAAAGTCGCCTCCCTGTGATCATGACTTTATGGCGGAACTGGCATGTGAGGAATGAGATATACCATCACAAACCGGCGCCGCCGGTTGAAGCTTCTTCCAAATTCTTAGGTGGCTACATTCAATCGCTTCTGAACATTCAGCAGAATCCAAACGCTGATGTTGCTAAAGGGAAGGCGGTGGTCTCCTATAGCGGCTGGGCTGGGAAAGGCAAAATGCATAAAATACCGACAGTGAGCACGGCGTCCACGGCAAGCTGGAGTAAGCCACCACTAGGCTTGGTAAAACTGAATATTGATGGATCATGGATGGAGGAGGATGGTACAGGAGGAGCTGGTATGATTCTGCGTGACCATAGAGGTGCCATTATCTTCAGTTCATGTCGTTTTATTCAGAGATGTAGAAGCGGTCTGGAAGCGGAAGTTACAGCCCTCATGGAAGGGGTTTCCCTGGCTATCGAACGGAGTTCCGAGAGTATCATTGTGGAGACGGACTGTGTTGCTGCAGCGTGTATGGTCAGTGATCCGTCTCTGGACAGGTCACCGGTGGCAGCAATGGTGAGTGAAGTTAGGCATCTACTAGCTAGTAGGCAACATAAAATAGTGACCATCAAGCGTGATCAGAACAGTGCGAGCCATGCTCTTGCACAGATGGGTCGTGCGTTACCAAAGACCGCTGTGTGGTTACGGTGTGCACCTGATGAGGTTAATGCAATTTGTAAACTTGACTGTGATGTCCCCGTTTAAGTAATGAAAGTGTTTTATTCACACACACAAAAAAGTACAATCAAAGTCGCTCACATACACGAGCATATACTCATCCCTATAAACGACACATGCAGGGGATACCACTGTCCTCCTAGCCATCCAACCACAGGTTGGACCGCACTAATTGTATATGTTGGTATATATTTTGGGAGGCTACTTGTACGCTAGGGAATGAATTATTCCTTACAAAAGAAAGAAATAGATTAACAACCAAATATGTGCATGAGCAAATAACTTTGGAAGGTATATATGCATGACTAACCTGGCGTAATAAAAAAAAATTACGTAACAGGCAGGGGGACTGCCGATTTCATTAAGAGAACCTGGCGTAATAATTTCCTGCCAAGCAACCCTGGTTTAATTTCCTTCCAAATATGTTCGCCCTATCTCTGATAACTTTGGAAGGAATACATGCATGACTAACCTGGCGTAATAATTTCCTGCCAATCAATCCTGGTTTTAATTTCCTTCCAAATATGTTTGCCTCTGCCTCTATATATATGGACCACACCAAGCATACGGTGACTTCGGCGAAAACACAATCAAAGCGCACCAGAAATTCCCTAAAAGAAACCGCACCAGAAGTTGTAGCAACATCTAAAGGCAGCTACAACGGGGGCGCTTAGTCCGGACGCTAGGATCAAATCCCCAGCAGTTACGTCTAATATCCCAGCCGTTTTTTCCCTATTCCCGGCTAAACCCAGGATTCAGGCTAGCGTCGACGCAGCTACTGGCTCCGAGCGCTAGACCTTTTTTTTCTTTCGGGCTACGACTCAAAGTGCGCCGTGTTAAGCGCCTGTACCTTGTCATTGGCGTTGGAGGACTGGATGCTAACGCAGCTGCTACACCATTTTCCTTTTCTTTTATTTCCTATTTTCCTTAAGCGCCGATGCATTGAACATGCTCTAAATGGAGAAGTGCACAAAGCGCTTCCAGGCATTAGCGCTCATTGTTTATGCTTCGCTACCCATCCACAATGTAAGTGGTACATACATAAGCAACAATTTTCCTCTCGTGTCCCTTGGAAATCTTACTGTATTTTTGTGTTTCATTCCTTAACTAGCAAGGACACTGATGGATAATAAAACCCTAATGTGCGCTAATAGTATTACTCTTTCTCTTAATTTCGCAGGCAATGCCGTACGTTATGCGTGCTTCAAGCTTACCACTATCCCAGCCTGCAATCCAGATAAAAGTATATGTTATTGTTGCACATGGAGTTTGGCTTGCTACAAAACAAGAGATGAATGCAAAGCCCGCTGTGTTCCTCCACCTGTTGGCTTAAACGAGGCAGGGGCACCCTCCTCCTCCTCCTCTGCACTTCCATGAAATTGGACTATTATAGCACGCAGAGTATGTGAACTCGAGCACACTGGCGCTCGTTATCTCTCCCGTTGGTTACGTCTTCGTGATTCGTTGTATTGAATGCATGTGACAGGGCCAGGGTCCACCAGGAATTGAAAAATTGAGATATACTACAACGGAGGTTGAGACGCCGTTGATAGAATGGGACAGGGCCGTGGCTCAAGATGTAATCCCCGTCCTGATCCGTGGATCAGATTTGATGCTTTCCGGTAACGACGGCAGTGACTGAAGTAAATGCAGGCATGGGTCGTTGGGAGCACCTGTCTCCTACCTCCCCGAGCGTGGATCTTCTTTTGGTGAGAGCGGCGAGCCGGTGGAACCGCCGTCTGTGACAAGGCGACTGCCCGCTCCGGCGGACATAGAGTTTTTGATGCAGTCGATTAACAGGTACAAATCTGTTCCCTGGTTCGAGTTACTCCGTAGGGTTTGAATTGGGGATTCCTAAAGATCTAATTGACGCTTGTGGGTATGCAGCAGAACTCTGCTAGAGGAGGTGAACGACAGCGACATACCTATGGAGCCCCTACACTACGCGGTGATGCCGCCGCCGGGGGGCGAGCTGCCGGCCGCGATGGCGTCAAGTGCGGACGCCCAGATCTGTGCTGCGGGCGCGGCTGCAGAACCAGCGACTGGGGACAAGGCTCAAGCATCTGAGCAATCCATACAACAGATTGACCTAAAAAGTCGTGGGTGGACGCGAAGGTATGCAGATTCGCAGGCAATAAGATTTGTTGGTAATTATATCTTGCAAATTTGAGTATAGTAAAGAATAGCTGGCTCTGGATTCAGCAAGTGTGGGCAGAAAACATCTGTAAAACTGAGAGTCATTTACCATGGTTGGTTGCAGGAAATAAGATTTGTTGGTAATTAAATGTTTCAGTTTCCAGTAGTAAAGAGTAACTGGCTCTGGGATTCAGCAAGTGTGGGCAGAAAACTTCTGTGAAAATGAGTCATTTACCATGGTTGGCCATATTTTCCATGCAAGTGTATGTCTAAATTAAGCTTGGGGCAAAAAATTGAATTTGTGTTATGGTCGCTCGGTCAGCCTGGCATCGACACAAGAGCTTTCGAGGTAGTACTAGTACCGGAACCGACATAACAGGGCATACGGTGTACTTTGGAAATGGTATCTTGTTTGACGCCTTTTTTGCAGGAATTTCCTTGTGCACGAGAATCCAAGATTCGTAAGGATAACAGGGGTGGCGTTGAAGGAGAAGCTTGGTGGCGACACGCTAATCGACCATGATCTGATGTCAGTTATTCTTCGTCGGTATTGCCAGGCTGATCAGGAAGCAGACGAAGAATCGCCATACCTAACCTGGAGCACCCACTTGAACCTGAATTCTTGGTGAGAAAAGTTCTGCTGGCGACCTATTGACAAATAAGCATAGTAACATTTTTTGATCAGCTGCTGACATGGATGCATTATCCACTAGACACTTGTGTTATCTGATTGCGACTATGTGCACACTCTGTCGATTTAGAACCAATTAGCAGCTCATGCACTGAAGTATGACATCACATCAGCGCAGCTGCTATGGGAAATACAAGCTTCTTGCACGTCGTATCGGCTTTCCCCTTTACATTAATTTGTTATGCTGATGCGGGTCACATTCATGTGGTTATTATTTCAGTTTTCACTCATATCCTACGCCCTGAAGGTTGGATGGTCAGATTTTGGGACATGGTTACACGGTCGATGACAGTCATCGATCTGCTGTACACCAAGAAATGTCCACACCCGCCTACTCAGCAATGAGAGCATGTAAACTAGATTATGCTTTGTTCCAGTGCCTGACAGACCACTATGCCGGATGGCCAGCAAGCAAAGAAGGCTGGAGCGTGAAGTTCCCGGCACTCCCTGAGACCAAATTCACACGGTACTACAGTAAACACCATTATGTTTGCATTCAAATGAAAATTCACCAGTTTTAACATTTTTTATTTTGATTTTGTTCGGTCCAACGGTCCAGCGATGAAACCGGTGCTCACAGGCGCTATCCCACGTGCCCTCCCCCCTCCCCCCCCCCCCCCCCCCCCCCGCCCTCGCATACCCTCTCCGACCTGCATCCCCATCTTATTTTTGAATATGAAGCTGGATCCGCAATGATGTATGCACATTTTATTGCATGTGCATTTTTTTTTGTTAATCCACTGCGGTTTGCGTGCACATCCCGACTTGATCTGAAATTCATAACTGTGGGGTAAACCACGACTTCATTTCTGAACCTGTTTCAATATGGATTGCAGAGTCGACAGATCTGTTTAGTTTTACTTTGGTCTGCAACGATCCTGGAAACTTCCTTTGCGAATCCTCATGATTTGTTAATTTATGGTTTGCTACATTTTGTGCATGGAATCGCTGTCTTGTTGCCGGTCTGATTTTTAGGAACAAAACCTTTTGCATATTTGGAACAAATCAATTTGCAGGACTGCTATCATTTTTCTCAATCTAGTTGTATGCATAATTCATGAAGATCTAAACGAGACAATATAGACTGGATTGATAACTAATCACATTGTCTTTCATGTAGGGAACATGTCTGACTCCGGCAGCTGGTGAGGCAATTACGGTTCCGGACCGGGACCATTCATCATCTGGCAATGAAGCACAGGTGCCTCTAGCACCCTCATCTCGAATTTCAGTTAAGCGGGCAGTAGAAGTAATTGAGTCTTTTGATGATTTCAAGAAGTGGTTGGTTACAGAAATTGGATTCGGTGGTATGCTTCAGCTCCCCATGATCCATAAACTGAACCTAAAATTCAGTGCATGGAAAATGAGTAAGGTCAGTGTTAGGCGTCGCGGAATCATTCTGTTGGAGTCGAAGATTCTCAAGTTCTGGACAGAAGACGTGCATAAGGTTTTTGGGATACCATGTTGGCATAGAAATGTCAGAGGATGTGATGGATTCATAAAGCCTGAAGCAATCCATTTCATAAAGAGTACACTTGGGATGGATAAGACGGGTGTGCATCTCCGTGCTGCAGAGGAATTCCTTCTCCGAGACATGTCGGAGCCATCTAGCAAGCTTGAGAAGGACTGCTTCCAAATTGCATTTGTTATTTTGTTAATGGGACATGTCCTGGCACCAACCACAAAACATGATTATGCCACCATAGACTACTAGGGTGCACTTGCTAACACAGAGACGATCTGACAATTTAATTGGTGCGAGTATGTACTTGAGTGCCTTCTGGAGGTAGTTCGATGGCTTAAGGACATGTTGGCTAATGTTCGCTCCAGCACGAGCAATCTAGGTGATGATCCGCTCGCCGCAGTTAGGGCATGGGATGAGCGGCAATATCTACTCCTGGACAGACGAAGATGATGCAGACATGTAGAAAGAGAGATGGGAGTGGTCGCACTTGCTCCAATGGGATGGGATGCAGCGGCAGATCTGGACGGGGGTGGAGTGCATCTAGCTGTGTATGAAGAAGACGAGCCGTGTTGGGAAGACTGGTTGCTGCAACTGCTAGACACAACGAATGTGCTGGCTCACGGTGTTAGTCCAAAATCTACTACGAGACGGCCCATACTGCCTATCCAACTGAGCCGTGCTATGCGGGACTGATGGGGTAACGGAGGCTAGGTCGCAGACGTGGGCCATAGGCCATAATAAAATATCTAATGCATAAATTATACCCTCCTGCAGTGTACATCTCGAGACATCCTGGCGGCACAGATAACGAGCACACTGGTGCTCGGGCTCACAATATCACTTTCGACTATTATATTGTTATCTGGAATAATGTGATGGCTGCGAGAGTGGCGTTTTGGCACATGGGAGCGCGCGCTCCTGGTTTTTAAAATGTGTTTTAAACATATTTAAAATGTCAAAAAATTCCAAAAAAAAATTGGCGTGTACATCTCGATATTGTACATACTCACAAAGTCGTTTTGCGAAAAAACGACAAGTTATGTGTCGTGTGTAAAAAAGACAAAATCCGGTGTTAAAAAATGCTTTTCACAAGACATCTTTTTGTCTTTTTTACACAAGCCACAAAAAATGTCGATTTTCTCCGAAACTTGACATGCACACATATAATGTCGAGATGTATGCGCCGAATTTTTGTTTGGAATTTTTTCACACTTTGAAATATTTTTTCTAGTGGCAGGAGCGCGCGCTCCCAGGAGCACCAACGGATTTCCGGATGGCTGCTCATTATATGATGTCTGAGTGAAGAACTATGAAATAATAAGAGAGAAAAAAATAAAGAGGATTACCTGCAAGTTTGTAATAGGCAGTTTTCTTTGCAGTTTGGTTGGGGAAATATTTAGGACCCCCATAGCCCATAGGGGGGAACCAACGTTCCCCCACGGAATGATCGTTCCCTCATTAACAAGACTCTAGGCCCCGAAAGGATCTATTTTTCTAGGTTTTTTTGATTTTTTTTTCATGCCTTAGGATGGCCTGCAGCGTGTCCTACAAGGTATATTATAATAAGTGCGTGTTCGATTGGTTGTTGCGGCATTGTGGCCGACGTGGCCTTCTTTTCTGCCAAATAAAAAGGGACCCGACGTGTCCTTCTCTGGATTGGCCCGCCTCTACGTGCCCTTGCATGCGTTGCGGATGTGGCCACGTCAGCTGACTCCTCTAGGCTTCTCCGGTGGTTTTGGTTGCCTCTTCTTTTTCTCCTCCTTACTATAAATAGTTTTGTCGTAGGTCTGCCTCTTTGCTCCTGGTGGCGCCTCCGTCTCCTCGTTTTAGCTTGTGCTATGGTTCATGTGATTTCTCATGCTTCTTTGCCGCATCGACGTCGTCCGGGGTGGCGGCACGGCCGGTGCCGCCGGCCGGCGCTTCGACCTCCTCTTCGTCACCAACGGTCGCGCCGAGCGCGTGCTCCACCACGCTAGTCCCGGACCCCTCGTTCCCACGCCGCCAGGTCGCCCGCGTCACTGTGCGGTTGATGTCCAGCGGCAACCTCACCGCCGACGACGCGACTGTGGACGCCGTGGCCGACGGGGAGTACGTCATCTCGCTGAGCCCATGCCTCCTGTCGTCATCCTCCGGTGGCGGCAGTGCCGAGGCTGCCGACGTCGTCGCCGCCGCAGTGCGCCGCGCCGTGGCACGCATGTGGCTGTGGGATGGCTGCGGCGCCGCGGTGGCGCGCGTCACGGAGTCCATGGTGGAGTACCTCGCCACCGACGTCCGGAACGAGTCGTCCCCGGTGGAGGAGCACGATGCGTCGAACACGCAGTGCATCTCGCCGCGGTTCCTGAAGCACCTGAAGTGGCGGCGCGCAGGGTTCATGGCAAGGCTGAACAGGGCAATGAGGGACCGGTGGAGCGACACCGCGGTGGACGCCGCCCTCGGGTCGCCGGCCCGGCCTGTCTGCGCCGCCTACCTCGTGGCGGCGGCGGAAACCGGCGGCCAAAGACCGGTGGTTGGCTCCAGGGTGGCGGTTTGAGCAAGCCAGGCCCGAGGACAGCGCGGTTTGCGAAAGATCGCGCATGCACTCCATGCTTGTCGATTACGTGACTCACTCCCTTGTAAATGTAATTAATCCGCCATTATCGGTGGGTGGTTAATTAAGTAATGGGGTGAGGTGAGTCAGCGGTCACGCTCCATGCTAGTGCAAATGTAGTTAAAACTATAGATTAAAATCGCGGGCGAGAGGGAATCGCGCCATGAAAATCTCCCGCGATCTACAATGAGGAAACAGCGCGATCTCCGGCTATTGCGGCGCGATCTTCCGCGATTTTGGAAACAAAACAAATCGCGGGAAGGATTAGATGCGGAGATAGCGCCGCGATCGCTGTCTTTTCGCCCGCGATTTTATTCTATGACTTAAAACACACCTTGTAATTTGTGGAATTGACTCTTTAGCGTTCGCTCGCTTCAACGAGCGAATCAACCAAACGGAAGCGCCCATCCGACAACCTTTTTTTATGGCAACACCAGCGCAAGAAAGTAGAGGCCACCACGTGAGATTGAGTCGAAACGCTTGCATGCCAACCAAATCTACAGCTAATCGCTCGCCCCCCCCCCCCCCCCCCCCCCCTGATTTTTCAGGGGGCCACCCGAATTTTCCTTAATCCCAACTAATCACTCGCCAAATAGGGGGGCCATCCGAATTTTTCTCTAATCCTAATTAATCCCCGCACCTAAGGCTAGTCACGGTGGGGAGTAACTTAGACTAGTGTCACTAGTCTATGTTGCTACCTTCGTAGTGGAAAGTATCATAGAAGTGGTATCATATATGTTTATATTTATTAGCTTGTAGACTCAACTTTTCTTGAGAAGCGCTATGTGATGGTATATTACTCCAAACACCTCTCTCCTTATTAATTAGCTGCCACATAAGCAAACTTGTCTTAGAATATGTTACTCCCACCATGGTAGCCTAATACTTCATCTATAGTTTCCTAATCGGCGTGTCTGAAATGGAGCGCTCGAACGCGTGCGCGCGCAATTGCCAGCCCCATCGGTAGATTTTTTATGTTTGTGTTCGCATCACTCGGCCATGGCGAAGCAAAGGCGAGCGCACCACCTACACACGCCTTCCCCCTCTGTGCAATGCATGCCCCCACGTTTGCCGGCGGAGGGCAACGTGTCGTCGCGTCGCTGCCCCAGTCGGTGCACCAAGCAATGCGCTGTCGGCGGCTCTCCTTGTTGTTTTTTGCGATCTCCTCGAGAGTTGTCTACGTACGGGTCATTCCGGGCGGACGGAGCGACAGCGGCTGCTGCGGGGAGGAAGAGGTCCAGAGGAGAAACTGAGGCGCCGAGCGACGCCGTCCAGGTCGGAGGCCCTCGACCAGCACATGGAGGCGATCCAGGAGGTGGCTCTTAGCGATGCCGTGTGAGGCGACGCTGCTCTCATCCCCAACGCGGAAGTGGCTCCTAGCGCACAGCGCGTGGCGGCCCTCGCCTTGGCTCCGTCCGACGCGACGCCACCTGAGCGGCTGGTGAGGCGCGCGTGTGCGAGACAACTGCCTTCAATTTGCGGCGTCTCACCGGACGACGCGCTTCAGCCCGGGGCGGTCCCAGAGCGGAGCAGACGTCCACGACGCACGGTGGCGAGACCTTCCCCCGTACCTCACAGCCAGGGACGGATGCAAGGGGGGACGAGGGGGGTCTCCCTGTTAATAGCGACCAGTTGTTTGCTAATTTTTTTTGCTAGCCAACTGTCTGCACTTCCTTCGCCCCTCCGTCTCTGTGTCGTTCGTGCCTCAAGTGAACCCACGTACGATAGAATTTGCTAGCAGCCCAAAAGCCCAAAACAAACACAGAGATTACTAGGCTTCGTTTCCCAATTAGCAGGCTAGCTGCACGCAGCCCATCCCCATAGTAGAGACAAAAGGGGCCAATTAACAAGCTAGCCGCACGCCCACGCGCACACAGGTCGCCATATCGCTTCTCGCTTCCCAACCGCCTGCTGCGATCGAGCTTGACATCTGCCGCCTGCCGCAGTGCCGCTGCCTGCTATCGGATCTCTGCGCGACGCGGTTCCATCGCCATCAAGAAAAGCGGAGAAGGGACGGCCGCCCGCGATCATCGATCCACGGCCACTTTGGCGGTAGCCGGTAGGGCGACCGCACGGATGGGCGGCAACAAAACGAGGATAAAAGGTATTAGCAATTCATTGAAGCCCTATTTAATTAGCCTATAATTTTAGAATCATACAAAAGTATAATCTACAATCACTGAGAAGGGGAAATAACGGCCAAGTTTACCTCTGAAGAAATTATTGGTATCGTGCTCGTAAAGCTGACTTCAAATTAATAGATATGTATTTTTATCATAATTTTAAATAGCGCGCTATGTCGACGCTATAGCGACAGGGGCATTGCGCTAAACCTGTCGTGTGTAATTTAGCGTCATTTAGCGTTTTATGGCTCCATTTAACGCGATATAGTGTCAATTTGGCATCAAATATAGAAAGCCATAGCCTGCTTTTTAAAACTACGAATTTTATTCTTATTACAGAACAACATATCATACATACATCTACTATTTAGATCTCATGATATTTACTACGGTGTGGGCTTGTATCCTATGATTTCCATCCTTCCAGTTCTCGCCCCCCCTATCTCTATTTTCTGGCTCCGTCCCTGCTCACAGCTGGGACGTCCTCTGTACAGGTATAGCTAAAATCGAATCGATTGATTCAGGAGCACGACCTGGCCACGTTTGCCATATTCCTCTTCAGCTGTATTTAACACATACAGTTGCTGTTTTTGTTGGTCTGCGGATGATAGATAGATATAAGCAGAGCCACTTCTGGGGATTTTGCAGTACGTATCCTGGGTGAATCAGCTAGCTACCCGATTTCTGAAATTGATGACTATTGTTGTCTGTCTCTTCCTGGGTACTCATGAAGCATACGATTTAGCAAATACTAATTATGTATTAAGAGTGCATTTCAGTTTTTTTTTTTTTTTGCAGGATGCAATATTATGTATTCTCTAGTGAATTGTTTGAAGCAGGACATTTAGTCTATCTCAACATAATATACTCCTATTTGAATTTCTTCATCTTCGTTGTATTTTATTTTTATTTGGGTATATACAATTTTTTTTTTATTGACCAAGAGCTTCTTCATAGACATGCATAAGTGAGTTTAGAGTTATATTAGTACCTTAGTACTGCACGTTTGTTTCCTTCCCTTCAACTGAATATCACTTTTTTATGTGCTACATTTTGCCTTCTCCAACTCTTAGTAGAATTGAAGATAAGAGGGCACGAGATTTTATCAAAGATAAACTGAATTATTCAATAATTTAGGAGATCTTTTTTCCTATGCGGAACTTATTGTTCCCCAAAATTATAAAGCATGTATTGATGCATACAGAACCTAAGGAACACCATAATAGACCACTTTGCTGCGAATCAAGTCCTTTGACAGATTACCAAATCTTGTTAAAAATCAAGTAGTTTATCAATCCATATGACGCGGCGGCACGCCGCGCACTACGTGTTCATCGAACGAGCGAACGATTGTGTTCTTTTCGTACATTCCCTCGCTTGGCCTTTCGCACTAATGGAAAATATATATAGACAGCCCGCTGCAGCAAAAGTGCCTGCAGTTTTGGGTCAAACGGAACTGTGGCAAAAAATGTTAAGCAGAGATGCTAAAAAATAAAAACCTAAACCGATAGCCTCACCGGTTCAATTGTCGATCCGGTTTTTAAACTATGATCCGAGGGCGTTCGCGCCAGAACAGCAACAAACTGACGTATTTAACATCCAATTCGAAATGTCTTAAATCAGGATCAACTAATTAATATCCAGTCATGTACTCAGGTAACTAAGTTCTTTACAACTACTCCAAGGAGAACCACACTAGTTTCTCCTAGGACTCCTTGTTTTTTTGAGGTGAGGACTCCTTGAGTTTGGTACAACCCATACATGTGTTTTTCATGTCGCTTGTACTACTACCTATGTCTCAGTGCTAGATACATCCGTTTGAGCGACACTTAATATGAGACGGAGGGAGTGTTTCTTTAGTCTATGGTTGTTAACTCATTATATGGCACCGATTTGATATAGCTCGTACTACCATATGCTCTTATTGTAGGTGCGTATTACTTGCTAAAGAGGTTTAGCTGTAAAAAAAAGGTTCAAGGTTGGGTACCATAAATTGGAGGGTATTGCGTTCACTTTAATTCAATTTAGAGAACAAAGTTTGGTGTCATTTTTTGTACCTTTTATATTCTCCGAGAAATTTATGTTTTGTTATTGCTTGTATTCGGTGTATATGTAACGTTTTTACAGTCGGTGGTTGTTGAACCAAGAGGTTCTCCCTTGTTAGGAACCAACATATTCATATTATAACTTAAATGGAATGGCATAAAAGCATACATGGGGAGGAGAGAGCTAATATTATAATCCAAAACTTACTTTCTCCGTCCTGGTTTATTGGGTCCTAAAGGATCCAGAAAGATGTATTAGATTATACGTGGCACAATATAGCAAGCAGCGGGATCCCAAACAAAACAAAAGTTACAAATCGGTACATACATCTTACAAAAAGGACACAAAGAAAAACGAAGTGTGATATGTAATTAGATTTCCACCCAGAACCGACAACATCGCCGTCAGGGACGATACCACTTGGGTCGGTGGCCTTGCTGCCACTATTACCAGCTGCTTGCCGTAGGAAGGAGTCACCAACGTATGCAGTCAGGCTGGGAGGAAAGGAGATGGATGGCGTCAACGGACGCCGGAATCCCATGGTACGACACTGCATAGCAACCTTCAATGTATCAGGCCAAATCAAGGGAGTCCGATGAATTGATCATCGTACATGAATCGTATCTTTAAGTGTCGTCTGCACAGTACTACTCCTTCCGTTCACTATTATAAGATGTTCTTACTTTTTTCTAAATCGGATGTATGTAAATACATTTTGGTTTGTTCGTTCACTCATTTCAGTCTGTATGTAGTCCATATTAAAATTTCTAAAACACCTTATAGTGGTGAACGGAGGGAGTACTAGGTTGGTTTGGGAAACAAGATGTTTGTAAACTGTGTTCACGTTGGATGAGAACTGGCATAAGCAATTATTATTTTTCATTTTTATATATTCAACACATCCTATCCATGAACCAAGTTTCTGTTCCACTGTTCTAAGTTGTTACCACTGTTATTCAATATTTGGTTATCATTGGTCTTTGTTTTCCTTATCCTTAATACAACATGTATTTGTATTCCGTCGCATTCTACGGACAGCTTCCTAGTGAGGAAGCAAATCTCAAACTGCTAAACCAATATCGCAGTAACAAAACTGTAGTAAAGCATAGCATAATCCTCGCATTGACGTGCAACGAGTCTACAACAGTGAGCTACTGAACACATATATGGCAGCCCATCAGTACGATATGATATTAAGAGAGTCATTGGATCTAATAGACCGGAACATAAGCCTCTGTCCAACCAGTTGAGTTCTAGAATACAAAGTAGATGGGCAAATACAACTTTGATAAATTCGTCTTCATGAAGCCATCAACCAGTTTTGCAAAACCATCTGTCAAGAGGTAGGCCTAAAGGCATACCACCCATAACTAAGATTTCACATCCATATAGGATCGCATTATCTTCATCAATACACACTCCAGCATGGGCGGATCTAGTGTGGGGGGCATGGGGACCATTGCCCCCCCCCCCCCCCCCCCCCCCCACAAACAATTTGCAAATTTTCTTTTACTAATGTAATCTTTATCCATCATATATTAATTTTGGTGTAGTGTAATAAAAAAATCTAGCAATTGAAATGTTTTCCATGGTGCTCCCACATTGTCAAATCCTAGATCCGCCACTGAACTCCAGTCTGTTCAAGATGCCAATGAACTGAGTTCAGGAGAAAAGATGATAGAAGTGCGAAAAAGCTAAGGAAAGCGCAGTGTCGAACTGTTGAAACTACCACAGTGCTCTATATCATCAACATCCAGCTCACTACAAATCTGGTAGGAGACACCGCCTGATGCACTGGCTGCAATGAGAAGTAATATTCCTACGATCTGCATAAACAATAAAAGTAATTCAGATAGATTTTATTAAGCCAAAAACACAGGGAGGGGTTAGAAATATGTATTACCCCATCTCCAATGAAGAACAGACAACGGAGTCGAGGATCTCGTAGATGACGCATAAGAGCTAACGCGTATAAATCCATGAAGAGTAGTGGAAAACTCCGCAGATACTGCAAACCAGCTGCTGCAACAAGGAAGTTGGGACCAAGCCGCAACTCATTAGTACATTATGGTGAAATGAACTAAATGTGGTTTTCATTATTAGAAAAATAAGAGAGCTGCTCACCAAAAGGCAGGTATAAAGGTGAAGTCGATGGAGGCCAGTGTCACATCCCTAGTCTGGTAATGACCTAGGCTAGCTTTTCTTGTTTGCATCATGTCTAAAATTCTAATGAATTTGAAATGGGGATTGATCAAACCCTAGCACCACATTGATAAACTACGTTCAACTATTTTTTTTTCAATGAACCCAAAATTCCCTTAAAAATGTTCATAATTTAAGGAAAAGGGTGAAAACCTTATGATGCACATTTTTTCATGGCATTTATGGCCTTTGAACTAATCCATGTTGTATTTGAGTTTGAGCTATTAAATGCTATAAATATTTTTATAGCTCCAATAATTTTGAAACTTGGTGAGGACCTCTGGAATAATTCAGTTAGTACCCACAAAAAGTTTCAGATTTTTCAAAAATGATTTGGTTTGCAAATCAAACCAAAACAAATTACAGAGAAAGAACAGAATACAAAATAGAAAAGACAGACAGACAGATAGATAGATAGATAGATAGAGAGAGAGAGAGAGAGTGCTTACCTGCGGCCCAGTTGGACGGCCCAGCCCACCAGGGGCAGGGGCGTCTTCCTCCTCACGACAGAAGGACGTGGGCGCGTGCCCGACGTGCGCGCACACTCCGCATGCCACGCCACCTGCCCGCCTACCTCCCCGCGCCAGCGCGACGCCGCGGATTAGCTCCCCGTGGTCGTCTGCATCGAGCTGACCTCGCCACTCTCCCCCTCGCCCTCTCCCTCGCTCTCCCTCGCCATGGCCAAAGCTGCCATAGGTCGGGAAAGAACTATTCGCACATCATCATGGAGGCAACAAGGTTGATGAAGATGGCATCCCTAATGATTTCCCCCTCCGGTAGAGTGCCAGAATAGGGGTCCAGATGGGATCACGTTGGAACAGAGGCTTGCGGCGATGATAAAATTATTTTGGGTCTCGCTCCGAGGGTTTCAGAATATATGTGAATTTATAGGCCAAGAATTAGGGCAAACGGGGGCTCAAGGGGCCCACAAGCCACCCACGCGCGCCCTACTGGCTTGTGGGACCCTCGTGGGTCTTCTGGTCTCTCCCCGAAGCTTCTAGGGTCTCTTATGTTTCAGAAAAAATCATCAAAAAGTTTCGTCGTGCTTGGACTTCTGTACGTAAGGATTTTCTACGAAACCAAAAACATGCAAAAAAAACAGGAACTGACACTGGGCACTAAATTAATAGGTTAGTACAGAAAAATAAAAAAATAACATAGAAAGCATACAAAAGTGATAATATAATAGCATTTAATAATAAAAAATTATAGATAAGTTTGAGACGTATCAACGAGTAACAAGTGGAAGTGACAAAGGAGTAAGGCGTTCTCATGGAGTCTGGAATTCCCATTGGTATGTTTTTAACGCAACCTATGCATCGGCATATAATATAGTCTGGATACTTGAGCCACTCTTGACAATTATGCTGGGTGGAGCCAGATACAGTACAAGTTCTACTCTAGGTAGACTTCGTACCACGCACGCCACTACCATAGTCTCCCCCTGCAGGTTACAACTACGATAATTAAGGGTTGCCCCGTGGACGCTGCCTCTCTAAGGGTTCTCCGTAACCCCCCTATCAATTGCAAAAGCGAGGAGTGAAGGCTTTTACTATCACCTTGAATTACCTTCACACCCTAACCTTTGCAACAACAGTGATACACTTTGTGGCCTTTCGGTGTTAATGCTGAGTGGGGCCCCTTCACAACATTCACGAAGTTTATTAAACTAAGCATTCAACAGAGGATCTCATATCCAATATAATGTTTCAGATCCTATACATAGCAAGGTTCATCCATATCCCCAAGTACAAAGGGGTCTACTCACACATGGAGGCAACAAACATCATGGAAGTGCTAATAGTAAACAAGGTAGTCAGAGTCGGGATTCGGAGTCGGATCGATTTTTCTTAGATAGAATCGACTCGTAGTATCGAGTTGTGGAATCGAGGATTCTACTAGATTTACTCAAATAAGATATTTTGTATCCATGCCGGAAATTTATATGGGTTCTATAGAGTTTTAACACTAAATATAGAGCAAAAAACATACACATCAATGCTAGTTGTATTTCACTTCTTTTCATGGCTAACCTGCTATCTAGGTTGCATGTATGGAACATATATGAGAGGGAAATATATAGAACATTTAAATCTTCAGCACATGAAATTTACTTAGGAGGTTTTTTTAGAGTACGTGAATAGCCGATCACTTGTATAGCTGACCTGCAGTGTTGAACCTTGAAGGGTCTTGCTCTCCTTCTCCGATCAATCTTGACGCATCCTCCTTCTCATGCCAATTCCATCTGTCGACAAGCCTGATCCTCAGTTTCGATCTAGGGTTTCTGAGAGCCAGATCAAAGGTGTCGGCGGCTGAGCGTTTGGGCTTGGGAAGGGAATAAAGGGCAATGAGGCATGTGAAAAAGGGTTTGGATGATGGCATACTTTTCCGCTACAAGTAAACAAATGGCTTAGATAAATTAGTAGAATAGGACATAGTCCATAGCATAGTCGGGATTCTATAGTTTTGTACAGGATTCTATGATTTGGATCGAGACTCAACATGGATTCTGCCTGATCCGGATTCTTAGTGGGACTTGGATCAACATGCTTCTGTAGGGTTGTGAAGTCGTAGGATTCTAGGAGTCGAGTTGGGATTCTTACTACCTTGATAGTAAACATGGGTGAATCACACAAGTAACACACAAGACGATCCACTAGGGTTCCTGGTGTTACAATGAGATGGAGATGGATGTGGATGATGATGATGCTGACAGTGGTGATGATGTTGATGTCTCCTCGCATGTGGTGGTGGTGACGATGGCGATCTCCTTGTCAATCCCTCCACTGGATCACTCTGAAGGATAGGGTTCTGTCTTCTGGATGCATTTTTGGTGTGTGTCTTCATCTCCTCCCCGATCCGACTTCACGGGGTGGAAGTAGTGGATGAGGCGGCGGCGTTGGCGCCTCATACGACCACGCATACGAGTGGGCGCGCTCGTATGCTAGGCCGTCTTTCGCTCTGGAGCCGCCGTGTGGACTTCTCCTTTGTCCCTTTTCTTCATTCTTTTTATGGTAGTTAATTATCACATTGAATAATGTGATTCCACCATAATTTTCTAGGATTCCTTCCATAGAACTTCATTTACTTCAAACGACGTTACCTGAGGAATACCAACAAAAAGTAGTGCGCTCACGCGGTAAAATTCCACAAAGCCTATCGTGTAGGCATAAAATATCTATCAAAATCATCACATAATTTGGACTCATCAGTAGGTACTGTTTACCTTGCTAGCTTGGTGATTCCTACTGGTTCGATTGAACCTTGGTTCTCAACTAAGGGAAATACTTTGCTTCTGTGATATATCACCCTTCCTCTTTAGGGAAATACCCAACAACTCCTACGGGAGTAGCAAAGGAATTACTGGCGCCATTGCCGGGGATTCATCTTCTATCAAGTCAGGTACCTACACACAAACTTTCCCTTTACTTGTTTTATTTCTTGCCTAGTTACCTTTGCTTGCCAAAAACTTCAAAAAAATATCAAAAATGCCTCGCTGCTATTTTTGCTTGCCTTGCTATTGTGGCTAGTTCTTCACTTGTCGTCTTTATTGCTATTTTTGCTTGCCTTGCTATTATGGCTAGTTCTTCACTTGTCGTCTCTAAGACTGAGCTAGAAGTTCTTCATTTTAAACAAAAGTCAGGAGAAAGTTTGAAAGATGCTTGGCTTAGGATAATTGAATCCCACAATAATTCCACAATAAAAATGATTGGAAAATTCTTCTTAGAAACTTTTATGTGGGCTTATGTATACCAAATAGAAACATGTTGGATTATGCTGCCAAAGGGATTTTTATTGAAAATGATGCTTTCCTAGAGTCCCCGAGTTGTTCCAGTCCGACTAGCAACGTCGGCGGAACTTAACCCAAATCCATGCCTTCTCGTACTTTCCTGCTTCAAGTCCCGTTCACAATTCAGAGTGTATTTCATATAAAAGCTCATGAAATGATAGAAGGAATAGTTGGGTCGCCTCCTACTATGAAGGGATCACCGTTTACTCAAAAAGGGATTCATATTCTTGAGAAATTGAATGATATGCAAAGGAATTTAGTTGATTTGCATAAAAATGGAGAATTGTCTAAAACACTTAACTCCAATTTGCAACGCATGAGTTCTCATTTAGTATCTTGCAATAAAAAGCTAGAAATTCTTTATAAGAAATTTGCTGAGCTAGAAAATTCTAGAAGTTCTATAGATGAAATCAATGGGAAGCATAAAGAACCCCGGATTTGAGAGAAACGCTCCTCTAAAAAGGGTTGCTAAAGAATTACTTGATGATAAAACTTGATAGATTTGCATTATGCCTAGCTAAGGGCATTAAACAATACCGCTTGTTGGGAGGCAATCCAATATGTATCTTTTATTTCTTTGTTCAGTATAGTGGTCTAAATAATTATTCCTACTCTAGTAATTATGTTTGTATCTTTTTTTTTTGCTTTTTGTGTCAAGTAAAGCCTTTGGGATGTTGCAAATGCATGTTTTTTAGGTCTGTGCAGAAACAAAAACTTTTGCGTCCAGTGTCTGAATTTTCATTCAGTACTGGAACATTATCAATTGCTGAAATTTTTACACAATACTCCATTACAAATTTTCTGTATTGTCATAATTTTTAGAATTTTTGGAGTTACAGAAGTATGATTGAAAATTAGATATTTACGTACTGTTCCATTTTTGACATATTGTTGTTATGTTTTCTTTGACTGCTTGTTTTAGAGTTTCCATGGCATATATTGGGGGATATAAATTGTGGAAATGATAGGATACATTAGCCTTTACCTGGAAATAAAAATGCATCTTGCCTTGATAGTACATGATTGGGAGATTTATTTTTAATGTACTAACCTATCTCATGAGTTCTTTTGAGTTTTGTGTGGATGAAGTTTTTAAGTTCTAAGAGAGACATCGGTTTGCGATAAATAAGGAGCGGCAAGAGCCTAAGCTTAGGGGATGACCAAGGCACCCCAAGGTAATATTCAAGGAAGACTCAAGCATCTAAGCTTGGGATGCCCCGGAAGGCATTCCCTCTTTCGTCATCAATAATTATCGGTATGTCTCGGTTGGACCTAAGTTTTTATTTGTTCACATGATATGTATTTTTCTTGGATCATCTTTTGATTTTTTTTTGTTTTGCTTGATGTTTGTAACAATCGTCATGCTTTCATTACACTTTTTAGAGAGACACACATTGGTCTATCATTTATAGAATGCTCATTGATCTTCACTTATATATTTTGAGTTGAGGCATTTGCTCTTGTACTTCATGTTTATTTGTTTGAGCACGGTGATATGTTATGCTTTTATAGAAAAGGACTCTCTTGCCTAACTTATATCTTTTTAGAGAGTTGAATAGTAATTGGTAATTTGCATTGAATTATGTGTTGGTCCCAAAAATAATAGGCATGTAGAAGTGGTATAATAAAAAATTGCATGAAACTTGTTAGATCAATTGAACTAGATAATCGGGTTCCCTGCAATGATTTTGAGATAGTGAGTGAGTAATTATTTTTGTGTAGCCTTGAGGACTTGCGTGAAGTAGTGGAAAGGTGTCATAAAGTCATACACGTTAGTACTTGTGGTCATTTAAGTGGAACTGATTATGAAGGGTCTAAGTTGAAGAACGTTGTAAGTAACCGCCATGTAGAATGGGTCGAGAAGCCTAGCGGACTTCGGTTCATCAAACTCACTCCTTGGAGTGATTCGGTCTCGTGGTTACCCGGTGTAGACTATGAAGTATTAGTGAGATGTTTTGGTTTATGAGTTGTGGTCTTTACAAAGTACAACTCATATTAGGGTGGGTGGCTGGAACCAAGGGTATTGTGGGTAAAATCCCACAAAACCTTAACAAAACTACCAGGACTTGCATCTGAAGTTCTTAGGTAGGCTCCGGAGTGAGACATGGAGTGGTGGGGTGATGGAAGCGGTGCTCAAGGTTGATGGTTGCTGGTGTTGAGTGCGGTTATGGCCTCTTATAGAGTGTCTGGGTTAGGAAACATGATGCGGCGCCGATATGACTTGTGTATCGGCTCCGTCGTAGGGTTGTCCAAGTCAAAGTCTCGGACCTCAATCCCCAAAAGGAATGTGACGTATTACTGTATGTGTCGGTTAGGGTGGTTTTGGTAGTCACACCTAGAATTTACTCTGCAACCACTCGTCAAACAATCTACGCTAGATCACGCATAATACTATTAAGACAAGGGCATACGAGCAGTCTACAAACTTACTATGGCATACTAATACAACTTCGAGGATACGGAAATACAGGATTACAGGGCAACAGGGTCACTAAGGGCTCGACAACTAATCTAGTGGACTCAGTCCAATTCGTTGACATCTAGCCGGGCGTGCTCCGTAGATGTCGGGGCTTCTCCGTGTGCTTCAGCTTCGGAGCTGGCTGGGGTAGGATGAGGGGTCACGGGGCTGCGGTAACGACGGTGCCTCCCGTGAGAGGTCGTAGCCACAGTCCCATTGGAGTAGGTCTCCAAGAGGCGGTGGAGTTCCTCCGGGGAAACGAACGCATTGCCCGGATCCATATTTTGTTAGCCTCTTTGGTACTGTGCATTGCCCACTCTCACATAGAGACTTGGTGCAAACTTCGTCGGTGCATCCAAACCCCGTGGGATGATACACTCTCACACATATAAACCACATCATATCTTCCTCAAAATAGCCATCATACCTACCTATTATGGCATTTCCATTGCCATTCCGAGATATATTTCCATGCAACTTCCATTGTTACTAGTCATCACATGACTTGAGCATTCATTGTCAGTTTAGTTTGCATGATCATATAGAGCTGACATGATATTTGTGGCAAAGCCACCGTTCATCATTGTTAAAACATGTTATGCTAGATCATTGCACATCCTAGTACATGCCAGAGGCATTCATATGTAGTCATCATATTGTTCATAGTCTGAGTTGTAAGTAAAATAAAGTGTGATGCATTATTATGGTGCCCCCCTACCTGTGAGGATAAAAAAAAGAGGCCAAAAGAGCCCATAAAAAAGAGAAAAAGAGAGAGGGGTGCATTACTATCCTTTACCACACTTGTGCTTCAAAGTAGCACCATGTATTTCATATAGAGAATTTCATGATATTCATTTTCATATGCTATTGGAATTTTTCACATCATAGAACTTGACTTGCATATTCCTATGACGAGCTTCCTCAAATGCTCGAGGTATTCATTGAGCAAGTAAGTTGGATGCACACCCACTTAGGTGCATTTAGAGAGCTTTCATACACTTATAGCTCCAGTGCATCCGTTGCATGACAATCCCTACTCCTCAAATTGACATCGATTGTAAGGCCTCTCCATTGCCTAATGATCAAGCCACGTTGATGTGAGACTTTCTTATACTTTTTGTCTTCTTTGAATCCTCATCATCATTCTCTATGCCATCCTAAGTGCTAAGACCAAGGCTTGTGAATTGAGCATTAAGCGAAGTGCTAAGTAGTTGAAAGGGCTCTTCACGGATTCGGTCGCTTGACTGAAGCTCTAGGCACTACTACAGGTGACCGCTAACGCGACACATGAATCAGAGACCCCGCGACCAAACTGTGTGCGATGCATGAATCGCAAACGGTGTCGTAATAAAACCGTCGCCAATAAGACGAACTGTGTGCGATGGCGGAGACATCAAGCACAATTCAGATTAGAGACGTGTGTGCGATACGTGGCATACAGTTGATCCATACGAACTGTTTGCGATAAGCCAGAACAACAGAAACGGGCAGCCAGTTCGAGGTGTGTGCGATACACGGCATACAGTTCACTCGAATGAACTGTTTGTGATTACCCAACACAACAGAAACGGTTAGACACTGTATGGTGTGTGCGATACACGGCATACAGTTCACTAGGATGAACTGTTTGTGATTACCCAACACAACATAAACGGTTCAACTTAAGAAGATGTGTGTGATACGCAGCAAACAGGTCAGTAATCACAAGTGTGTTGGAAGACCGATAATAACACAGACGATTGCTCCAAATAAGTCGTGTGTGTTGTAGACAAACGCTTGTTGGTAAACAATTATCAGTGATTGATGAAATCATCACCGACGGGCTCCGTAGTTTAATCCCTGTGCGATGTGATTTGCTCAGTCTGCACAACATCTACGCTCTCTGTGTATAGAACAATATTATTTTGTGTGAATAGTGTGCTCTGTTGGGCACACGAGATATATGGATCACACCCGTGGGTAAGCAATGTGCGCGCACGCGTCGTGCTAGCTCGCACTTCCTTCTATGCTAAGTTTCCATTAATTGATGGCGTTTTATGAACACGCCACCGTTTCCTGCCATTTCCCCATCGATTTCCCGCCGCCACCCAGCGATTGCGCATAAGCCTAGGCGGCGCGCGACACACCGAGGCACAAGCGCAGCCTATAGCCCCTCTAGTTACCTTTTCCAAGCATGCTAACCCATCGAAGCGCCGCCTCTGCCATCAATGTCATGCCCAATATGCGGTCCTATCCCCAAGGAACTCGAAAGTTCCACTAAGGATAGAAGCGCATATCGAAGACGCTTCGCAAGGTGGATATCATTACAACATACCATGTACTGAATAGATGAGAATACCAGATAAAGGCTTACACTCGCCACAAGCTACAGCATGAATACATGAATACATGAATACAACAGTACATAGCAAACATCATACAGAAGAGCAGGATCCGACTACGGATGAAATCAAACGAAAAAGAAGAACGACGTCCACCCTGCTAGTCCCAGGCTGCCAACCGGGAACCTATCACATGATCGATGAAGAAGAAGAAGTAGAAGAAGAACTCCAAAAGCAAACATGCATCGCGCTCACGTCAAATCATCGCATTACCTGTACCTGCACCATTAGTTGTAGTAAACTGTGAGCCACGAGGACTCAGCAATCCCATAACCATGGGTATCAAGACTAGCAAAGCTTAATGGGTATGGAATGGTTAAGTGGTGAGGCTGCAGCAAGCACTAAGCAATGTATGGTGGCTAACTTACGAGTACAAGAATAAGAAGAGTAAACTACGCATAACGGTCGCAATCTAGTAATGATCAAGAAGTGATCCTGAACACCTACTTACGATTCAAACATAACCCACCGTGTTCTCTTCTCGAACTTCCTCGAAAAGAGACGATCACGGTCATGCACGCGGTTGGTGTATTTTAATTAGGATTAGTGTCAAGTTCTCTACAACCGGAGGTTATAAATATCCAAGTGCCACATAACCGCGGGCACGGCTTCACGAAAGATTTAACCCTGCAGGGGCGTTCCAACCTGGTCCATCACAAACCAACACAAGCTGCGGTGGAAAAACCTCAACCTCAAGAAAACCCGATCAACCTCAAGTCAGCCCGAAGTATCCTCCGAATTCCGGTGCACAAGACATTTCGACAATGGTAACACAAGTCCAGCAAGACCTCCCGGTATACCGACAATCCTGATAGGAGTCTCACGTATCTCGTTCTCAGGGCACACCGGATGGGCAAGACGTCGGGTTAGCTGAGACCCTGGTTGCCCAGGGGGCGCCGGACATCGCCCAGTTTGGACCAGCACCATCAGCACTGGCCCCCCTGTATTATGTTGAATTAAGAATCCCCGGGTAGCGCTAACTCCCTATGCAAATTAATTATTTAATTCAGTATTATTATGTTGGCAAATGTTAACACCAAAGTTGGGCCTTGCTGGAAGCGGTTATTCAAAGCGAACTGTCAAGAGGGTCCCATTCCCCTGAGCATGTTAGGAACGCTAAACAAGGATCATAACACCGGTATTACGGAAACTAAGGCGGCATGAGTGGAACAAAACACTAGGCAGAAAGGCCGAGCCTTCCACCCAAAACCAAGTATATAGATGCATTAATTAAATAATAGATATTGTGATATCCCATGATATCCATGTCCCAACATGGAACAACCTGCAACTAGCAACACTATAAGAAAGGGGTTGAGCAAAGCGGTTACATAGCCAAACAACGGTTTGCTGGGTAAGTGTGGTTAGAGGCTGTATCATGGCATATGGGAGGCTGACATATATGTGGTAGGAAGCGCGACATAGCGATAGCAACGGGACAACTAGCAAGCAAAGATAGTAAAGATATCCAAGGTCATGATCATCTTGCCTGAAGTCCCGCTAGGAAGAAGACCGAATCCATGAAGAAGACGAACACGCGTAGTCGAACGAATCCTCACACTTTGCAACATAACCGGAACTATCGAGTAGAAGCACAACCGAAAAGAAGGAAATAACATGGTAAACACACAAGCATAATCATGGCATAATGCACAACCAAGTATGATGCATGTCCGGTTTAAAGATGCATGGCATGGCAAGATACAACAACCAAATACTACACATTAAGTGAAGCTCAATATGCAACGAGTTGCATATTGACGAAACTCCACAACAATTATTTAGTTCAATCCCGTTTATGCTACTCATCAATATTAAATGTTGTTAAACATGGAAAGAGATGAAGCATAATTAATCTACCTATCTAGGCAATTTAAATGAGGCCGGAAACAACACAAAACAAATCCAGAAAATCCCCAGATATGAATTTCGAATTTGGTACTGTTCTGCCCTAAATCATATTTTAAAGTTGTTAAACAGTAAAAGTAAGTGCACAATGTCAATCTACACATTTCATAGTCAAGTTACATATATAGTTTATTAAATTCGGAGCTACGGTTGGTTAGTTATGAAATAAACCATTTTAGCATGTTATTATGCAATTAATGCAAACAGCCATTTTAAACATATTTAGCATGGATGAAAGTTGCATATTATGAAACTACATGAAATTCTAAGCATTTTGCATATATAATTTGTTTTAATCCGATGTACGGTTGGTGAGATATTATATGCATGAAGTGCAAGGGTTTTTCTGCAAAACTGTAATTCTCTAGACAAAAGCTAAATTCGCAGGCAGGGGAAAAACATGGCACGGGCCGAAACTGATGGGCGTTGGATAATACAGAGCGCACTAGGCGCTGGATAACGGGCAGAAGAGGTGGGCTGGGCTGGATGCGGTGCTCACCATGGGCTACGCAAGGCAGGCCGAGGGTCGCGGGGCTGGGCTGGCGCCGTGGAGCTGGGCCTTGGAGAGGCACCGGCCCATGCGACATGACAAAGGGGTCAACGCACTCGCTGGATGCGTTCGCTGCTGAGACCGGGCGATGCAGAGGACGAACGCGGCGGCGCTGGAACTCGGGCACGACGCATGGCTCGAGGGCGATGGCGAGGAGCGGGACGGCCGGGGACGGGACTGGGACGACGGAACATGGCGGAGGGGCCGGATCTGGGACGCGGAGGCGAGGATCCATGGCGGCGGAGCTCCATCCGGCGACCATGGCGAGGCTCCTGCGGGAGAGAGAGAAAGAGATGACAGAAAGAGAGGTGAGGCACGGGAAGAAGAAGGAAAGAAGGAATAGAAAAGGGGTAGGGGCGGTGAGGTCTCCGGCGACCGCCGGTGGTCGTCGACGGGATGCGCGAGGGAGGCGGCGGAGCTCTGGATCGGGAGCTCGTCTCTCGATCTGGAGCTCGGGTGCGAGGGGCACAGAGACGGTGGCGTACGGGTTCGGGCGGGCCTCGCGTGGGCTCCGCGGGCCGCGGTGGTGGAGGCTGGCTGGGGAGCTGGGAGGCGGCTGGCTGGCTGGCTCTCTGGTCGTCCGATCTGGCTGCAGACGGCCGGGATCGAGGCTCGCGAGCCGATCTGGTGGCTTGGCTGGGAGCTGGCGGCGCAGGGGTGGCTCAGGTGGCGGCGGCTCGACAAGTGGCAGGGAGAGGATGGCTGGCACGGAATCTGAGGGAGGTGGCGGCAGCTGGGGGTAGGAGAAGGGTTAGGAGCTAGGGTTTCTATCCATTTATAGGCAGAAGGGGGTCTAGGGAGAGTTTTGGAGCCCTCCGATCTAGATCGGACGGTTCCGGACAGAGGGAAAGGTGTAGGAGGGCTAGGTGGGCTAAAGTGGGCTGTGTAGAGGGGGTTGGGCTGAGGAGAGAGAGAGGATGGCAGCCCGGCACGGTTTTCGGAACACCGAAAACGTCCGACATTTTGTCCGGCTATAGTGCCGCTATAAGTTATCCGTTGGGGCATCAAACGACCTTCGAATGGGACGAAATTTGGCAGGCGGTCTACCTACAATATAATAAGACCGCACGCCAACTTACAACTCATTTCGAGAACGTTTTATTCCCACGTATAAAATAATAATTCGAAGGTGCCGCGGGCACGTGCAAGTGTGTCGTGTCTCGAAACGAACAATTAAAGGGACGCGGAGAAGCCGGCAACTACGAACGGATGCAAGTTTTATGAAAACATGCGGATGAAATGCACACGATGACATGACGAAGTGCAACAAGTAAACGAATCACACGGCAATGACGGAAATAAATGGAAGGCATCTGGAGCATCGGTCTCGGGGCATTACAACTCTCCCCCACTTACAACAGATCTCGAGCCGACATCTTGGAATGAGAAGAGGAAGAGAAAAGAGCAAGAGGAAGAGGTAAAACTAAGTTGCTTCTTTGACAAACGAGTGAAACCAACGAACCTTGAGAGGTTGCAAAGTCATGAAGAATAGCACAAGGGCAAGAAAGAATTTGGACTGCACTCCGGTTGAAAAAGAGAAGCAAGGCTTGATAAGATGAAAAGAACTTGAAAAGAGGACACAACACTCTGGTAAAATGGATAAGCAAGGGAAGAACATGATCTTGACAAAACGAGATGATGGTCGAAGAGAGCAACATCACCATGCCTCCGGAACGAAAGAATAGAAGCTAGATCGTTGGAAAGAAAAGAACGGAGAAGAAAATGACAACTTCTCTCACCATTGAATTTGAAAAGCATCCTCACAAGAAAATGAACAACGAAAAGAATAAGCTTGTTGTGGGCTTATAGAAACATCTCCTAACTTGAGGTGAAATTCTGCCACTAACGGAACAATTGATTGCTTGAGAGCAACATGGAGATGAAAAACTTCTTCCACCGAGAGGATAAAGAGCAAGCTTGGATCATGGATAATCACCACAAATAGCAACAATCCATCGGAAAGGCTTTAGGTGAAATCTATACCAAGATAGCTACGAGAAAGAAATGATGGTTTTAATTATATCATTCTTGACAATTTTTCTTCGAGACTCCTCATGAATCAAGAATGTTATAACACCATCTCCAAAGATAAGGGAGAATGACTTGCACTTCGGAATGCGAGGCGAAAAATACTTGAGCTCCTCCAACAAGAATCTTGAAGAAGACTTTGAGAATGGATTAAATACTTAACGAGCCACCAAGAAGAAACTCTCGAAGAACTCCGGATAGAAAGGATGCTAGAAAAGAAGTGAAGGCTGAAGAACATGATGAAGCCTTGCAATGATTTAGATGGAGCTTCATGACGAGACAACCGAGAAAAAACTTGGAACTCCGGAAAAAAAGTGAAGCGAATTGAATTGAGACATGATATCATGAACGGACTCCGGAAGAAGGAATTAAATCACCTCGATGAAATAAGGATAAGAATTATGTTATGCCTATCCTTCATCAATTTAAATTGATGAAAAGTAATGGATTTGCATACTACTTATTCTTCTTGAAAGAAGGTTGAAGAGAGATATAACGCAAACTTGGGAAGGTCTTCAACGAACCACTGGTAGGATTGGAAAAGAACGAATGAATTGATACGATAACAAGGAAGGGGAATGTTGAATGAACCACCGTAAGAATTGAAAACAAACGAAAAAAAGAGAATGAATCGCCGGGAAGAATTAGAAAAATGCACGAAGATACTTGAGGGAATTTAGATACAAGAGAACGAAGAGATCACGAGCTAATTGAAGAATACTTGAACGAAGCACCGGAAGAATTAGGGAATGAGAGCTGAACGTTGAAAATGAATATATCTTCGGAAATGATGGCCTTCGGAGAATCAAAATTGGAAAGAACTCATGAAAATCATCGGATGGGTACGAAAAGAATTTCTCACGAATGAAAACAATTGAGAGGATGGCAACAAGCTTGCACCACGAATCTTCAAGAGAACGGACCAGATTTAAGATAATCTCTTCTTCGGTCTTCAAATGCTGAGAATTACGATGAGAACCACCAAAATTGTTGAGACACTCCGGAACAATGAAGAATAGAAAGGTTGAGCCAAATTTGAAAAGAATTAGGAAGCGATCTTGGAGACGACATTTAACCGATTAGAATTCATTCTTACGTCAAACTTTGAAAGAATTTGAGAATAACTCCGGGAAAAATTAGAAGAGTCGGGTAAGATCCTGGGAAAAGACCTATGGGTTAGGGCCCACTCAAAAGAAACACCATTGGAACAATTGGTTGAAATAGAGATTGCACCGGTTGATATCAATGGCTTGGATGAGGTAACAACCACGAAATAGAATGAACGGACCTCGAATTGAAACATGAAACTTCTGAAATATCTTCAACACTCCGGAGAAGAAATAGAGAGAGGTGAATGAACAAGATAGGTTTGGGTAAGAATTTCCAACATGAGAAGCATTTGAATCAAAGAGAGAGATATGATCAACACGTAAAACTTGAATTAAATCACCGGAGAAGAGAAACGAGAACAAAGAATGATGAACTTGTAGCTCCTGAGCATCTTCACGAGAAATCACCGGCTACGAACATTGAAAGAAAAGAATGGAGAGACTTCTCATGAATAAAATGGATACTTGATTTGAGAATTTTGACTCCGCGAAGAAAAGGGGTGGGAGGGTGGGAAAAAGAAAGACAACTTGTGACGGATGGAATGAACTCCGTTGAGAAAACTGAGAATTGATCTTGCACATGGTGAAGAAGATTGAATTAACTCGAAGAGAAGCACACCGGTTGAAAAGAAATTTCCATGACAATACGATTGGTCAAAAGGATTAGTATTCACATAGAAATATGAGAACACCGCTTAGGAAAGATATGGATCTCACACTTGACTTCGAAGCAACTCGAATACCACAACCCAAAACAAAACAAAGGATTTGGCTTGCAGAATAAGCCGGAACAAACATATGATAGAGATTTCGTCCAAAATTTTCATGGTGGGGCCCACACGGGCTCGATCGCATGGCGACCATCAAGTGCATTGCTGCCCTTGACATACGAAGCATCCCCGAGCCATAGCAAAGCTACAAGGGCTCTTTAAGACACCACGAGACCACTGTAAAAATGACCGTGAGCAGGCGAACCACTAGACGTCGAACATCAATCTCATATCATGCATCTGTCGGAAAGATATCCTAGGTAACTACTTGAATTCCCACCTAAGAACTCCCGAAACTTCTTGGTTATGCGATTAGCTTGCAGGTCTAGGAACCTACTCAGCAATCAACAACCTAATCAGCTGCAACTGCATCCGCAACCCTTAACACACAACCGAGAAACTTCGCAAATTAGTCTACCTCAGACCTTTGAAAACACAGTGATACTAGTCACGGTGGATCATCCGAGCTATCTCCTCCAGTACTGGGGAAAAGTCACGGCACTATTTGCCACCACAAAAAGTATAGGAGTGTTTCGATGTCGGTGTCCTCTGGTATTCAGGAACTACAATGATAGCGAATGTGACAAGAACCCCTTGGAGCTCAACTCCCCGGTTCCAATCCATACGGTCAGGAGGCACCAAGACAGAATTCCTATCACAACGATATCATAACGATTCCAAAATACCCGCGTGATCCTAAAAAAAATTGAGTGAGAAGAGTAGTAGAATCAAAACACCTATGTCACAATTCCTCACCAGAGCGACGTAGGGGATAAGGAGTAAAAATAATTCCTACTCTCCGATATATAACTAGACTCAAAATAGTTTTTCTCCTTCTAGACTCGACAACGGTTCGATCAATCAAGGGGGCTCCTGCGGTCGGTAGAGGCTCTGATACCAACTTGTCACGCCCAATATGCGGTCCTATCCCCAAGGAACTCGGAAGTTCCACTAAGGATAGAAGCGCATATCGAAGACGCTTCGCAAGGTGGATATCATTACAACATACCATGTACTGAATAGATGAGAATACCAGATAAAGGCTTACACTCGCCACAAGCTACAGCATGAATACATGAATACAACAGTACATAGCAAACATCATACAGAAGAGCAGGATCCGACTACGGATGAAATCAAACGAAAAAGAAGAACGACGTCCACCCTGCTAGTCCCAGGCTGCCAACCGGGAACCTATCCCATGATCGATGAAGAAGAAGAAGTAGAAGAAGAACTCCAAAAGCAAACATGCATCGTGCTCACATCAAATCATCGCATTACCTATACATGCACCTGTTGTTGTAGTAAACTGTGAGCCACGAGGACTCAACAATCACATAACCATGGGTATCAAGACTAGCAAAGCTTAATGGGTATGGAATGGTTAAGTGGTGAGGCTGCAGCAAGCACTAAGCAATGTATGGTGGCTAACTCACGAGTACAAGAATAAGAAGAGTAAACTACGCATAACGGTCGCAATCTAGTAATGATCAAGAAGTGATCCTGAACACCTACTTACGATTCAAACATAACCCCACCGTGTTCTCTTCTCGAACTTCCTCGAAAAGAGACGATCACGGTCACGCACGCGGTTGGTGTATTTTAATTAGGATTAGTGTCAAGTTCTCTACAACCGGAGGTTATAAATATCCAAGTGCCACATAACCACGGGCACGGTTTCGCGAAAGATTTAACCCTGCAGGGGTCTTCCAACCTGGTCCATCACAAACCAACACAAGCTGCGGTGGAAAAACCTCAACCTCAAGAAAACCCGACCAACCTCAAGTCAGCCCGAAGTATCCTCCGAATTCCGGTGCACAAGACATTTCGACAATGGTAACACAAGTCCAGAAAGACCTCCCGGTATACCGACAATCCTGATAGGAGTCGCACGTATCTCATTCTCAGGGCACACCGGAAGGGCAAGACGTCGGGTTAGCTGAGACCCTGGTTGCCCAGGGGGCGCCGGACATCGCCCAGTTTGGACCAGCACCATTAGCACTGCCCCCCTGTATTATGTTGAATTAAGAATCCCCGGGTAGCGCTAACTCCCTATGCAAATTAATTATTTAATTCAGTATTATTATGTTGGCAAATGTTAACACCAAAGTTGGGCCTTGCTGGAAGCGGTTATTCAAAGCGAACTGTCAAGAGGGTCCCATTCCCCTGAGCATGTTAGGAACGCTAAACAAGGATCATAACACCGGTATTACAGAAACCAAGGCGGCATGAGTGGAACAAAACACTAGGCAAAAAGGCCGAGCCTTCCACCCAAAACCAAGTATATAGATGCATTAATTAAATAATAGATATTGTGATATCCCATGATATCCATGTCCCAACATGGAACAACCTGCAACTGCACCTGCAACTAGCAACACTATAAGAAAGGGGCTGAGCAAAGCGGTAACATAGTCAAACAACGGTTTGCTGGGTAAGTGTGGTTAGAGGCTGTATCATGGCATATGGGAGGCTGACATATATGTGGTAGGAAGCGCGACATAGCGATAGCAACGGGACAACTAGCAAGCAAAGATAGTAAAGATATCCAAGGTCATGATCATCTTGCCTGAAATCCCGCTAGGAAGAAGACCGAATCCATGAAGAAGACGAACACGCGTAGTCGAACGAATCCTCACACTTCGCAACCTAACCGGAACTATCGAGTAGAAGCACAACCGGAAAGAAGGAAATAACATGGTAAACACACAAGCATAATCATGGCATAATGCACAACCAAGTATGATGCATGTCCGGTTTAAAGATGCATGGCATGGCAAGATACAACAACCAAATACTACACATTAAGTGAAGCTCAATATGCAACGAGTTGCATATTGACGAAACTCCACAACAATTATTTAGTTCAATCCCGTTTATGCTACTCATCAATATTAAATGTTGTTAAACATGGCAACAGATGAAGCATAGTTAATCTACCTATCTAGGCAATTTAAATGAGGCCGGAAACAACACAAAACAATTTCGGAAAATCCCCATATATGAATTTCGAATTTGGTACTGTTCTACCCTAAATCATATTTTAAAGTTGTTAAACAATAAAAGTAAGTGCACCATGTCAATCTACACATTTTTATAGTCAAGTTACATATATAGTTTATTAAATTCGGAGCTACGGTTGGTTAGTTATGAAATAAACCATTTTAGCATGTTATTATGCAATTAATGCAAACAGCCATTTTAAACATATTTAGCATGGATGAAAGTTGCATATTGTGAAACTACATGAAATTCTAAGCATTTTGCATATATAATTTGTTTTAATCCGATGCACGGTTGGTGAGATATTATATGCATGAAGTGCAAGGGTTTTTCTGCAAAACTGTAATTCTCTGGACAAAAGCTAAATTCGCAGGCAGGGGAAAAAACATGGCACGGGCCGAAACTGATGGGCGCTAGATAATACAGAGCGCACTAGGCGCTGGATAACGGGCAGAAGAGGTGGGCTGGGCTGGATGCGGTGCTCACCATGGGCTACGCAAGGTAGGCCGAGGGTCGCGGGGCTGGGCTGTTGCGCTGGAGCTGGGCCTTGGAGAGGCATCGGCCCACGCGACATGACGAAAGGGTCAACGCACCCGCTGGGTGCATTCGCTGCTGAGACCGGGCGATGCAGAGGACGAACGCGGCGGCGCTGGAACTCGGGCACGACGCGTGGCTTTAGGGCGATGGCGAGGAGCGGGATGGCCGGGGATGGGACTGGGACGGCGGAGCATGGCGGAGGGGCCGGATCTGGGGCGCGGAGGCGAGGATCCATGGCGGCGGAGCTTCATCCGGCGACCATGGCGAGGCCCCTGCGGGAGAGAGAGAGAGATGATAGAGAGAGAGAGAGAGAGGTGAGGCATGGGAAGAAGAAGGAAAGAAGGAAGAGAAAAGGGGCAGGGGCGGTGAGGTCTCCGGCGACCGCCAGTGGTCATCGACGGGAGGCGCGAGGGAGGCGGCGGAGCTCTGGATCGGGAGCTCCTCTCCCGATCTGGAGCTCGGGTGCGAGGGGCACGGAGACGGCGGCGTACGGGTTCGGGCGGGCCTCGTGTGGCTCCGCGGGCCGCGGTGGTGGAGGCTGGCTGGGGAGCTGGGAGGCGGCTGGCTGGCTGGCTCTCTGGTCGTCCGATCTGGCTGCGGACAGCCGGGATCGAGGCTCGCAAGCCGATCTAGTGGCTCGACTGGGAGCTGGCGGCGCAGGGGTGGCTCAGGTGGCGGCGGTTCGACAAGTGGCGGGGACAGGATGGCTAGCGTGGAATCTAAGGGAGGTGGCGGCGGCTGGGGGTAGGAGAAGGGTTAGGAGCTAGGGTTTCCAAAATAGGCAGGGTAGGTTGTCCATTTATAGGCAGAAGGGGGTCTAGGGAGAGTTTCGGAGCCCTCCGATCTAGATCGGACGGTTCCGGACAGAGGGAAAGGTGTAGGAGGGCTAGGTGGGCTAAAGTGGGCTGTGTAGAAGGGGTTGGGCTGAGGAGAGAGAGAGGATGGCAGCCCGACACGGTTTTCGGAACACCAAAAACGTCCGACGTTTTGTCCGGCTATAGTGCCGCTATAAGTTATCCGTTGGGGCATCAAACGACCTATGAATGGGACGAAATTTGGCAGGCGGTCTACCTCTAATATAATAAGACCGCACGCCAACTTTCAACTCATTCCGAGAACGTTTTATTCCCACTTATAAAATAATAATTCGGAGGTGCCGCGGGCGCGTGCGAGTGTGTCGGGTCTCGAAACAGACAACGAAAGGGACGCGGAGAAGCCGGCTACTACGAACGGATGCAACATTTATGAAAACATGCGGATGAAATGCACACGATGACATGACAAAGTGCAACAAGTAAACGAATCACACGGCAATGACGGAAATAAATGGAAGGCATCTGGAGCATCGGTCTCGGGGCGTTACAATCAACCTCCTCGATGAGGTAAACGAGCAGGCACCACGGCCCATCGAGGCCAAGGGAGTCACCGGCAACGCGATGGACGACGCCATGCTGCGCGTCATCGCCAGGGTTGAGCAGACCCTTGGCGAACGGCGCTTCAGCGCCGCGGATCAAGATAGGCAACTCAGCGCCGAAAGGCTGCAGCTCGACGCACAACATGATCGGTGGTGCGCCGCAGGGCAAGATAGGCGCATCCGCGCCGATAGGCTGCGGCTCGCCGCATAGCGAGACCGATGGACCGCCGCAAAGCAAGAGGCGCGGTGCGCCGCACAGCAAGAGCGATTCCATCGGTGCTTGCCTGTTGTCGACAGGGCATTGTAGCTGGCTACACGGCCCGTCAGTAGCTCCATTCCTCGCCACGAGTGGGAAGAGGCCGTCTGCGCCGTACTAGCACCAGAGGCCGGCCGCGCCATGCTTGCACCGGATGCCGGCCGCGCCGTTCGCCTTGTCCGCAGCCCGCTCGATGCCAACGCGCTGGTCGCTAGGCTCGAGCGCCTCCTTGGCCCAGGTGTCCACATAGGCGCAGTAGAGGAACATGGCCGTCGCATCCTCGAGCTGGTGATCTCCGATGAAATAGCCAACTTGGAGCTCGAGATCGCGCTCCAGATGTACCGCGATCGTGTCAACTGCTTGGATGAACGCCTACACGAGTTCAGGCAGAGGCAAGAGCTACCGTAGGCAGGGTGGTGGTCATGGACGTGTTTTATTTTGTTGAGTCGTTTCGACGTTGATCGCTATGTATTCCCAACAATCATAATATTGCTCTGTTTATTGCTCTGTTTCAATGTGTGTACTCTGTTTTTCGTTCTTATATATTGTTCTGTTTCAATGTGTATGTTTTCCATTCTGTACATGTAGATGGTAAACAGCTAGATAGAAATTAGTACGAAAACGAACAATACGTGATGATACTTAACTGGGATCCCATACTTAACTACTAAGTACAATGCATAAAATTGAAAACGAACAATTCTAAAACTAATAATCCCTCCTTATGGGGTTAGTATTCCGGTAGCCCCTCGCTAGTGGCGGCTTCCCAGCGCGGAGGGAGTTCTCCGCTTCCTCCGCCTCGCAGCGCTTGACGTGTCGATCTGCCTCTTGCTGGCGGACGCGCGCGAACGATCTTTCCATTTCGTTGGGCGCCCACCGGAGATCCTCGTCGGTAGCACGCTGGAGCTTATCGGCCCACCTCCACGCAGCAATGAGGCGCCTAGTGATGTCTACTATGCGACTTTTATTCTTGTAGACGTTGTTGGGCCTCCAAGTGCAGAGTTTTGTAGGACAGTAGCAAATTTCCCTCAAGTGGATGACCTAAGGTTTATCAATCCGTGGGAGGTGTATGATGAAGATGGTCTCTCTCAAACAATCCTGCAATCAAATACAAGAAATCTCTTGTGTCCCCAACACACCCAATACAATGGTAAATTGTATAGATGCACTAGTTCGGCGAAGAGATGGTGATACAAGTGTAGTATGGATAGTAAATATAGGTCTTTGTAATCTGAAAATATAAAAACAGTAAGGTAGCAAGTGATAAAAGTGAGCACAAATGGTATTGCAATGCTTGGAAACAAGGCCTAGGGTTCATACTTTCACTAGTGCAATCTCTCAACAGTACTAACATAATTGAATTATATAACAATCCCTCAACGTGCGATAAAGAATCACTCCAAAGTTCCTATTAGCGGAGAACATAAGATAGAAATTGTTGTAGGGTACGAAACCACCTCAAAGTTATCCTTTCCGATCAATCTATTGAGCCATCCCTATAAGTTTCACAAACAGCCCTAGAGTTCGTACTAAAATAACACCATATGATACGCATCAACCAATTCTAATGTCACCTAGATACTCCAATGTCACCACAAGTATCCGTGAGTTGATTATTCGATATGCATCAAAAAACTTCAGATTCATAATATTCAATCCACACAAAGAACTTCAAAGAGTACCCCAAAGTTTCTTATCGGAGAAAAGATAATGAAAACGTGCAACCAACCCCTATGCCTAGATCACCCCAGGGTCACGGGAATCCGCGAGTTGATCACCAAAACATACATCAAGTGACTCAATAGAATACCCCATTGTCACCACAGGTATCGACATGCAAGACATACATCAAGTGTTCTCAAATCTGAAATATTCAATCCGACAATAACGAAACCTCAAAGGGAAAGACTCAATTCATCACAAGAAGATAGAGAGGGAAGAAACACCATATGATCCAACTATATTAACAAAGCTCGTGGTACATCAAGATCGTGCCAAATCAAGAACACGAGAGAGAGAGATCAAACACATAGCTACTAGTACATACCCTCAGCCCCGAGGGTGAACTACTCCCTCCTCGTCATGGAGACCGCCGGGATAATGAAGATGGCCTTTGGTGATGATTTCCCCCTCCGCCAGAGTGCCGGAATGGAGCTCCAGATGGGTTTTCTTCGGTACAAAGGCTTGCAGCGGCGGCGGCGAAGTTCTAGGTTTCTTTCTGGGGTTTTTGATATTTATAGGAATTTTTGGCGTTGGTTTCACGTCAAGGGGGCCCATGAGGGAGCGACAAGCCTGCTCCGCGTGCCCTGGGGGGAAGGGCGCGCCCCCCAGGCTTGTCGCTTCCTCGTGAGGCTTCTGGTCCTTCCTCGAAGCTTCAGGGGTCTCTTTTGGTGCACAAAAAATCACCGTAAATTTTCAGCCCATTCCGAGAACTTTTATTTCTACACAAAAAAACACCACCACGGTAGTTCTGCTGAAAACAGCGTCAGTCCGGGTTAGTTCTAATCAAAACCATATAAAATTGTTGTAAACATGGCATGAATACTTCATAAATTATAGATACGTTGGAGACGTATCAGCATCCCCAAGCTTAATTCCTGCTCGTCCTCGAGTAGGTAAATGATAAAAGAAATAATTTATGAAGTGTGAATGCTAGCATAGTGCATAAGTTTGATCAATGATAATTCCAAACACTTTTTCTAGCATCATTATATATCATAGACAGTAGCTCATCTCATAAAACTTCTCATGATCAAGTGGCAAGCTATTCACATGTTAAAGTATAGATCATAAACTTTCTTGAAAACTAACAAACTATGTTCTCAGTCATCAAACAATTGCAATTCATATTATTTTCAGGAAGGGTCTATGTAAGAGCTTTGATTTAGCAAATTCCACATACTCAACTATCATATAGTCTTCCATGATTGCTGACACTCAAAGCATATTTTTAGAACAAACCGTTTCAGTCAAACACATAGGAAGATAGGGGCTTAATGTTTCGCCTCCCAACTTGCTTATCATAGAGATAATGTCAACAATAATAACTCATGATCACCTATATTCAACTGGATATATGTGCCTGGATCTTTCCCCACCACATGATGCTTGCCAAGAGAGAAAATAAAAACGGAATAGAGAAGAACACTATTGACTCTTGCATAAAAGTAAATACATAAAGTAAAAGATAGGCCCTTCGCAGAGGGAAGCAGAGGTTGTCATGCGCTTTTTATTTTTGGATGTGCAAGCTCTTAATGCAAAGGAACGCCACTTTATATTGCCCCTTGTGATAGCAACCTTTATTATGCAGTCCGTCGCTTTTATTTCTTCACCATCACAAGTTCGTACAAAGCTTATTTTCCCTTACAATAAAAGATCATACATATTTAGGAGCAATTTTTATTGCTTTTTCACCGATGACAACTTACTTGAAGGATCTTATTCAATCCATAGGTAGATATATAGTGGACTCTCATGGCAAGAAACTAGGTTTAAGGGTTTTTGGATGCACAAGTAGTATTTCTACTTAGTACGACATTTTGGCTAGCAAAAGATTATGAGCAAGCACCACATGTTGGAGGATCCAAGAACAAATAACTTCTATGTGAATATAAACAAACATAACCCATTACATTGTCTTCCTTGTCCAACATCAACTACTTGATCAAGGTTGAAAATAATTAATGGGGGCTCACAATCATAGAAGATGTCCAAGATAGTATATTTATATGTGAAATCTCTCTTCCTTCAATATTCTTTCATGAATTGTTCAAGTGACCAATGCTATGTTTGCTAACTTTCAATAAATTTTACAAATTATACTTCTTTTATGTGAAGTCACTACTCCCCATGGGACAAGCATATGAAAAACATATAATTTCAACTTTATGATATTCAATTCATTCAACAATTACTCTTGGGATATAAGTGAAGAACGAGAGTAAATGACAAACTACTCCAAAAGATATAAGTGAAGAACAAAGAGTAGTTAAGTGAATGGGTAGCTATGTGAAGACTCTCTCTCAAATAAAGATTTTACATCCAAGTATTTTATTCAAACAGCAAACAAAATGAAAATAAAAGGACACTCCAAGAATAGCACATATCATGTGAACAAGTAAAAACTTAGGCTAACCGATAGGTGTTGATGAAGAAAGGTGGGATGCCAACCGAGGCATCCCCAAGCTTAGTTGCTTGAGACTTCTTAGAATGTTGTCTTGGGGTGCCTTGGGAATCCCCAAGCTTGAGCTCTTGTGTCTCCTTAATTCCTATCATATCGTGGCTTCTCCTAAATCTTAAAAACTTCATCCACACAAAACTCAACAAGAACTCGTGAGATAAGTTAGTAAAAATCAACTCAAAACCTTAACATTCTCTACTGTAGAAATCACTAAAATTATAATTAAACATTGCATACTAAATGCCTCTGCATATTTAATACTCCTATCCACAAATAGAAACATTAAACAAGCAACATATGCAAACAATGCAACTATAACAGCAATCTGCCAAAACAGAACAGTCTATAAAGGGTGAATACGAATTCCTACTTCCCTAACTCCAAAAATTCTTAAAAATTACCAAGTGACAGAGAACTCATGCATTCTTACTGTGTAAAAATTTCAGATTTTTATCATATCCTGACTATTCAGGAATATTCTGGACATAACAGAAAACTTTTTGTTTTCAAACAGCAACACATGAACTTGCAAACTGAGCATGGTAAAGGCTATAATTGGCATATTATTAAAATAAAAGATACAAAACATGATTATTGATAACAGCAAGCAAATCTCAACAAAATAAAATGACGCTCCAAGCAAAACTCATATTATGTGAAGAAAAAAAATATAGTTCCAAGTGAGATTACCGATAATATTGAAGACGAAAGAGGGGATGCCTTCCGGGGCATCCCCAAGCTTAGACGCTTGAGTCTTCCTTGAATATTACCTTGGGGTGCCTTGGTCATCCCCAAGCTTAGGGTCTTGCCGCTCCTTATTCTCCTCATATCGATATCTCACCCAAAACTTGAAAACTTCAATCACACAAAACTTAACGGAACTTGTGCGATAGGTTAGCATGATAAAAATAAATCATCCACTTAGGTACTGTCAAGACAAGATTCATAATTGTTCTCACATAATTCCAACGGTAGTCCATCATTTCCATAATTTATATTGACCAATATAACACTACTGGAATCAGGGACTTTGCCATCTGCCACCTCTTTGTCGTCTGCTAACACTACTGGAATCAGGGACTTTGCCATCTGCCAGCTCTTTGCCGTCTGCTGGCAGACGACAAAGAGGTTGTTTGCCGTCTGCTTTGGGAAAGCAGACGGCAAAGATCTGGCTGATGGCAAAGACATAACAATCAAACTATGCATTGAAAACAGAATCTGTCAAAAATAGAACAATCTGTAATGAGCGATTTAAAAACCATAGTTCTGTACCTCCAAAAATTCTGAAAAATTATGACAACATAAAAAATTTGTAACCCAATACTCTGTAAAAATTTCAGAATTTTCTCATTCTTCAGTACGGAATAGAAATGCCAGCACTGGACGCAAAAGTTTATGTTTTTGCACAGAATCAAATCAACAAGTATCCACACTATCCCAAAGGTCTTACTTGGCACTTTATTGAAAGAAAACATATAAAACATGATTACTACAGTAGCTTAATCATGTGGACACACAAAAATAGTAGGTATAAATATTAGGTTGTTGATACGTCTCCAACGTATCTATAATTTTTGATTGTTCCATGCTATTATAGTATCAATCTTGGATGTTTTTATATACATTTACAGCAATTATATATCATTTTTTGGGACTAACCTATTAACTTAGTGCCCAGTGCCAGTTGCTGTTTTTTGCCTATTTTTGGTTTTTCAGAATATCAGTACCAAACGAAGTCCAAATGCCACGAAACTTTTTGGAGATTTTTTTCTGGACATAAGAGACACTAGAAGCTTCGGGAGGGGACGAGAAGATGAAGCAGTGGCCCACGAGGCACCACGGCGCACCCCAGGGGGGGCGCGCGCCCTGGTACCTCGTGGGGCCCACAAGGTTTCGTTTGACCTAATTCCACCTCTATAAATTCTCTAAAATCGGGAAACCAACAGAGGAGTCCACAAAATACTTTTTCCGCTGCCGCAAGTTCCTGTTCTCGAGAGATCCCATCTGGAGGCCTTTTCCGGCACTCCGCCGGAGGGGGAATCGATCACGGAGGGGCTCTACATCATCCTTGCTGCCCTTCCGATGGTGCGTGAGTAGTTTACCACAGACCTTCGGGTCCATAGTTAGTAGCTAGATGGATTCTTCTCTCTTTTTGATCTTCAATACAATGTTCTTCTCGATGTTCTTGGAGTTCTATCCGATGTAATCACTTTTTGCGGTGTGTTTGTTGGGATCCGATGAATTGTGAGTTTATGATCAGATTATCCATGAATATTATTTGAGTCTTCTCTGAACTCTTTTATGCATGATTATTATAGCTTCGTATTTCTCTCCAATCTATTGATTTGGTTTGGACAACTAGATTGATTTATCTTGCAATGGGAGAGGTGCTTTGTAATGGGTTCAATCTTGCGGTGCTCAATCCCAGTGACAGAAAGGGACATGACACGTATGTATCGTTGCTATTAAGGGTAAAAAGATGGGGTTTATTCATGCGTGAGTTTACTTTGTCTACATCATGTCATCTTGCTTAAGGTGTTACTCCGTTCTTTATGGACTTAATACACTAGATGCATGCTGGATAGCGGTCGATGTGTGGAGTAATAGTAGTAGATGCAGGCAGGAGTCGGTCTACTTGTCTCGGACGTGATGCCTATATACATGATCATTGCCTTGGATATCGTCATGATTATTTGCTTTTCTATCAATTGCCCAACAGTAATTTGTTCACCCACCGTGTGCTATTTTCAAGAGAGAAGCCTATAGTGAAAACTATGGCCCCCGGGTCTATCTTAATTATATATTGAAAATCCTAAAAATACCTTGCTGCACTTCTACTTTATTTATTTATTTTTGTATTTTTGTTTGATCTATTTATCTATCACCATACAATTTAATCTTGCAATTGACCGCCAAGGGATTGACAACCCCTTGTTCGCGTTGGGTGCGAGGATTTGTTGTTTTGTGTGCAGGTACTACTAATGAGTTGTTGCGTGATTCTCCTACTAGATTGATAACCTTGGTTTCATAACTGAGGGAAATACTTATCTCTACTGTACTGCATCATCCCCTCCTCTTCGGGGAAATCCCAACGCAGCTCACAAGTAGCAGGAAGAATTTCTGGCGCCGTTGCCGGGGAGACATCATCAACATCTATCAAGTACCTACGCACAAAACTTTCATCTCCTTGCATTTATTTTATTTGCCTTTTCCTCTCGTTTTCATCTCCCCCACTTCTAAAAAGTTTTTACAAAAATACAAAAATATTTTCCATTTGCCTTTTTGTGTATTTTCTTGTTCGCTTGCTTGAGCTTGTTATCATGAGTGATTTTGGCATGGCAGAAACTGATGATGGTAGAACTCCTAAAATTGGAAATTCTACCAATCTTGATGCTAAAACTTTTGTGTTGGGACATGGGAATGTTGAAGGAAAAAGTGTCATCCAAGAATTCTTTAATTGCATTGGGACCTTAGCTTGTGATGAAGCTCCTATACTTAAAGAAACTAAAAATTATGCCGAAGCTATTTCCGCACTTGTTCTTAAACTTGAAAGAAGGTTTATTCGCACCCATCCTACTTTGCAAATATTGTTTTATGAGTTACCAGTTATAAAAAATCCTAGATCTAAGAAAATAGCTACTCTTGTCCTCATGAATGAATTTGATCACATAGTGCGAGAAGCTAGGGAGATCTTTGATTTTTATGGTATGAACCATGAAAAACCGGTAATAGATGAGATCCTTTATAATAATGATTACTTGTTGAGGTATTTGTTCCGCAATGACCACATCTTTGATGAGAATATTAAAAAATAAGTTCCTCCTTTGAATATAATCCAACAAGTTTTCAATAATGTTAATAGACAATACTCTTGGATTGTAGCCGGTAGTCAAGAGGGATTTACAGATGGACAACTTGCTAATGCTAAAATTTCTATGGATGATGTGTTTCATATTACCTTTGAAAAACCCTTTGATGAAAGTACATCTTTGGATAAGAAGAAGAAGGATGATAATACTTGAAACTATGCATTATGCCTAGCTAGGGGCATAAAACAATAGCGCTTGTTGGGAGGCAACCCAATGAATAAAATAAATTTTTACTTTTTGTTTCTGTTCTTGTGTGTTTGCACAATTATGATACTGTTATGATTGTGTTTTGATGTTTTAATTAGTGTTTGTGCCAAGTAATGCCTTTGGGATGATTTGGAAGATAGTATAATTGATGCTGTTTGGAAAACAGAAAGTTTTGTGTCCAGTGCTGGAATTTTAGTTCTGTACTGGAGCGTCATAAAAATCTGAAATTTTTACACAGTATTGGTATATGAATTTCCCACGTTGTAATAATTTTTCAGATTTTTTAGAGTTACAGAAGTATAGCTTTTAAATAGATCTTTACAAACTGTTCTGTTGTAGACAGATTCTGTTTTTGTTGCATAGTTTGCTTATTTTGATGAATCTATGGATCGTATCGGGGGGTATGAGTCATGGAGAAGTTGGAGTACAGTATAATTATGCCAATATTAAATATGAATCAATTTACTATAGTACTTAGAGTTAAGGATTTATTTGTTATACTAACGGATCTCACAAAGGTTTTGTTGAGTTTTGTGTGATTGAAGTTTTCAAGTTTTGGGTGAGATCACGATAGATGAAGGAATAAGGAGTGGCAAGAGCCTAAGATTGGGGATGCCCAAGGCACCCCAAGGTAATATTCAAGGAAGACTCAAGCGTCTAAGCTTGGGGATGCCCCGGAAGGCATCCCCTCTTTTTTCTACCAACTATCGGTAATTTTACTTGGAGCTATATTTTTATTCATCACATGATATGTGCTTTACTTGGAGCGTCGTGTATTATATGAGTCTTTGCTTTGTTTGCTTTTTAGTTTGTCACAATCATCTTTGCTGGACACACCAATTTGAGAGAGCCACATGTTTATCATGATTTGTTAGAATACTCTATGTGCTTCACTTAAACCTTTTGAGCTAGGCAGTTGCTCTAGTGCTTCACTTAAATCTTTTTGAGCACGGCGGTGGCTATATTTTGAAGAAATATTTGAACTCTCATGCTTCACTTATATTATTTTGAGAGTTGATAAGATTAAAATTTTGAAGAAATATTTGAACTCTCGTGCTTCACTTATATTATTTTGAGAGTTGCTAAGATAAAATTTTGAAGAAATATGTGCACTCTCATGCTTCACTTATATCTTTTTGAGAGTTGATAATAGTAATGGTAATTTGCACAAGATATGAATTTGGTCCCAAAGTGATGAATATTCAAGAGGGATATAATAAAAAAATCATGAAAGATCATTGGATATGATAAGTTTGATTCCTTGCAATAGTTTTGCGATATGGAGATGACAATATGTGAGTCATGCTAGTGAGTAATTGTGATTTAGTAAGGATATTGGTTTTAAGGTTTGTGATTCCCTATGCATGCACATTAAGTCAATAGTTATGCACCAAAATTATATCCTACTTATGGTGCATTATTCGGTGTTAGTTATGTTCAATGCATGTTTATGACCGTTTTCGCTTTTTTGTTGGTTGTTTCTCAATCTATTTGCTAGCCTTCATTTGTACTAAGCGGGAATACTTCTTGTGCATCCAAACTCCTTAAACCCAAGTTGTGCCAAATGAGTCCACCATACCTACCTATATGCGGTATTTCCATGCCGTTCCAAGTAAATTTGCATGTGCCAACTCTAAAATTTTCAAAATAATTTTCCGTTTTGTGTGCCCATACCGCTCATGAAGCGGCACGGGGTAGCAAATATTTTCCATGCTAGGTGTGTTATTCTCACGATGAGTGTTTATTCACTTGTCATTGCATGTAGAGTGGCACGTAATAGGGATGCCCAGTCCCGAAATGAAAAAAAATTAATATGATGATAATAATAAATTCCTTGGAAAGTGTTGGTATGGAGGGCACCCGTGGATACAGCTAGCCATAGATTGTGAAAGAATGGTGGAAAGGAAATAAACTTTATTTTTTGTTTGGGAACCGCCTATGATGTGTCTAGCATAGAAAATATTAGGAATTCTCTGTCGTTTTCGTTGACAGGAAAAGCATGCCTCTCAAAATAATTTTATCTCTCTAATTTAAGCTTTGAGCTCTGGCACATTTGCAAATCTCTGCTTCCCTTTGCGAAGGGCCTATCTATTACTTTTATGCAAAAAAAATTTGAGTCTCCATCTTCTCTTACAAAGCACCAACTAGAGAGCACTATTTTCATACTAGTGCATTGTGTGTCGCTAATATTGAGTGTGTTTCATGAATGGATCAATGATTGAGCATAATGGGCTAGGGATAACTTTCTTTAGCGTTGATATTTTGAAAGACATGGTTGCTTGTTAGTATGCTTGAGTATTTATGTCTTCATGTCAAACTATAGACTATCGCTTTGAATCATTCAAGTCCAAATGTCCATGCTATAAAGAAAACAATATATGATGAATATGATAGGTAGCATTCCACATCAAAAATTCTATTTTTATCATTTACCTACTCGAGGACGAGCAGGAATTAAGCTTGGGGATGCTTGATACGTCTCCAACGTATCTATAATTTTTTATTGTTCCATGCTATTATAGTATCAATCTTGGATGTTTTTATATACATTTACAGCAATTATATATCATTTTTTGGGACTAACCTATTAACTTAGTGCCCAGTGCCAGTTGCTGTTTTATGCCTGTTTTTGGTTTTCCAGAATATCAGTACCAAACGAAGTCCAAATGCCATGAAACTTTTTGGAGATTTTTTCTAGACATAAGAGACACTAGAAGCTTCGGGAGGGGACGAGAATATGAAGCAGTGGCCCACAAGGCACCACGGCGCGCCCCAGGTGGGGCGCGCCCTGGTACCTCGTGGGGCCCACAAGGCTCCGTTTGACCTAATTCCACCTCTATAAATTCTCTAAAATTGGGAAACCAACAGAGGAGTCCACGAAATACTTTTTTCGCCGCCGCAAGTTCCTGTTCTCGAGAGATCCCATCTGGAGGCCTTTTCCGGCACTCCGCCGGAGGGGGAATCGATCACGGAGGGGCTCTACATCATCCCTGCTGCCCTTCCGATGATGCATGAGAAGTTTACCACAGACCTTCGGGTCCATAGTTAGTAGCTAGATGGCTTCTTCTCTCTTTTTGATCTTCAATACAATGTTCTCCTCGATGTTCTTGGGGTTCTATCCGATGTAATCACTTTTTGCGGTGTGTTTGTTGGGATCCGATGAATTGTGAGTTTATGATCAGATTATCCATGAATATTATTTGAGTCTTCTCTAAACTCTTTTATGCATGATTATTATAGCTTCGTATTTCTCTTCGATCTATTGATTTGGTTTGGCCAACTAGATTGATTTATCTTGTAATGGGAGAGGTGCTTTGTAATGGGTTCAATCTTGCGGTGCTCAATCCTAGTGACAGAAAGGGCCATGACACGTATGTATCGTTGCTATTAAGGGTAAAAAGATGGGGTTTATTCATGCGTGAGTTTACTTTGTCTACATCATGTCATCTTGCTTAAGGCTTTACTCCGTTCTTTATGGACTTAATGCACTAGATGCATGCTGGATAGCGGTCGATGTGTGGAGTAATAGTAGTAGATGCAGGCAGGAGTCGGTCTACTTGTCTCGGACGTGATGCCTATATACTTGATCATTGCCTTGGATATCATCATGATTATTTGCTTTTCTATCAATTGCCCAACAGTAATTTGTTCACCCACCGTATGCTATTTTCAAGGGAGAAGCCTCTAGTGAAAACTATGGCCCCCGGGTCTATCTTAATTATATATTGAAAATCCTAAAAATACCTTGCTGCACTTTTACTTTATTTATTTTGTTTTGTATTTTTGTTTGATCTATTTATCTATCACCATACAATTTAATCTTGCAATTGACCGCCAAGGGATTGACAACCCCTTGTTCGCGTTGGGTGCGAGGATTTGTTGTTTTTTGTGCAGGTACTGCTAACGAGTTGTTGCGTGATTCTCCTACTGGATTGATAACCTTGGTTTCATAACTGAGGGAAATACTTATCTCTATTGTACTGCATCATCCCCTCCTCTTCGGGGAAATCCCAACGCAGATCACAAGTAGCAGTTGTCTCCCAACAAGCGCTTTTCTATAATGCCTTTTAGCTAGGCATGATGATTTCAATGATGCTCGTATAAGAATAAAGAACTGAAACACAAAGAGAGCATCATGAAGCATATGACAATCAAGTTTAAGCCTAACCCACTTCCTATGCATAGGGATTTTGTGAGCAAACAATTTATGGGAGCAAGAATCAACTAGCACAGGAAGGCAAAACAAGTATAACTTCAAAACTTTCAACACATAGAGAGGAAACTTGATATTATTGAGATATGTAGAAGCATATATTCCTCTCTCAAAATAATTTTCAGTACCATCATGAAGAAATTCAACAATATATCCATCACACAAAGCATTCCTTTCATGATCCACAAGCATAGAATTTTTACTACTCTCCACATAAGCAATTTTCCTCTCATTCATAATAGTGGGAGCAAACTCAACAAAATAACTATCATGAGATACTTGATTGGTATAATCCAATTGAAAATTAAAATCATGATGACAAGTTTCATAGTTATCATTATTCTTTATAGCATACATGTCATCACAATAATCATCATAGGTAGCAACTTTGTTGTCATAATCAATTGAAACCTCTTCCAAAATAGTGGAATCATCATCAAATAAAGTCAAGACCTCTCCAAATCCACTTTTGTCAATATTGCAATAAGATTCAACACCCTCCAAAATAGTGGGATCATTAGTACCTAGAGTTGACACTCTTCCAAATCCACTTTCATCAATATAATCATCATAAATAGGAGGCATGCAATCATCATAATAAATTTGCTCATCAAAAGTAGGGGGACTAAAAAGATCATCCTCATTAAACATAGCATCCCCAAGCTTAGGATTTTGCATATCATTAGCATCATGGATATTCAAAGAATACATATTAATAACATTGCAATCATTCTCAACATTCAAGGGTTTTATGCCAAACATTTTATTGAATTCTTATTCTAACACTTTGGCACAATTTTTTGATCCATCATTCTCAAGAAAGACATCATATAGATGAAGTATTTGAGGCAACCTCAATTCCATTGTTTTTGTAGTTTTCTTTTATAAAACCAAACTAGTAATAAAACAAGAAACTAAAAGATTCAATTGCAAGATCTAAAGGTATACCTTCAAGCACTCACCTCCCCGGCAACGGCGCCAGAAAAGAGCTTGATGTCTACTACGCAACTTTTATTCTTGTAGACGTTGTTGGGCCTCCAAGTGCAGAGTTTTGTAGGACAGTAGCAAATTTCCCTCAAGTGGATGACCTAAGGTTTATCAATCCGTGGGAGGCGTAGGATGAAGATGGTCTCTCTCAAACAACCCTGCAATCAAATACAAGAAATCTCTTGTGTCCCCAACACACCCAATACAATGGTAAATTGTATAGATGCACTAGTTCGGCGAAGAGATGGTGATACAAGTGTAGTATGGATAGTAGATATAGGTTTTTGTAATCTGAAAATACAAAAATAGCAAGGTAGCAAGTGATAAAAGTGAGCACAAATGGTATTGCAATGCTTGGAAACAAGGCCTAGGGTTCATACTTTCACTAGTGCAATCTCTCAACAGTGCTAACATAATTGAATCATATAACAATCCCTCAACGTGTGATAAAGAATCACTCCAAAGTTCCTATTAGCAGAGAACATAAGATAGAGATTGTTGTAGGGTACGAAACCACCTCAAAGTTATCCTTTTCGATCAATCTATTGAGCCATCTCTATAAGTGTCACAAACAGACCTAGAGTTCGTACTAAAATAACACCATATGGTACGCATCAACCAACTCTAATGTCACCTAGATACTCCAATGTCACCACAAGTATCCGTGAGTTGATTATTCGATATGCATCAAACAACTTCAGATTCATAATATTCAATCCACACAAAGAACTTCAAAGAGTACCCCAAAGTTTCTTATCGGAGAAAAGATAATGAAAACGTGCAACCAACCCCTATGCCTAGATCACCCCAAGGTCACGGGAATCCGTGAGTTGATCACCAAAACATACATCAAGTGACTCAATAGAATACCCCATTGTCACCACGGGTATCCACATGCAAGACATACATCAAGTGTTCTCAAATCTGAAATATTCAATCCGACAATAACGAAACTTCAAAGGAAAAGACTCAATTCATCACAAGAAGATAGAGAGGGAAGAAACACCATATGATCCAACTATATTTAAAAAGCTCGCGGTACATCAAGATCGTGCCAAATCAAGAACACGAGAGAGAGAGAGAGAGAGAGAGAGAGATCAAACACATAGCTACTGGTACATACCCTCAGCCCCGAGGGTGAACTACTCCCTCCTCGTCATGGAGACCGCCGGGATAATGAAGATGGCCTTTGGTGATGATTTCCCCCTCCGCCAGAGTGCCGGAACGGAGCTCCAGATGGGTTTTCTTCGGTACAGAGGCTTGCAGCGGCGGCGTCGAAGTTCTAGGTTTCTTTCTGGGGTTTTTGGTATTTATAGGAATTTTTGGCGTTGGTTTCACGTCAAGGGGGCCCATGAGGGAGCGACAAGCCTGCTCCGCGTGCCCTGGGGGGAAGGGCGCGCCCCCCAGGCTTGTCGCTTCCTCGTGAGGCTTCTGGTCCTTCCTTGAAACTTCGGGGGTCTCTTTTGGTGCACAAAAAATCACCGTAAATTTTCAGCCCATTCCGAGAGCTTTTATTTCTGCACAAAAAACAACACCACAGTAGTTCTGCTGAAAACAACGTCAGTCCGGATTAGTTCTAATCAAATCATACCAAAACCATATAAAATTGTTGTAAATATGGCATAAATACTTCATAAATTATAGATGCGTTGGAGACGTATCACCTAGCGCCTTTGGCCTTCCTGGCAAAGTACCGGCCGTCTTCGTACACCTCGTCTGCACGTCGACGCGCCCGCCGCCAAAGCTCCAGCATCTCCTTTTCCCAGGCGGCCTCACGGGCTTCACAGGCTGCCTGGTACCTGGCGCGCTCCTCTGCCAACTCCTTCTTGAACGCCACTTGCCTGTCTTTCTCAGCTGGCGGCAGCGCTTTCCACAGACAAAGATTGTACTGGACCCAAAACCACTCCAAAGTTGGGGGTTCCGGTGCAACCTTGTCAGGTGGCGCGTAGGGATCCTCCTCGTCGTTGCTCTGCGCCTAGACGACCTCGCGGGGCGGTGCCTCCTCCTTGACGGGTGGGCAGATCGTTGGCGCCATGGCAGAGTTTTGTGAGAGAGAGAGGGGGCGAGCGAGGAGAGAATGTAGATTAGAATGCAGGCGGGACGACGTGGGCGGGGTAGTATTTATTGGCGGCCGGAATCTAGATCGACGGGAGCAGTAGAAGCGCCGGTGGCCGGAATTTACGAGTACTATAGCTTGAATTACACACGATTCCCGCAGCAAAATCCATGTGTGAAATAAATCGCTGACGGTTCCCAAGATTGGACCGCGTCTGATTAATAACCCGCCCCACTCACCTTCCAAACCTCGCGGCGCAAAACAAAGTGCCAATCATGTGGGGCCCAGTTGTCTTGCCAGATATTTACATTTTCTTTCCAAATGTTTTGCATGAATGCTTATTTCGTGTTACCATGATATTGTTGGAAAATGTATTACATAAATGATTTTTCCAACCCATGATGATATTCTGTTGCATGTACATGTAGTTCAAATTTGAATTACGGCCATTAAATGGTTAGAAACTCACTTAATGTCTTAAAAATGCCAAATAACCCCTGAAAATTTCCAAATTTTAACATGAAAGTTGTATTCGTGCAGGTTAACGGTAGAAAAAAATGCCAAGCCATAAGAGGAAGCGATTGTCGGTTCGTCATCAATCATGCATATTCTTCCCTATCGGAATCACGAGTCTTCTCGTGAGATGCTCCGATTTGTCAGAGGTGTGTGCCAAAACTTTCAACAAACATGCCAGTTTTTTTTACCACGGCATCTTGGTACCATTTCATGACATCAAGCAAGGTTTCATATATTTCTGATCATTTTTTATTTTATTTTTGGAATTTAAAAGCCATGGTTCTCACTGTTTGTGTCCAAGCCTTGACACCAATATGTTTGAAAATTCCTTCCAATTTACTGCACAGGGCATTAACCGCACACAAGGACACAAATATGATTTTCCAACCCATGATGGTTTGCCATTGCATGTACATGCAGTTCAAATTTGAATTACGACCATTATATGGCTAGAAACTCACTTAATGTCTTAAAAAGGTCAAATGAACACCGAAAATTTCAAAAATTTAACATGACCGTTGCATTAGTGCATGTTAACGGTAGAAAAAAAATCAAGGTCATACGAGGAAGCGAGCACCGGTTCGTCATCAACCATGCATTGTTCCCTCTCGGAACCACGTGTCTTCTCGTGAGATACTCCGATTTGTGAGAGGTGTGTGCCAAAACTTTCGTCAAAGTAGCCAATTCTTTTACCACGGCATCTTGGTGCCATTTCATGACATCAAGCAAGTTTTTCATGTATTTCTGATCATTTTTGAATTTTTTGGAATTTAAAAGCCATGGTTCTCACTGTTTGTGTCCAAGCCTTGACACCAATATGTTTGAAAATTCCTTCTAATTTACTGCACAGGGCATTAACTCGCACACAAGGACACAAATATGATTTTCCAACCCATGATGGTTTGCCGTTGCATGTACATGCAGTTCAAATTTGAATTACGGCCATTATATGGCTAGAAACTCACTTAATGTCTTAAAAAGGTCAAATGAACACCAAAAATTTTAAAAAAATAATATGACCGTTGCATTAGTGCATGTTAACGGTAGAAAAAAATTCAGGGTCATACGAGGAAGCGAGCGCCGGTTCGTCATCAAACATGCATTGTTCCCTCTCGGAACTACGTGTCTTCTCGTAAGATGCTCCGATTTGTGAGAGGTGTGTGCCAAATCTTCCGTCAAAGTGGTCAATTCTTTTACCACAGCATCTTGGTGCCATTTCATGACATCAAACAAGGTTTCATGTATTTCTGATCATTTTTTATTTTTTTAGAATTTAGAAGCCATGGTTCTCACTGTTTGTACGTGTCCAAGCCGTGACCCCAATATGTTTGAAAATTCCTTCCAATTTATTGCACAGGGAATTAACTCGCACACAAGGACAGAAATATGATTTTCCAACCCATGATGGTTTGCCGTTGCATGTACATGCAGTTCAAATTTGAATTACGGCCATTATATATAGCTAGAAACTCACTTAATGTCTTAAAAAGGTCAAATGAACGCTGAAAATTTCCAAAATTTAACTTCTCCGTTGTATTAGTGCATGTTAACGGTGAAAAAAAATTCAGGGTCATACGAGGAAGCGAGCGCCGGTTCGTCGTCAAACATGCATATTGTTCCCTCTCGGAACCACGTGTCTTCTTGTGAGATGCTCCGATTTGTGAGAGGTGTGTGTCACAACTTTCATCAAAGTGGCCAATTCTTTTACCACTGCATCTTGGTGCCATGACATGACATCAAGCAAGGTTTCATGTATTTCTGATCATTTTTGATTTTTTTTGGAATTTAAAAGCCATGGTTCTCAATGTTTGTGTCCAAGCCGTGACACTAATATGTTTGAAAGTTCTTCCAATTTACTACACTGGGCATTAACTTGTACACAAGGACACAAATATGATTTTCCAATACATGATGGTTTGATGTTGAATGTACATGTAGTTCAAATTTGAATTACGACCATTATATGGCTAGGAACTCACTTAATGTCTTAAAAAGGTCAGATGAACCCTGGAAAATTTCAAATTTTAACATGACAGTTGTATCAGTGCATGTTAATGGTACAAAAAAATTCGAATAGTTTCCATCACCATCCGTTGCCAGTGTACTCCAAATTAGTCTGTCGCAGGTAATTAAAAAATGGACTACATCGCACACAGTTGGTTATAGGAACCGTTTGCGATGAAAATTCGCTGATATTTTTATGTCTTCCTCCGTAAGCTTCGCCGGATTAGTCTGCTCAAGCGTCGTTCACCCCCGAACCCTCGAGTCCCCGATACCCATTCCCCATCCCCTTCTTGCAAAGAATGACGCCGTGGAGACGCTTCATGAGGGCCCGTACGGTCGCCGGGTCCTCCCCGAGCGGCTCCGCCTTCGCCGAGAGCGCGGCCGCATCCACATTGAGCGCGGCCGCATCCGCCGAGAGGGCGTCTGCGGCAGCCGACAGGGCAGTTGCAGCAGCGCTCGAGCAGCCGTCCGTGCCGCGAAGGTCGCTCTGGCCCGGGTCGAGGCCATCCAAGCCCAGGTCGAGGACGCCCATGCCAAGATATTCCAGGCCTCCTCGGAATCCAGCATGCACACCACGTCCGAAAAGGCGGCGGAGATGCTTGTCGACGATGTGGCGGCGGAGGCCATGGAGCCCCTGCTTCCTCATGAGATCGCCGAGCGGGAGCTAGAGATGCAGGAGGCGGCAGAGAACGAGGAGCGCCGAGAGGAGGAGTTGCACGTGGCTAAGGAGGAGGTATAGAGCCGCCTGTCCATCGAGGAATTGGCAGCGGAGTACCAATGCGAGCTCTGGCGCCGCCACTACTACGAGTACTACAACCATGAGGACGGCGCCGAGGACGAAGACGACGACGCAATCGACTTCAGCCTGGGGAACGCGGAGTCCACCAGCGACGGCATGTCGCCATGACAAGTCATCGACATCTCATCTTACACCGGCAAGGCATAGGGCGGCGACGCGTCGGCGGCTTTGTTTAAATTATTATGCGTACTTAGCCTTTGTTTATAACGTTGGTCTTTTGTTAGAGCAATGTTTAGGTCAACTGGCTCTGTTTAATTACTAAAATTGCTCGATTCAGTAAGTGTGGTCCGTGTGCTGTAGGCTCTTCTATGTACCCCCCAAATTAGCAAGTGATGTTAAATATGCAATGACGTGGATGAGCACTGTACCCAGGGAAATTTCCACCAAAATTTGAGTGATCAAACTCATCGCATGCACGTAAAGCAGAAGAATCATTTGCGATGCACACATTTGTTCAAAGTGAATGGTGTCCGATGACACTGCGCGCCAAGTTCCCCCCCCCCCACCTTTCAAAAAAATTTTGCCTACCGCCGAAATATCTAACTCTTCCCCCCTCCCTACCCCCTTTTCTCCCCGACCACGAGCCACATTTCCCCTGTTTACTCCTTCCTTCCTTCCCAAGCTATAGCCTCTTTCTCGCTTGCTTTCCTCGCTCTCGCCGTCTCGCATCCGACTGTCGCGGACGCCATGGTCTTCTTTGACCTCTCCAACGGTTCCTCCTCCGACGATGACTATGTCACCAGCCGAGTATGCCTCTATCCTCTCTCTCGCCCCCCTAGGCTTAGGGTTCTGATTTGTAATAAAGGATTTTAACCCGAGGCCGATTTGAGCCATTTGTTCCTCTTGTAGCTCCCTAGGACCATCACTTGCAAGGAATGGAGCAGGGTAGCTGAAGATCTGCCTGCTCGTTGTCACCATCAATCTCCATGCGTGAAGTTAGTGGCTTTTGAATCTGTGGACAGTGGGAGGAAGTTTCTGGCATGTGCAGAGAAGGTTAGCCCCACTTTCGTTGTTACAAATCATTCGTTAGATGTGATTCAAACCTTGTCACTGTGCTATGTTAATATGGATGTGATTAAGACACTGTCAAAATTTCTACCTAGTATCTAAAAATGTTGCCATCTCATCAGCGGTGCCCTGAGAAAATTATTTGGCACCGCTTCAGCAGTTTGTGCACCCAATTTTGCTCCACACATTCGAGCAGCCAAGCAGTAAAATACTAATACTTTATGGCACGAAGGAACTAGGCATCGGAGCAACTAGGTGCTCCGGTTCCCTGAATTTTTCCTCTAGCAACGACTCGGCAGTGCAGGGCATCGGTGCCAAATGGAGCAACAGTTGATTTGACACCGGTTTTGGCCTACACAGTGGAGGGCCTTTATTGGTATTGGTTCTATGTTATTAAATTTAAGCATGTACATACCTGTTAGTATTAATTTGATGGCATTGAAACACTGTCGTTGTGTTGTTGCAGTTATATTTAGCTTCCTCATAAAATGGTCAATTTGTTATTATAGTACCTAACTAAGAACTTAATTATAGCTTGTGATGTTCCTGAATTTGGTTGTTGTCTCAGTAGCAATTAATTCATTTGCACATTGAACTTTTCGAGAAGATATGTCATAATAAACATGTTTCTTCACTTTTTCAAAATATGTATGTGGTGATTTTCTATGTTGCTAGAAACCCATTTTCCCTACAACTGTAACTGATTTAGTTTTAAATATTATAGGATGAACAAAAGTGTTCTTACCTGGAGTGGGTTGATCAAGAGTGGCCACCGTCTTTGAAGATGTGCCTAGCAAAGCTCTGGAGCATGTTTGAGGAAGAGAATAGAGATAGGCTTAGAGAAAATGTTGTCAACGCTGAAGAATATTTCAAGGTACTGGAAAAAAAGAGGAAGATGGAGAATGAGCTCAGATTTTTTAAATTAGACTTTGCTAAGATGGTGTTTGCGAAGGAGGAGGCACTTTCCCAGTTGGTCAGTGCAAAACAGTTTCTTACTGAACTGAAAGCAGAGGTGGAGAAGACTAATTTAGCTGATCATGCATCAGTCGATTAGGGAAATGAATATATTGTTCTAATATTGTGCTCAACATACTTTGTGCTTATGAAGGTGAACTAGCTATATGTTGTACTGTGCTGTATTCTCGTAGCTATCGTACAGTGATGTTAAAATATATTTGTGTGCCTGATATGAAAGTGGTAAACGGCTGTTCGACATGAAATTGGAATTTGCTTAATACTGGATGTATTAATAGTAAACTAATAAACATGCTAAATGGGTCATGGATTTTAGTAAAAGCGTGTGTCATGGATAGCCCAATGGCATACAGTTTACTTCATCGAATCGTGTGTGATATACTTGAATAACGCAAACGTTTGTTCCATAATTACTGTGTGGGCTGGCAAGACGATTTCCCACGGCTTGTCCTACGAAAGCGTCTGCGTTATCTCCACCGATCGCACACGAACGGAAAAATTGTGTGCGATGTACATATGAACGGAAACGTTTGTCTGGGATTCACTACGTGGGATCTACATACGAATGGAAACGTTTGTCTGGGATTCACTGTGTGGGATGTACATACGAATGGAAATGATTGAGCCAGTATAATTGTCTGCGATGGCTCGCCCGATCGCACACGAGCTCTTTTTGCCCCGCGTGTGTGACCGGAGGCCCTATCGCCGACGGTTTCTAGGTCGTGTGGGAAGGACCCCCCCCCCTATCGCACACACAGGCAAGGCGACGGTTTAAAACTCTGTCGCGGAAAGGGGGTAAAAACCGTTTGTATAGCAGGTCGCTGCACCAGTGAGGTTGTGTTATAGGAAGATGTTTGAATATGATAAAGCCTTGAGTGATTGGGGAAATGTATATGACATCATGAGTATTAATTGGTATTACATGAAAGCATTAATCCATGAAAAGCAATAGTAATCTTGTTTACACTTTTTGAAGTACTTGCTTGTTATCAATTACGAGATTATTGCTTTGAATCACTTTTGTCCTAAGTTCACACCACTATTGCATCATTTGATCAAGATCATGCTAGGTAGCATTCAACATAAAAAAATATCTGTGTTTATCATTTACCTACTCGAGGACGAGCAGGTATTAAGCTTGGGGGATGCTAATACGTCTCAAATGTATCTATAATTTTTTATTTTTAAATGATATTATGTTATCACTTTTATATACTTTTTATAGCAATCTATATTATTTTTTTGGACTAACCTATTAATCTAGTTCCCAGTGTCAGTTCCTGTTTTTTTGTGTGTTTTTGGTTTCGCAGAAAATCAATACCTACGAAGGTCCAAACACGATGCCAATTTTGACCATTTTTTATGGACCAGAAGGAACACTGGCAGCTTCGGGACACGTCGAGAGGAGTCACCAGGGCCTCACAAGCCCAGGTGGCACGGCTAGGGGGGTGGCCACGCCACCCAGGCTTGTGGGGCCCCTGAGCCACTTTTTTACCTAATTCTACCGCCATAAATTCCTATAAATATCGAAACCATCCATCGTCCCTCAAGAAGAGAAATATCACCGCCGCAAGCCTCTGTTTCGAAGAGATCTCATCTAGAGCCCTATTTTGAAGTTCCGCCGGAGGGGGAAGCCATTACCGGGAGGCTCTCCATCAACCTTGCTGCCTCCGTGACTCAGCCTGGGCATTCGGGTATTCCGGTTTTTTCGGTTCGGACTATTCGGTTTTCGGGCAAATTGGGTTCTCGAAAAAGATAATCGAATTCACATATGCTGAAACAAAAGACCGAACCCATATTGACCTTTTTTTTGTTCGGTTTTTTCGGTTACCCTTATAAACCGATGTACAACCATCAGAGGCGACTGACGCAACACAGAGCGCATGCGCAACCGCGGGCAGGCGATGACGAAGGGGCGAAGAAAGCGGGTTGACAGCGCCGGTGAGGTTGCGAGGGCCTAGAAAACGCCGGCGTAGAAAGCTAGACGTGGCAGAGGGCGCCACGGGCGACAATCATGGTGGAGTTGGGCTAGGGCGCCGCGTGCACCGGCCATCCATTCCTTCTTTGTGTCTTGTTACCTACGGGTGTCGCCATGGCGCCATCTTTCCTATCGATTGGGAGTCGGCGATGGCTGGGAGAGAGAGAGGAAACGAGAAAGAAGGGAGCGTGCGTGGTGGTGGCTGGGAGTCAGAGTCACGAGGGAATGGCAATCCCTAAACGGCGCCCATAGCGCCCCTTACAGGTCTATTGGTACAGGGCGCACACCCCTCTACCCGCTTGGGCTGGCCCATTTGTTTTTTTTTCAGTTGAAACAATGCAAAAAAAGGTGCGCGCATGCAATGGATTCGAATAGCAGACCTCAGGCGTCACGGGGTAGCGTTCCAACCGCTAGGCCATGACACTACATGTGCCTAATTGTATTCGTTATATTCTTTTATTTATTTTCTTTCCAAGTTGTGAAGCCCCGTTTTTTCCTTTTTCTCTTTTTTTGAACCAGTTTTGTTCGGTTTTCCTTTTTCTTTTTGCTAATGCATGATTTTTTTTCATTTTCGCGATTTTGTTTTTTTAAGTCGACACTTTTTTATAAAATCCGTGAAATTTTTTCAAAACCAATGAACTTTTTCAAAAAATTGGTCAACTTACTTTAAAAAACAATGAACTATATTTCAAAATTGATTAACTTTTTTTCAAACATGTGAACTTTTTTCAAATTTGATGAACATTTTTTAAATTCGATGAACTTTTTTTTCAAAATCAATGAACTTTTTATAAATTTTGGTGAACATTTTTTTCAAAATCGATAAAAAAAATTCAAATTTGGTGAACTTTTTTTCAAATTCAATAAACTTTTTTTAAAATTCGTGAACTTTTTTTAGGTTTGTGATTTTTTTGAAACCAATGAACTTTTTTCAAAATTGATGAACTTTTTTCAAATTCGATGAACTTTTTTAAATTCATGAACTATTTTGAAGTTTGTGAGCTTTCTTTTCAAAATTCGTGAACATTTTTGAATTCATGATTTTTTTTTCCATTTTTACAAATTTTTCCGGTTTTTTTATTTTTTGAAATGTTAACGGTTGACCGGTCAACCACGAACGAGGTGACGTGCACGGCGATCGAAATGAACGAGGCGACGAGCGAGATGAGCATACGAGACTAGCGGGCCGACCCAGTTCTCGGGCGCATGGGCGCCAGAACTAGCAACCGGCGCTAAAGGCACCGGTTAGGAGGTCCCCGAGGGAATTGGATTAGGGTTGGAAGTAGCGATGGGGCAATGCTCTGCTTGATGGGCCTTTTGGTGCGGCCCAACACGGAAACTTGCATAGTTTTCTATAAATTTCGGGCTATATGGTTAGTTCGGGTAAGGAGGAATGCTACCCGATTTTAACCCGAAAATCGAATAGCTGCAGAATTAAAACCCGAACCCGAAAACCGAAATACCCGCCAATTTGGTCAAATCGGGTCGGTCCGGGTTCGGTTATCGGTTTTCGGGACCCGAATGCCCAGGCTGATCCATGACCATGTATGAGTAGTTCCTTCAGGACCTATGGGTCAATAGTAGTAGCTAGATGGCTCTCTCTCTCTCTCTCTGGATCTTCAATACCATGTCCCCCTTCTTCCTTGTGTGATTGGGATCAATCTGTTGTAATTTTGCGGTGTGTTTGTTGGGACATGATGAATTGTGAGTTTATGATCAGATTGTTCATTGAATATATTTGAATCTTTTGAGATTTACTTGTTATATAATTAAGTAGCTATGTATCCTTTCTGATCTATTTGTCTTCTCTGACCAAGATTGATTGGTAAATCTTTAGAGGGAGTGATGCATAGTAGTGGGTTCAATCTTGCGGTGATTTCTATATCCCAATGATAGAATGGGGACAAGACACATATTTGTATTGTTGCCACTAAGGAGAAAATGACGGGGTTTTATCTTATTGCTAGGTTTCTTCCTGTCTACATTATGCCATCTTGTTTAAAGCGTTACTCCATTTCTTATGAACTTAATACTTTGAGATGCATGCTGGATAGCAGTCTTGGGGTGGCGTAATAGTAGTAGATGTAGTTGGATTAACGGTCTACTTGTCACGGACGTAATGCCTATATGAGATTATGCCATGAATGATCATAGTCATACTCGTCGCTATTCTTTTCAATTGCCCAACTATAATTTGTTACCATGTCGTTTGCCTTCTTTTCGAGAGAGATACCTCTAGTGAACCTATGCCCCCCAGGTCTATTCTTCCATCAATACGAACTCCTACAAAATTGCTCTTTCATATTTGCTTTTACTTTTGTCGTACCACTATCTATCTATTTTCTTTTAGTCTTGTAACTAGCAAGACAAGGGGCTTGACAACCCCCTTGCCAAGTTGGGTGCAAGTATTTTTTTTGTTTGTCTGTAGGTACTTTTTACCTTGCTAGCTTCGTGATTCCTAGTGGTTCGATTAAACCTTCGTTCTCAACTGAGGGAAATACTTTGCTTCTGTGCTATATCACCTTTCCTCTTTAGGGATTTCCACATTTGTGCTTCAAAGTAGCACCATGTACTTCATGTTGAGAGTTTTCATATTCTTCATTTGCATATGCTAGTGGGATTTCCACATTATAGAACTTGGCTTGTATATTCTGATGACGAGCTTCGTCTAATGCTCGAGGTCTTCATGAGCAAGCAAGTTGGATCCACACCCACTTAGTTGCATTAGGAGAGATTTCATACACTTATAGCTCTAGTGCATCTGTTGCATGGCAATCCCTACTCCTCACATTAACATCGATTATAAGGCCTCTCCATTTCCTAACGATCAGGCGCGTTGATGTGAGACTTCCTATCTTTTTGTCTTCTTATAAATCCCCTTCATTATTCTATTTTGCCATCCAAAGTGCTAAGACCAATGCTTATAAGTTTATCATTGAGCGAAGTGCTAAGTAGTTGAAAAGGGTTCATCATAAATATTGATTGCTTGACTGACACTCTAGGTTGTGTTATGATAAAATGTTTGAATATTATAAAGCCTTGAGTGATTCGGGACATGAATATGACATAAGGAGTTGATTTTGTATTACATAAAAACATTAAACCACGAAAAGAAATAGTGTTTTTGTTTACACATTTTGATGTTACTTTCTTATTGTCAAATATACATTATTGCTTTGAATCACCTTTATCTTAAGTTCACACCATGATTGCATCATTTGATCAAGATTATGCTAGGTACCATTCAATATCAAAAATTATCTTTGTTTATCATTTACCTACTCGAGGACGAGGAGGAATCGAGCTTGGGGATGCTGATACGTCTCAAACATATCTATAAATTTTATTGTTTCATGCTATTATATTGTCCTTTTTGTATACTTTTTATAGCATTTTATATTATTTTTATGCACTGACCTATTAATTTAGTGCCTAGTGCCAGTTTCTGTTTTCTACTTGTTTTTGGATTCGCAAGAAATCAATATCTATGGAGGAAAAAATACGTTGCTGATTTAGCACGATTTTTTTGGGCAACAAGAAACGCTGGAAGCTCCAGGAGAGATCGAAACATGCACCAGGGGGCCCACACGGACAGGTGGTGCAGCCAGGGGGTGGCCATGCCCCTTGCCCGTGTGGGGCCCATAGATACTACCTTGACCTGATTCCACCGCCATAAATCCCTATAAATACTGAAACCATCCGTCGTACCTCCTAAAGATTTTTATCGCCGCCGCAAGCCTCTGTTCCGAGGAGATCCCATCTGGAGCCTTGTTCTGGAGCCATCTTCATCAACCTTGCTGCCTCCATGACCATGTGTGAGTAGTTCCCTTAGGACCTACGGGTTCATTGTAGTAGCTAGATGGTTCTCTTTCTTTTTGGATCTTCAACACCGTGTTCTCGTTCTTGATTGAGATGAATTCGATGTAATCGGTGGTCTATTTGTTGGGGCATGATGAATTGTCACTTTATGATCAGATTGTTCATTGAAATCAATTGAATCTATTTGGGTTTTGTTGTTGCATAATTAAATAGTTTTGCTTTGATGGGTTTTTCTTCAGAGGGAGTTGTGTTTAGTAGTGGGTTCAATATTGCGGTGCTCTAACTCAGTGACAAAAAGGTCGAAGACACGTATTGTATTGTTGCCACTAAGGTAAAATGACGGGGTTTGCTCATATTGATTGGCTTCTTATTGTCTACATTATGTCATCTTTCTTATTGTGATACTCTGTTTCTTGCAAACTTAATACCTTGATATGCATGCTGGATAGCGATTTTGGGGTGGAGTATTAATTATTAATAGATGTTGTTGGATTAACGGTCTAATTATCACGGACATAATGTATATATGAGATTATGCCATGAATGATCAGTCATAAATATTGCAATCTTTTCAATTGCCCAACTGTAATTTGTTTACCATGTCATTCGCCTATTTTCGAGAGAGATGCCACTAGTGAACCTATGGCCCCCAGGTCTATTCTCCATTAATAAATTCTTCTACAAAATTGCTCTTTTTATTTGCCTTACCATTTTACCACTACCTATCTCTATTTGCTTTTAATCTTGTAACTAGCAAGATAAGGGGCTTGATGTGATAGCCTGGCTTATTAGGGATGATAGACTACTCATATCAATAAGGAATTCCTTCTTTTCCGGAAGCCCATTCGGAAAGAACTCCAAAGTTAAGCGTGCTCAGCTTGGAGTAATTTCAGGATGGGTGACCGACCGGGAAGTTGGTCCCGGGTGCGCACGAGTGAGGACAAAGTGCGCAGGAAAGACTAGTATTGATCTGTGGGGCCAGTCTAGATCCCGCCAGGAGTAACGACCACCGGCGGGTGTGTCCGGGGCGTTACAAGTTGGTATCAGAGCCGACCCTCGCGGTTACACGGATGTTTGCGGACAGGTGCGCGGTCATGTTGTTCATGACGTTTGTGAACCGTCGTGGCACACGGCATGGCACATGTACCGGACTGGATGCACAGACGTATGTGCCAAGAGGGAACGTTCCTGTGGCCCGACGAGGACGTCGGTTCCTCTGAGTGGGGGTGTATGTGATAGCCTGGCTTATTAGGGATGATAGACTACTCATATCAATAAGGAATTCCTTCTTTTCCGGGAGCCCATTCGGAAAGAACTCCAAAGTTCAGCGTGCTCAGCTTGGAGTAATTTTAGGATGGGTGACCGACCGGGAAGTTGGTCCCGGGTGCGCACGAGTGAGGACAAAGTGCGCAGGAAAGACTAGTATTGATCTGTGGGGCCAGTCTAGATCCCGCCAGGAGTAACGACCACCGGCGGGTGTGTCCGGGGCATTACACTTGACAACCCTCTTGCCACTTTGGGTGCAAGTTTTTATTTTGTTTGTGTGCATGCGCTGTTTATCTTGTTAGCTTAGTTGACTCCTACTGGATTGATTACCTTGGTTCACTAACCGAGGGAAATACTTTGTTGTTGTTCTACTTCACCCTTCCTCTTTAGGGAATCCCAACAACTCTTATGGGAGTAGCAGCAGTACGTGGGCCTCCTAGAGGCATCCACGCTCGTGCACACCGACAGGCGGGCCCAGCCTCGCCCGTTGCGTGCGGGCGAGTGTGCGAGAGGGCGCACGTTGGCGTGAATGAAAGCACCACATGACGGTGGCCCCCGTCGTGCCCGCGGTGCACTCGTCATGGACCCCCAAGACAAGTCGCCCGGGTCCACGTTGTCCGGGTAGATCGAACGGTTGGAGAAGCGGCCGTGGGAGGCCAGCGCGAAACGGACGGCGGGAGGGCCTTCTCACCTGTTAGGCTCCCAGAAGGCGGGTACTCCAGCATCCCTAATAGGGGCAATGCCATTATCTTTTTGGGTTATGTCTTAGTGACTGCAACTTTTACACTGAAAAGAGAGCCATCAAATATGTTGAAATGACACCAAATGTGTGATATGTCTAGGGATGTCAAACTAATTTGTCTTGTTTACGAATATAATATGTAAAGTGTTTACAACCAAATCCCAAATGAGAAAAGTGCTACTTTATTGGTTATACCAAGATGTTGGGTATTTCTTCTATCACTACACCAAAGGCAAAATGATTGTCACAAAGAACGGTGTGTCTTGAAGAAAGAGTTTCTTGCAAAAGAGTAAGTGGGAGGACATTGCAGCTCCATGAGATTAGAGTCATCATGTCAATATAGCGAAACACCGGAAGTAGTTCTTAAAGTTTCATTGCTACGAGTAATACGAAAGCCCCTACATGTGATGTAGAAACTTCGGTCGAATTTACAACTACACCATGCAGGCTAGGCACAGAGAAGCGGCGGTGCCTCAGGCCGGAGGAAGGGGTAGAGGACAGAGGAGAGATAGCAGCGTGAGAGATGTGAGGGGGAGAGAGAGAGGTGAGAGGGAGGAGACAAAACCCTAGCTTGTCACCCAATTGAGGATGGAGAAACGAATCATGGAGAGCCACGTGGTGTCGGGCCATGCGAAATTCTACTCTTGCACTCGGTGTGTGCGTGTGGGGAGGGGGGTATTGAAAACACAATCGAATCCATCACGCGTTCTCACCGTAGGAGACACATACTGAGTGACTCCACACACACAGACACTAACACGGATGACGTCCCACCAAAGATTACCCATGAATCAAAGAGACATGACCGCAAGTCGGAGGTGAAAAAGAAAAAACACTATAGAGGGGCAAGATCTCGATTTTGATCCAACGATCCAGATCTTCCACACACAAGATCGAATGGTTGTTTTAAGAATCCATGTTGAATGGTCCAAAGTGCCTGAGAACATCTCCAATAGATGATGTATAACAGGGTGTTCAAAAAATGTTTTAGGGCAGGAGAGAGAAGGTTTTAGGTCACCAACAAATTGTCTGCATCAGCAAATGACGTAAAATAGTGCACTAGAAAAAATTTCAGCCATAGTAGATGATGCAAAATAGGAAAACAAAACATTGCATATTTCAACATTTTCTAACTACAAATGTTTAAAGTTAAACATGAGTTCAAACTTAAAACATGAAAATAACACTACTACGATAGACACACTACTCACCATTACTAGTTGGTTACCTTTGATCCAGTTTCAGATGTAGATAGTCCTCACTCTTTCCTCAAGGGTGACCCTAGGTATCGAACCCACGGGAAGTTCTGCTATTAGACATGGATTCAAGCAAGTTATTGTTCTCATAAGAAGTTTCCATTTCCCGGACTGAACAAATAGTAGTTGTGACTAATAGGGAGATCAAATAGATGGATATAGGCATGAGTATGAGGACTTTACTTACAACCTTATACCTGCACTTAGGATCTTACCTATGCACAAATATAGAGGGCTGCAAGGCTTATGCCTCAGCCCATTGCCTCATGGGGTTACTCACACATCGCAATCGGATCGAAGATGGAAAACATTGTAGATGGCATTGATGATAGATGAATCATTGCATAAAGTATGGCAAACTATGGGAAGAATGGCTATGGAGATGGAGATGGCGACGGTGATGGCAACGACTAGGGTTTCTGGGGATGGATGATCCTTATTCGTTGTTGTGGATGGCGTGCCTTCGGGGTCGTTTCATTGCGAATAGGGCCTCACCCGTTTTATGAAGGTTGTTAGGGATGACGTCACAGTGCCAGCGGTGCATGGTACAAGTGTGACGCCCCCGACTTAATCGTGCACTAATCATACACGCAAATGCACACGATCAAGCCTAGGGACTCACTTGAAGATATCACAACACAACTCTAAACTCAAATTAAAATAATACAAGCTTTATATTACAAGCCAGGGGCCTCGAGGGCTCGAATACATAAGCTCGATGTCAAACAAGCATCAGCGGAAGCAAAAGTATCTTAGTACAGACACAAGGTTAAACAAAAGATGCCTTAAGAAGGCGAAAACAAACAACAGCTCTGATCGAAAGAGGCAAGGCCTCCTGCCTGGGAGCCTCCTAAACTACTCTTGGTCGTCGGCGGTCTCCACGTAGTAGTAGGATCCTCCGGAAGTGTAGTAGCAGTCGTCGGCGGTAGCAGCTGACTCCTGGGATCCGTCATCTGCTCGTAGCAATCGGGTATGGGGAAAAGAGGTAGCAAAGCAACCGTGAGTACTCATCCAAAGTACTCGCAAGTCTGACATCAGAACTATACTAAATATGCATCAGTATCAAATGAACAGGCAGTATCTGTGGACTGGACTGTAGAATTGCCAGAATAGAGGGGAAGGCCTAGCCTATCGAAGACTAGCATCTTCAGCGTCTTGCAGCATAAGAGTGCAGTTTAGTAACATAACATAAAGTAACAAGCATGTTGAATCGAAGCCTAGAGATACTTCCTCGACTCCCAGCGAGAAAACGATCCCGGAGCTTCCAATTAATTAAAAGTATCCAGTTCAAGTAGTAATAGATCGAGATACAACACTGAGCGTCCTGTTACCGTGGGCACGGCTATTCGAATAGATAACTTCCCTGCAGGGGTGCACTACTGTTACCCAACACGCTCGATTAACTCTGGCCGGACACACTTTTCCGGGTCATGCCCGGCCTCGGCTGATCGACACACCGCAGCCCTACCTAGAGCTAAGCAGAGAGGTCCCCGCCGGTCTACATCCTAAGTGCTCGGGGTTCTTGGGCCCATCCCCCCTTGCACTCCGGGTCGTTGCGCACAAGGTTAGATCCAGACACCACCTCTGTCATGGATGGCGCCGATCCTGTCGTGCCGCACTGCTGAACTGGACGTCTGACAAAGCTTTCGGCTGATACATACGGAGTAGAGGGCCCCATTAAACCATTATCCCACGTGGTGGTAGTGCGTATAGGGCCAACGACCCACTCAGATCAATACCCAAATCCGTTAGTGCATTGGGAGCTCGCGATGACGATCAGTACTCCTGTCGTCCCGTCTCGAGGAAGTGCAACAAGGCCCAGGCCCATCCCTCTCTAGGACGGTCTCTGCCTGCCCGGCCGCGCCTCGTAATCATCTCGCGGGTACCATCACGGTCAACCTGACTTCACATCTCTCGCGGGTACCCCTCGGGGTCGACCCGACTTTTCCCGGGGACGGTAGTAAAAGTAAAGTATTCGTGTGTTCATCACATCAAAAGGGAATCCGAGCAATCACCCTCGATGGATTCCTACTCGATGTATCCGACAAGGTGAATCCGGAGGAATCACCCTCGATGGCATTCACACTAGCGGGGTTGTATGACAAAAGCTTCTCCGGAGGTGGAGGGAGAGGTATCACCCTCGGTAATCCACGTCCGACTAGCTATACTACAGAGACATCATCGGGAGTGAGTTAAGAGGTATCACCCTCGTCACTCGAGGACAACTCTGAAGAGTCGAACAACTTAGGGGGTGTGCGGTGCTGTGCTGGTCTTAGCCTGACGATCATATCGATCGGGGCTCAGCTAAGCGGGGCAACTAGAACAAGGGAGGGGCCACAGATGGTTTACCATCCAACCTATACTAAGCATTTTGGATAACAGGCAGGTATTAATAACAGTTACAAGGGCAGGCTATGCATCAGAATAGGATAAAGCAAAGTAGCAGCAATTTTCTAATGCAAGCAGGAGGGAGAAGGAATAGGTGATTTAGGCATGCGTCAAGGGGGTTTTGCTTGTCTGGTTGCTCTGCTGAAAAGGAAGCAGGGTCGTCGGTGACGTAGTCGATCACAGTGGCAGCATCGGTCTCGGGGTCTACCGGAGAGAAGAGGGGGAAGAAACAATAAATACAAGCAACAAATGCAATCACAAATGCATGGCATGACAGCACGCAGTGCTAGGGGTGATCTATCACAGTTCTAGACGATACAGACGAAGGAGGAAAACATCCGGGAAAGTTTTCCCGAAGTTTGGCATTTTTGGTCAGATGAAACGGAGGGGACGGTTCCATGTTCGCTATGATAGAGGCACGAGACAGATGAACGGAGGGCATATTCGGAATCGTCATATTTTTCTGATCATTTTTCATATATAAATTATTTTCATCCGAGTTACGGTTTATTTTATATGATTTTTCAAAGTTTTACTAATTTCTGGAATTATTTTAATTATTTAAACTAACATTATCCGAACAGTAAATGCTGACATCGGCATGACATCACTGTGACATCAGCAGTCAACAGAACCCGTTGACTGGTCAACCTGACAGGTGGGACTCACCTGTCAGTGTCTGTTTAGGTTAATTAGGGTTTAATTAAATTAATTACAAATTAATTAGGTTAATTATTAATTAGTTTAACTAAATAGAGTTAATTAAGTTAATTAATTAATTATTTATTTTAATTTAATTCTAATTCTTTTATTTATTTATTTTAATTATTTATTTTTATTATTTTTATTTTCTTTTCGTTTTTAAACCGATACAGGGGCGGGCCCCAGGCATCAGTGGCCAGGGCGGACATGTCCGCGGCGTGCCCTGTCTAGGGCCGGACATGTCCGGCGTCCACAGGGGAGGGAACTGCGCGCGCGCGGGGCAGAGGCCGGCCAGGAGCAGCGGCAGGGGCGGGCGCTGTCGGTAGCAGCGGCGGCAGCGGCTTCCAGGGGCGAGCGAGGCCGGTCGGAGGCGGCGGAAGCAGCAGAGCAGCGGCGAGGCAGGCAGCAGCAGCACAGCGGCAGCGGGCGCGAGGACAGGGGAGCGGCAGGGCAGCGGCGAGCGCGAGCAGCACGCGGGCGCGGTCGGCAGTGGCGGGCTGGGCGCGAGCAGGCGCGCGTGGGGGCCCGCAGGCGCGGACGGAGCCCAGCGCGGGGCGCGGCGAGCAGGCGCGGCGCGCGGCCGGGGAGCTGACGGGCGCGGCGGCGAATCCGCCCGGGAGGGAGAGGGGAAGGGGAGAGGGCTCACAGGGCCCTGTAGATGTGCTAGAGCGGCTCGGGGGAGGCCTGGTGGAGCGAGTCGGGGAGGCGACGGCGGCGGCGAGGCGGCGCCGGGCACGGGCGACGGCGTCGGGCGAGGGGAGGGACGAGGAGGAGTGGGTGGGGATCGGGTTAGGGTTAGGTTTCGGGTGCGAGGGGGAAGAGGGGCAGGCCATATAGGCCTCGGGTGGCCGGCTGGGCCGAGGCCCAGTTGGGCCGGGGGTGTCTTTTCTCTTTTTATTTTATTTTCCTTTTTAACTTTTGTTTATTTTCTGTTTTGCAAATAGATAGGGCTCTAAATGACTTTTGTAAAATAGGTGACTTAGCTAATTAAATATGGTGCAATATTTAGTACAACCAGAAAATGGTTTTGTGAGTAAATGATTTCATTTTATTTTTATTTAAATAAAAATGGATTAAATGTTTCTGTTTTGCCACTGTTTTAGGATGATAGAGTCATTTAACTAATTCAATAAATGTTTATTACATTTTTATAAATGCTTTTGGATTATTTTCAATATTATGAACATTTTTTTTCTATTGTTTGGATAACTTTTAATTTTGACTTAGTTTTAAATTTGAATTTGAATTTGGATTATTCTCTAATTGTTTTTATAAGGCTTAATGACGATGACTTGGCATGACTAATTGTCATAGCTACTGTTGGTAATCTAGGGGTGTCACAACAAGCACTGATATGAGCGTACCAAACGCCACCTTCTCTCCTAGATATCTTGTGGCGCCCCCTTTGATATGGCTTGATATACTATCATCATATTTCCATGTGTTGCTCAATTTCCTTCCCTTTTATGGTTCAAAACCTATAGAAACAAATTATACAAAGGGATTTTGCAATGTTTTGCATTTATTAGTCCTTAATGATAAAATCGAAGTGATTATCTTGAAATGTCCGGTTTAAACAATGGTGGAATGAGTGTAAAAAATACACTCACCAGTCACCACTATGATTGCGAGGTCGTCCCAATCAATGTCGCCGTCCGACTCAAGATGGATAACCCGTGAGGGGCCTTCCTCGTCCTCTTCTTGATCGTCCTCTCATTCTTGCGCTCCTCATTTCTCCTAGCAAAGACTTCGCACTTCGCTTCCACTAGGTGCGGATTGGCCTCGGCCTCGCCATAGACACAACATCACTCCCATGGGCGGTGCGCTACTCCACGACTAGACGGTCTTCCTTATCCTCTTTGCCGGACACAAAATGCACATCGGAAGCGAGGAACTCTGCCTCCATGATACTTGGAACATCGGGGAAGTTGAGCTCGGACCTCGGCTGACGAAACCTCGAAGCCACGAGGTTGTACCCGTGGGTGGCGATCTCTGGCGTGTCACGGGTACTGAGCCACGCCCGTCGCTCGTCGCACAGGATTTCGACGGTGTAGCAGCCGGACTGCCGGAGCCGAACATCACGGAAGCCCGTGTTGCTTGCGGGGCAGCGGCGCGGCGGCCGATTCGTTCGATGCACATGATGGATCTGGCGTTGGGCGGTGCAGTGGTGGCGGTCGGGAGGAGGGGGGTTGTGGATCCGGCGCGAGCCGATGTTGTGGTGGCGGTGGTGGCCGAAATCGGTCGACACGACGGACGATGCGGTGACGGCTGAATGGGAAGGTACAACGGTCGATTCGGTCGGTGTGGAGCGCGGGGTGGCGCGGCGGGGGAGGGGTTCATGGATCCAACGCGGGACGGTGCAATGATGGTGGCTGGAATAGGTCGACGCGACGCCCGATGCAGTGGCAGTCGATTCGATCAATGTGGAGAGCGGGGCGGCATGACACAGCGGTGGCGGGGCAGGGGGCATGGATTTGGCGCGCGACGGGGGCCGGAATCAGGGGCGGTGCCGACGCGCAGAGGTAGTGGCGGCGACGTGAAAGTTTCACACTGGCGGTTAGGTCGCGCGTGGCTGCAGTTTTGTTTTGCGACGGCCCCACAGTTATTGTATATTTGCAGCACTTAGAGGCAAAATATAGGGCTGCCCTAAGGAGGTGTTTGTTTCAGCAAATTTCGTCCGTCATCTGTTTACGTTGTAAACGGAATACCGTTACGTGCGTTTGGTGACAATCGTAGTAATCAGGTCCCTCCGTAATCAGGTCCAGGCCAGCTATCGGTCGATACCCCCCACCCCGCACTGGTAAAGATTTCCTTACCACCCCCGCTCCTCACCCCGAGCCCTCCTCCTCCCCCGCGACTCCCTCCTCCCCTCGATCCAGCGCCGCCGCCGCCTCCCCTCGATCTAGCGCCGCCGCCGCCTCCCCTCGACCCGCTTCGAGTCCAGCGGCGCTGCCTCCCCTCGGTCCTCTCCTCCTGATCCAGTCGCCGGGAACGACCTCGCCACACCAGTCGCCGGGAACGACCACGCCAGCCGCCGCCGCCGCCGCCACCGCCGAGGATCCGACGAGGAGCAAGGCCCATCTCCGGATCGATCTCTTCCTCCTCCATCAACCCCCCCTGCAAATCTCGAGGTTAGGGTTACTGGTTCTTGATCTTTTCTTGATCCATTAATGATTTGTTATAGCGTGATGTGTAGCATATATTTCCAGCACTCTGATTGTTCCAGTCCATGATAGAAGCACAATTTCTCTGAAGTAACTTCCTGTAGATCGATCTGGTACCTTTCCAAGATAACAGAGATATTTTTTGTGATGTCCTTTGTATTTTTTGTGATGTGTTCTTGATCTGTCTAGTTAGGTAACTAGGCAAATAGATGAATTAGGTTGGCTGGTCACAAAAAGGAAGGAAGGTTTCTTGTTTGATGCATGTTCTTGAAAAGCATGGCTTGGATTTATATTGTCAAATTTCCTGAAAGTCTTGGCCTCTTGGGTCTGCGTGAATACTGTTGTCAATTGGATCATCTCCTGTAGTTTTCTGATATGCAATTTTCCTTGGATCCATAGAACCTCTGCAAAACTATATTTTCATGTTTCTGATGCGAACTTGCGCGCTTATTTATGTTGTCAGTTGTATATGATTTAATTAGGCCTCTGATGTGCAAGTTTATTTGCATGACTAAGTGCATGTTAAGCTGATGCAATTTGTTTGGTAGACAGCATGGAAATATGCACTAACTTTCCTGAAAGTTAAGCTTTGTCTTGACTCTTGACTAGGTGCAATTAAGAACTGGACGTGTTGACGTATACCTTCTTCATATATCTAGACCATTTATTTTCTGATCAGAATAATCATCATTGCATTAATTCCTATATCTACAATTAATATAATCACCGTTTATTATCTTTCATCTAAACAGCGGGCGTTTGTTTCGTCATCCTGATATCTATTCAGTTTCTTGTTTTCTACTACTACCAATTATTAGGAAAGAAAATCGTACCGACCTTAATTAGGTATATTTTCCTTATTATGCTTATATATCGTATTTGTACTTTTCAGTTATGGCTCGTCTTCCCTTAAGTGCGAGGCGTGGAAGGAGAAACGCAACATTTTTTAATCTGACCACTTCCATTATGCTTGTATACTATTATGTGTGGTTCATGTTTGCATTAGCTTATAGGAGAAAATGTTGGCAAATAGAAAGGAGAATTAAAGAGAGTTAAGGGGAGAGAACTTGTATCGGCTAATTGGTGAGAGCGACGCTATGTGTATAAGTCAACTTCGTATGGATAGGAGAACATTTCATATATTATGAGAGATGGTGAGAGATGTGGTGTTTTTGGCTGGTCATATATAAGCCAAACTTGTGCTAAAGGATTTTTTCCTTATATCTAACTCCTGCTTATTGGCTGCTCATTGGCAGATGAAAGAAAGAAGCAAAGTTGATGGGAAAGAAGGTCCTTCTCCAGTAATGGTGTGACATGACTGGTGTGTACAAAACCCACCTCATTTCTTATCCAACCCATGCTTATTGGCAGATGAGAGAAATAGGCTTGGTTGATGAGAAAGAACAATCATTTTCCTATTGTTATCTTTGTCAAAGTGTTGAAATGCATGGAGCAGATTCCCACCTTTTCCAATGCTTCAACTCTTGCTTCTATCCTTTTCATTGTGCTTAGTGCATCCACACTTGTTTCTTGCTAGTTGTTATTATCTTTGTGATGCTTTCGCAACCGTGATTCCTTGTTTAGCCCATTCCTTACCTATGTAGTAAATGGGAAAATCTTGCTGGTATATGTATTTGTTGCTTATGCTTGTTGGAGGTGGTGCACCTCTTTTTGGTCTTTCTAGTTTATTCTATTATGAAATGTGAGCTATCTATGTGCACCTCTTATTGCTGGTATATTCTCTTGTTGTTAATTTTTTTAATTATTGGTTGTCTCTTGTGTGTTTCTTTATTCTCATTTTAACTCTTGCTTATTGGCAGATGAGAAAATAAGCAAGGTTGATTAGAAAATTGGATCAGTGGTGTGGCGTGGAAGATGAAGATCGATGGAAAAGCTGCTGTGCAAGATTGTGAACTTGGACTTTCTATTTGTCCTATAAAAACAATTTTAGGGACTAATTATGTAGTTTATTTCGAAGTGCCGTTGAATTCTGAGTTTGTATCCATGGCTTAATATGCATTTTAAAAATGTGTAATGTCATTAAAGTGGAGCCAAATTCTGGTTAAAAGATGTCTTTGCATTGGATGAATGCAAAAATATTTCTAAATTATGTGCTTGTTTGATGAATTTGAAGGTGTGGTGGTGAAGCACTTGCAAATTGCATGTGAAAGCCCATGTTGTGTTCTGTACGTGGAAAAAGTGCCTGTTGTTACTGTGCCAAACCAAACACTGTTAAGGTACCTATTTCCTTTACACTGCAGAACCAAACAAAATGGGGTTTGTCCATTCCGGTGCTGTTACAGTGTGTAATCAGTTCCCCTTTACGTTTACGTTACCAGTCATCAAAACAAACACCTCCGGTGCTATTAGTATATGTTTTTGGCAGTTAGGACACTGCTAGGGCTGTGAGCAACATATACTAATAGGACATCTGCTAGAGCTGTGTTTTGTTTTCTAAATGCCTAAAAACGATTTTTTTGGCACTAACATTATTTTGCATTTGTTCTCTAAATGCCTAAAAACGATTTTTTGGCACTAGCATTATTTTGCATCATCTGTCGAAGAGAGCATGAGACAGCCCCATTTCTTCCACGGTTCTACCTATGGGATCTTGTTCTGCCTGCAACCGGGTCTCACGGAAAACCCGTGCCAGCGGACCCACCCCATGCTAGCACGGCACGGCACCCGCAGCGGCCGGTCCTGATGGACGGTGAGAGACGCAACGCGACACGCCCGGCACAGTCAGCAAAGCGCGAGCGCGCGCACGGCGCACGCACGCTCGGACGGTGCGATCGATCGATCGATCGATCCGTGCGATCGATCGATCGATCGATCCCTCCCCCCTCACTCAGCCACAGTAGTACTCTGCCACACTATCACGCACGCACTCGAGTCACACTTCCCACGAAGAACCAACAGGAGGCGCGGATCCCACCGATAAATAACCCCACCTCGCCGCTCCTCCCCAAAATCAATCACCGATCGTTCGGGGTTCCCGGCATGACGATGATGGCCATGGCCGAGGCGCCCTGCCTCTGCGCGCGCCCGTCCCTCGCCTCGCCCGCGAGGCGGCCGGGGCCGGCGCCGCGCCTGCGACGGTGGCGACCCAATGCGACGGCGGGGAAGGGGGTCGGCGAGGTCTGCGCCGCGGTTGTCGAGGCAGCGACGAAGGTCGAGGACGAGGAGGAGGAGGAGCCGGTGGAGGAGGACAGGTACGCGCTCGGCGGCGCGTGCAGGGTGCTCGCCGGAATGCCCACGCCGCTGGGCGCCACCGCGCTCGCCGGCGGGGTCAATTTCGCCGTCTACTCCAGCGGAGCCACCGCCGCGGCGCTCTGTCTCTTCACGCCAGAAGATCTCAAGGCGGTGGGCTTGCTTCCGACTCCCGAGTACAGTTCATCAGCTTCGCGTGCGCCGCGCGCCCCCTTTTTTGGTCTGCGATTTGAGTTTTCTGTTGCGGGGAATGGTGCAGAATAGGGTGACCGAGGAGGTTCCCCTTGATCCCCTGATGAATCGGACGGGGAACGTATTCGTCGAAGGCGAGCTGCACCACATGCTTTACGGCTACAGGTTCGATGGCACCTTCGCCCCTCACCGCGGGCAGTACTTTGATGTTTCCAATGTCGTGGTGGATCCTTATGCTAAGGTGATCATACATTAGCTTTACCTGCATCTTGGTATTTACAGTAGAAATTGTTACGTGCATGCTTATTTGCTGCCTTTTGTGTTGCTCTAGGCAGTGATAAGCCGAGGGGAGTATGGTGTTCCGGCGCGTGGTAACAATTGCTGGCCTCAGATGGCTGGCATGATCCCTCTTCCATATAGCACGGTATGCCTGATTGCTGAAAATATCGGCTGCATTTGTTTCTCTCTTTTCTCACACTTTTCTCCTGTCTTCCAATTGTACTACATTGCCCGAGACAGTCATGATCAAAAACAGCAGTGTCATTATACATTTGTAGTTGTCTGCTGACTTTGACGAAAACTTGTTATTTACTGTTGTTAAAGGTCCTTGAATCATAATTTTTTATACTATTATGTTTACAAGTGGAAGTGAAGTGAAATTGCATCTACTACTTGTTGCTGTTATCTTAGTCGTTTAATTGGACATGCAGTAAAAAGGTTTGCATCTGCAGTTTGATTGGGAAGGCGACCTACCTCTAAGATATCCTCAAAAAGACCTTGTAATATATGAGATGCACTTGCGTGGATTCACGAAGCATGATTCAAGCAATGTAGAACATCCGGGTACTTTCATTGGGGCTGTGTCGAAGCTTGACTATTTGAAGGTACAGTTGTACTTGCTGACTACATAAGATGATTTTTAAAGAAAGCTACATAGTTAGCCAGAATTTGGGTTATTACAAAAACTACTGCATACTATAGCAGTTTCATGCTCATTATCGAGAAGATGCTCACACACATCTTATTTGGATTTTGTATGATACCCAATTCTGTAATCATGATTAAATATGTTTTACCAGATCTGCTTATGAATTCCATATTATTTACATAAGCTGCCCACCCAGTAATTTGGTGGCTGCTACTTTATTTATTTATGACCGGTCATTAATAGAATTTGAAGACGTTTGATGTTGGATTGTTCCCTCTACAGGAGCTTGGAGTTAATTGTATAGAGTTGATGCCCTGCCATGAGTTCAACGAGCTGGAGTACTCAACCTCTTCTTCCAAGTACGGACTTGAATTTAGTATTAGCCTGCGAGCACTGTTTGAGTGAGAGTTCATACACATTTTGAGCCTGCATAACTGATATTTGTTCAAAATATTTTTGTAGCAGTCACTCTAACAGTTTTACATCCTAGGTATTTTTATATATATGATCGGTACCTGCTGCTGCTAATGATGTTAATATATCGCAAGTACCTAAGCTAGATTTTTCTCCATGAGGCATCAATCCATAATTGAAGTTGGTCACAACAGTTGAATAATTGATAGCTGAAAATGAAATCCAGCATGCTATTGTCTTGCCATCTCCAGACTTGCTAACATGAATTTTGTCTGCCTACCTGTCATTTGTACCAACGTTTCCAATTGCCCTCTCATTATTCGTGTGTACCATGTGTATGTGTTTTAACACGATTATTGTTGGCTATATTTCTCTTTGGAAACACGACCAATTTATCACCGTTTTGTATAAACTGCTTGTTATCTTATCAGGATGAACTTTTGGGGATACTCTACCATAAACTTCTTTTCACCAATGACGAGATATGCATCAGGCGGGATAAAAAACTGTGGACGTGATGCCATAAATGAGTTCAAAACTTTTGTAAGAGAGGCTCACAAACGGGGAATTGAGGTAAGCAAGTCGTAAGAGTTAGTTGCTCCTTTTCAACTTATCAATTTGATGCGAAGATATGTTACTGTTAGGTGATCCTGGATGTTGTCTTCAACCATACAGCTGAGGGTAATGAGAATGGTCCAATATTATCATTTAGGGGGGTCGATAATACTACATACTATATGCTTGCACCCAAGGTGACAGATCTTTCTTGTTGCGTAATTGTTCTTTCAAAGATGGAAAGAGTATAGATGTGTTATGTAGTTCTTTTTCAAGGGCATTTTGTTCATGCAGGGGGAGTTTTATAACTATTCTGGCTGTGGGAATACCTTCAACTGTAATCATCCTGTGGTTCGTCAATTCATTATAGATTGTTTAAGGTACAGATATACTCCCTCCGTCCCAAAAAGCTTGTCTTAGATTTGTCTAGATACGGATGTATCTAGACACATTTTAATGTTAGATACATCCGTATCTAGATAAATCTAAGGTATACTTTTTGGGACGGAGGTAATACATTTTACTTCTAGAAATACTTTCCATTTCTTTCGCTGCTTATCATTTTGATATGATTAATTGGCTAGCTTGTAGGGGTAAATCTTTTGGTCAGCATATTGTATCTTTAAATGTCACAAATACGAATTTCTTGGTGCTTATAGATTTTGCATCTTGAAATTCTTTTTCTCAAATGAAAAGGGGAAAATCTACTGTATGTCTCGTCAACTAATTAAGTTTGTTTTGCAGATACTGGGTGACTGAAATGCATGTTGATGGTTTTCGTTTTGATCTCGCATCCATAATGACCAGAGGTTCCAGGTAATTTGCATTTATTGTTTGTTTGCATGTTGCCTTTTCAGAAGATTCTTAAAATAATGTTTCTTTTACAAGTCTGTGGGATCCAGTTAACGTGTATGGAGCTCCAATAGAAGGTGACATGATCACAACAGGGACACCTCTTGTTACTCCACCACTTATTGACATGATCAGCAATGACCCAATTCTTGGAGGCGTCAAGGTACCTGTTTCATCCAACACCTGTTGTCTTTGTACATTCAATTGTTTTATTATGGTAATGATCCATTTTCCCAATGTTGATAAGATTTTTCTTATGCAAGTAGCTCTCTTTATCTGCTTCTTGTGAGTTATGCTAAACATGTAGATACGATTTATCAACTGTATATACTTTAACATATTATTGCTTCCTTGGGAGGCCCTCTTATTCCTTTCCCCCATTGCAATTATAGCTCATTGCTGAAGCATGGGATGCAGGAGGCCTCTATCAAGTAGGTCAATTCCCTCACTGGAATGTTTGGTCTGAGTGGAATGGGAAGGTAAGACCCTATTAAAAGTTTGATTTGCAAAGTCAATGGGTTGTTCTTTGGCAAATGCTGATAGAAATATAACTTATATTTGCGACATATAGATAAAGCAAAATAATACGCATTCTACCTGAACTTCAAAGGGGCACACAGAATTGTCCCGCATCTGTCTACAAGAATGATAAGTTGATAACACATGAGCTGAATAGCGAAGTACTATTTGTCAAATATCTGAATGGACACATCAACTCTTGTGAGTGTGAACCGAGCAAGAAATATTCGAGTTTTCTGCAAGAAATTGTTCATGTTGTGCTGTATTATATCATTTAGATGAAACAAATATATGCATGTTCGAAGTAAATCCCCACGAATAAGCATAGAAGACGATATTGCTTTTTGACTTGCCACAGCTAAACCTCATTGTTGCTCCTAGGATTTTGGATGTTTGAAGCAAGCAGCTGGATGATATTTAATTTACCTTTACCTTTATTTGTAGCTTGATTTGAGGGTGCATCAAAGGTCTTCACTTAGTAGTATTTTGTAAATTATTAGAGTTTATATATATACTCCTCATTGGGGCACTTCCGTGCTGGTTCCATAGAAAAATACTGGAATGATCACGAATTCTGGGTGACTGGCTAATAATTATTGACAACATTGGTTGCGCATTTGTTTTTTTATCGGGGAATGGAAATTTGAAATCAGTAAGAATCAGTGCGATATTAAGCTTGTATATGTTAAATGCTTGTGGATCTTTAAGAGGGAGCATATGATTGTGTGCATCCATTTTCAACTAAACCATTATGTGGCACATCTCCCACATTACTTACTAGCTATTTCATCCAAGTACTAACTTGTGTGGCTGTTTCCTCAGTACCGGGACATTGTGCGTCAGTTCATTAAAGGCACTGATGGATTTGCTGGTGGTTTTGCCGAATGTCTTTGTGGAAGTCCACACCTATACCAGGTCAGTTGTGGCAATACTTGTAAATGGATTGAGTGAATGTCACCTTGATTGTTTAGAAATACCACATGATGATACACATATCAGCATGTAAATATGTAACGATTGTAGTGTATGTATATGCATTCGGCCAGGAAGTGCACAACACTAGTGCTATATATAGGTTTTAACACCCAACTCGCCAATGAAGGAACATAGGGAATTCTAGTTATCTTATTTATTTGTCCGGTGACTAATCCACTGAAAAATTCCAGCCATGTCATTTTTTAGGGGGTGAGAAGAAATTATATTGATTTTTTTTTCTAGAAAAAGCCATCTTGGATTTCATAGGTGGGATCCTATTGGAAATCTTTAGATAAAACCATCTTTGCTTTTCTGTAAAGAAATGAAAACGACTTCATACTTTCTGTCGGTGCTAACTTAGCTCCTTGTATATTTGTAAGAGGAATGTCAAATTTAATCTGTCGGATGATTGGATCTGTTATTCACAAATTTAATTTCTTATTGATTAATCAGGCAGGAGGAAGAAAACCTTGGCACAGTATCAACTTTGTATGTGCACATGATGGATTTACACTGGCTGATTTGGTAACATATAATAACAAGTACAATTTACCAAATGGGGAGAACAACAGAGATGGAGAAAATCACAATCTTAGCTGGAACTGTGGGGAGGTAATTCTGAACTCTCCTGTTTTTTGAAATTTTCATGCTATACATATAGTCAAATGGCTGACAAATGTTGTTCTATGGTTCTCTCTCTACCTAAACCGTTAAGGCAGTAAAAGTTTCCCTACAAGATCTCATTGTTCGTATAATTATATTTTCTAGAGAAAAGTTGCCTTCAGTTTTGTGCATGAGGCAGTACAGGAATTGTGGTTAAATATTGATACAGGCTGATCATCGTTACTAATAGGGGGAAACCACAAACACAGCTTTTTTAAAAACAAAGGCATCACCCTGGTTCCATTTCCATCGAAATCACAGCAGCCGAACCATAAGTTTTACAAGTATGAGGAGAAAGATAGAAAGTATCAACCCGGCAGAAACAGTTGTTTCAGGCGCAAAGAGAAAAGGCATCGATATGCTCTATTACATCAACCTTTTAGCATTTAGGGACGACCAGCGTCATTCCATCTTCAATCAACTGGAGCGAGGTCACCTCCAATCTTCTCAGCAGCCTCAGAGTGGTGACCTCCCAAGCAAGCGCATCAGCATCCATCATCTGAGGGGCGGGCACATACCATGAACACAATCACCTGAATTTAATGATTTTTCCTCTGTTTACCTTACAGCGGACCCCTGCCGTATAAATGGTTTTAAATCACATCATCTTCTTTCAGTTTGGAGTAAAATTTGTGCAACTGCAAAGAAGCTTTAGAATCATGTGGAATATGCACTTACATTTCATGTGAACAATATAGGAAGGAGAATTCGCAAGATTGTCAGTCAAAAGATTGAGAAAGAGGCAGATGCGCAATTTCTTTGTTTGTCTCATGGTTTCTCAAGTAAGACTTATATCTTATCTCTTTAATTTTTGAGATTGCCTGTTTTTCATAATGGCATATGTTGTCAGGTGAAACATCCAATGCCAATATTAATAGAGATCTGACATTTCCCAAAGTTAAATTCTTAGATTCACCTTCTTCAGTATTTCAGACCTTCTAAGCATTTTCATTTTTTTCCCAATTGTTAGGGAGTTCCAATGTTCTATATGGGCGATGAATATGGACACACAAAAGGGGGCAACAACAATACATACTGCCATGATTCTTATGTTAGTCCAATTTGGTCACATATTGTTGTTCTAAGTAACTATCTTCAAATCTTTGCATTCATCCATCATGGCTCTTCTGTAGGTCAATTATTTTCGCTGGGATAAAAAAGAACAACACTCTGACTTACACCGATTCTGCTGCCTCATGGCCAAATTCCGCAAGTAAGTATTCCGTTGAATAATTTCTGTGTGTAACCACTGAAGGTGCCTCCAAATGCTAAGCAAGCGAGGTTAATTGCACACCCTAATCAAGTTGGTGTTGTCTGTTTCTGTACTTTTGATCTGCACTGTAGGGAGTGCGAGGGTCTTGGCCTTGAGGACTTTCCAACGGCCGAACGGTTGCAGTGGCATGGTCATCAGCCTGCGAAGCCTGATTGGTCTGAGAATAGCCGATTCGTTGCCTTTTCCATGGTACACATATAGTTCTGACACTTCACTATAGTTGTTTAAAAAAAAATTTAACTCCAAAGTAAATTATCGAGAGTTTTAGAAGTAACAAATATCTTTATGTATCTCACCACAGAAAGATGAAAGACAAGGCGAGATCTATGTGGCCTTCAACACCAGCCACTTACCGGCCGTTGTTGAGCTCCCAGAGCGCGCAGGGCACCGGTGGGAACCGGTGGTGGACACAGGCAAGCCAGCACCATATGACTTCCTCACCGACGACTTACTTGATCGCGCTCTCACTGTACAGCAGTTCTCTCATTTCCTCAACTCCAACCTTTACCCCATGCTCAGCTACTCATCGGTCATCCTTGTATTGCGCCCTGATGTTTGAGAGACCAATATACAGTAAATAATATGTATATATGTAGTCCTTTGGCGTATCATCAGTGTGCACAATTGCTCTATTGCCAGTGATCTATTCGATCCACAGATACATGTGCAAACTGCAATAATCAGAGAAGTTTTTCCTGATGACCAAGCTAGGATAACATTCATTGACAATGGAGCAAAAACAAAATGCACAGAGCATGCTCTTCTGTCAGTGACACTGAAGGAAGACGAACGATCCACACTGCAGTCAGCAGGGCAGCATAAGGAAGGTAGAAGAAGCAGCAAAACGATCAGAAGATCTCCAGCTCGATCTGCTTGCTGTGCATGCCTGTGTCGATCATGATTCGGTGCTTTCTGGATATGTGATGCATCTGTAGACCCTGCATCTCTGGCACAAGATGTACCCGGCCTGCAACAACAGCAACGGCAATAACAAGGGACGCCGGTTGGTCGGTCGTCGGCGCCGGAGCTGAAGAAGAGGATGGAAATTAAGGTAGGAGAGAGAGAGAGAACTCACGGCCTTGCAGGTCGGGCAGCGGCGGTAGATCCGGGGGCTGCTCTCGGACTTGACGTTGTTCTTCTTCCCCTTGCAGAAGTCGCACAGCAGCCACCCCGTGCCGCCGCACCCTTCGCACTCTACACCTTCTTCCTTGGGACAAAAGCGCAGACGGCAGGTGAGAATTGTTAGCTTGGAGGATCAGGTGCACAACTTGAACTCGTCCATGGATCACTGCGAGGTTTGACAGATGCTAACCTCCATGTCCATGTCCTCCTCAACCTCCGGCGGGGCCGCCTCTGCCGCCGCGGCCACGGCGACCTCCCTGGGGACGGACACGCAGCCGATCCTCCTCGGCTGCCGAGACAGCGACACTATCGACACCAATGCCGGCGACGGCAGCGGCGGCGATGGGTTGTGGCACCAACCGTAGAGGCTCGTCGCGCTGCACCATTGCACAGCCATTTCTCTTCCTTGCTCAGCCTCGCCTCACCACCGCACCCTCCGGATAAAATCGCGAGGGAAAGGAAGGGAAAGGGTCCCGCCTCTGGCACCCAGGCCCCACGCAGGTCCACATCGGCCGGATCACTACCGCCACGAGTCAAACTGCAAAGCCTGACATCTGGGCCCGCGCAGAATCTAGCTGCTTCTAGTACAAGTCGCCTCAAGTCAACACTCTTCGCCAGATCTCGCCGCCGCGTCCTCCATGCCGTCGCCGCACCACCAGCACCACCATTGCCTTGTCCTTCTCCTCCTTTTCGTCGTTGTCGTCACACTCTCCGCCGTCGCGGCAATTGGAGGAGGAGAAGAGGCGGCCTGCGACGCGGCGTCCCCGCATGAGGAGGACCTGCGGCCGGACCGGCTCACGGTGCTCCTGAGCGGCTACTCGGAGCGGCGGCTCCCGCTCCTCCGCGCCATCGCGGGAGCCTACGCCGCCCATCCGCTCGTCCTCGCCGTCGTCGTGCTCTGGTGCAATCCCTCCACCCCGGACGACCGCCTCCTCCTCCCGCCCTTCCCGCCGGGCGTGTCCCTCCACCGCACCGCCTCGGCCTCCCTCAACTCCCGGTTCCTCCCGCACCCGTCCATCCGCACCGCCGCCGTGGCCGTCGCCGACGACGACGTCCTCCCCGACGCCGCCGCGGTCTCCTTCGCGTTCGCCGCCTGGCAGCAGCGGGCCGGCCGCCCAGGCACCCTCGTCGGCTTCTTCCCGAGGTCCCACCACCTGGACCTCGCCCGCGGGAGGTGGGCGTACGCCGCGCCGCAGCCCGGACGGTACTCCATGGTGCTCACCAAGTTCCTCGTCCTCGGCGTGGACCTCCTCCGGAAGTACTCCTGCTCCCCGGAGCTCGCGGCGGCGCGCGCCGTGGTGGACCGGGAGCGCAACTGCGAGGACATCCTCATGAACTTCGTGGCCGCCGAGGCGTCCGGGGAAGGGCCGGTGCTCGTGGAGGCCGGCAGCATCAGGGACTGGGGCGACCCGAGGAACGACGCCAACGCCGGAGCTGGTGTGGAGGCGATGAGGGCCGTGGGGCTGAGCTCGAGAGGCGGCGTGGGGCACTGGGAGAAGAGAGGGGAGTGCATCACGGAGTTCCACCGGCTGCTAGGGAGGATGCCGCTGCGGTACAGCTACGGGAAGGTGGTGGAGGCGGCCGTCGCCGAGCAGGGGCTGTGCAGCAAAGGCGACCGTCTCGTCCGGTGCGACCAGGAGTAGCGTGGCATTGCTAACCTTCAGTGATGTGATCACTGCACAATCTGACGGACATTCTTTTTAAAACAGTGTTTTTTTTCATGGTAATACGTGTCTCATTTATATAATAAAGATCAAGTTACAAGGCACGTAAGCACCGACCTTACATGACTGAAAAGATAGGAAAATCCAATGCAAAATATCAGCGTATGTCTCTTTCCTTCGACACCACCGAAGCGGCCACCAAAGGAAAAGAATACAGATCACCTCTTTACCCAAGCTCGACGCGGCTCCATCGCTGATCTGTAGCTTTACGGACCTCCAAAGTAGTTTGCCAGAAGCAAAACCATTACCGTTGAAAGAATCAGACCGGGGCAACATGTCCCCGGACACGCCATCGAACTTCAGAACTGACACCCCCGCGTGACGACGACGTCGGAGGAGGAAACCAGAACTGTCAGCCTCCAACCACAAACCCAGCACAAGATGCTCCATCTTTCAGCTGTCACTTGCGTAGACAACCGTCTGCGCGTACTCCTGAACGACCAAACCTCCCTGCTCCACCATGACGTCGGAGACAACGCCACACCAACGGGGACAGAGCAGAAGGAGAGACACACCTGATGGAGTCGCCGCCGCCGCCTCGCCAACACCATCCATGAACCCTAACGCCGCCGATCTGAAGGATCGGCAGACACACGATGCCATCAACTCCGAAACGGCGCCATGAAGGACACCGCCGGTGTGGGAGTGGGGCTGAGGCAGATTTATTCGTCCGGGCGCCGCTCCCACCACCCCAACGACGCACCATGACCTACAAATCCAAACCCTAACTACAGAGCGGAGGACAACATTCACAGAATGCTATCAAAACTCTGTACTGTGACGAATGTACCAATGTTGGCTAAGAAGTGTGCAGACTTTGTACGTATGCGATACGAATTTCTGTTTGAATTTGATTTGTATAAGCACGTTTTCAGACGAGAGAGTTGTGGGGAAGGAGGCGGTTGCTGCGTCCCGTTGTGCCACTGAATTGAAATCAGCCGTCCGATCACGATCGTGCGGCTGGTTTGGGCGATGGGCTCCCCGCTCTCGCTTACAAAATTTTGTCCCACCTCTCCCTACATCGCAGGTAGTGGGCGTTCGTGGGCGCCTGGCTGTCCATTTCCATTCTCCCCTTCTTCTGAACGCGCGCGGCGAGAAGCGACAGACAGCAGCGGAGCGGAGCGGAATCCCGCTGAGCGCCGCGTGCGATTGGCATGGTCGCGGTGGCCGGCAGTGGCAGCGGCGGCGGAGGAGGAGGGCGACGATGCAGCAGCGCGGTGGCGGTGACCGGGCGGCCGTGAGGAAGGGGCCGTGGACGGCGGAGGAGGACGAGGTGCTGCACCAGCACGTCCGCGAGCACGGCCCCCGCGAGTGGAGCTCCATTCGATCCAAAGGCCTCCTCCCTCGCACCGGCAAGTCCTGCCGTCTCCGCTGGGTCAACAAGCTCCGCCCCGACCTCAAGACGTACGTAATCCGCTTCTCCTCTTCCGTTTTCCTCTGGCTGGCTCCGTGAAGCTTCCTTCGTCTTCCTCCCCGCTGCGCCGGGCTTCCGGCTTCCGATCAGCCCGTGGCGTACTGAAGGGCGCCGTGTTTTTGCTCTGTGTGAAGGGGGTGCAAGTTCTCGTCGGAGGAGGAGCGGGTGGTGATCGACCTGCAGGCGCAGTTCGGGAACAAGTGGGCGAGGATCGCGACGTACCTCCCTGGCAGGACGGACAACGACGTCAAAAACTTCTGGAGCACGCGGCAGAAGCGCCTCGCCAGGATCCTGCGGGCGCCGCTGCCCCGCAGGAGGCCAGCAGCCGCCAAGCACAGCGGCGGCGGCGGCGGCGGTGTAGGCGCTGCTTCATCTTCTGCGGCGTCGAACTCTCATAAGGCGGCAGCGGCACGCGCTTCCGAGGTGACTCTCTTCTCTTGCTTGCTTTCTCTGAAGAAAAACTGAAATGGATTTGTTGCTTCTGAACTGGAGTAGAAGACAGCGATCACCCTGTTTCTGAACATGTTTTTGTGCCTCTGTGTTTTCCTGAAATGATCGAACGACACCTGTTTCTGCTGAATTGGGCGAGATAATTACACCTATCTACTCGTTGTTTTGTACGACAACAGTTCGACGGCAACTCTAATATACACATTTGCCATTAATTTTAGATTCACTCTTAGTAAAAGTTGACGAAATTACAAATTCAAATAGTCACATCTTGGTTGAAGTTGGCAAAATTACATATTCAAATCGTCTTGTGTGTGTGTGCAGTGATCAAATTTTCTCCTAATAACGAGCGCAGCTACTAACTTAATTGCTGAAACTGACAGTCTTCAGGTGGTCAATGTTTTAAAGAGTTCAATTGCACACATCCTAAAACAACATTTTCAATCAATCGAGCATAATGTCTAGAAGAAATACATGTGCATTTTTTTCCCATTCTCGAACCCAGTCATGCTGCCATTTTTTGATCTGAGGCTTCAAGTGTTGCACATTTCGCCCCAATGTGACAGGATCAGTACCCCTGCTTCGGCATGATCCCCTTCCAACAGACGATGACGCACCAGCACCACATCGGCGAGAGCAGCCAAGAACCAGCACTCGCGGCTATCCAGTATGCAGACGCGCCGTTCTCCGGAGCCGAATCCGTCCTGCCGTTCCCCCCCGGGTTCGCGGCCATGGACGTCGCCGAGGGATGCAGCAGCTCGTACGGCGCCGCTTCGGAAGTTCACCGACCGCTGCCCTTCCTCTTCGCCGGCGACCCTGCGCCGGTGGTTGATCCGGGTGGTCTCGTCGTCGACAGGAACGCACTTATCGACGGCGGCGTCGGCGTGGCTTACCTGGAGCCGAAACCGGAACCGGAGCATTACCTGGAGCCGAAACCGGAGCAGCAGACGCCGCCCCGGTTCTTTGGGCTGGAGGGGGAAGTCGACGACTACGGCCTCGTCGCGCCGGTGCGGCGGGGCACGCCCGACGTGCTGTTCGATGACCTGCCCCCGGAGATGATTGACTTCTTCGAGCTCCCGCCGCCTCCTTCGCCGTCCACTCGGCTGTAGATTGTTATTGACCCACGCTGGACGCATGAGGCGCGTAGCCATTATCGATGCTCTGATCGGGGTGCACTCTAGCTTAGCATGCATCCATTAATCTGAAATGCTAATATGTTGTTTGGTTGTATCATTATACTTATCCAAGGAGCCGTGTTACTGTAGTTTTAGGGACACGTCTTTCTGAATGGTTCGAAAATTAGACTTGATGTGCATCATTATCTTCTGGAACAGCGAGACACATCCGTGTAGGCGTATGTGCTTTATTATGGGCTATATGTAACTGTCTTGCAGGTTATCTTTCGGGCCACTACGCTGATCCGTATGTGGTCGCTACTCACTCCGATGGATGCCAGGGAGCGTATGGTTACTGGGTCTATCCATTGGGAGACGGTAGCACGGGCTATCTTCAACCGGTTTGGATGGCGGTCATGTAATAGGATAGGTGTTTAGTTTCCTATCGTCTTTTATACCGCCGGTTGTGGCTATCCCGCATTCTTTTTTTTTCCAGCTCTTTCTGAGCCTTTTTATTGCTTGAGACTTGGAGACTTTGTTGAACTATTTGCTTTTTAATAATATGGCCGTATGCATCATTTTGATGCAGAGGCCGGGGGATAACCTCCTTTTCTAAAAAAAAATCATTATCTTCTGGACTGTTGTGTCATCTCCTCTTTTTAAGCTCGGTCTCTCAGCTACGATGCCAGAGAAATATGGCTACTCGATAATAAAAACTGTCAAGATTTAGCCATTTGGCATACTTAAGATGGTTTAATTGATGATGGTAGTTTTGCACACAAAAGTTGACAAAATAAGGAGAATAATATAGAGAAATGGTAGTTTTGTTTATTGAGCATTTAGCATCTTTACTAACTCCAATGTTTTTCTTGACTTTTACTGAATCCCATGGTATTCATAATATTTATGTTTTTATGGACTATTAGAATCCCCCAAAAATTGCTAATACTTGTGTGTTTTCCCATAATTTTGTATTTTCATTTTTTCCATTTTCAACCACTTTCTGGTTTGTTTCAATTTTTTGTACTGAAGAATATACAGCATTGTGAAATTGTCGCCACATTATCATACAAATATTGGTCGAGTAACCATAGATGATTTTGACATTTGAAAGACAAATAATATGGTGTACCCCCCCCCCCCCTTTGAGTTGGTGTGATACTCCTCTTAGAGTGACAATTTATATAAAATAATTGAGAAACAAAATACATAATTTCCCTTTTCATTGAGTAAAATATGTTTTCCTTTTTAGAGAATTCCGTTTAGAACAAAATACATATTTTCCTCTGTTTTGACCAAACGATATGAATTTATTGATTAACTGACCAAATTGTGTTTGGAATAAACTTAAACTCACACATACAACAAAAATGATTGAAAAACTAGAAGTTACATAAAAGATTTGAAGTTTTTCATCTCTAGCTCTTCTTTTTGCACCTTAATTAATAGTCCTTCAAGATTTCTGTGGAAAAAAGCAGAAACCAAAAATGCACAAGCTAGACTAACCTGTAATTGGTTTGGAAGAGCCACTTGAGTCGCCCATATTGAATTCATGCTTCAGCCAACTAATCCAAAAGTCCGAACTGATGGAGAGAGGAGGGCAATATATTTTAACACCCCCCTCACGTCTAGCCTTATCTAGTCCTTAGACGTGGGATTTATGTAGGCCACATAATCTTTTTTTTAATACTGCGTTGGTAGGGTCTTGAACTCAAGACTTCTTGGCTCGGATACCATAAACACGTTCTCTTACAAAATGAAAATCTATCTCAATATGTTTAGTCCTGGCATGGAAAAGTGGGCTAGCAGACAAGTAGGTGGCACCAAGATTGTCACACCATAAACAAGGAGATTGAGTTTGTGTCACTCCAAATTCTTTGAGTATGGACTGAACCCAAATGACTTCTACTGTTGCATTTGCTAATGCTTTATACTCTGCTCCTGTACTTGACCTGGAAACAGTGGCTTGCTTTCTTGCACACCATGATATTAAATTTGGCCCATAAAAGATAGCAAACCCACCTGTTGACCTTCTGTTATCTAAGTAACCAGCCCAGTCTACATCTGAGAAAGCACTAACAAGCGTGGAAGAATACTTACTAAATGTAAGGCATGTGGTTAGAGTATTTCTTATATACCTTAAGATCCTTTGCTGTTGTCCATTGGGCTATGGTAGGTGCATGAAGAAACTAACACACTTTGTTAACTGCAAAGGAGATGTCAGGTCGAGTAAGAGTCAAGTACTGAAGACCACCAACTACACTTCTGTAACCAGTGATATCCTCTTGGTTCAGAGGCTCTCCTTCTGTCAGGGATAGAGATTTGGAACTGGACAATGGTGTTGGTGAAGGTTTACAGTTTTGCATGCCAATTCTACTCAATAATTCAGTGGCATACTTTGCTTGAGATAGATGAATGCCATTACTATGTTTCTTAACTTCAGTACCCAAGAAGAAATGTAGATCTCCCAAGTCCTTAAGAGCAAACTCAGAACCTAGATCCTTAAGTAGTGTTGTCACAGCTCCATCAGAAGAACTGGTAACAATGATTTCATCAACATATATAAGGACAAATATGGATGTTTGATGCTTGTTATAGATAAACAGAGAGGTGTCAGATTTTGACGGAACAACCCCAAGTGATTGAAGTATCATACTCAATCGTGAGTACCATGCCCTATGTGCTTGTTTCAATCCATACAGGGCTTTATCAAGCTTGCAGACATGGAATGGTACATTTTTCTCTTCAAACCCAGGAGGTTGTTTCATGTACACTTCCTCTTCCAGAACACCATGAAGGAACGCGTTCTGCACATCTAGCTGTCTGAGGCTCCATCCCCTGTACCATGCCCTATGTTGATCAGTACTATTATTTACTCCCCCGTGATCAACGCCGGATAAAGATGAGGGCAAAAGAAGAATTTCTTTGCGAAGAAGAGCACCGACATTTGGATGGAGTTTTGCAAAGGGAAAAAGTGTTTCATCAAAGACAACTTCACGAGAGATATACACACGTCCAGTGGCAACATCAAGACACTTGACACCCTTGTGTTGTGCACTATAACCGATGAAGACACATTGTTTGGATCTAAATATGAGTTTACGGTTGTTGTATGGACGAAGATTTGGCCAACAAGCACAACCAAACACACGGAGTGAGGAGTAATCTGGTTTAGTGTGGAGAAGACGTTCGGTGGGTGTTTCGTGATTGATGACACGGCTAGGCAAAATATTAGAAAAGTTGCATCCCAAAATTTTAATGGCATGGATGCGGCAGCAAGAAGGGAAAGACATGTGTTAACAATATGCCTATGCTTGCGTTTGGCTGAACCGTTTTGTTGGCGAGCGTGAGGACATGAGACGTGATGAGAAATTCCTATCTTCTGGAAGAAAGAGTTTAATTTCTCATATTCACCACCCCAATCCGATTGCATGGCAAGTATTTTGCAATCAAATTTCCTTTCTACAAGAGCTTGAAAGTTAAGAAAAACTTGGAAAACATCGGAACATTTAATAAGAAGGTAGATCCAAGTATACTTGCTAAAGTCATCAATGAAGCTCACGTAATAAGTGTGCCTACCAACAGAGGAGGGGGCCGGTCCCCATACATCAGAAAAAATAAGTTGCAAGGGTTTTGTAGACACACTAGTAGAAACTGGATACGGTAATTGATGACTTTTTGCTCTCTGGCAAGAATCACAAATAGTTTCACAATCATGCTCATCAACAAATGCGAGTTTATTTTTGCTAAGAATTTGATAAACAATGGAAAAAGATGGGTCGCCTAAACGATTATGCCATAATTTTGAAGACACTTTGAAGGCTCCATAGGCTTGCTTATTGAATTTGCAAAACTTGGGAATCAACGGGTACAGACCTTGCACGCATCTACCGCGATAGAGAACCCTCCTCGTGACCTGGTCCTTGATCAAAAAGAAGAAGGGGTGAAACTCTATGAAGACACCATTATCAAGAGTAATACGATGAACGGAAAGAAGATTTTGTGATGCATTAGGAATGTGTAAGACATCATCTAGAAGGATCTCATGATTTGGGGTTTTAATAATAGACCTGCCGACATGACTTATCATCATACCTGGACCATTTTCTGCAGTATGAACTTGCTCTTGGCCGTGGTACTTCTCATGCATGGTCATTTTCTCAAGCTCGGAGGTGATGTGCCCATTTGCACCGGAGTCAAGATACCAATTGGAATCCACTCCGTATGAGGTATCTGCCGCAGCTGCAACTCGTTTTCTGTGAGAGTTGTCCTCTACAGAGCCAATTGCAGTCTTTTGCAATATGGTTAGTTTTTTTGCATATATGGCATTTATTCTCGTATTCCTCATACCCGGTGAAGCGACCACCACCACCTTGGCGCCCTTGATTGTTGTTGTAGAAGTGGCGTGGGGGGGCATTGTTGTTGTATAGCCCCCGCCACCGCCACCGTGGTTGTTGTAGCCGCCGCTGCTGCCACCACCGTGGCCACGGTAGCCACCACTGTTGCCCTGGTTGTAGCCACCGCCATCGCTGTTGCCGTGGTAGCCACCACCGCCACTGCTGTTGCCGTGGTTGTCGGTGTCAAAACTGGCAGATCTCGGGTAGGGGGATCCGAGCTGTGAGATCGGATCGATGGTTAACAGGAGACGAGGGACACGAAGATTTACCCAGGTTCGGGCCCTCTCTAAGGTGGTAATACCCTATGTCCTGATCTTGTTTGTATTATGTATGTATCAAGGTACAGAGTTGATCTACCTCGAGATCGTAAGATGTGGTCTAAAACCTAGGGGTATGATGAATGAATGTTGCCTCTACGGACTAAACCCTCTGGTTTATATAGACACCAGGGGCATCTAGGGTTACACTTGGTCGGTTACAATTAAGGGAATACATGCCGAATCTCATATCCTTGGGGTGCACACCAAGTCTTCGGTGAGGCCTGATACATCGGTTCTTCAAGTTGGAAACCTCCGAAGTCCCTGTCCTTTAACGGGCCCTGAGTTCGGCCCATGGACTAATCACCTAGGCTGGGACCCCCTAGTCCAGGACACCTTCAGTAGCCCCCGAACTTGTCTTCAAAGCCGAGGATGGCACCCTTCTTCGGATAAATGTCGTTTCGGCTTAGCAGGCAAGTTCTGTGATCCAAGTCAAGAGTTCGCCCAAGGCTCGGAAATCCCTAGTTGAAAAAGCACCTCCCGTTTAAGATAGGAGGCAAAGCCTGCCAACCATGCGTCGCCCGCAACGTATCTTCGTCCACCCGAAGCATACGGTTTACTTAGTCCCGAAGACTAGCAACGCAAACGTGCTCGGCGGTCAATTACTGACAACTTTTGTCGAAACGTCAAGACCCATGACATCATATGAATCCGTTATTACTTATTCGAATCGCGGTTTGAGGCAACCCTCTCATTGGCACATCTCATCAAAACAGAGATCGTGCTCCGCGTTTTGGGGGTATCATCAATCAATTGTTTCACCCCATGCGGCCACAACGGCACGATAAGCTGAAACGTGGCGATTTTTACGGCACGGCAGAGGGGCGCTTCTCATTTTTACTGTCTTATAAAGAGCAAGGAGCGGCGAATCTATCTCCCCACACTCTCCTGCCGCTCCAGCGCTCAAACCCTCCAAGCTTGCACCCCCAATCTCCCTTCCAAGCCCAAAGCTTTTCCCCGTCCTCCGCTCATCTCAACAATGGCGGACGTAGATCTGAAGGGAAAGTGGGTGGCCTCCAAGGTCACCAACGCCACCATCGAGGAGCTCCGCCTGGCGGGGTACATCCCCGACAACGTCGCCTGTCGGGCTCCAGAGCCGGACCAGCGCGTCCCCACTCCTAAGCCGGGGGAGCGGGTCGTGTTCATCCCTCACCTCATCCGAGGTTTAGGATTTCCCCTGCACCCCTTCGTGCGGGCGATCCTTTTCTACCACGGGCTAGATTTTTACAATGTAGCCCCAAATTCCATTCTCCACCACACCACCTTCATCATCGTTTGTGAGGCATTCCTGCGCGTGGAACCTCACTTCGGCCTATGGCTGAAGACATTTTGTGTGAAGCCGAAGAGCAGTTGCGCCGAACTCGCCGAGTGTGGGGGTGCCATGATCAGCAAACTCCAGAAACCGTAGTGGATGGAGGGCACCTTCATCGAGACGGTGAAGATGTGGCAGCGCGAGTGGTTCTACATCACCGAACCGCTTGCTCCGGGCCAGGCCGAAGTCCCCATATTTACAGGTATGCCTCCTCGGAAGCTGGTGTCCTGGCAGAGGCAAGGCATGGAGTGGGGCAGCACGGACGACGTCGCCACTCTCCAGGGGAGGATCTGATCTCTGAAGAAGAGATTCAAGTTGTCGGCCGTGGTGGACGTGATGCTCCACCGCCGCATCCTCCCTCTTCAACTTTGGGCCACCCCCATGTGGCTGTACAAGCCCGAAGATGAAGCTCCAGTGCGGCATTTCTTCCGCACCTCCCTGGACGGTATGTGGACGACTCTCTTCAAGTCGTCCCAGAACGAATTTCCCGAGGCCGAGCCAGACGGCGGCTACAGCGCCGCCCACGCCGCGTCTGAGGTACTATTTGCCTTTCCTTTTCAACAATGATTCCTTGTTTTATGCTTGTATGAATCTTCATATTCTGTTTGCAGAAGTGGGCGCCCAAAGCGGCGCTCATTAGGTGCACGGAACCGCTCCCCGAAGACAACCAGTCCCCCGAGCTGCAGGCCCTACTGGCCGCAGTTCCCCCAAAGGCTCCTACCAAGGCGAAGGAGCCGGGGAAGAAAAGGACGGGTCTTCGGATCCGAGAACCCTCGGACGCTAAGTCCGAGGAAATTCAAACCCTCTCCTCGGGCGAGGAGGAAGGAGAGGGAGAAGATGAGGGGGAGAAGAGCGCCTCTTCCCCTAAGAGAAGAAGGGCAGCGTCCGAAGACGTCGCGGGGGCCGAGGCGCCCCGGAAGCGAAAGCGCCTCATAAAGGTTGCCGATGCCACCCCAACAAGGCCCCATCGGAAGCCGAGGTCGTTCCATCCGAGTTAGAGGGCGACCTATTCGGGCCCCGTAGGGAAAGACCCCCGCCGAGGAGGTACATATATTAGTCCTTTACTCCCTTGCACATTATTTTTACCTGCCTGTCCTAAACCTTGGCCAATCAATTTTTACAGCCCACAGCGCTCCCGCCTTAGCGACAAGATGTCGTCAAGCGGGCTTCCTCCTCCCAGCAGCCCTCGATGGGCTGGGGGAGGCTACTTCTCAGCCACCCCCCCGATACCCACGGGGGGCGGCGCCGATGCCTCCATGGCCGGGGCCAAGGCCTCAGCCTCCCGAGGTGCGCCGGAGAAGACCTCCTCCTTGAAAGGAGGGGAAGAGCGGGAACAACCGATAATCTCGGCTCCCGTTGTCCCAGAGCCACCTCGGCAGCCGACCTCAACGGCGGCTCCTCCGCTGATGGAGGGGGCCGAGGTGACCCATCCATCCCGACCTGCTGGAGGGCAGGTGTCCACGGGATGGACCGACGAGATGGAGGCGGCCCTGACGGGCTCTGCCATCGTAGCCGAGCACCGCGCCATACTGGGCGCGGCGCTGAAGAACTACCGGTCCGCAGAGGTCGGTATTCGAGAGGCCTTCAAGGGGCTGTATGAAGGCTTTGAGGTAAGCTCAAATCGAGTTCTTTTTGTTTTAGAATCGCGTACATGCGCAGGACTTTTTAGCACTAGATGTGTTTGATAGCCCTTAGGGAATAAGTACAATTTGATACGTCCAAAGACATTGCGTACTGCATAGACTTGTTACAAGTGTATAACCATAGTAGCCCCCAAGCCCCGAGATAGATTTGATAATCTTGCGCGGGGATTATAGGGAAAGTGTGACGCCCCTGCTCGACCGTGCACTAATCATACACGCAAATGCACACGATCGAGATCAGAGACTCACGGGAAGATATCACAACACAACTCTAAACACAAAATAAAATAATACAAGCTTTATATTACGGGCTTGAATACATAAGCTTGAGAACAAGCGTTAGCGGAAGCAACAGTATCTGAGTACAGACGCAAAGTTAAACAAAGATGCCTTAAGAAGGCTAGCACAACAGCGACACTGATCGAAAAGGCGAAGGCCTCCTGCCTAGGGCCTCCGAACTACTCCTGGTCGGCGGGCTCAACGTAGAAGAAGGTGCCTCCGGGGATCTCCTGCTCCTGGGCTCCGTCGTCTGAATGCAGCAATCGGGTATGGGGGAAAAGAGGTAGCAAAGCAACCGCGAGTACTCATCCAAAGTACTCGCAAGACTGACATCAGATCTATACTAATTATGCATTGGTATCAAAGGAATGGGGCTATATCTTTGGACTAAACTGCAGAAATGCCAGAACAGAGGGGGAAAAGCCTAGCCTATCGAAGACTAGCATCTTGAAGCAATCTTGCAGCATCAAAAGAGAGTAGAGTATAGCAACACATAATAGCAATTATATTTTAGTAATGCCCTGAGATCCTTCCTCGACTACCCTGCGAGAAAGTGATCCCGAGAGCAGTAATATCAGTTTACCATTGTAACGGTATCCATTTGTAGTTGTAGCAGATCAGGATACAACTCCGAGCGTCCTGTTACCGTGGACACGGCTATTCGAATAGATTACTTCCCTGCAGGGGTGCACTACTGTTACCCAACAAGCTCGATTAACTCTGGTCGGACACACTTTCCTGGGTCATGCCCGGCCTCGGCTGATCGACACGACGTAGTCCTACCTAGGTTCAACAAAGAGGTCCCCGCCGGTCTACATCCTAAGCGCTCAGGGGTCTTGGGCCATCGCCCTTAGCACTCCGGGTCGTTGTGTGCAGGGTGGATCCAGGCACCACCTCTGTCCTGGATGGCGCCGGCCCGACCCGGCCACAATGCTGAACTGGACGTCTGACAGAGCTTTCGGCTGATACATACGGCGCCGAGGGCCCCATAAACCATTGTCCCGCGTGGTGGTAGTGCGTTTAAGGCCAGCGGCCTACTCAGATCAAATACCCAAATCCGTTAGGCGTATTTAGTAACTCGCAGAGACGAACAGGGTTCTTGTCGCTCCGACTTGGTAACACATGTCGCACAGGTGCTCTTGGAGCCGACCCGTCTTTAGTATTATTCTCTCGCGGGCACTCTTGGAGCCAGCCCGACTTTAGCAGTTTAAAGTATTGCAATATGTAAACATTTCCGTGATCATCACCCAGAGTGATCACGGCCCGATACCAAGCATGGCAAACGGACAAGGGTGAAGGGCCACAGATGGATCAATAGCATAGCTAACTAAGCATCATGGGACAACAGGTAGGTATCAACAGAAGACGACATAATCAGGCTATGCATCAGAATAGGAGTTATCGGAATAATAACAGAGGCAATTCTAATGCAAGCATAAGAGAGAAAGAGTGGGCGATATCTGGATGATCAAGGGGGTTTTGCTTGCCTGGAAGCTCTGCTGAAAGGGGCTGGTCGTCTGCGGTGTAGTCGTACTCGGCAGCAACGTCAATCTCGGGGTCTACCGGAGAGAAGAAGGAGAAGAAACAATAAAAAAAAGGCAGGCAAATGCAACACAAATGCATGGCATGGCAGCACGCTATTTGAGAGGGTGCTCTAATGCAGTACTACGCAAGTTAGTCGGAGCGGGAAACATCTGGAGGTGTTTTACCAGCTCCGGGCATTTATCGGATAGATGAAACAGAGGGAAAAGTTCCATGTTCATCATGTTAGAGAGGGCTGATAGGTATGTGGGTGGCATATTCGGATTCTTCATATTTTTCTGATCGTTTTTCATATATAAATTATTTTCATCCGAGTTACGGTTTATTTTATATGATTTTTCAAAGTTTTAATCATTTTCTGGAATTTCTGGAATTTAATTTAAATTCAAAAATTAAATAGCTAAATTGCTACGGGTACACAGAAAGTGTACCCAGCACTTTGCACACAGGCTGACTGGTGGTGTCCAGTTGACTGCCCAGTCAGCAGTCAACTGGACCGTTGACTGGTCAAATGGGCCAGGGGGACCCACCTGTCACTGACTGTTAGCGTTAACTGAGTTTAATTAAACTAACTAAGTTAATTAGAGGTGTGGGACCGGCTTGTCAGTGTCAGAAACTAACCCAGTGTTTAGTTAGTCTAATTTAATCGCTACAGTAGGGGGCCCGCATGTCAGTGGGGTTAGGTTCTGGGTTAATCACTAATGACCCTGACGTGTAGGACCCGCCGGGGTTTAAACGACGTCGCGCGCCGGAGCTGCTCCGGCGAGCAACAAAGAGGCGGCGCTGCTCGGGTTCGTCGCACAGGCGACCAAATCAAGCGCCATGAGCACCTACGGGACGAGGAGGCTCGCGCGCGTCAACTGGCACCAACGGCAGCAGCTGGGATGGTCGGGAGAGACCGCAACAACGACGGCAGGCGGCGGCCGGAGTCAGGCTTCGACGGACACGGCCTACGGTGCACGGGGAGGAACGGGAAGAGGTCGAGGAGGATCGTGAGCTCACAGGGAGGGCAGGAGAGGGCTCGGGGGAGCCGGTGAGGTCGAGGCGGAGCAGATCGAGGCGGGGCAGTGCAGACGGCCGGCGGAGGGGAACGGGTCGATCCCGAGCTTGCGGTGTTCCCCGGGTCGAACTGGAGGCAGAGCAAGCTCCTGGACAGTTCGGTGAAGCGAGGGGAGGTTGGTGTTCGCGTGTGCTACGGTGGCGGTGCCATGGCTGCGCGGTTGCAAGCGAGGCAGAAGATAGCAACGAGGGAGGAGAAGGAGGACTTGGCGATGACCAGGGGGGCGCGAGGAGATCTTTATCCTGTCCCGGCGCTCTGTAGCAGTGCGGGGGGCGAGACGGCTCGACGGCAACGAAGAACGCGGCTCGGGCGCGGTCGGCGTCGATGCCAGTAGGAGGAGGAAGACGACAGGCGGCGCTGGGCTGGGCCGGCACTGTTCCACTTGGGCCACTAGCACAGTAGCTTTTCCCTTTTCTTTTGTTACTTTTCTGTTTTCTTTTATTTCTTCTCCGTTCTGCCTTTTCTTTCAGTACTAGTTGAATTATTTAAAATGTGTAGTTGGTCCCAATAATTAATATGTATTATCCCTCACTGCCACAAAAAGTTTGGGAGTGATTTGAATTTATTTGTATTTTTCAAAAATGAAAATGGATTTAATTATGCTGTTTTGGGTACTGTTTCAATTGCTAGGGTCATTTTGGGAATTTTAATAATGTTGATTTTATTTTTATAATTGCCTTGGGAATAGTTGCAATATTATGAACATTTTAGTTTCCAAATTGGAACAACTTTTATTTTCAATTTATATTTGAATTTCAATTTGAATTGGAATTTAAAATGAGATATGATGCAAATGATGATCAAGCACTATTAAACATGCTGACTTGGCATTATCAAAATGTGATCACTGTAGCTTAATTACATTGGGGTGTTACAGAAAGGTAGTATATCAAAAACGTGTGGACAATAGCCCCCGAGACCCTGGTTGGATGCACAAAGCCGATCAGGGGATCAAGTCCTCTGAGGAAGCTAACAATTCCTTTTGCAGGTTTCGGCCTTGGTATCTGCATCCAACTCAAGGGAGTTGGAGGAGCTGAATCATAAGCTCGACCGGTCCGAGAAGGACGCGGATCTGCTTAAGAAGCAGATGGAGCAATCTCAAGGTAAGCAAGAGTTTGAATATTTTGTTGTAATATTATAAGTGCGGATGCAATTGCGTTGAGCTCTATAGGCTGTATGAATGTGCTGCAGCTGCCTCCGTGGAGCTTGAGAGACTTCGATCTGAGCTGCAAACAGCTCGGCGAGAAGCCGAACAGCAGAAGGTTGTGGCGAGGCAGGCCAGCGAAGCGCTGGCCAAGGAAAAGGAGGCCGGCGCGAAGAACGCGGCCCGGGTCATGGAGGTGGAGGGTGACCTGGAGGGGTTGGTCAAGCAGCGTGACGCCCTCCAGAAGGAAAGGAACAAGCTTGCCTCCGTGCTTGAAACCGCGAGCTCGGCCTGCAAGGAGGCCACGACCCAGGCGAGGGCGGATCGTGAAGTGCTTCAGCAAGTGAGGCAGATTGCCGCTGGTAAGCCATACCTGCTCCGCTGCGATTTCGGTGATTGTCGATTTGCCCATCTTACGCAAGTCTGGCGTTCTTCAGAAGTCTTCAGGGATCTGCCATGGAGCGCCTCGGACGCCGGCACCTACTTTGTTGCCCACCCCGAGGAGTCAGCAGAGAAGGCCTTCTGGGCCCAATTCCAGGCACCCGAGCATCCTCCGCTGCTGAATAACCAGATGAAGTAGCTGGCCGAGCTGATCCGCATCGCTCGACCAATGATGGAGGATATTTGTGTCAATCCCTGGCCGCAGGAGCCGTTGCCAACCAGCCTGTTCGGCTTGGTTCAGAGATTGCAAGGTGCGAGCCCCCAGGTGAAGAACTGGAAGCGGTCGGCCTGCCTGGAAGGCGCGGAGCGAGCCTATGCGTCAACCATGGCGCATTACCCGAAGATCAAGCCACTTGCAATCGCGTCGGGGCCTCCAAAAGGGAAGAACCGGACACCCGAGTAGTTCCTATCCGAGGTCCTAGAGGGGGCTCGGGTGACCGAGGCGCAATGCTCGAAGTCTGAGCTCCGGTTTTAGATAGCCTCTTCTGTATGCCATGGTGGCTTTTTGTAAAAACAAGTATTATTGATGCTAATTAATCATTTGCATCCGACGTGTTTATTTATTCCTTTGTGACTGTTTATACTGAAAGAGGCCGGTCGTCGGCTTCTGCCCCCCTCTGTAGATACTACGCGGGGTGTTCCGTAAATATGCGTAAACCCTTAGCCGACGTCTCGGTGCCCGGGGGCGGTTGCATATTTACGAAACGAGGCAATCGGACCAAAGTGGCTTTATATCCTTCACTTAGTCATAGGAGTTCGAAAAATTGAGCTAGTTAACCTAGCCCCCGGTGTAATGGTGATCGGACACGCCGAAGTGCACCAGTTAGAACACCTTGGTTCGTATAACAAGAACCCTTCGTTTATCACAGCGTAACCACTAACGGCTTATAGTTTGACACTGTCTTTGGATAGCCGACCAGTTTACGCTTATCATGACAGTCGATTTTCGGCTTTCTCCTACTGAGGTGCTTGACCAGGCCGAGCTGGAAGCACAATCGCAGTGGTTCTCCCTTTGCGCACCTTGCCGAACAGAGCGGAACGTAGGAGGCAAGCACAGGAGCGGGCCAACCCAATCATTGACCAAAATCATGATTTGAAACTGATGCATATAATGCAATATCCAAGACACCGAACAGATATCGGACTTAAACATAGGCTCAATTTCATATCCGAGCCCCCGGTCAAAAACCAGACTCATCTGTATATTTCTAACGGTATCCATATTGCTACAAGGCAAAAAGCAGAAGAAACGACATGTAATTTTGTGTGGAGACCGAAAAAAAGGTCTATTCTTTCATTCAAGGCATAGCCATAGATGCCGAGCTGATATCAAGAGGAACCTTACAAGATACAGAGAGTATGTAAAAAACAAGAATGGGAGGTATTTGGTATAGGGCTTTAGAAAAGCGGGGACTATTTCCAGCGCCTTCCCTGCCGCACGTCTGCGCCTCCGTGCTGTTGAACAGCTACCCCTTGTCTAGTCCAAGGCTTGGTGAGCACTCCTGGCTAATCCATCTCGACTACGTAGAACGCATCCGAGATACGGGGCCCCCGAAGAGGTAATTGCCGGAGTGTGGCTGCTTGACGCTGCCGTAGATGTGAGTCATGGTTGGCCTTCATATGCCACCGAAAAAGATAACCAGGGTGCGCGTGATCGGCCATTCCAAGATGACGCACCCTTTTCTTAAATATCTGCTCCTCAGTCTCCCATGGAATTTTAAGTGCAAAGTTATGTACGCGAGGCACGTAGCTTGCTACCAAGAGAGGGGAACTGGGGAGCGCGCGTCCCTATTTAGGATCGACACGGGGTTGGCCGGGGGCCGAGGTGCCGGTGCGTACACGCTTTGAAGAGCTTAGCAACGCCTGCCGTGCTGTACGTCGGGAAGCTTCCTTGGTCGCTTGGAAATCGGCCACGAAAGCCGTTGTCCTCTCCTCTGTGCGGAGGGAGGTCTCGGTGTTACCATTAATGGTAATGACGCCGTGGGGCCCTGGCATCTTGAGCTTCAGATAAGCGTAGTGCGGCACCGCATTAAAGCGAGCGAACGCAGTACGGCCGAGCAAGGCGTGGTAACCGCTGCGGAAGGGGACGATGTCGAAGATTAAGTCCTCGCTTCGGAAGTTCTCGGGTGAGCTGAAGACTACTTCCAGCGTTACGGTGCCAGCGCACTGGGCCTCCATGCCAAGTATAACACCCTTGAATGTGGTGTTGCTGGGCTTAATTCATGACGAATCAATGCCCATCTTCATGACAGTGTCAGCATAGATCAGGTTCAAACTACTTCCGCCGTCCATTAGGACGCGGGTTAGGTGGAATCCATCGATAATGGGGTCCAGGACCAAAGCTGCCGACCCGCCATGACGGATATTGGTCGGATGGTCCTTCTTGTCGAAAGTGATCGGGTAAGCCGACCATGGGTTGTACTTCAGGGCTACAGGCTCTATGGCGTAGACGTCCCGAAGTGCTCGCTTCCGTTCCTTCTTAGGGATATGCATGACATAGATCATGTTCACGTTTTTAACGTCGGAAGGGAATTGCTTTTGGCCACTGCTGCTTGGCTTGCGAAGTTCATCCTCATCATCGCTGCGGGACCCGCTCCTGGTTGGTTCCTTGGGAACTGCTTTGCCGGCCTGCTTAAACACCCAACAATTCTGATTGGTGTGGTTGGCAGGTTTGTCCGAGGTGCCGTGAATTTGGCAAGACCTATCCAGTATTCTATCCAGGGCGCTAGGGCCATCCTTGTTCCCTTTAAAGGGCCTTTTCTTGGGTCCAGCTCGCGGGCCGCTGAACCCTGCAATGACTGCTGGGTCCTCGGTATCGCTGCCACCATGCTTATTCCGGCGCTTGTTTCTGTTGCGCCTGGGTTAGCCGTTTCCGTCGCGTGCCTCTAAGGTGCTGGTATCATTCCTGTGGGAATTGCGGGCAAGCCAACTGTCCTCGCTCGCACAAAAGCGGGCCATTAAGGAGGTAAGGGCCACCATAGTTCTCGGCTTGTCCTGCCCGAGTTGTCGGGCGAGCCACTCATCCCGAATGCTGTGCTTGAATGCGGCAATAGCTTCGGCGTCGGGGCAATCGACTATCTGGTTCTTTTTAGTTAAGAACCGATTCCAGAATTTCTGAGCAGATTCGCCCTCCTGCTGGACGACGTGACTAAGGTCATTGGCGTCCGGGGGCCGAACGTAAGTGCCCTGGAAGTTTGCCCTAAAGGCTTCCTCCAGATCTTCCCAGCTTCCGATAGAGTTGCTGGGGAGGTTGTTAAGGCAATGCCTTGCCGGTCCTTTAAGTTTGAGCGGCAGGTATTTTATAGCGTGGAGGTCATCACCTCGGGCCATATGTATGTGGAGGAGAAAATCCTCAATGCAGACAGTCGGGTCGGTCGTCCCGTTGTATTGGTCGATGTTAATGGGTTTAAACCCTTCCGGGAACTGATGTTCTATGACCTCGTCTGTAAAACAGGCCGGATGTGCAGGGCCTCGGAAACGAGTCATATCTGGCCGTGCGTTGGCCGATGTCCTGCCCTGCATCTTCTCCCGAGCTCTGTCGTTCCTGTCCAACCAGGCGTCATAGCCTTCTAGGCCAGTGGGTGCACGGTCCTGCGAACCGTATATGGATCGGGGAGGGGCTTTATTCACCTGTATTTTTTCGCGCGGGTCATAGGGGGCATTGAAGCCCACCGCAGTCTTGCCATGAGGGCGGGTTTTTGTAGGGGGTTCTGTGTTTGCCCCTGCTGGCCTGTCTCGTCCTCTAGGGGGGCGATCAGCCTGTCCTGCATTGCCGTGCATAAACAGCTCGTCGTTTGCCACTTCGCCGTCGAAGTCAGGCAGCAGCCATCTTTTGGGGTATGATTTGGCGGCGGTACGTCGAGCCTCGAGCTCTGCTTCGGCTTCGAGGACCTTTACCCATTTGTCGTTGAGCGCGTTCTCATGGGTGTACAGCTCTTGCTGCTTCCTCTTCATGCTTCGCGCAGTAGGGAGTAACCGTCGCTGGAACCGTGCCTGCTCAGATGGGCTTATGGGTACTACGAAGTCCTCGGGTCCGAGGCTTAGATCGTCCTCGGATTCAGGAAGGTAATCTCTGTCGGATCCATCGTTGAGAGTGCCCCCGTCCTCGAGATCATCCTCCGCAGGTGCCTCTACGGGCTCCTTCGGCTCGGTAGGCGAGGCTTGATTGTCCTCGCCCGGGTTCTCAGTGGCGTCGGGGGCAGCACCGTTATCGGCGGCGCCCGTGGTGTTGGCCATACTTTTGCTTCCGTTACTCCCTTTAGATCGCCTCTTTGGACGGCGACGCTTAGGGTTCTCCTTAGGTTTATCCTGAGGGCTGTTTTTAGGAGTGTCGACCATGTAGACATCGTATGTGGACGTGGCTGCCCAATCCCCTGTACGGGTTTTAGCGGACACATTTTCTCCGGTATCACCGCCGACGTCTTCTTCCATGTCGGTGGCTTCATCAGAGCCGTAGTCGAGCTCATCGATCAAGTCTTCGACCGTGGCGACTAAGTGGGTGGTGGGTGGGACGAAAATTTCCCGATCGTCGGTTTTACATCCGATCTGATCGTAGACGGCGGATGAGATCGCCAAGTCTTGGATTCGGTCCAGCACCTCATTTAACTGTAAGACCTCCTCCGTCCTCACGACCTGGCTATAGGCCGGGCCGATCTAGAGTGGTCTGTTCGGGCCGCCGGACGCAACATTCTTACCCTGCCTGTCCGAGGTCGATCCCTGGTTGGCAGGAGAAGGGGTCTCGTCTGCCATAGGCGACGAGACGGTCACCGTTGGGCCCATTGGCGAACTCGGCTCGAAGCCAAGGTCCGCGGGCGTGGCGGCAGGGTTAGAAGATAGGTCGGGTCCAAGAATCAGATCGGGAATATCCTCCGGAGCCTCCGCGCCGGAGGGATCCTCAAGCTGATCTGAGGTCCATCCCGAAAAGACCAGCTCACCTCGGGCATCCGTGGTGTACTCCAGGTTTCCGAACGTGACGACCAAATCTGGGGCGAAGTTCTCTACGCGGCGCAGATGGCCCGTCGAGTCGGCGTGCAGCACGATGCCGCCGAAGACAAAAAGCTGGCCGGGGACGAAGATGTCACCACAGCCAGTATCGCTGTCAATCCGCAAGCAAGCCATCAATCTTTTGGGATCAACACAGCGAGCTCTCAATGAAAGCACCAATGTCGGTGTCAAAACCGGCAGATCTCGGGTAGGGGGGGCCGAGCTGTGAGATCGGATCGATGGTTAACAGGAGACGAGGGACACGAAGATTTACCCAGGTTCAGGCCCTCTCTAAGGAGGTAATACCCTACGTCCTGCTCTTGTTTGTATTATGTATGTATCAAGGTACGGAGTTGATCTACCTCGAGATCGTAAGATGTGGTCTAAAACCTAGGGGTATGATGAATGAATGTTGCCTCTACGAACTAAACCCTTTGGTTTATATAGACACCAGGGGCATCTAGGGTTACACATGGTCGGTTACAATTAAGGGAATACATGCCGAATCTCATATCCTTGGGGTGCACGCCAAGTCTTCGGTGAGGCCTGATACGTCGGTTCTTCAAGTTGGAAACCTTCGAAGTCCCTGTCCTTTAACGGGCCCTGAGTTCGGCCCATGGACTAATCACCTAGGCTGGGACCCTCTAGTCCAGGACACCATCAGCGGTAGCCGCCGCTGTAGTTTTTGCTGCCGCCGCCGTTTCCACCACCCTTGGGTGAATTGTGGTAGCCCTTGGGAGCGCCGCCGCGCCCCCGTGAGGCGATGTTGGCAGAGGACTTGAAGGCCCCCGCGCTCCATGGAAAAGTTCCATGCGCTGATCAAAGTTGGCCACCATGCCGAAGAGATCACCGACGGAGAGTGGTTTAGTACAGACATCTAGGGCTGAAATAAGTGGTTGATAATCCATGTCGAGGCCAGCAACTATGAAGGAGACTAGTTCTTGCTCTAAGAAGGGTTTTCCTGCCATGGCGAGTTCATCTGACAGGGCTTGCATCTGACCGAAGAAGGAGGCAGCGGATTGGGAGCCTTTCTGGGCGTTGGAGAGGGCAGTGCGGCAGGTGTTGACTCGTGATCTGGATTGGGTTGCAAACATGTTTGAGAGGGCGGACCAGATGGCATAAGATTTTTCAAGTGAGGCGACTTGCACCAGAACTTCTTTGGAAAGATTTCTGAGCAAATAGGCTACTAGCTACTAATCTTGGACTAGCAAGCAGCATAGGTTGGGTTAGGGACGACCTGTTCTTTCCCTTCAGAGTTTTTGGAGGTGATTTTGGCTGGTGGTTCGGGAGTGGTTCCATCAAGGTAACCGAAGAGGCCCGCCCCAATGGTTTGGGATCAAGCTTGAGCACGCCACAGTACGTAGTTCGTGCGGGTCAGGGGTTCTGAGATGGTGTTGTTGAGGCCGGCTGAGGGGTTTTGGCTGGAGGTAGACATGGCGGGCTAAAGGAGGAAGATGGATGCCAGATGAGATGGAAGAGGGAGGCTCTGTATACCATATTGAATTCATGCTTCAGCCAACTCATCCAAAAGTCTGAACTGATGGAGAGAGGCGGGCAATATATTTCAACAGCCCACCCAAATAGATCAGAACCTAAGGCCATTGAACTCACTATGGCCATGGACCTACGGGAGGCTGTTGAATCACTGATTCATCGCCATGCTGTCCGAGAAGAACTTTGTGAGCACAAAAGAATGAAGCATGAAAACCACTACCTTGACCAAACTTGACACTAATATTGTCATCACCACCATCAAGATTGGTCGAGACAAACCGCCAGACCTAGAGCAGATGATATGCAGGAACAAAACACCACATGCTCCCTCATGTCGGCCTCGTCGACTATGACGACTATACCATGACTCAAATAGAGTCGCGTGACAATTATTATGTGTGATACCACCTCCACCGTTGAGCCTTTGTCACAAAAACACACACAAACCTAGCACCAGAGAAAAAAATAGGAATATAGACGTAGAACTAAGGTTCTTCTCGCCTCCTGGCACCAAATCGACAACGCTAGGTGAGGCCAACAATGATGATGGAAGGGCCATACTCTAGCAGCGACTAGTTTTCCTCTAAGCCTTGTGTATGTGTAAACTTTTAGTCATATATCGAAAAAGTATAGTTTTGGTTTTCTCGGCTAAACTCTATGTTTGGTCCCTCAACTATAATGCTAGAAAAATAATGGCTCCACAACCATTAAAAATGACAATATTTAGCCATATGGCTTATTGAAGATGATTTTAATGATAATGTTGTTGCATATTTGAACAGTTTTTTGTTACAAAAATAAGGAAAATTAATATTTAAAGATGCTAGCTTTTTAAAAAAATATTGTCTAAAGTGAACATTTACCACAAACACTGGATATTTTTTGGGGGGCATTACTATCAGAATGTAAAAAAGAACATAGAGTAACCTTACCAAGTTCTATAGTTTTCTAGAGTTCTACCATACAAAGTTTTTTTTTAAACTACAAATTATTTATTAAATTTGCTAAAATGTTTGTCTTTACCGTGAAGTTTCACATATCGTGTTCTTCTATATTTTTTTCATGATTGACTTTTGAATTTCATGGTCACTTGGGTGCCATGAGAGCAAAGTAGTTGTCATATCGTCATCAAAAACATTTTCAATAGAGCGGGTGATAAAAATAAAAACAATTTTGAATATTGTGGGCCCAAAAATATCCAGTGTTATATTTATGGGAACAAAGTTAGACACCTGAAATAATTGAGGGACCACATTTTTTACTTGAAGAGTTACAAAATAACATAAAGTAAAAATAAGAAAACTAATATAAATTTTAGAAAACAAAGAAAATTCAAAAAGTATGGGAATTAGATAAATCATTTAGTAATTTTACGAAGTCCAGTGTTTTTACTGACTTCTAGTGAATGCCATGGCCTATCACAACACTCCCTCACCACCACCACCACCACCAAAAATAATTTTTCTATTGTACTTGTGTTTTTCCATTATTTTTTCTTTCACAAAGTTTCTGATTTTTTTTACTCTTTGTGCTGATTACCACATGTGTGAAAACTAAAACCTTGTTATCATAAAAAAAATTGGTGGAGCAATGGACCATATTTAGATTATTTTGACACTTGAAAGACACGAATATGTGGTATTCCCTTTCGAGTGACTAGCAAAACGGCCTGTGCGTTGTAACGGGAGGAAAAAAATTCATAATCTCCAATGGCCCTGACCACATTTTGCTGCATCACCGAGATACGCAATCACTCTCATTTTCGTGAAATCATGAACAATTTTTAAAAATCATGAACATTTTTTTAAACTCATGAACATATTTGAAATCATGAACATTTTTCAAATTCATCAACATTTTTACAGATTTTTGAACATTTTCTAAAATCATGAACATTTTTATAATTCTTGAACATTTTCTATTATTTGCAAACATTCTTTTAAAATTGTGAAAAAAAATTAAACATTTTTCTTGAATCGGCGAACATTTCTAGAATCGACGAACATTTTTTGTAAATTGGTGGAACAATTTTTGAAATTCACAAACATTTTTTAAATCAGCGAACATTTTTAAATCAGCGAACATTGGCAAAATTTTGTTCAGTTTTATTAACATTTTTTAATACACAAACTTTTCTAAAATATCATGAACATTTTTTTATTTTCTGAACATTTGTTTTCAAAATTATGAACATTTTTCGAATATGTGAACATTTTCTTAAAATCATGATTTGTTTTGAATCCACAAACATTTAGAATTATTAAACATTTTATTTCAAAATTTTCAGAACTTTTTTGAAGTCCCAAATTATTTAAAGTAGAAAAAACCAAAGACGGAAAAGGAAAATTAAAAATTAAAAAGGACATTTAAAAAACAGGCCGCCCTTACATGGGCCGGCCCAAACAGGCGCGCTGTGTCTTTTCCCAGCGTGCAGAGCGCAGTATAGGAGGTTCGTACTGCATGGGCCGGCCCAGGCGGGGATTCCCTGTGCGAAGCATTTTTTTATCACTTACTAGTACAAATGCCCGTGCGTTGCAACGAGCTAAAAATATCGTAAAACATGCTCCATGTGACAGTACGCGTCATTTCTTATATCCAATTCCGATAACATCGGTAATAAGTTTATAATGTTATCGCTTTTCGGAGTATGACGCGTGGAGGTAAAGAAGCCACCCTAACATCTTTCATCTAATGGAAAAGTAGTTGTGCATGGAATAGTCTAGTACTCAGTTTTACTTTTTACTTTTCGAAAAACACAAATATTTCTTTATTTTAAAATAATTAAAGAATTTTGAAAGTTTTAATCTTTTTATTATAATTGAAACATGTTTTGAAGATCAACATTTTTTTAACACATGGAATAGTGGTGCATTGTCTAATCATGATGTTTGTTTCTTTTTAGTTTTCGCGTCCTAGTAGCCATTCAGTACGAGTTTGTGAGGGACGCAAATAAAGTCTAATTCGACCTTTAAAAAATATATATGTAGCACCAATTCGGCAAGTGTGCATAGTTTGGAGGTTTTACCGGTCCGTGAAGATCAACTAACACGTCCGTGAGATGGAGATTTTTACCGGTCCGTGAAGATCCAAACTGCACCTTGCCTCCATTGCAAATATGCCCGTGCGTTGCAATGGGGAAAAAACATATCGCACTCCTCTAGCCAATAGACACCCACATCAATTTTTCTAAAACAAGATACTGGATTTGGAGAGTTAATCTAAAGTTTATATGTGGTTCTCAACTTTTTCCTGGTTCCTTTCTCCTTCGCCGGACTCCGCTGAGTTCTTAGCCTGAAGCTTATTGTTTTTGCTCCATTCAATTCCACCTTTTTAGGATCTTCGGTAGCAAGAAAAGATTAGTTTACCAACGAGAATCGTCTATTCAGAAAAAAATGTACAAGTCAAAATCCGGTCGCTCTTTAAATTTATCTGGTCGATACAAAAATTGTGATGTGTGCAAAAGAACAATACAGATTATAATCTTCCTAAAAAACGGTGAGGTGCAAAGTGAGTAGAAGAATTGTCTTCTAACAATTTGTATAGTCGCGTGTGTAGTGTACATCCCTGTACAGAAGAAGGTTCATAGTTACAAAGACCATATATTTAATTCTGCTCTTTTTTGTATGTGGAAACATTTCAGCTCCAAGCTCGGTTCGACGATTACGGAAAATGGTTTTGACATGCACCTGGTTGAATATATGGCCTGCTCGGTACACTTTAGAGCTTTGTTGAATATATGGTCTGCTCGGTACGCTTCCAAGAACAATTCTGCAAAGCACAGGGGGCTGTTTGGATTGTAGCCCTGACCCGCCACGCCAAAAAATTGGCGTTGACCCGAGCACGGGCACCTATTTGGATTAGCACCAATTAATTGGCTAGCCCTAGGCTCATTCACTTCCCCAGTTCATTCCGCGTCCAATTTATTGGCGAGTGTGTGGCGGCCGATTCCTGCGTCAATATTTTGGCGAGCTGATGGTTGGCGTGGCCGCTACAGGAACAAACCAAACGGCCCCTTAGTCCAGCATTACAACACCTAGTTGACTCTAGCTGTTCCTACAACTGCTGATAATCATAATTTGTTTCATCTCGAAACATATTTTCATACTCTACAAACCTTTCTCAGTACAGGTACGACACAACTATATGTTCAGTCAAGGTTTCTGCTCCTCTTTGTTTGCGAAATTGGACTTTCACTGATTAACCAGGGCTGTTTACAATCCAAATTTCAGAGATATTGAATTTCAGTCAAGGTTTCTGCTCCTTTCCTATGAACTATAATATTTAATTTATTTCCGAGATCACAGTCACATGAATATAAGCATATGGCTTACTAAGTTGGAACGGTTGCCATCAGAGTGCAAGTGTGCCAGCTCGGTACAGTCAAATAATCACAGTGTGCCAATGTGAGGAGGGTGGGGGGGACCAAAAGGAGTTCAATCACAGGGCACTAAGAAAACACATTTGCAGAATAACCATTTCTTGGAACGCCATGAACAATCGCACATAAACCCAAGGGATGAGCACCGACAAAAATTTGTAATCGGTGGTGCTAGCATGCATAGCATCCAGCAGCTTCCAGTCGGTGCATCTAGCAACAACAAATGATTAAAAAAGAGCAATAGCAACAAGCACCAAATCCCCACCGAGCGCCCCCACTGCGTGCCCCTTCTATGCTTATCCTCCATCGCCATTCCTCCTCACCCAGCACCGCTCCGCCTCCATCCTCCTCCTCCTGCAACCTCACCACCAAGCGCTGCACCTCCTCCTCTTCTCCATCCCACCCCAAGTTTTCCCTCCTACCGACTCCTGGTCGTGCTCTACCCCACAACATCCGCCCGTGCTGCGCCGACGATGCACTCCACTCCTGGAGTGCGCGGCCGCGGTGGCTGGCCAGAGCCACTTCCCGGCTACCAAAGGTGGGGCGGAGCGTCGGCGTGTGCGTTTGCTGTTGCGGTAGCGGCCTGCTGCTCGTCGGCGCACGGGGGCCTGGGGTGGAGTCCCCATGCCGTGGTGGTGGAGCCCCTCCAGGTGAGTGGCTGGTGGCGATGGGGGGCTGCGGGGCCGTTGTGCAGTGGCGGCTCGGTTACTCGCCAGATCTGGTGGTGCTGCTCGTCTGCCGGTGGCCCAAGGATTCTACGGCGGCTTGGGTGAAAGCCCCCAGTTTTCTCCTCCGTTAGCTCTTCAGATCTTCAGACTCCAATTTTTCCTGTGTATCTTCGGAGTTGAAAGGATCGATATGGTTGACTAGAGGGGGGGGTGAATAGGCAACTACCAATTTTTAGCTTTTCTTAACAATTTAGGTTTAGCAACAAATAGGTTGTCTAGATATGCAACTAGGTGGGCAACCTATATGATGCTAACAACAACAACAAGCAAGCAAGCAAGCAAACAATACAACACAACAATATCTTGCACAAAGTAAAGGAAAGAAATAACCACAAGTGGAGTCAGTGAAGACGAGGATGTGTTGCCGAAGTTCCTTCCCTTTGAGAGGAAGTACGTCTCCGTTGGAGCGGTGTGGAGGCACAATGCTCCCCAAGAAGCCACTAGGGACACCGTATTCTCCTCACGCCCTCGCACAATGCAAGATGCCATGATTCCACTAGTGGTGCCCTTGAAGGCGGCGACCGGACCTTTACAAACAAGGTTGGGGCTCTCTCCACAACCGAATTGGAGGCTCCCAACACCACCACGGAGCTTCACCACAATGGATTGTTGCTTCGAGGTGACCTCTTCCATCTAGGGTGCTCAAACACCCAAATGTAACAAGATCCACAACGGATAAGTGGGGGGAATCAAATTTCTCTTGGTGGAAGTGTAGATCGGGGCCCTCTCACCCAAACCCTAGAAGATCAACAAAAGTTATCGGCTAGGGAGGGAGATCGGGCGAAAATGGAGCTTGGAGCAACAATGGAGTCTGGGGAAGAAAGAGGCAAGTCTTCTTGGGGAAGAAGACCCCCTTTATATAGTGGGTGGGGATCCAACCGTTATGCAACCCGCAGTCTGCACATGAGCGATACTACCGCTCTCAGAGCGGTACTACCGCCCAGACGGAAGTGCCAAAGTGTGCGGTGTAAATGTCACAGGGACACGAGCCGGCAGTGCCGCCGGAGCGGTACTACCGCTCGCCCCAACGGTACTACCGCTGGAGTTATAGTACCACGGCAGCAGGAACAGGGGAAGAGACTGAGCCAGGCGCGGTAGTCGCAGCGGAAGTAGGCGCGGTACTATCGCTTATAAGCGGTACTACCGCTCCTACTGCCGCTCGTCCTACTGGGTCAAAAGGGGACTCAGCGGTAGTATGCCAGAGGGACTACCGCTGAACCCGACACGAAAAAGTCGAGACCTCATAAGGAGCGGTAGTACACGCCGTACTATAAGCAGTACTACCGCTGCCAGGAGTGGTACTACCGTTGGCAGCTCTTCAACACCCATCTGCAACACAGAAGGAGAAACTCCATCGAGGCGGAAAGGCAAAGAGGGTGCAGATGAAAATGTGTACGTGAAGATTCCACCCAAACCTTTCCGAAGCGGACCCCCCTTAATAGTACGGTTTTCCTACGACTCAAGCCCACCGAAAAAGAAACATGGGAAAAATAAACCGTCTTGCTTTAACACTCCGAGGGGCGACAATCGTCTCGTGCCATATGATAGATTATCTGAAATGCTCAATGCACACGATTAGTCCACAAATGCATTGTCATCAATCACCAAAACCACTAAGGGAGAAATATGCCCTAACAATCTCCCCCTTTTTGGTGGATTGATGACAACACGGGATTTGCACAAAGGATAAACGAGATAATAAGCAAACCCAACATCTACAAAATATAGATGGGCTCCCCCTAGATGTGTGCACTATTTAGGTATGCTTTTGGAATGCAAAGCACACAGACTAGGATCAACTCCCCCTATATTTTATAGACAAGGCAACACTTGCAACAACATGATATAAGAGAGAGAAGCATGTATGCAAGTCATGGCATGTGAGCATAAAGATAAGGGCACAATAAGGATAATATCTCACAAGCTAACAGTGCTAGACATAAATATAAAGATAGGGTAGCATATGTCTCACACCATATGATAGGTACTAAAGGTTCTCACAACCACAAACCAAACCAAAGCAAACGATAAAAGAGTTCACGAGAGAAGAAAAGCAACTGCAAATAAGATGCACTCATGACTCGGCAAATCCCTAAGCTCTCTCCCCCTTTGGCATCGAGACATCAAAAGGGCGAAGAGCATTAAAACCGACCCAAGGTGGTAGTGAAGCTCCATAACACTCTCAGAACTCCTCGTGGTCGTCAGACTCCTCCTCTGCGGCAGCTGGCTGATCATCCTCCTCGGACTCTGACCACTTGCAGTTCGTGGAGATCCACTCCTCCTCATCAGTGATCTTGTCCTCGGAGCCACTAGTAATCTCCATGCCCAGATGCCTCATCATGGCCTTGTCGCGACTGCGGGCCTTCTTCTCCGCCACATGCGCCTTGTACTGCCCCTGTGCCTGGATACAGAAAAGCTTCTTCATCTTCTCCTTGAGCTTCTTAGACCAAGATGGCTCAGTGGAGGGAGCAAACTCAGACCCCTCAGACTCCTCAGACTCAGTACCAACTGTCTCTGTCTCTGGAGGAACATGCGCAGGAGCACCCCACTTCTCCTTCTGCCTCAGCTGAATAATGTCATGGGAGAGCAAATCCCCAGTGACAAGCTCCTCGTCAGGATAGGCAGACTTCCAAGAATCCTCAATGAGCTGCATAAGGTAAGGGCCATAGATGGGGCACTTACACTCCATAACGGTTGAGTGAAGCTCGGAATACATCACATGGGACACATCCAACACCTGCTGAGTTCCCTTCTCCTTCTGGCAAAAGAGAAGCATATCCACATGATAGGAATGCACTTGATCCAAGTTCCCAATGCGAGGAAAGAGAGAGTTCCTGCAGATGCGATGCATGATATCGAGAAACGGGCACAGCTCATATGTCTCCTTGCTAGTGGGTGATACCTTCAAAGAGGAGAAGGGCCAGAGAGCAGACTTGTGTGTGGCAGCAGCTCCCTTGTGAGGGTGAAACCCAATTGGGTTGTGGACCCCCAGATCATTATACGACAAGGGCTCCATGAAGTCCTTCCACTTAGCAGACAGACGCCTTCCATTTGTCATCCAGAAAAGAGTCCTATCTTCATCAGTCCCAAAGTGTACCGTGGCATAGAATTGAGCCACAATCTCTGCATCAAAGTCCTTGTTGAAGGATATAATCCTCAGAATATCCAGCTCACCACACCTCTCCAAAGCCTCACCAAAGTAGGCCACGTCAGACTGCATATGAGTGAGATCAATAGACTTGACTCTCACAAATAGGTTCTTCTTGCCTTTCAGAACATCATGGTAGATCGAACGCTGCATCTTGTTCCAGAAAGGACGGTTGGCAAGAGATGGATCTTGAGGAACTCGGTACGGGTTGTGACGGTGAGCCACACAGAACTCCTTAGAAGGTAAGGTATCCATTGATGACTCCTTTGGCTTGGCTTGCTGCTTGCTGGCAATCTTCTTGGTGCCTGACCTGGGCTGAACACTCGGAGCGGAACTGGCATCGGCATCCTCTGACGTGCGATAGCGCTTAGAGCCACCTGTACGATCTGGATTCTTGCGACGCGCCTGGTGCGCAGAGCTACTGCCACCACCTGGAGCCAAACAAACACAGCATGAGGGAAAGCAGGTGAAAACAATTGCATAAGCCAAAAGAATTAATCAAAATAATTGACGATTGGTTTTAGGGAAGTGGAAGTTGACAGCTCAGGGCGGTAGTGCCGTGGTCCGAGGCGGAAGTCAACGGGCGTGACCACAACCGCGGCGAGATCCGGTACTACCGGAGGTGCCAATTTCAAATTCCCTCCAACCAAACTTCAATCCACCTATTCTAGTAGCCTTCTACGCCCTACTCATGCCTCGATTTGACCAAAAGTTGAAGAATGCAACAAATATTGCCCTAGAGCCTAGATCCAAAAACTAGAATCATAGGAGAGAAAAACGGGGGCAATACCGACATCCATGGCAAGAGGAGAAGGTGGAGAACAATCCCACCGGACGGAATCGCGGAAGACGGCACGGAATCGGCGGCCCGACGGTGGCCACCGGAGCAAGGAGTTCGCCTGGGAGAGACGAGAGCGTGAGGGAGAGAGAGATGAATGGGTATGGGGGAATTGGAACTCCCCCTGCCCGACTTATAACCCCCCCACGAAACCGCAGAGCTGTAGTACTGCTCGAGGAGCGGTAGTACCGCCCTGGTATGACTGCACGACAGGAGGCCTGGTAGTACCGCTGCAGCGGTAGTACCGTGGGCCGGAGCGGTAGTACCGCCCGAACACCAGCGGTAGTACCGCGCAGACGAACACTTGCAAGATCAAGTTGAGATGGGAGGCTTATGCAAATATTAGGGGCTGTAGATGAGATGGCTTGGGTTGGATACAAGAAAACCAGCAAAAGGGAAGAGACACTCCAAGTTCAAAAAGAACAAACAAAAGAAGAGCAAATTTGGAGTGACTCAAACGCACAAACAAAGCCCTAAACGACTAGATAAAACCAAATCAAACCAACTCAAACAAACACCTCTCAAAGAGAGGGAGGTGGCCGAAGCCACCTATGTTTGAGTCAATTGGTATGGCACCGCGAAGATTTTAACCTTGGGCCCATGACCAAAACTCATCTTTGAAGCACAAGTACCATAAAAATGGCTAATGTGAAAGACTTGATCGATTTATGCATAATGGGGAAGGAAGAGTTCATTGAGAGAACAACACCCCCCCTATGTCCATGCCTACATCTAGAACAAGATAAACATGATGAATGCGGTGGGGTGTGTCGAGATTCAAGCCACATTGCTCGAATCAATGATATTTAGCTCATGCCTTAACTCGCGAAATCTTGATTCATCCAAAGGCTTCGTGAAAATATCCGCTAGTTGCTCTAGAGTGTTGACGTAGATAATATCAATCTCTCCACGCTTGATGTGATCCCGGATGAAATGATGATGGATCTCAATATGCTTCGTCTTGCTATGTTGCACCGGATTGTATGAGATCTTGATTGCACTTTCATTGTCACATAGAAGAGGCACTTTGTCACAAGTGACACCGTAATCCTTTAAAGTTCGCCTCATCCATAGCAATTGTGCACAACAGCTTGCGGCGGCTACATACTCGGCCTCGGTGGAGGAGAGAGACACACAATTTTGTTTCTTCAAAGACCAACTTACCAAAGAGCGACCAAGGAATTGGCACCCTCCGAAAGTTGACTTCCTATCCACACGGTCTCCCGCCCAATCCGCATCCGAATATCCCATGTGATCAAAGCTTGCACCTTTGGGGTACCATAAGCCAAAGTTTGGGGTATGAGCCAAATATCAAAAGATTCGCTTGACCGCCACAAAGTGGCTTTCCTTAGGTGTGGCTTGAAACCGTGCACACATTCCCACACTCAACATGATATCCGGTCTAGATGCACAAAGGTAAAGTAAGGATCCAATCATGGAGCGATATACCTTTTGATCCACCGCTTTACCATTTGGATCAATGTCAAGTTGGCACTTGGTAGGCATTGGAGTCTTGGCCGGCTTGACATCATCCAACTTGAATTTCTTAAGCATGTCTTGGGTATATTTGGCTTGGTTGATGAAGGTTCCTTCTCTTCTTTGCTTGACTTCGAACCCGAGAAAGAACTTCAACTCTCCCATCATAGACATCTCAAACTTCTCCGTCATGAGTGCGGCAAACTCATCATTGAAAGCTTTGTTAGGAGAACCAAATATAATATCATCAACATATAGTTGGCATATGAACAAATCCCCTTTAACCCTCTTCGTAAAAAGAGTGAGATTGATTTTCTCAATTTCAAACCCACGGTCTTGCAACAACAAGGTAAGGTGCTCATACCATGCACGTGGGGCTTGTTTAAGGCCATAGAGTGCCTTATCAAGTTTGTATACATGATTGGGGAACTTGGGATCCTCAAACCCCGGGGGTTGTTTGACATATACCAACTCATTAAGAGGACCATTAAGAAATGCACTTTTCACATCCATTTGTTGCAACTTAAAATCATGATGAGATGCATATGTAAGCAACATGCGAATAGATTCAAGACGAGCAACGGGAGCAAAGGTTTCACTATAGTCAATACCCTCGACTTGGGAGTAGCCTTGTGCTACCAATCTTGCCTTGATTCGAACAACAACACAGTTCGCATCTTGCTTGTTCTTGAATATCCATTTGGTTCCGATGACATTATGGTTCTCCTTTGGCCTTGGCACCAATTGCCACACCTTGTTGCTCTCGAAGTTGTTGAGTTTATCATGCATGGCTTCAAGCCAATCCGTGTCCTTGAGCGCCTCATGTACCTTTTGGGGTTCAACACAAGAAACAAACGCGTGATGCTCACAAAAGTTTGATAATTGTTTACGAGTGGTTACCCCTTTCTTTAAGCTTTCATAGACATTCTCCATGATATGTCCTTGATGCTTGAGTTTGGAAGCAATCTTGGCGGCACGACGCTCCAATAGCTCCTCCATAGACATTTGAGGAGAATCATCTTGATCATATTGAGCGCTGTCTTGAGCTTGCTCTTGATCTTGTACTTGCTCTTGATCTTGAACTAGTTCTTGATCTTGAGCTTGCTCTTGATCATTAGCATGCTTGGTGTCTTGAGCTTACTCGGAGTCTTGAACTTGATCTTGGGCATCACTTGGTGAATCACCATCATCATGAGATTGATCTTGCCCTTGATCTTGTTCACTCGGTTGAGGGCCTTCGGTTTGCTCTTCGGAAGTGTGTGGGTCAATGGTTGGTGATGGCTCTGTTGGAAATATGCCCTAGAGGCAATTAATAAAGTGTTTATTATCATATTTCTCCGTTCATGATAATGGTTTATTATTCATGCTAGAATTGTATTGACCGGAAACTTAATACATGTGTGGGTAATAGACAAATTACTGAGTCCCTAGTAAGCCTCTACTAGACTAGCTCGTTAATCAAAAGATGGTCAAGATTTCCTGACCATGGACATCAGTTGTCATTTGATAATGGGATCACATCATTAGGAGAATGATGTGATGGACTTGACCCAACCGTTAGCATAGCAAATGATCGTTCAGTTTATTGCTATTGCTTTCACTATGTCAAATACACGTTCCTCTGACCATGAGATCATGCAACTCCCGGATACCGTAGGAATACTTTGGGTGTATCAAACGTCACAACGTAACTGGGTGATTATAAAGGTGCACTACAGGTATCTCCGAAAGTGTTTGTTGAGTTGGCATGGATCGAGATTGGGATTTGTCACTCCGACTATCGGAGAGGTATCTCTAGGCCCTCTCGGTAATACAGCATCACAGAAGTCTTGCAAGCACCGTGACTAAAGAGTTAGTTGCAAGATGATGTATTACGGAACAAGTAAAGAGACTTGCCGGTAACGAGATTGAACTAGGTATTAGATACCGACGATCGAATCTCGGGCAAGTAACATACCGCCGGACAAAAGGGAACAACGTATGTTGACATATGAGGTTCACCGATAAAGATCTTCGTGGAATATGTAGGAACCAATATGAGCATCCAGGTTCCGCTGTTGGTTATTGACCAGAGAATCGTCTCGGTCATGTCTACATCATTACCGAACCCGTAGGGTCCGCACACTTAAGGTTCGATGACGATATAGTATTATATGAGTTATGTGATTGGTGACCGAATGTTTGTTCGGAGTCCCGGATGAGATCACGGACATGACGAGGAGTCTCGAAATGGTTGAGAGGTAAAGATTCATATATTGGAAGGCAATATTCGGACATCGGAAAGGTTCCGAGTGATTCGGGTATTTTTCGGAGTACCGGGGAGTTACGGGAATTCACCGGGAGAAGTAATGGGCCTTTTTGGGCCATACGGGAAAAAGAGAGGCAGGCCACGTGAGGAGGCGCGTGCCCCCCCTTGCCCAAACCGAATTGGACTAGGGGAGGGGGCGCAGCCCCCTCTTTCCTTTCTCTCTCCCTCTCCTTCCTTCTTCCCCCTTCCACCAAGTGGAATCCTACTAGGACTTGGAGTCCTAGTAGGACTCCTCTCTCTTGGCGTGCCCTACAGGAGCCGGCTGGCCTCCTCCTCTCCTCCTTTATATACGGAGGCAAGGGGGCACCCTAGAACACACAAGACAATTGTCCCATAGCCGTGTGCGGTGCCCCGATCTCCGTTTTCCACCTCGGTCATATTTTCGGAGAGCTTAGGCGAAGCCCTGCCGGAATCACTTCACCGTCACCGTCGCCACGCCGTCGTGCTGACGGAACTCATCTACTTCCTCGACGTCTTGCTGGATCAAGAAGGCGAGGATCGTCACCAAGCTGCACGTGTGTAGAACTCGGAGGTGCCGTACGTTCGGTACTCGATCGGTGGAGCTCGAAGGATTGTTCGACTACATCAACCGCGTTGTGAGGCGCTTCCGCTAACGGTCTACGAGGGTACGTAGACACACTCTCTCCTCTCGTAGCGATGCATCTCCATGGATAGATCTTGCATGAGCGTAGGAAATTTTTTAAAACTCATGCTCCGTTCCCCAACAGTGGCATCCGAGCCAGGTCTATGCGTAGATGTGATTTGCACGAGTAGAACACAAGTGAGTTGTGGGCGTGGGTGTATACATATTGCTTGCCGTTACTAGTTGTTACTTGATTCGGCGGTATTGTGAGATGAAGCGGCCCGGACCGACATTACGCGTACGCTTACGCGAGACAGGTTTCACCGCTACATGCACTCGTTGCATAAAGGTGACTGGCGGGTGACTGTCTCTCTCACTTTAGTTGAATCGGTTTCAATGAAGAGGGTTCTTTTAGAAGATCAAAAAGCAATCACTACACTACGTTGTGGTTTTGCGTAAGTAAGAACGGTTCTTGCAAACCCGTAGCAGCCACGTAAAACTTGCAACAACAAAGTAGAGGACGTCTAACTTGTTTTTGCAGGGTATGCTGGTGATGTGATATGGCCAAGACATGATGTGATATAAGTTGTTGTATGAGATGATCATGTTTTGTAAATTATCAGGCAACCGGCAGGAGCCTTATGGTTGTCTCTTTACTGTATGCAATGCCAACGCTATGTAATTGCTTTACTTTACCGCTATGAGTTAGCAGTAGTAGTAGTAATAGCAATAATTGGTGAGACGACCACGACGCTATGATGGAGATCAAGGTGTCACGATGCTACGATGGAGATCAAGGTGTCACGACGCTACGATGGTGATCAAGGTGTCAACCCGGTGACGATGGAGATCATGACGGTGCTTTGCTGATGGAGATCAAAAGCACAAGACGATGATGGCCATATCATGTCACATATATATTGAATTGCATGTGATGTTAATCCTTTTATGCATCTTATTTTGCTTAGGACGACGGTAGCATTATAAGATGATCCCTTCACTAAATTTCAAGATAAGTGTTCTCCCCTAGTATGCACCGTTGCGAAGGTTCGACGCTTCTAAGCACCACGTGATGATCGGGTGTGATGGATTCTTTCGTTCGCATACAACGGGTGTAAGCCAGTTTTACACACGCAGAATACTTGGGTTAAACTTGACGAGCCTAGCATGTACAGACATGGCCTCGGAACACAAGAGACCAAAAGGTCGAACATGAGTCATATAGTAGATATGATCAACATGAAAGATGTTCACCATTGATAACTAATCCACCTCACGTGATGATCGGACGTGGTTTAGTTGATGTGGATCATGTTACACTTAGACAACTTGAGGGATGTTAATCTAAGTGGGAGTTCTTAAGTAATTTTATTAATTGGACTTCAATTGTCATGAACATAGTCTTACTTGTCTTAGCAAATTTATGTTGTAGATCCATAGACCGCGCTGTAGTTCCCCTGTTTTTATTATGTTCCTAGAGAAAATGAAGTTGAAAGTTGATAGAAGCAACTATGCGGACTAGGTCCGTGATCTGAGGATTGTCCTCACTACTGCACAGAAGGCTTATGTCCTTAATGCACCGCTCAGTGAAATACCCCTACGGCTTCGTCTGAGGACGTTGTGAACGTCTGGCAGACAATAAAAGATGACTACTCGATAGTTCAGTGCGCCATACTTTACGGCTTAGAACCGGAGCTCCAAATATGTTTTGAGCAACACAGAGCATATGAGATGTTCCAAGAGCTGAAAATTTGTTTTTCAAGCTCACACCTGGGTCGAGAGGTATGACACCTTCGACAAGTTCTATAGCTACAAGATGGAGGAGAACAGCTCCGTTAGTGAGCATGTACTCAGAATGTCTGAGTACTTCAAACACTTGAATCAAGTGGGAGTTAGACTTCCGAATAAAGTGGTGATTGATAGAGTTCTCTAGTCACTATCACTAAGCTACTGGATCTTCGTGATGAACTATAAACATGCAAGGGATAGAAGATCCTTAAGCTATTCGCGATGCTACAATCTGCGGATGTAGAAATCAAAAAAGGGAGCATCAAGTGTTGATGGTTAATAAGACCACTAGTTTCAAGAAGGGCAAGGGAAAGAAAAGGGAACTTCAAGAAGAACGGTAAAACAGTTGCCGCTCACGCGAAGAAACCCAAGGCTGAACCAAACTCGAGACTTAGTGCTCCCATTGCAAAGGGAAATGTCACAGGGAGCGGAACTTCCCCAAAGTAACTGGCAGATAATAAGACTGGCAATGTCAACAAAGATATTTGATATACATGTTATTGATATGTACCTTACTAGTACTCGTAGGAGCACCTGGGTATTTGATACTTGTTCAGTTGCTTACAACTTGAAACATGGAGCTTCGGAATAAACGAGGGCTAGCTAAGAATGAGGTGACGATGTGCATTGGAAGTGTCTCCAAGGTTGATGTGATCACCATCGCCACGCTCTCTCTACCTTCAGGATTAGTGATGAACCTAAATAATTGTTATTTGGTGCTTGCGTTAAGCATGAACATTATATCTGATAGTGTTTATTGCAAGACGGTTATTCAATTTCAGAGAATAATCGTTATTCTATTTATTTGGATAATATCATTGATGATCATGCACTTAAAATGAAAGGTTTATTGAATCTTGATCGTAGTAATACATATGTTCATAACACGAATGCCAAAAGATAATGATAGTACCACATATTTGTGGCACTGCCGCTTAGGTCATATCAGTATTAAACACATGAAGAAACTCCATACAGATGGGTTTTTGGAATCTCTTGATTATGAATCATTTGAGACATGTGAACCGTGCCTTATTGGCAAGATGACTAAAACTCCGTTCTCCAGAACAATGGAGCGAGCAACCAACTTATTGGAAATAATACATACCGATGTATGCGGTCCGATGAGTGTTGAGGCGCGCGGTGGATATCATTATGTTCTCACGTTCACTGATGATTTGAGTAGATATGGTTATGTCTACTTGATGAAGCATAAATCTGAAATATTTAAAAAGTTCAAAGAATTTCAGAGTGAAGTAGAGAACCATCGTAACAAGAAAATAAAGTTCTTACGATCTGATCGTGGAGGAGAATATTTGAGTTACGAGTTTGGCAATCACTTAAGACAATGTGGAATTGTTTCACAGCTCACGCCACATGGAACACCACAGCGTAATGGTGTGTCCGAACATCGTAATCGTACTCTATTGGATATGGTGCGTTCTATGATGTCTCTTACCGATTTGCCACTATCATTTTGGGGTTATGCATTAGAGACAGCTGCATTCACTTTAAACAAGGGCACCGTCTAAATCCGTTGAGATGACACCGTATGAACTGTGGTTTGCAAACAAACCTAAGATGTCGTTTCTGAAAGTTTGGGGATGCGATGCTTATGTCAAAAGGCTTCAGCCAGATAAGCTCGAACCCAAAGCGGATAAGTGCGTCTTCATAGGATACCCAAAAGAGACCGTTGGGTACACCTTCTACCACAGATCCGAAGGCAAAGTTTTCGTTGCTAAAGAATGGATCCTTTCTAGAGAAGGAGTTTCTCTCGAAAGAAGTGAGTGGGAGGAAAGTAGAACTTGATGAGGTAATTGTACCTCCTCTGGATAGTAGTACGCCACAGAAAGAAATTTCTGTGACATCGACACAGACCAGAGAAGAAGTTAATGATGATGATCATGAAACTTCAGATCAAGTTGTTACTGAACTTCGAAGGTCAACCAGGACACGTTCCGCACCAGAGTGGTACGGAAATCCAGTCTTGGAGGACATGTTGCTAGACAACGATGAACCTTCGAACTATGAAGAAGCGATGGCAAGCCCGGATTCCGACAAATGGCTTGAGGCCATGAAATCCGAGATTGGATCCATGTATGAGAACAAAGTGTGGACTTTGGTAGACTTGCCCGATGAACGGTGAGCTATTGAAAATAAATGGATCTTTAAGAAGAAGACGGATGCTGATGGTAATATCACCGTCTATAAAGCTCGACTTGTTGCTAAAGGTTATCACCAAGTTCAAGGAGTTGACTACGATGAGACTTTCTCACCCGTAGCGATGCTAAAGTCTGTCAGAATTATGTTAGCAATTGCCGCGTTTTATGATTATGAAATCTGGCAAATGGACGTCAAAACGGCATTCCTTTACGGATTCCTTAAGGAAGAATTGTATATGATACAGCCGGAAGGTTTTGTCGATCCTAAAGGCGCTAACAAAATATGCAAGCTCCAGCGATCCATCTATGGACTGGTGCAAGCATCTCGGAGCTGGAATACTCGCTTTGATGAAGTGATCAAAGCGTTTGGGTTTATACAAGTTTATGGAGAAACTTGTATTTACAAGAAAGTGAGTGGGAACTCTATAGCATTTCTAATAGTATATGTGGATGACATATTGTTGATTGGAAATGATGTAGAACTTCTGGAAAGCATAAAGAATTGAAAGGAGGTTTTCAATAAAAAACCTGTTTTTGAGTTATCCACAGATTGGGCATCGAGATCTATGGAGATAGATCAAAACGCCTGATAAAAGTTCACACATCTTGATGAGTTTTTTGAAGAAGTTCAAAATAGGATCAAGTCAAAGAAATGAGTTCTTGCCTGGTGTGAAGTGGAGTGAGACTTGAAAATCTAGGTAAAGGTTGTTTTACATGTTAGGCATCAAAATCTATAGAGATAGATTGAGACGCCTCATAGGACTTTCACGAAGCACATACCTTGACAAGATTTTGAAGAAGTTCAAAATGGATCAGTCAAAGAAAGGGTTCTTGCCTGTATTGCAAGGTGTGAGATTGAGTAAGACTCAAAGCCCGACCACGGCAGAAGACAAAGAGAAGATGAGTGTCATCCCCTATGCCTCAGCCATAGGCTCTATTTTGTATGCCATGCTGTGTACTAGACCTGATGTAGCTATTAGCTTGGTGGGAAGGTACCAAAGTGATCCAGGAGTAGATCACTGGACAGCGGTCAAGAATATCCTGAAGTACCTGAAAAGGACTAAGGAAGAATTTCTCGGGAATAGAGGTGATAAAGAGTTCGTCGTAAAGGGTTACGTCGATGCAAGCTTTAAACACCGATCCAGAAGACTATGAGTCTCAGACCAGATACGTAAAGTGGGACAGTCGGTTTATTGCTATTGGACTTGACCCAACCGTTAGCATAGCAAATGATCGTTTAGTTTATTGCTATTGCTTTCACTATGTCAAATACACGTTCCTCTGACCATGAGATCATGCAACTCCCGGATACCGTAGGAATACTTTGGGTGTATCAAACGTCACAACGTAACTGGGTGATTATAAAGGTGCACTACAGGTATCTCCGAAAGTGTTTGTTGAGTTGGCATGGATCGAGATTGGGATTTGTCACTCCGACTATCGGAGAGGTATCTCTAGGCCCTCTCGGTAATACAGCATCACAGAAGTCTTGCAAGCACCGTGACTAAAGAGTTAGTTGCAAGATGATGTATTACGGAACAAGTAAAGAGACTTGCCGGTAACGAGATTGAACTAGGTATTAGATACCGACGATCGAATCTCGGGCAAGTAACATACCGCCGGACAAAAGGGAACAACGTATGTTGACATATGAGGTTCACCGATAAAGATCTTCGTGGAATATGTAGGAACCAATATGAGCATCCAGGTTCCGCTGTTGGTTATTGACCAGAGAGTCGTCTCGGTCATGTCTACATCATTCCCGAACCCGTAGGGTCTGCACACTTAAGGTTCGATGACGATATAGTATTATATGAGTTATGTGATTGGTGACCGAATGTTGTTCGGAGTCCCGGATGAGATCACGGACATGACGAGGAGTCTCGAAATGGTCGAGAGGTAAAGATTCATATATTGGAAGGCAATATTCGGACATCGGAAAGGTTCCGAGTGATTCGGGTATTTTTCGGAGTACCGGGGAGTTACGGGAATTCACCGGGAGAAGTAATGGGCCTTTTTGGGCCATACGGGAAAAAGAGAGGCAGGCCACGTGAGGAGGCGCGCGCCCCCCCTTGCCCAAACCGAATTGGACTAGGGGAGGGGGCGCAGCCCCCTCTTTCCTTTCTCTCTCCCTCCCCTTCCTTCTTCCCCCTTCCACCAAGTGGAATCCTACTAGGACTTGGAGTCCTATTAGGACTCCTCTCTCTTGGCGCGCCCTACAGGGGCCGGCCGGCCTCCTCCTCTCCTCCTTTATATACGGAGGCAAGGGGGCACCCTAGAACACACAAGACAATTGTCCCATAGCCGTGTGTGGTGCCCCGATCTCCGTTTTCCACCTCGGTCATATTTTCGGAGAGCTTAGGCGAAGCCCTGCCGGAATCACTTCACCGTCACCGTCGCCACGCCGTCGTGCTGACGAAACTCATCTACTTCCTCGACGTCTTGCTGGATCAAGAAGGCGAGGATCGTCACCAAGTTGCACGTGTGTAGAACTCGGAGGTGCCGTACGTTCGGTACTCGATCGGTGGAGCTCGAAGGATTGTTCGACTACATCAACCGCGTTGTGAGACGCTTCCGCTAACGGTCTACGAGGGTACGTAGACACACTCTCCCCTCTCGTAGCGATGCATCTCCATGGATAGATCTTGCGTGAGCGTAGGAAATTTTTTGAAATTCATGCTCCGTTCCCCAACAGGCTCCACTTGTGTAGAGCATTGTCCTTCTCCTTCGGCCACAAGGGGTTCCTCAATGGGGAGTATTTGACCAATCCCCATTCTTCTTATGGCTTGAGGGGGAATATCATCACCTACATCACCAAGACCACTTTGCTCCACTTGGGAGCCATTATTTTCATCAAACTCTACGTTACACGTCTCCTCAATGAGTCCATTGGACTTGTTGAGGACACGGTAAGCATGAGAGTTTGTAGCATAACCAACAAATATGCCCTCTTGAGATCTAGGTTCAAATTTAGACAAACGAGCACCTTTCTTGAGTATGAAACACTTACACCCGAACACCCGGAAGTACTTGAGGTTGGGCTTGTTACCGGTAAGTATCTCATATGGAGTCTTGTTCAAGCCTTTGCAGAGGTAGAGCCGATTGGATGCATGACATGCAGTGTTGATGGCTTCGGCCCAAAAGTTATACGGAGACTTGAATTCCGCCATCATGGTCCTTGCCGCGTCCATCAACGTCCGGTTCTTCCTCTCCGCTACACCATTTTGTTGAGGGGTATATGGTGCGGAGTATTGATGCTTGATCCCCTCATCACTAAGGAACTCATCCAAGGTGTAGTTCTTGAACTCGGTGCCATTGTCACTTCTAATCATCAATATCTTTCCTTCATGTTGACGTTGAGCTTCATTTGCAAAGTCGATGATGGTTTGTTGGGTCTCGCTCTTCCTCTTGAAGAAATATACCGAAGTGTATCTAGAATAGTCATCCACAATCACCAAGCAATACTTTCTTCCCCCAAGACTATCAAAGGATGGAGGTCCAAAGAGATCCATGTGAAGGAGCTCCAATGGCCTCTTCGTGTAGATGATAGTCGTGGGTCGGTGAGCCGTCTCATGTAGCTTTCCTTCGATACAAGCACTGCAAGCACGATTTTTGGCAAAGCTCATATTTGTTAGTCCATGAACATGATCCCCTTTGAGGAGACTTTGCAAAGATCTCATATTGACGTGGGCTAGACGGCGATGCCAAAGCCACCCCACGTCAACTTTAGCCATTAGACAAGTCGCGATCTTAGTGGGTCGCTCCGAGAAGTTAACCTCATAGAGACCGTTCTCGACATGCCCAACAAAAGCTACTTTAAGAGTCTTGCTCCACAAAAGGGCCACGGTATCAAGATCAAAGAATGTGGCAAAGCCCATAAGTGCAAGTTGACGAACGAAAAGTAAATTGTATGCAAGGGTCTCAACAAGCATGACTTTCTCAATTGATAGATCATGAGAAATCACAACCTTGCCAAGACCCAATACCTTAGATGTCGAGGCATCACCAAATTGAACGTGGGTGGGCATAGATGGGCTTGGTTGCACGTCCACCACCAAATGCTTGCTCCCGGTCATATGATTTGTTGCTCCACTATCGAGCAACCATGATACTCCACCGGAAGCAAACTCCTACAAGAGATCAATGCTTGGTTTTAGGTACCCATTCTTGAATGGGTCCTTTGATGTTAGTAACAAGGGTCTTAGGAACCCAAATAGACCATTCAATGTACTTATAATAAGAACCGACAAATTTGGCATAAACATGCCCATCACTAGCACGACATAAAACATAAGAAGAGTTAAAATCGCCGGCTTTGTTCGATGGAGTGGTATTGCCCTTCTTGGCATTTCCACCCACCACCTTGTCCTTCTTCTCCTTATGAGCACCCTCTCCCTTCTTGATAAATACCTCGTTGAGAGGGAGAGGTTTCTTGATCTTGTTGTTCTTCTTCTTCTTTGACTTGGGCACAAACCCAAGTCCCTCCTTTGCCACAACTTCCTTTTGATTGCTCAAAAGTTCGTTGAGGTTCTTCTCGCCTTGTATGCAAGTCACAAGGCCTTTCTCGATTTGCTTCTTTAACTTGGCATTCTCCTCCACAAGATGAATATGCTCACAACAAGGGTTAGTAGCATGAGCATTATCAATTAGCACAAAAGGAGGACACGTGGCTATTTCCTTAGTGAACTTTGCTTGGAGTTGATCATGAGACTCCTTGAGTGTAGGATGTGCACTTTTCAAGGCCTTGTGAGCCTTGTCAAGTAGCTCAAACTCCTCCTTGAGTCTAGCATGGCCAACCCCAAGCTCAACATTCTCGGATTTAAGCACACGAGCAAGAACTTGAGCATGATCATGATCTTTCTTTAGTTTAGCAAGGTCAACGTTTTGCGACTCCTCAAGAGCCGAACGAAGACCTCGCTCTTCCTCAAGAGCAATGGAAAGATCTGCAATCTCATCGGCATAATCACGACTATGGCCTTCCAAGTTAGTGATAGTCCCTTCGTGAGACTCAGTGATATCATGGGCCTCACCTAGTTGTTCCAAGAGAGCAACAAAGTGCTTCTTGGTCTCACCTTTGAGCTTTCCCAAGAACTTGTCGAACTCATTCTCATCCACCTTTACCTCCTCATTTTTATCCACACAATCCGTGAAAGAAGGATTAGTAGTGTAGGAAGTTTTGATGTTGGAGGTTACCTTGTTGATGCCTCTTGCCATGAGGCACTTGGGGATGAAGTTCTCGTTGGGGGCGTCGAAGAGGGACACCGAGGTTGGAAAAGAGGTGGCAATGGCCATGGTGGACGTTGCAAACACTTCATCACTTGCGCCGTCATCATCATCGTCGGAGTTGTACTCTTCTTGCACCACCAATCCCTTTTTGGCACCTTCTTTGTGGAGTTGCTCTTGTTCATGGAAGACTTGGCCTTGTCTTTGAGGATGAGCTTGCCACCATTGTCTTCCCTCTTCTCGTAGGGGCAATCCACCACGAAATGACTCACATTGCCACAATTGTAGAAAGTTCTCACACGTTGCTTGCCCTTGGAGCCACTTGAGTTATTCTTGGAGAAGTTGGGCCTTGAGTTTCTCTTGTTGCCCCAAAATTGCCTTGACGCAAGAGCCATGTGCTCGTGGTAAGCATATTTGGTGTCTTCGGGGCAACACTCCTCTTCTTCCTCTTCTTCTTCTTCTTCTTTCGGAATTGCCTTGGCCTTCAAAGCAAGGTTGGTCTTCTTTGACCATTGGACATGAGCTAGAGCGTTGTCGGCGGTCTTGTTCAAAATGTTCATTGCAATGAATTCATCCAACACTTCACTTGAGGACAAGGTGTGGAAGTCCGGTCTTTGACGGATCACGGAAGACATGCTCCTGTTGAATGGAATGATGGCCTTTAGGAACTTGCGCTTGACCCAAGTGTCATCCGTATCCTTGCTCCCATGATCTCAGAGTGAGACCGCGAGAGTAGTCAATCTCCGGTATAGCTCACGAGGATCTTCATCATCCTTCATCACAAACTCATCGGCCTCATCAAGAATGACCTCAAAGTTGGACTGTTGAATGCTTGAGCTTCCCTTGTACAATGAGACGATGTGCTCCCAAGCATCCTTGGCGGTAGTGAATGGCCGCAAATGAGAGAGCTCTTCCGGCGACATTGCGGATTGGAGAATGAACAAAGCGGAGTGATTGAGTTGATTGTCCACTTCTTCTCTTGGTGTCATGTTGTAACGATCATGAGGATGGAAACCTTGCTCAATGACCCTCCAAAGTTGTGTTGAGCTGTGTAACGCCCCGGACTACCCGCCGGTGGTCGTTACTCCTGGCGGGATCTAGACTGGCCCCACATATCAATACTAGTCTTTCCTGCGCACTTTGTCCTCACTCGTGCGCACCCGGGACCAACTTCTCGGTCGGTCACCCATCCTGAAATTACTCCAAGCTGAGCACGCTTAACTTTGGAGTTCTTTCCGAATGGGCTCCCGGAAAAGAAGGAATTCCTTATTGATATGAGTAGTCTAACATCCCTATTAAGCCAGGCTATCACATACACCCCCACTCAGAGGAACCGGCGTCCTCGTCGGGCCACAGGAACGTTCCCTCTTGGCACATACGTCTGTGCATCAAGTCTGGCACATGTGCCATGCCGTGTGCCACGACGGGTCACAAACGTCATGCACAACATTACCGCACACCTGTCCGCAAACATCCGTGTAACCACGAGGGTCGGCTCTGATACCAATTTGTAACACCCCGGACATACCCGCCGGTGGTCGTTACTCCTGGCGGGATCTAGACTGGCCCCACAGATCAATACTAGTCTTTCATGCGCACTTTGTCCTCACTCGTGCGCACCCGGGACCAACTTCCCGGTCGGTCACCCATCCTGAAATTACTCCAAGCTGAGCACACTTAACTTTGGAGTTCTTTCCGAATGGGCTCCCGGAAAAGAAGGAATTCCTTATTGATATGAGTAGTCTAACATCCCTATTAAGCCAGCCTATCACAAGCTGTGATTCAAATGAGACTTGATACGAAAAACCCAATCATGAAAGTTATTCAAATCAAGCTTAGGAGGAGGATCAAGAGAATTAATGCGAGGTGATGGTACCGGACCTCCATAGTCCGGGGGAGGGCCAACCGAGGCATGGATGCCTGTCCCATTTTTCCCTAGAGGGGGAGAAGTTTGAGTACCTTTAGCCGCTTACTTACCGGAGTTGGCCTCGGACTCCGATGCGGTGGGATTAACCACTTGCATCGGACCGGTGGAAGATTTCAACCCCTCAAGGAGTTCTTTAAACATGGACTTGACCTCGGCCGTCATAGACGTCTTAAGTGAAGCCATATCTTCATTTAAGTTGTCTCGGGTGACCGAGTTCAACTCCACGGCCCCGGGTACAACTTCATCCCTTTCCCCGTCGTCAACCATACTCTTCGGGTGGTAAAACCCTTAATAAAGAGACGAGGCTCTGATACCAATTGAAAGGATCGATATGGTTGACTAGAGGGGGAGGGGGTGAATAGGCAACTACCAATTTTTAGCTTTTCTTAACAATTTAGGTTTTTGTAACACCCCCAGTGTCATGCTACAGTGACCTCACACTAATGATGCCAAGTCATCATCATTATATCCTAAGAAATGCAATTAAGAAATAATTCAACTCAAATTCAAAATTCAAATAACAAGAGAAATTAGAAAAACTTCAAACTTGCAAACAAAATAGTTCATAATATTGCAAATAATCCCAAAGCAATTATAAAAATAAAACCAACATTATTTGGATTCCCAAATTGACCCTAGCAACCAAAACTGTGGACCAGCAGTAAATAATTTGACCTTTTCAATTTCTAAAAATAGTTAAACAATTCCAAAAATCCCCAAACTTTTTGTGTAACACCACAACCTTGTGCATGAATTGTGTGCCAAGTTTCATATATGGCAAAATTCATTTAGTACACAAACTTAATACAAAACAGCAGCAAAAGGGAAAAAGCAGGAAATAGAAAAGAAAAGGGGTTAAGCAACTACTGTGCACAGGGGCCTAAGTGGGACAGTATCAGGCCCAGCCCGCCAGGAGGTTATCCCTAACCTCCTGCTCACCCGCGCCGCCGTGGTGCACGCACGCCCGCACGCGCCTCCGATCGCCACGCGTCGAGCATCCGCGACTATGAGGAGGGGATAAGATTGCCCTCGACCTCCTCGACCCCCTGGCAACCCTAGCACGCCACTCATGTCCTCTCTCGCTCACCCCTCCATTTCTCTTCGGCGCCCGACGCGCCGTTGCCGTTGACACGGCCACAGGCCTCCCCACGGCGCCTGAAGATGTCCAGGAGCTGCGCAGAGGTCGTCTTCGTCGTCTACACTGCGGGATCGAGGCCGAGGATCATCAACACGTCGCCATTGAGTCGCTCCGTCTGCCACGGCCGCCGCACATCACCGGATCGATCCGCCGCATTCTGGCAACCCCCGGCTTCCCCGAGCGCCTCATCCACTTCACTGTGAGCCCCGCTACCTCCCCTGCCTTGTCTCGTGCTCGATCCCGAGCTCTAGCATGCGCCCCGCTATCGCCGTGTTCCGGCCGAAGCTCTACTGCTCTGCCGTGTCCGTTGTCGTTGCTCTAATCAACCCCGAGTCGAACTGGTGCCTCCGTTGAGCTCGTAGAGCCTCTAGGGTGTCGTCCAACTTATCTGGTCATCGGGTCCGTGCTCGCCTGCTCGAATCCGTCGAGCGACGCCATTGGCCGCTGCCAAACATCGTCGTTGCCGTCGCCTTAAGCCGTCCCCGCTTGAACCAGGGGCACCAGTGGACGCGCGACGTCTTGCGTGTCCGATCCATGCCCTCCGCCGTTAGAATGGTCGTCGGGTGAAAGATTGTGGATGTCGCCTAGAGGGGGGGTGAATAGGCGCTTTAAAATAATTACGGTTTAGGCTTGAACAAATGCGGAATAAAACTAGCGTTTAATTTGTCAAGCACAAAACCTAAATCGACTAGGCTCACCTATGTGCACCAACAACTTATGCTAAGCAAGATAAGCAACTAAGTGATAGCAAGATATATAACAAGAAACAATATGGCTATCACAAAGTAAAGTGCATAAGTAAAGGGCTCGGGTAAGAGATAACCGAGGCACGCGGAGACGACGATGTATCCCGAAGTTCACACCCTTACGGATGCTAATCTCCGTTTGGAGCGGTGTGGAGGCACAATGCTCCCCAAGAAGCCACTAGGACCACCGTAATCTCCTCACGCCCTCGCACAATGCAAGATGCCGTGATTCCACTAAGGGACCCTTGAGGGCGGTCACCAAACCCATACAAATGGCAACCCTTGAGGGCGGTCACCGAACCCGTACACTTTGGCAACCCTTGGGGGCGGTCATCGATACCCGTCAAATTGCTCGGGGCGATCTCCACAACCTAATTGGAGACCCCGACGCTTGCCCGGAGCTTTACACCACAATGATTGAGCTCCGAGGCACCACCAACCGTCTAGGGCGCCCAAGCACCCAAGAGGAACAAGCTCTAGGGTACCAAGCACCCAAGAGTAAAAAGCTTCTCAAACTTCACTTCCACGTATCACTGTGGAGAACTCAAACCGATGCACAAAATGCAATGGCAAGGGCACACGGAGTGCCCAAGTCCCTCACTCTCAAATCCCACCAAAGCAACGAAAGCTATGGAGGAATATGAGAGGAAGAACAAGAAGGAGAACACCAAGAACTCCAAGATCTAGATCCAAGGGGTTCCCCTCACATAGAGGAGAAAGTGATTGGTGGAAACGTAGATCTAGATCTCCTCTCTCTTTTCTCTCAAGAACTAGCAAGAATCATTGGAGGGATTGAGAGATAGCAAGCTCAAAGAGAGTCAACAATGGAGGAGAGAGAGCTTGTTCACGGATGGGGAACCATTGGGGAAGAAAGCCCCTTAAATAGGTCCCCCACAAATCCAACCGTTAAGTGCTCTGCCCGCAGCCGAGCGGTACTACCGCTCCTAGGAGCGGTACTACCGCTTAGGCGGTACTACCAAACACTGGCCAGGGGTACTCAGTATACGAGCGGTAGTGCCGCCGGAGCGGTACTACCGTCGCCCCCAGCGGTACTACCGCTTAGGGATCCTGGCGCAGGTGAGGCGGCGGTAGTAGGGGAAACTGGCGCGGTAGTACGGCGCCAAGCGGTACTACCGTGCTAGTGCCGTTCTACTACCGCTAAAGCAAAATGGGCAAACAGAAACCAGCACAGAAGGTATTTCCTAAGCGGTACAAGGAGCGGTAGTAGTATGCAGAAGTACCGCTTGAGCGGTACTACCGGGCTACTACCGTGCAACTACCGCTAAAAGAAATTAGGCAACAAAAAGATGCACAGAAGGAGATTCCCAAGCGGTACTCGCTGCGGCAGACCACAGCGGAAGTACCGCCTAAGCGGTACTACCATGGTGCCGAGCGGTACTACCGCTTGGGTGCTGAAAACTAGCCCAAACAAACAGAAGGATGCAAATAAAACCAGAACTGCCATAACTTCTGCAAATGAGCTCCGAATTGAGCAAACTCAAGCTTGTTGGATAGAAGACAACGAGTACTATCCAAACAGCGACTGGTTATAATAAGAAGTGGCAGGGGAGATATGCCTAACATATAGAGATGAGAAACCTCTATGAATGAAGAACCGGCATAAACTCCAACATCGAAAACATCATAGAAGATGCATATATGAACTCTGTTTTTGATGAACTCGAGCTTGTCATGAAGATGACCATAAGCTCAAAAACTCACAAAGAGAAACACCAAACAAGAACCAAGAAAGATGATGCAAGGATGCAATGGTTTGAGCTCTCTACGAACGATACGATCAAGCTACTCACTTGAGAGTCCCCCTTGATAGTACGGCTATCGATCCTATAACCCGGTCTCCCAACTACCACCATGAGACCGGTAAAATAGAAAACATATCAAGGGCAAACCTTTGCCTTGCGCATAGTCCACTTGAGCTAGATGATGATGATCTTGACCTCCTCAAGTTGGACCACCTTTCTTGATTGCGCCGGCTCGATGAAGACTAGTTGATTGCTCCCCCATACTCCACTATGGGTGAGCCACTCTTCGGCACACCTTCACAAGTCCATTGTCACCACAATGGACGGCAAGCTTCAAGCATGTGATCTCTTCGTGATGCTCCACTTGAACTTGCACACCGCAATCTTGATGACGATCACCACTTGATGTCATCCTCCATGGGTTGAATGAGATCTTCCTCTTGACGCAAGCCCATGGACACATACCTAACCCCACATAGAACTCTCGCGTAGACCATGGGTTAATACACAGAGCATAATGGACAATGCTTACCATACCATGAGATCACTTGATCTCGCTTGGTACATCTTCTACGCTTTGTGTGTGTTGATCAACTTGAATCACTTGTTGTACTTATTCTTGATCAACCTTGTATCTTTTCAACTCTCTTCATTAAGATGATGTCTTGAAGGTAAACATGAATGTCCACACAATCTTCTTCTTCAAGACATGCATGCAATAGGCTCATCTCTCACATGACCAATCTTTGGATAAATCCTTGAATAGCACCTTGGTCAACACATATTCTTCTTGAAACCAACTAATGGACTTCAAGAAATGCATATGGACAAACCCTTCAATATAACTCATGGCAACCATTAGTCCATAGAGATTGTCATCAATTACCAAAACCAAACATGGGGGCACCACATGTTCTTTCATCGAGGCAGCGGTTCCGACCGTCGCCGCCGCCCCTGTAGCTCGCCGCCGGCGCGCGCTGGTTTAAACCAGTGGGCCCTGGTCGTCAGCAGGTTAGATTAGGGCCTAACCCCTAATTAAAAATAACCCTAGCCCTAATCAGCCACTGACTAGTGGGGCCCTCTGTTAAAAAACGGTTGGATTAAAACGTTACACTGACATGTGGGTCCCATTACACTGTAGCAATTAATTAAGTTAATAAAACAGTTTATCTGAAATGTCTCTATGACATGTGGGTCCCACTGGACCTTTGACCAGTCAACGTTGACCCAGTCAACTGCTGACTGTGCAGTTGACTGGGCCCACTGTCAGCCCCTCAGGCACAATGCTGGGTACACTTCTGTGTACCCATAGCATTTTACTGTTTTATATCGAAATTAATAATAATTCAGGAAATTCAGAAAATGATTAAAACTTTGAAAAATCATATAAAATAAACCGTAACTCGGATGAAAATAATTTATATATGAAAAACGATCAGAAAAATATGACGAATCCGAATATGCCATCCACATACCTGTCACATGCCTCCAACACTGCAAACATGGAACCTTCCCCTCCGGATCGTCTGTCTGATAAATGCCTAAAGCCGGGAAAATATTTCCGGATATTTTCCCGCTCCGTCCATAACACCTAGCATTGCATTAGGTCACCCCTAGCACAACATATTGCCATGCCATGCATTTGTGTTGCATTTGTTTGCTCTGTATTTATTGTTTCCTCCCCCTCTTCTCTCCGGTAGACTCTGAGACTGACGCTGCTCCCGAGTACGACTACACCGCAGAGGACCAGTCCCTTTCAGCAGTCAGCAGAGCTTCCGGGCAAGCAAAACCCCCTTGAGCATTCCTATATCGCCTATTCCTTCTCTCCCATGCTTGCATTAGAATTTGCTACTGTAATTGATTGCTCCTATTCTGATGCATAGCATGTTGTTGTAACTGCTGTTGATACCTTACCTGCTATCCTAAATGCTTAGCATAGATTGGTTAGTGATCCATCAGTGACCCCTCACCCTTGTCCCTGTTGCCCCGCTTTGTTACTAGTGCCCCGATCAATGTGATCGATGTTCAGAGACCGACACAGCACCGCACACCCCCTTAGTTGTACGACTCTGCAGAGCTGCTATCGAGTGCCGAGGGTGATACCTCCTACCTCACTCCTGATGATATCTCTGTAGCGTAGCTAGTCGGTTGTGGGTTACCGAGGGTGATTCCTCTTTCACCACCTCCGAAGAAGCCTCTGTCGTGCAACCCCTCAAGTGTGAACCCATCGAGGGTGATTCCTCCGAGTTCACCTTGACGGTTACATCGAGTAGGAATCCAACGAGGGCGATTCCTCGGATTCCACATTGATGTTATGGACACGCGGTTACCCTAATTTTACTTCAGTTCCCGGTTGAAGACGGGTCGACCCCGAGGGGTACCCGCGAGAGATGTGAAGTCGGGTTGACCGTGAGGGTACCCGCGAGATAATTACGTGGCACGGCCGGGCAGGTAGACCGCCCCAGGAAAGGGTTGGGCCTGGCCCTTTCCGTAAGTCCACGAGATGGGGCAACGGGGTCACATGATCATGGATCTCTGCTCGTTTCCGCGAGCTCCCAATACACTAACGGATTTGGGTATTTGATCTGAGTTGGCCACTGGCCTATACGCACTACCACCACGCGGGATAATGGTTTAATGGGGCCCTCGGTGCCGTATGTATCAGCCGAAAGCTCTGTCAGATGTCCAGTTCAGCATTGTGGCCGGGCCAGATCGTGCCATCCAGGCAGAGGTGGTGCTGGTATCCCCCTGCACACAACGACCCAGAGTGCAAAGGGCGATGGGCCCAAGACCCCTGAGTGCTTAGGATGTAGACCAGCGGGGACCTCTCTGCGGAGCCTAGGTAGGACTACGTCGTGTCGATCAACCGAGGCCGGGTATGACCGAGAAAAGTGTGTCCGGTCAGAGTTAATCGAGCGTGTTGGGTAACAGTAGTGCACCCCTGCAGGGAAGTTATCTATTCGAATAGCCGTGTCCACGGTAACAAGACGATCAGTGTAGTATCCCGATCTACTACAACTTGAACTGGATACATGCTACTTTAATTGTAAGCTCCGGGATCGCTTTCTCGCAGGGAGTCGAGGAAGGATCTCTAGGCTTTGCTACTACATGCTTATTACTTTATGTTATGCTGCTAATCTGCACTCTTCTAATGCTGCAAGATGCTAGTCTTCGATAGGCTAGGCTTTCCCCTCTATTCTGGCATTTCTACAGTTTAGTCCACAGATACAGCCCCTTCCCCTTGATACCGATGCATACTTAGCATAGTTCTGATGTAAGTCTTGCGAGTACTTTGGATGAGTACTCACGGTTGCTTTGCTACCTCTTTGTCCCCATACCCGATTGCTGCGATCAGATGACGGAGCCCCGGAGACAGCTGACCCCGCTGACGACTACTACTACCACGGTGGAGCCTACTACTACGTGGAGACCAACGACCAGGAGTAGATTCGGAGGCTCCCAGGCAGGAGGCCTGCACCTTTTCGATCTAGTGTCGTTGTTTTGCTCAGCCTTCTTAAGGCAAACTTGTTTAACTTTATGTCTGTACTCAGATATTATTGTTGCTTCCGCTAACGCTTGTACGTGAGCTTATGTATTCGAGCCCTCGAGGCCCCTGGCTTGTAATATAAAGCTTGTATGACTTTTATTTGTGTTTAGAGTTGTGTTGTGATATCTTCCCGTGAGTCCTTAGGCTTGATCGTGTGCATTTGCGTGTATGATTAGTGCACGGTCGAGTCGGGGGCGTCACAGTTTAGCAACAAATAGGTTGTCTAGATATGCAACTAGGTGGGCAACCTATATGATGCTAACAACAATAACAACAACAAGCAAGCAAACAATACAACACAACAATATCTTGCACAAAGTAAAGGAAAGAAATAACCACAAGTGGAGTCGGTGAACACGAGGATGTGTTGCCGAAGTTCCTTCCCTTTGAGAGGAAGTATGTCTCTGTTGGAGCGGTGTGGAGGCACAATGCTCCCCAAGAAGCCACTAGGGCCACCGTATTCTCCTCACGCCCTCGCACAATGCAAGATGTCGTGATTCCACTAGTGGTGCCCTTGAAGGCGGCGACCGGACCTTTACAAACAGGGTTGGGGTTCTCTCCACAACTGAATTGGAGGCTCCCAATACCACCACGGAGCTTCACCACAATGGATTGTGGCTCCGAGGTGACCTCTTCCGTCTAGGGTGCTCAAACACCCAAGAGTAACAAGATCCGCAAGGCATAAGTGGGGGGAATCAAATTTCTCTTGGTGGAAGTGTAGATCGGGGCCCTCTCATCCAAACCCTAGAAGATCAACAAAAGTTATCGGCTAGGGAGGGAGATCGGGCGAAAATGGAGCTTGGAGCAACAATGGAGTTTGGGGAAGAAAGAGGCAAGTCTTCTTGGGGAAGAAGACCCCCTTTATATAGTGGGTGGGGATCCAACCGTTATGCAGCCCGCAGTCCGCACATGAGCAGTACTACCGCTCTCAGAGCGGTACTACCGCCCAGACGGAAGTGCCAAAGTGTGCAGTGTAAATGTCACAGGGACACGAGCCGGCAATGTCGCCGGAGCGGTACTACCGCTCGCCCCAGCGGTACTACCGCTGGAGTTACAGTACCGCGGCAGCAAGAACAGGGGAGGAGACTAAGCCAGGCGCGGTAGTCGCAGCGAAAGTAGGCGCGGTACTACCGCTCCTACTGCCACTCATCCTACTGGGTCAAAAGGGGACTCAGTGGTAGTATGCCGGAGGGACTACCGCTGAACCCGACACGAAAAATTCGAGACCCGAGAAGGAGCGGTAGTACACGCGGTACTAGTAGCGGTACTACCGCCTATAAGCGGTACTACCGCTGCCAGGAGCGGTACTACCGCTGGCAGCTCTTCAACACCCATCTGCAACACAGAAGGAGAAACTCCATCGAGGCGGAAAGGCAAAGAGGGTGCAAATGAAAATGTGTACGTGAAGATTCCACCCAAACCTTTCCGAAGCGGACCCCCTCTTAATAGTACGGTTTTCCTACGACTCAAGTCCACCGAAAAAGAAATGTGGGAAAAATAAACCATCTTTCTTTAACACTCCGAGGGGCAATAATCGTCTCGTGCCATATGATAGATTATCTGAAATGATCAATGCACACGATTAGTCCGCAAATGCATTGTCATCAATCACCGAAACCACTAAGGGAGAAATATGCCCTAACAGGAGTCTCTTTTTCTGGCTGCTCATGCTGCCATGGCCGCACGACCACACCATCGCCTCCCTGCATCGGCCTCCTCTGCCCATCGACGCCTCCGCACATCTCCACCAGCCAGCCTTGCCTCTGCATCAGGCGCCAACAAGCCGCTGCCTCGTCCGGCCAGCTCTGCTCCCAGATTGTCGCATGCGTCTATAAATTGATTGGACTGGATGCAAAGGAGCGAGGTGGGACTAAATCACGACACGGGAGATTGAATATATATCTGCTAAAAAGGACTGCGGGTTGAATACCTAAAACAGCAGGGACTTTTCTACAAAATTGCCGCGACGGTGAGCTGGCAGAAGCGATCCGTGCTTTATTATTAGGCAAAGATAGGTGGCACTTTTCCTAAAAAAAAACCTTATAGGTGGCATCGATGGGTAATATTTAGCAACTTTAGGGGCAATTTATGTGACGTACCGCAAGAAGCACTAATGACTTTATTATTAGGTATAGATTATTTATATCAATACCATCAATGAAAAATACATAATTTACCATTGCTTCGAGTAAAAATATGTTTTCCTATTTTTAGGTTATTTTTTTCCTTTCTAAGGACAAATAGGACTGGTCAGCCCATGTCCATTTTGGCCCAAATTAGGATACGCCTTGGGGGGATACACGCGTACTCCAGAACATAGCCCAGATACATTTTTTGTTATTGACGGCCTACAGGGGCATTTTCGGTACATTCGCCTAATCAGCCCCTCGTGCTGTCGCTGTCCACACACTGAAGGGAAGCGGGAGATTCCAGAGGCTTCCGGAGTTGAACCGAAGCTTCTCCACGCTTCTCTTCTCCACCTGTCCACCCAGTCCCTCTCCCCAATCGAGCTCATATATCTCCCGCCATCACTCTCGTTCGCTACAAGTACAACGACAAGCACGACTGCACGGTGAGCGGGATTGGTTTAGTCAGTGGCGGCACTAGAGGTACAGAGGGATTGGATCGGTGGCAGGCACTTTGATTTGACTAGCGCCCGACGAAGCAAGCAAAGCTAGGTGAGCACGATGGTGGTGCTCATGGAGTACGCCCCCGGCGTCGGCGTGACCATGAAGAGGAAAGGCGAGGAGGAGCCGGGGCTGTTCGCGTTCCCCGACGACGGCGACGGCGGCAGCGTTCCGGTTTCCTGCCGTGCGACCAAGATGAGGCGGCTGGAGGGTGCCGGCGCCGGCCACGATGTGCCGGCGGCGGCGGCCGTTGGGACGGAGGGCGACGTGATGATGGCGGAAGAGCCGCCGGCGCCGTCGCTCGGGGCCACGGATGGGGAAAAGAGGGCTTTGGTGGTGTACAACGACCCGGCCGTCGACGCCGCGCGAGCAGGCGGCCGGCCCGGCCTTCTCCGCCAATGGCGGCTCCGTCCGTGGGCGCCCCTGAGCGCCGGCGCCGAGTGGATCCGTGACATGCTGCGCGAGGCGGACGGCTGCACGGTGCGGGCGGTGCTGTCCAGCGCTCAGGAAGAGGGCGGCGCCGACCTGGCCCTGGTCCCTTGGGGCGCGGCACACGTGCCGGCAGAGGCGAATCTGGCGTCCACGGCTGCCGAGGCGGTGGATGGGGAAGAGGACGCCGAGGGAACGGCAGCGATGGACGTCGAAGAGGAGAGGGAACATCATCAGGCCCAGGCGGTCGGGGCCGGCTGCGGTGAGGGGTACTTCTGCCGGTGGCCGCAGCACTGCTTGGCGCCGCCTCCGTTGCCGGCGGTTCGCCAGGCGACCCCGGCTGTGTGGTCGTGGTGAACCGCGCGTGGCTGGACGAATACGACCGACGGAATTGATAGGTTCCTCTTTGCCGATGCGTGTCGCGTCGATTTGTGTTTGTGGTGTCCAGTTCCTTGAAATCAGATTTGTATTGTTTGAGCACGATCATCTTTTCTCTGGCGGAAAGACCTTCATGGTCAGCTTTATTAAATTCAACTAATGCTAACAATGAAATCTGGATCTGGTGGTGCCTCCACCATTCAGGCTCAGTTCGGTACGTAGGAATCGTGCAGGAATTTTGGAGGAACGCCGATCCTACGGGAACTCTTTCCTTGGCAGCGTTCGGAACAAAGGATTCATCGCTTCCCTTCCTCTGTAAAGTTTTCTCTACCTGTGCTTTTCAAAGGAAAAGTAACATCCACTCCCACCTCTTGTATTCGCGGAGGCCCGAAGCAAGCCAAAGCAAAAAGCCTGCTCAGCCATGCATCTGGACCCCCTTGTACCCACGTCTTGTATAGAATATGATGGATTTACGACATAAACCAGGAACTTTTAACGTATAATATTCGTTTGGTGGGACCAACGTGTGTAGATTCTCTTTCCAAGTTTTCCTACGTTCCAAACAGCCAATCAATTGGTACTATATAGTTTTTTCCCCAAAAGTTTTGCTCCTCGTTTCCTTTCCCTTTCCTTCGTTTTACCCCAATCCTATGTTTTTCTTTCCTTCAATCCGAACAGGGCCTCAAACGGTGTTAACGGCCCCACCGACCGAGCCGGTTGGAAGATGCCAAAAAAGGCAACGGTGGCCCGTTCCTCGCTCTCGCTCCCCTCTCTGCTCCGCCGCCGCTCAACGTCGCGCCCGCCGTCGCAATGGCTTCTTGGAGAGATCTGGAAGACTCCAGCGAGGAGGAGGAGCTGACCTACACCGGCATGGACATGGATGTGTGGGTATGTACACACTGGTTTCAGTTAGGGTTAGCCTTTGAATATTATGAATTGCAGAGCGTGACATTTTAGATCCGACATTTTAGATCCTCCCTTCTCTGCTTCGCGTCTATGCCTAAGGCTTCTGATTAATGCAGAAGAATCACGATACAACTATTGATGCTTCCTTTTGTGGGTCAGTGGCTGATCCACAGATCAAATACAAGCTTCTTCAGTTTAGGGGCAAGAATGTGTTGCATTTAATGACATAAATACAGGTAGAAGATTCTATGGATGTGCTAAGAAGGTAATAATTGATATCACTATTGTTAATTGAATCACCTCTGTTAATTAAACTTGCCTCTGTTTACTGAATTCATACTGTTAGCTGAAGCACTAGTGTTAATTGAACTTGCTACTATTAACTGAATCATCTCTGTTTACTGAATTCGTAATGTTAACTGAAACACTAGTGTTAATTGAACTTGCTACTGTTAACTGAATCACTAGTGTTATCTAGATTTGCTACTGTCTACTGTTAACCTTTGTTAACTGATTTTCTGTTAACTGAATTGCTATTGTTAACTGAATTTGATAGTGTTAACTGAATCATAGTTTGAACTAAATTTGGTATTGTTAACTGAAATACAATTATTGTTGTCAACTGAATTTGCAGGGAGGTATTGACTATGGAGTGATTGAGTGGGTTGATGGTCCATGGCCTTTCATACTTCAGAGGTGCCTAAGAAAATGGTGGAGATGTTTCATGACCAAAACTGTGGCAGGGTGATGGATAGACAAGCTTATGACAAAAAAGTAGCCAAACTGAGAAGCAGAATGAATTCCTGGCCAAGCAATTCAGTGACATGGTTGAGGAAGTTGGCAAGCTTTTTGATTGGCAAGATGGAAAGGTTCAGCATATGGAACATGAGAATGCAACAAAGCATGCTGAAGATGCCAAGACAAAGCTTGCAGAGTTAGAGGAGCAGTGCAAGATGGAGCTGAAGATGGAGAAGATGAGGCTGGCCAAGGAGCAAAGGTGCATCCTGACTTCTCAGGCAGATATCATCAGGGACACTAGTAAGGTCATGAAGGAGGTCAAGAAGGACAAGAATGTTCTTCAAGGGAAGAAGAAGAACCTTGAGAGTGTGATTGCTGAATTACTTAAAGGTGGACATGGTAGCAAGGAGAAGCTTCGGAAGATCAAGTCCATCCTGGGGGAGTGAGGTGGCAGCTTGGAGACTAAGTATATATTAGGCCAATATATATAACAGTCCATGGAACACCAAGAAGCTAATGATGTTGGTGGTATATTTTGTAGATCTACTGATCTTAGTTTGTAATGCCTAATGCAAACAATGTGATCAGCTGTTACTGTTAGGCTAGCTAGCAAGCAATCATATGGGTCTTTGTTGTGATCCTTGATGTGTTACCTCTATTATGAACTAGTTGTATGAATTGTACTTCTTATGCCCACTTATGCAAGAGTATGCAACTTGTTATACTCCAGGTTCATGTTATGGATCTATATTGTGCTGTTTGTTCCAATTTGTATATCACAAGTGTTGTGCAGTGCTGTGCTACTTCTATGTGCATGCCATTGATTCTTGTTCTCGTCCATCTTGGCAACTGATTCTTGTGGTCATTCATCCATCTTGGCAACATCATGACAGATAAGTGGACTCCATAAATAGTACACACAAACAATCTAGATAGGTAGCATAGTGCATAAAACAATAGATAGGACCCAAAATAAACCTCATACCTAGTTCATACAATTGCAACACCAGCAATTTAGATAGGTGTCATAGTGCTTACAACAATTCTCACAAAATATATAGGTATCATAGTGCTTACAACAACAAAAATAAAAGTAGATAGATAGGTAGCATAGTGCATACAACAGCACAAATAGATAAGTCTCAGCCACTAAGCTCAACTAGTAGAACGCCCGTGCGTTGCCGTGCGTTGCCATGGGCCTTTCAATTATTATATATATATACACTGTATTTGGTGTATAAAACTCGATAAATTTTTGGCCTCTTCCAACAATATCGCCTTGGTACCCTTGTCAATGGATTTTTTTTTATTGTCGACATTATCCATCTCAATCTCTATCATAATATGCAAAACTAAACATATATAGAAATTCATCTTTTGTATTATCATGTGCAACATATATACAAAATAACAAAAAATATTTGTATGCATCTCTTCTGATTGTGTCTGGTCCGCCTCGTCTCCGGTGGCCTTAGGGCCATGGCGGCGCGGTGGATCCCGGCCCTTGCCAGCGGGAGGGCTCCGTTTTTAGACGTTCCTTTGAGTTTTGTTAGGGTTTGTATCCTGCTCAGGAAGACGAGACGGTGGCGGCTCCCAGAAGATGGAATAAGGTTCTCCCCGTCTAGCCCCCGTCCCGGTGGTGCGTCTAGCATCGTCAATGGACGTGCAAAGGTGTGTCTCCGACGGATCTGACCTTGGTGGATTTGCTCGGATTTGGTAGTAGTTCGTCTACGTTCGTGTGTCTTCAGCTTGGATCCTTCCGATCTACGCTACTCTTCTACGGCGGCGGTTGTTGTTCTTGTGCGCTGGTCCTATGGGGCCTTAGCACGACGACTTCCCAACAGTCTACTATGATCTACTATTTCTGGTGTTCATTGTACTGCCATGATTGAATGAATAGACCAAAAGTTTTCTCGCAAAAAAAGATTGTGTAAAACTTGATTAGTTTTTGGTTTGGTCCATCATAGTTACGTTAGTAACTTTGTCAATCGACATTTTCAAAGCATCATCTGAAGCCATCGGTCTTTATCTCTAATCTACAACAGTAAACATATAAACATATATTAAAATATTAAAATAAGCTCATATACGATATATATTCATTGGTCTTCTGCTAGATGCAAGCATGCTAGATGCAAGCACATGACCATTTTTAGTCAGAGTGAGTGGCATCATGCTTTTTAGTAGAGCGAGTTGCATCCCAATTTTAATAACCTGTAAATTACTTGTTGATAATTATTCTCCAAAAATGACTTGTTAGGGTTTTTGATAATTTTCACTATGTGACATTTCTCTCATAGCAAATAGTCACTTTTCCCTTAAAAAAGCAAACAAGCTCTCCATTTCTTCCTATCTTAAAAAAAGTAATTCACTCTCTCATCGCACGACACAGTCGCCTCCCCTCGATGCCACGACATTCAGCCTGCACCTTGCTCTCACCGTCGTCTCCCTCCCCTCCACGACGTCCTTGGCCCCCTTCCCTCCTTTCGATGACATCCCTGCCCCCCTCCCCTCGGTGTCCCACACTGATTTTCGGTGCTAAGGAGTGCACACAAGTCCCGAGCTTATGTGTCAATCATTTGATCTAGTTATTTATGTGTCTTTACGAGTCATCTTTTGGGTATTAATATGAAAAAATAAAAGTAAAATCCACATTGTGTTTTTGCTGCCATGATGTACACATGAGCAATCAAGGCAATTACTAATGGAGCCCAACGAGAAGCAGCCACCGCCGGCCGATCAAATGTACTTGTGCCTATACTGCAACCCACTAACACACCTGAGCACTATTGTCCAAGTCTAGCTAGTTTACACACATTTAAAGAAGATGAATCGATTGAGAAAATGAGAGATATTCCACCAACATATAAGCTAGAAGTAGAATCAATGTGTATTTGTGCATGTAGTGCCCCCAAATAATCAAATACATATATCCACTTGAGCATTAACACAAACAAAAGATATGCCCTGGATAATAGCAAGTGTCAGGGTAGAGCCTTGATTAAATCCATCCGTGGGTGATTCCTAAATCCCAAATCAAGAAAAAAACAGAATAAGAGATAAGGATTGCCATGTACTGCATGTGGGCATCTTCCCTTGTTCAGCATGACATGACAAACACAAGAAGTTGCATGCTTGTTACTTAATTATTAATGCTACAATCTACAACAAATAAAATCATCCATGATGAAACATGAGTCATCTTCTACAAAATATATTTGAACAAAAAGTGCAACAAAGTGCAAAAGGTGGATGGTTGATTCATATAGAAACATGACACATTACAAGTAATTATTTAGGAAATAAATATTTATCATGTATTTAGTAAATTGTTTACCCTGATTTGTGTGAAATCATCATTTCTGACTCCCACTGTGACAATTAACAATGGCAAATATCATGCCCTTACAATAGATTCTTTTGTTTCTTGGTCGTCAGTGAAACTCCATCCTGATCACAGTGCTTGGGTGAATTTTATGAACCAATAGTGGTCACATGAGGATATCTGATTATGTTTATTACACAAATTGTATGACTTTCATGTTCACAGGCACAAACAAGGTTTGCTCCAGCTGTAAAGTGTAGAGGAGTAAGCTGACATGACGTCTTCAACTCCAGCGATCAGTGATAGTAGGAATAGAAAAATATGTAAACATAAGGACAGTCTAAGAAATATATGTGCTATCTCTATAAATATAAAAGATTCATAAACTGATATAAGCAATATAAATACCATCGGTCATTCTGTACTATTATACATGTTGCTCTTATATGTTGGCAACGTTTCAGGAACAATACCTCACATCATATTTTCCATGCTAGTAGGAGACATTTGTGACTTGTTACAAGAGATGTTAAGAGTAAATATTTCGCTAACCCCCTAGTATTTGCCTAAGCATTAAATATTTCAATAAGAAGGCTTTCAATTTCATGAATTTCTTAGCAGCGTCAGAAAATTCCTAGCATGCTTGTATGGGTTGGTCTGCTCAAAGCCTCCTTCAATGGGAAAATACTACAGAAAAAAAACACAATATGTCCTGCTCAAAAACCTAAAAAATGCATCATTGCTATCAACGATGGGCCTCAAGTTTCATACTCCTTAGTTGATCTGCTCATCCAATGAATAACAAGATCTAATTATCCAGAAGATCCTTATGATCATCCATATATGATGTACATCACTCAAAACATCATCTAAGAGCATGACGGTTTATGGTTTGATCAGTGGAGGAGATTACCTTGGTGAGGTATGGCTGGGAACCGCACTAATAGATCACAAGGGAATCAGAGCATGTAGAGGTGGTGGAGGTCGTCCCTGCCGCCAGCTTCGCATATAATCCACACAATAATTCACCCAGCTAGCCCAATTTGGACCATGGATGTGCCACTGCCGCCTCCTCGAGTGCATTGACCTGGCAGCGATGAAGCAAGCATGCGTTGAGGAGAAACAGTCTTGTGTAGACAAACTGTGAAAATGCACTAATAGATCTTGGTATAATCATTGAAGTAAATGGTGTGTAGACAAACTGAATGCACTAATGAATCTTGTGTAAAATGTCTTGTTTTTAAGCTTGTAAAAAAGACTCAATGAACTACTTAACAATTCGGCAGTGAAAGCAAGGACAGGGAGCTTTCCAGACGTTCATCAGACTGGCTTCAATGGAATATGCACAAGATGCATGACAAATAGAACCAAATTGACATCTTTCATGTAAAAGTAAAACACCAACCTATGCAAAGCAAATCTAAATTTGAATATTGAGGGTGCAGAGAGGGCCAGGGTCATGGTTTCGACCCTAAATACATTTCAGATTTAGGCCCCTTCTTTCTACAACATCGATTCTCAAAGCGGAAGGGGACGTCACGACTAATATTAACCTCTACAAATTTCTTGGGTGTGCAAACAACAGATGTTCTACCACTGCAATGTCCAACAAAGGTGCCATTATAATATATGTAATGCTCAAAATTATTCCATTCACTAACTTTCAATATTATGAAGTCCTTGCAATCAACGTCAGTATCCGGCAGCATGTTTCCCTCTTCAAAACAATGAGCCTACCTAGTCACCATACAAGTAATATTTGCAATGCAGAAGTTACTAATATTAATTAACATTAATTAACCATTATTTTAGCTTCAACTAAGTAAAACAACTAACATGTATCATTCCTTTAATTTCAACAAGTTGGAACTCCTAACTGAATTCCAAAATCCAAATGGAATGCCAGCTGCCATTCCTAGATGACAGAATATTAAGTTGCCTCCATCAGACTGACACTGAATGATAAGATAAAACCGATAAAGGGCATACTTCAAGCGTTATAGTGACAGATTCTATGAAACAATTGTTCAGAACTTCAGATACAACACACATAGTAAAGCATGCATACGCGGAATGACGAAAACCAAATGATTAAACATGTAATACTATATTATAAGCAGATGATGAATAGTATAGACACAAACCAAATGATTAGTTTTAAGTGGGAATACTTGAGCCCCCAAACCAAGCATGCATACAAGGAATGACAGAAACAAGCAACACGCTAGTGAGAACAGTGCAGACCATCTCTCTGCTACCTGGGAGAGGAGTCGCCTAAGGTACCAGCATCAAGCATGCCCCGCACCGTTGTCTATGTATTCCTCTCCTGTCTGCACATTCACAGTTGCAACCAAGAAGAGCAACAAAGTCAGCATCTTCGTTCTCAAAAGTAATAAGGAAAATAAAAGATCTTTGAGACAGAGGAGAACTAATCGAGAAATCAGCTCCCAATATTCTTGCCGAACTTGAACTTGAACTTGCCCCTGACAACGTGGTCCATGTCCCAACAAATTAGCAATCAAGAAGAGTTACCATCGCCTCCCAACGATCAGCAGTCTACTTGTTTCCCCACCTCTTAATCCCGCAAGATCCGTACCCACCGCCGCTGAGCCTGACCGAATCGAGCACAATCCGATCCTGCGCTGAAGGCCGGCACCCGAGGGGAGCACAAAATCCGATCCTGCTCTTTCCCCTATGCCTATTCGCTGCACACTTTCACGACTACACATGCCAAAAGAAAATCTGGAATATAATGACTATTAAATTTTGAAATATAGTGCCACAAGAACTTGCAAAATTTCTTTTAACTATGCATCTCTAATCTCCCCCATTCACGAAAATATGTTGTGTTCTTGGTAGCATATACAGATCATTCATGTTCTATTGATTAGGGCGTCACTAATCAGTGGAAAAATATGTATACAGAGAGATGGGGGAGAAAGGCATAGGCATCATTGCCTATGTAGTGTATTAGTGTAATACTTTAAGCAAGCAAATGCAAATGCTAGATGCTGAAGGAAGGGGTTAACAAACTGATAATTCTTCCTTTGCTTCTGCAAGCAAATTTAGACCAAGAGGGAAAAATAGAATATGGTTCACTTCACCACAAGAAGAATTATTCAAATGTAGAAACAAGCATCCGTATAATACCTTGAAATGTACAAGTACAAGTCCACATTGCTTCACTTCAGCCCCTGTACGTCGAATATCCGTGTTATACCTTATAAAAGGGACAGGAGTTTCTTTGTTTCACTTCAGCCCCTGTACAAATATAATGACTATGACTAATAATAAATCTAATGGTTCCAATAAATAGATAACAAAAAATTGAATATGTAGCTCTGCAATTTCTTTGTTGGTCCTGTCCACATTAGGGCTCATGCTTGCTGCTCTTTTCAAGTAAAATAAAATAAAATTAGCTCACTTTAGTTACAGAAACATATCTAATAAAAATATAAAGAGATGAGGAATTATATGTAGTGATAAGTAGCAAAATGTTCGACATGGGATTGACAAATCATGTGGAAGGAGAGTGGGTGTAACCAAATAAGTACTTATGTGCGCCTAAATATGACATTTTACCTGCTCGCAGTGAGGAAAGAAGAGTCGGTTTTCCTTGGTTATAGTGGTATCATGGCCCTTACATCCATTGCAGATGACATACGCATCTGAAAGGTTTAGGAAATGGAAAAGGTCACAGACAGCCTACCGAATTCAGGAAACCATTTGTTCTTTCCTGTTTTAGCTAGGAATGAAGTTGGTTCAGAGGTGCCAAGTAGAGAGGTTCTAGGAAGGGCACCCTTGAATCATGAAAGCAATGAACTTTGATGAGGACACTTACTGATGTATCTCCTGAGGATTGACTCAATGGATTTCGGAGCAAATCTTCCTTTGCTCACCAACCTGTGCTGCCCACCAAGTCAACCCCCTGTTGCCATTTCAAAGAGGAAAAATCCATCACATGATTAGGTTCACTACGCAATCTGGAGATGTAATTTGCAGATGGTTAGCTCATAATAACATTTGTCAAAGACTGGTAAAAGTGCATTCAAGATAAAAGCAGGAAGAGAAACACACGTTTTACACGACTCCATAAAATTCACAAATACTGTCTTCCTCGTGCCATTCCTAAGAATCTTAGCAGGTTTCATAACTTTTTTTTTCTGCTGTTCACAATAAGTTCTGGATTGTTTCCAGCGAGAATGCTAAACACTCTATCCAGTAGCTGCAGCAACAGAAATACCCAATAAGTACCCTAAAAACAATAAGTTAATAACAAATGGTTTCAACTTTCTTCTAAAAAAACTATAGACAAACTATATAGTTACATCTTGATAGTCACTGTGAATCTCCCCTCCAAGCACAATGCCTTCTTCCTCCACAACAGTTTGATGATCTTTTTCAAACAGTTTGATGATCCGAAGAGCATGGAATCGGCTACGTCAAGACAGGTGTCACAAAAATTAAGGATCAAGTGAATCAACACTCATATGAACTATGAATTATACCTAGAATGTCCTGTCCATCACCCATGTCAAGAATAGATGGGTCAAGCTGAACCTGAAGTTTGCATGACGAACAAAGTAAAACCTCAGTTCAGTTTCTGATCTTCAAGTGTTTATGAATACGGTTGTTTCTTCCTCACCATGGAAGAATAGAGCTCACTTCAACTTTTGGATGACACTTTTCTGACCAAATTAACTGATTATAAATGAACGCTATGTAAAAAGTACACAAAGTTCCATTGGCATGATTTTCTTTTTGATGGGTCTGAAGTGAGTTTAGAAGAAGTTCACTGTCCAAAGCCCCGTACTCTGGCTGAATACGTCGATGCAATGCTCCTGTAAAAGCTACTCTGAAGGAACCAAATCATAAAAGTTGAGCTATGCGCGTGCATCTGGCTCTCTCACCTTGGACCCGTTATTAAAAAGAAAAGCAAAGTAGCTCACCTCGGAGGCCGCCCAATTGCACCCCCTCCGCATGCTCCTGGTCCGCCATGGCTGCGTTCGGCGTCGTCAGCTCCTCCAGCGCGTGGGTAGTTCCACCGGGAAGTCTACATCTCGGTCCAGAGCCGTTAAGTTCTAGGGTTACCGATTGAGGGATAGAAAAAAACAATAGAGGACATGGTGGATCGATGGAGAGGAGAGGGGTACTTTCTGGAGAAGATTTAGCTTGAGGAGATGGTGGAGAAGAGAGGCGCCGGGATGCACAGCCATCCTTGGTCGTCGCCGGCGTCGCCTGGAGGTCGGACGGACAGGGCCGCACGGGCCATTGTAGAGGGAGGGTAGAGGGTTGGCAGATGGGGAAGGGAAGTACCAGGGGTGCGGCGCCGTCTCGTTGGTCTCAGGTCACCGCCGGTTGCCCGTGTTGCCGCAGGGTGGGAGGAAGGCAGCGGATGGGGAAGGGAACTGGTGGGGAGAGACGAACGGGGAAGGAGAGATGCGTGATCTGTCGATCGAGGGGAGCCTCGTTCATCTGATTTTTTTCGTGCGAGGGGGGCCTCGCTCCCTGGTTTTTTTCCGCTACGTGGGTGTCGTCTGGTTTTCTTTTGTTACCTGCGAGAGGATCGCTAGGTGCGAGGGCCAGGTGGGAGGAGAGACGAAAAAAACCCAGACAAAGGTGGGAGGTGAGAGAAAAAAAACCATGGAACAGAGACTACCAAGTCCTCCTTTAGAAGTAGAGATGACAGAATTTTCATCACAAATACCTTTGATCTTCTTCAGCTTGCCCTTATGAATTTCTCCAACTTTAGTCAGCTCAGAAATGGCTATCTCTAGCTTCTTCTTCTCCATCTTCAACCCATCCCTCTGCTGCATCACCTCAATCTTGTCCTTCATTAGCTGTTTCTTATCCTTCTTGTGGTCTTGGAGTTCAGTCTTCAGCACATACATCTCCTTCTTGAGTCCATTGATATCCCTATCATTCTTCAGCTCATGCAGCTCAGTCCTTAGGTTCCTGATCAGTTCTCCTTGGTCTTTCTGAATGGCCTTCATATCCTCTATGACATACTGCTTCTGGTCCAGCTGCTTCTCCAAGCCTTCATTGTCCTCTGCCATTATTTTCTTGTAATTTTCTTGATAGGTCCTTTGCACTTGTTGCTGGAGCATTTTGTTAACATCAGCAACAAGGTTCTTGTACTGCAGGCTAGCAGCCTTAACCTCCCCTTCAAGCTTAAGCACTACTTGTGCATGATCAGCCCCTTCCTTAGTTCTAGCAGCACAGCAACCTTCATATCTTGCCCAAAGCTTCTGAAGAGCTTTATTAGTAGCTTCGGGATACTCCATATCTTGCCAATCTGCAAGAAAAATAAGTTACTTAGCTACAAATGGTGAAATGGTACACCAGGGTAACATTATCCTTTTCATAAAGAAATTCATTAGTTAACTATGTTTGTCTCTATCGCCTCCTAAATAGAAAACCTAGGAGTTAATCTACGGAGAAACAAGAAAAATGCAAAGATTCAGAGAAACAAGAAAATGCAAAGATTCAGAGAAACACAACAGTTAACTATGTTTGTGGAAGTAAATGCTCAAATAAGTAGATATCCATGACAATAACTATGTTTGTGGAAGTAAATTCTCAAATAAGTATATATATATATATATATATATATATATATATATATAAATTGTTTGGGGCATCTAGGTGCCTGGGCACCTAGGCCCGTTATGGCAAGTCATATTCATTAGTGCATGTCATACAATCCACGAAATAATGGGTTTCCATGTTTTGTTTGCATGCACTACTGCTCTCAACAATCAATAATTGCTTTCCAAAATATAATAACCTATTGATTTCTTATCTGATTCCTTTCATGTTTATTTCATAGTAATGCATGATAGTATTGGTTCATTCTAAATATTTTTGAACCCTTATACTCGTCAGAGACATACCCGTAAATGATACTGGAGACATACCCAAAAATAATATACCCAAAAATGATATACCCCAAGAATATAATTAAAATGTGACATACTCGGAAATTATATACTCAAAATTAATATACTCGCATGTGATGTATCCCAAATTTAGTATGTACTATCGGTAAAAAATATGTCAATGGTAGGTATATACAAATTAAGATGATCAAACGATATTAAATATACAAATTAAGATGATCAAACGATATAAATATACTCGCATGTGATGCATGCTGATACCCACACACAAGTTTTTACTTTTATTAGGAATATAGGACATACTCACAAATCTCCTAGTATATACCCAGCAAACTAAAATAAAACAGCATACCCAATGTGTATGCGCACGTATATACCTATGTGAAAAAGGGTAGGAAAATATTGTAGGTATCCCGTCAACATATATAAAGTATAAAATATGGCTACGTATATACCTCGCTACGTGACATATGGCATCCATAGGTATCTGATACACGAAGTGATAAAATGGTAGGGAAAGAAAATACTATCTTAATTTGGATTAATAAAAAAGTTGTATGTATTCAGCCAACCATGCAACATACGTCCGATCATACACATATGAAAAAAAATGTACATATACCCAAGGACATTTTCTATCTCCAATTTGTATTACTAGCGTCTCTCAACAAGGAAGGATGACATGCATGGGTATTGTTTTGCTTGCTAAATAAATGTTATCATGCATGGCGTGTTGGACCATATTTAATGGTATCCATTTATGATTATCATCATAATTGTTTCCAAACTATGTAATTATTTCCAAATCAGTAATCTGTGATGGATTGACCTGTAATGCAATCGAATGGTGGAAAGGCAAGGAGCCTGGGCACCTAGGTGCCCCAAACGGTCGTCCTATATATATATGCCTAAGCTCTTTTTTCAAACCAATGTGACCATTAACCATTACAATGCTACAACAGAGATAACTGAATTACTAGAAAATGTAAACATTCAGAGAAACAAAACATTTAACATTAGATTTCAAATAAGTAAAGCAGGACAGACATTGCAACTTACTTCCTCACCACATCCATAAAACCTCCTTCCAGTAATGCTACCTTCACATGCTACAAATTTCTTTGCTATTTTCCTGTGGTAGCACTCAACTAGGCCCTCTCCTGTCACCACATCGCCTTCAAAGTCTGAGTCATCTATGTTAGGAGCGGCTGGATCGATTTCAAAAGGAATTCGGAGTGGTCAAATGCACTGGATCCGGTCCAAATCATACCAAAAAGAAAATCCCCAATCTGAAATCCATAACCCTAATCCTAGGCTACCATACAGAGTACATCGGTGGCGGCATTACCTCCCGACGAAGTTTAGGATCTCGTCATCGTCGTTGCTCTCCTCCCCATCTTTCCAAGAAGGCATTGCGTGGTTGAGCGGCGGCGGAGCAGAGAGGGGAGCGAGAGCGAGAGTGAGGGAGCAAGAGTACGGGAAAGTGACAGAGAGGAGCGGGCCACTATTGCCTTTTTGGGCATCTTCCGACCGGCTCGGTCGGTCGGGCCGTTAACGGTCGTTATTGCCAAAGTCGTCCACCAATAGCCATGTGGCGGCTTTGCCGCGTCAAAACAAGATCATTTTTTTGGTCAGTGTTTTTGCCACTGTCAATTCTTCGGTTCGGTGCAAAGTGTCACGTTTTGTAAAGTGGTGGTTTTACGCGAGTTGTGACACGAAAGTGATGGTTCTGTGCATTTTACTCATTATATAGTTTTGTTGAATTCAATTCTCTGAAGACCCTAACAAGATTTATAGCCTTCCCGTATTCTCTGAAGACCATATGATAATCATGTAAGACCATATGACAACCATGTAAGACAGGAGCCATCATCATTGAATGTCCTTCATTATTTTGAAGCTTCCATCACAATAAGATTATCCATTCTCACAAGAATATTGTTGCACCCAATTCTTAGTGCCAATTTAGTCCTTTAAAAAGCATCGCTAGTTTCGTTGTTACCACATGCTCTAAACGAGCCATTGATGCTCTGTTAAACCCCCACGATTGTCCCACATGCTCTAAACATGCGATCGATGCTCTGATAAGCCCCCACGATTGTCTCAGACAACAGCTCCACAGGCCCCTGAAAAATCATTGACAGAGAAGGACGCATCAACATTAAGCGCATGTTGACTTGCGAGAGCTGGACCCATTTGTTACGCCTCGGAGCCGTAGAAGTTTTTCCCGCTGCCCAATCATCTAAGATAGGAGCCACCGCCACTGAGTGTGCTTCATTATTTTGCAAAGCTTCCACCATAATAAGATTGTACATTCTCAAAAAAATATTGTTGCACCCTTGCTACGTGCCTATTGCAGTCCTTTAAAAAGCAGCACTGCTTCTGTTGTTACCACATCCGCCACATGCTCTAATCGAGCGATCAATGCTCTGATAAACCCCCATGGTTGTCTCGGACAATAGCTCCACGGGCGTTGAAAAATCATTGTCAGAGAAAGATGCATCAACATTAAGCACCTGTTGACTTGCGAGAGCTGGACCTCATTTGTTAAGCCTCAGAGTTGTAGAAGTTTTTCCCGCTGCCCAAACAAAATTCAGAGCTAGTGCATGGATTATCGGCGTAGAACGCTCCAGTGGTTGAACAGTTTCGCCACGGACAAGCTGCCTACGCTGCCACCATATGTACCAACATGTTATCGCCGTCAACTCCGGTAAATCGATCGGATCCATTTAAGGGTGTTGAAAGGATTTGTCGCACTACCAGAATTCAATTACCCCGGCTCCAGCTCGATCCACCAATGTGGCTTCTGAAACAATCTGCTCGATCCAAGTTTCTTTCCAATTTCCTTCGTGCTTACACATTTGAAAAGAGCATGACTGATGTCTTCCGCTCCTGCTGAACATATTGAACATTCAGAGCTATTTCCAATGTGGTGGTTTGCCAGAACACGTCGGTGAGGGATAACATTTTGCAGACATCTCCAAAGAAATCTTTTGATCTTCCCTGGGAGCTTACGTTCCAAAGTCTCCTACATACCGCATGTGGTGATGATGCACTCTACCGACCTACACCGAATCAGCAACATAAAAATTTTCCCACTGTTTGTAATACGCAGAACATACCGAGAAGACCCCATTTTTAGTTAAGTGTCACGCCTCATAGTCTTTTGTCTCCTTATGATGTATAGGGATTTGGAGAATGCGCTCTGCATCTATATGTCAGAAATTGGCATGTATAAGTTGTTCGTCCCACTCACCTGAGATGGGGCCAATAAGTTCATTCACTCTAGTTTTAAGAGCTATTTGGTATCCAACAATCGTTGCAGATATTTTTTTTACGCTCCGTCACCCATTCTCCAGATACTACCTTTTTAGAAAGATTGGATCCCCACCCATATGCTCTGGCATACATATGAAGAGTTCTTCTCCAGTTCACAATTAAGAATATAGCCGATTGGGTAGTATCTCGATCTCAAACCCTTGCACAAATATTGAGCTTGATCATCTTTTTGATGATTTGTTCCTAAAATTTGATGGCATTTGTGAACCGCTACAAGACTAAGGGAATGTACAATGATGTACATTCAGCCGTTTGTAACACCAGCTATGTAAAAAATAAATGACATGGTGGAGGGAGAAAGGGGAGAGAGACCGTGTCTTTGTAGAATTAACAACGATCTATTCCCATCAAAATCGCTACCTACGGACTCTATGTTTTCCATTGTACTGAATGCGTCGCTTATCATGGGCTGCATGGATCTCATCTCAATTACCATGGTTTACTTGTTGTTAGAGAGTTACAGTCGGCGAAACAATCACCCTATTGTACATGTTGTCTACACGGACGCGTGCTACAAACGACAGCCGGCTGAACCACAAGACTAATTGGCCGAGCAGCGAAGCCTCCAGGTTCTTCGAAGATGAAGTGGCATAGGTGAGTAGTTGAGGATCTTCTAGAGAACTTCTTTTGCAAAGCATCGATCACTGGTGCAGCGACCTGCTATACAAACGGTTTTTACCCCCTTTCCACGACAGAGTTGTAAACCATTGCCTTGCATGTGTGTGCGATAGGGGGTCCTTCCCACACGACCCAGAAACCGTCGGCGATAGGGCCTCCAGTCACATACACGGGGCAAAAAGAGCTTGTGTGCGATCGGGCGAGCCATCACAGACAATTTTACTGGCCCAATCATTTCTGTTCGTATGAACATCCCACACAGTGAATCTCAGAAAAATGTTTCCGTTCATATGTACATCACACACAATTTTTATGTGGAAACGTTTGTGCAAGGTGGCCTAACGCAAACATTTGTCGGGCGGAAGTCGTGTGTGATTGTTCATTCATCCAACATGGCTACTTTCTAGAAACTGTGTGCGTTGTTTGAGGTCATCGCCCACGGTGTTGTCTGAGAAACCGTCTACAATACAAAAACCCAATAAGCAGGCTAATTGGCCTATTATTGATAATGCATTTAGTAATCAAATTGACATTTCATATCAAACACACCATATGTTTCATAGCCGTATTACGGCAACCAGGATTCATATCTGAATTACATCAGAGTACAACATCACATAGCTTCAGCACTCAGTTATACCATATAGGCATATAGCTAGCTACGCAATTACACAATAGCACGAAGTTTCACATTCAACATCTAAAACCTTTGGAAAGTAGCATCATATACGGTATATAGAGAGATGAATCTCATCTTGAAAACTGCTGAATCTGAAGGCGAATATTGAGCCTTCAATGATGTTGAATGTCCTTGCAACTTTACGCCAGTGGCTGCAGATGATTGCCCGCCCAACCTTCGTCCTCTTGAGGAAGACTTCAATATTGTACTGTGGGTGTTGAATGAGTACCTTCCTCGCCTCTTGACCATGGGGGTGGTTTGAGAGGTAATCATCGGTGAACTGTTTTGGAAAGGACGGAAAACAAAGATATGCATAAATATCTGTTCTAAATTTTGAAATGGCGCATAGGAAAAAACATAAGGTAAAAGAGTTAGTACCATCCTATAGTTGACTGATGTCTTCTTCGTTGTGCAAACAAAGATCTTGTTGTTATTCATCACTAGTTTCTTTATCCTAACAATCTTTCTGAGTTTCTTGACTTGACTGATATTCATGTCCATCTCATTTCCTCGTATGCAAAATGGATCAAATAGTGGGTCTAAACCTCTGACAGCAGGACCTACATGTGCAAAACCAAATTATTAAAAACCTAAATATTAGAATGGTTCCTGCAATTGCACAATAATGTGCTATTAGCCAAAGGACCATGCTTGTGCAAACCTCGATGGTAAACCTCAGTGCCTCCCATTGTTTCCCTGCAACACATATAAGGCCGATATTGATCAGTCTAAGTGAGAGTTGGCATACTATCAGTAGACTTTATTAATGAAAACTTGTACCCACAACAAATGAACATCACACTGTATAATTGAACCAAAAAGTTAACTGGACACCACAACTAATGAAGCAAGCAGCTAACTGAGAACCACATTGCAGAATAGAACATATACTAGAAGATCATACAGTTAACCAAGCCTAGCGTGCTTAAGAACTACTAGGAAATATAGCATTTGTGTATGTTTCTCATGTATAGAGTACATCCAAATTCGATTTTATTCCTCACATGCATAACAATAAAAAAATTGTACCCACAGGAATTGAACATCACATTTCAGAATTGAACCAAACAGTTAACTGAACATCACAACAAATGAACTAAACTGTTAACTGAACATCACATTTCAGAAGATCAGATTGCATATTAACATTACAGAGGACAATTCACTAGAAGGCACCGGAGGCGGCCTTTAGAAAACACCACGAACTGTCGTTTAAAGCAGCCAACCGCGTGGTGGCGTCCGCGCGCGAGGGGTCGACGGTGGCCACGACGGCGAGGTGCACCTCCAAGATCTGGCGGTCGGCACGCATGGCAGCCATCGTGACCTCATCCGCGCGTGCGGCCGCGATTTCCTTCACCGCTGCCGGATGCTCCTTGAGCTCCTGGCTATAATGCGTGCACCATGGCTATGGGCGGCGCTTATTTGGAGGATGGGCCAGTGATTTGGGTGGAAGGTGCGCCGGCGGTCGAGGCATGTGGGATGGAGAAGGAGGAGGAGGATGGGGGTGGGGTGTGGATTACCTGACTATATTGACGAGGCCGCGCAGCGGGAAGGAGCACCGCCGGCAAGGAGGCGGCGCTGCAAAGCAAGCAGTGAAGGTTTGAACTTGGAAAGGAAGGAGGAAACAGTGGAAATGTGGCTTTTGGTGGGGGGAGGGGCGGGGACCTATAGATATTTCCGCGGTTGCCAAAAATTTACGAACGGTGCAGCGAAAAACTGGCGTGCAAGTGTGGTTGACACGCGGCCGATGGACTGTAGCCAACGAACCTTCCGGCGTAAGCCATACATGAGGGAGCCCCAAGATATTTTATACTGCAACGCACACGATTCTTGCTAATAAACTGTTTGTGGTGTACTTGATTTTTTTTCATTTTGATTTGAAAGACAAAATGGGGTTACGGCAGGAAAGGTCGGTGTTTGAATTGCTAGAACATTTATCTGCAGTGAACATGCAACTATAGGAGTGTCGTGCTAAAATTTGGAATTATTCCAGGTTCGTTTGGCATTTTTTATACATTAATTGAGTTTTCTAGGCATTTAATGTGCATAATTCAAATTTGAACTATAGGCACATGCTCCAGTGCACCAAAATAGGTTGAAAAATCATATATGTGTCCTTGGGTGAATGTTTATGTGGCACCCCGGCTCAGAGTCACCGAAGCACCCCGTATTCTAGCCCAGAGATCAAGTCTTCTGGAATACGGCACTGCTTGGCATAGAACAAATCAGCTCTTTATTACTAATAGTTGGAATACAAGGGTTACAAAGAGTTTACAAAAGGTTACAATGATGCTACTCTGGCTATGGTGGCTCTATGCTAGCAGCGGCACGACTTATAACAGCGGAACCACAACGACGAAGATGGGCTCCACTCCGTAGGGACTCTGGCTGGGACACGTCCTATGTAACACCCCGATTTTTGGCCCTTTCTTTTTCTTTTGGATTTCTTCGAATTTTATTTGTAATTTCTTTTTCTGTGGCTATGTGGTCTTGAAACCTGGGAAGATCTTCTCTCCAGCCACTTCCTAGTGGCTTGTCATTCTCAAATCTATCCCAAGGCGATGTCATTTCCATCTTAGCCCAACTCCAATATTTATTTATTGGGAATATTCCTTTTGCTATTAAAGGAATAACCCTGTTTGCCCTAGGTTGTGAAGCAACCTATATTTCTGCCTTCCACAAAATTCCCACAAAATTCTCATAAATTATTTGGATCATATATTCCACAAATATGCAAAAATCCATCCTTGCCTAGTTCAAAAATAATTCAGGAATATTCATTTTCCATTCTGTCCAGAATGGCACTTTGCGAAGGAAGTGCTATTTATCTTTTCTTGATTGCCCTCAAAATTTTTGGGCACTCTTTACCATCCAAATAATTGCCACATGCCAAAATTCAACTTCATTTGGCTAGTAAATCTTCCTCTGCAAATTTCCAAAGTTTCTGTCCAGCGAGAAGCTTTGTGAAGGAAGTACTAGCTAGGCTTATCCAAATGAGTTGAAATTTTGGTAGATCATTTATATGATCAAATATTGGCTCTCCACCAAATTTCATATCCATACAACAATCTATATTAGCACACCTTCAAATCTTGGTTTCTGGTCACAATTTCAGTTTGTGAAGCAACTATATTTTCTATTGCTTAAAAAATTCTGAAATTAATCCAGGACCTAAATATCCCTAGATAATGTGAGCATGCCAAAACTCACATTATTTTGCCAAACCATTTGCTCCACAAAATTCCCCCAAGTTTCTGTCCAGTGTGGAGCATTGTGAAGGAAGTACCATTTTTACTTATCCAAATGGGATGAAATTTTTATGGTGCTTTCATATGCTCAAATAATAATCCTACACAAATTTTCAGCCCAATCCAAGCAACCATGTGAGTGCTACTTCCTGATTTAGCTTCTGGACCAAATTTGGCAGTTGTGAAGCAACTATGCTAAATTTTGATCCAAATCTCTTCAAAATCCCCAGGATCATAGTCCTTCCTACCCTAAACCTGTGTGACATCTTATTTGACAACTTAACCAAACCATTTTACCATAGCTATTGGTCAAAGTTTGCTACAGCAAACTTTAGCTGAACCTTCCCATCAACCCAAAGCTCTTTTTATCGATACATCACATCTGTGGGACTATTGGATGGAGGGATAACTCATTGGACACCTTTTTCCAGTCCCGCGTGCGCTCAGAGCACCATGCCACGCGGTGACCGCGTTGTTGGCAAGCGCTGGACGCGCTCTGCGCGTCGTTTAGCCTCGGGACTCCTCTGCCCGGCCGTTCCCTCGCGCCCTCTAGTGCCATTTCCCTCCTCCTTCGCCCACGTAGCTCGCTGGACCCCTCTCCCCCTCCTGCATCGCCTGCCGCCGGCCCCAGCAGCCTCTGCACGCGAGCGCGCCGTCCGCCCGAGTGGCCGACCACCCCTGTGCTCGCCCGTCTGCGCCCGTGCGTCCCTGGCGCCGCCCAGCATCTCTTCTGCCTCTCCCGTCGCCTCAAGGGCCCGCGCGTGCCCGGCCTTGCCGGGAGAATCTCCCGTGCGCCCTTGGCGGCACCCGAGCACGGCATCGCCTCCCCTGCCTATTTAAGGCTGTCCTCGAGCACCCCCGACCACACCAAGCTCCTCTCCTCCCTCCCATCACCTCCCCTGCCCTCTCATTTGAGCTCTAGAAGCTCCTCTGCCCTCCATTGGCCGAAGCCTCGCCGCCGGTGTCCGCTCAAATTCGAGCGAACCAAGCCCTCCCTCTCCTTGCTGCCACCACCAGAGGACCACCCGGAGCACGGCGACCCTCCCCATAGCCTTAGCCTCTCGTCTCCGCCACCATAGTGCCAGTGCCCAACTCCGGCCGAAGCCGCCGTCCGCCATGCCCGAAACTCCGGCCGTTTCCGAGCTCCCCGGTGACCGCACCACCCTGGGATGGGTCCGTCTCATCGCCCTGAGCAGACCGTGTTGGAAATATGCCCTAGAGGCAATAATAAATTGGTTATTATTATATTTCCTTGTTCATGATAATCGTTTATTATCCATGCTATAATTGTATTGATTGGAAACTCAAATACATGTGTGGGTACATAGACAACACTGTGTCCCTAGTAAGCCTCTAGTTAACTAGCTCGTTGATCAAAAGATGGTGAAGGTTTCGTAGCCATGGACATGAGATGTCATTTGATAACGGGATCACATCATTAGGAGAATGATGTGATGGACAAGACCCAAACTATAAACGTAGCATATGATCGTATCAGTTTATTGCTATAGTTTTCTGCATGTCAAGTATCTATTCCTATGACCATGAGATCATGCAACTCACTGACACCGGAGGAATACCTTGTGTGTATCAAACATCGCAACGTTACTGGGTGACTATAAAGATGCTCTACAGGTATCTCCGAGGGTGTCTGTTGGGTTGGCATGGATCAAGACTGGGATTTGTTACTCCGTGTGACGGAGAGGTATCTCAGGGCCCACTCGGTAATACAACATCACAATTAGCCTTGCAAGCAATGTGACTAAAGTGTTAGCCACGAGATCTTGTATTACGGACCGAGTAAAGAGACTTGCCGATAACGAGATTGAACTAGGTATAGAGATACCGACGATCGAATCTTGGGCAAGTAACATACCGAAGAACAAAGGGAACAGCATACGGGATTAACTGAATCCTTGACATAGAGGTTCGACCGATATAGATCTTCGTAGAATATGTAGGAACCAATATGGGCATCCAGGTCCCGCTATTGGTTATTGACCGTAGAGGTGTCTCGGTCATGTCTACATAGTTCTCGAACCCGCAGGGTCTACACACTTAACGTTTGGTGACGATTAGTATAGTTGAGTTATTGTGTTGGTGACCGAAGGTTGTTCGGAGTCCCGGATAAAATCCCGAACATGACAAGGATCTCCGGAAGAGTCCGGAGGTAAAGATTGATATATGTGATAATAGTGTTTTGATCTCCGGAAGGGTTCCGGAATTCACCGGAAGGGGTTCCGGATGTTTACCGAAGTGTTCGGGTGCAGCAACACTTTATATGGACCAAAGGGGTAAAGCCCACGAGGTATTGGAAAGTGCAAAAGGAAGTTTTGCTGCTGCCTTAAGCGGTACTACCGCTGGTAAGGCAGTACTACCGCGTAAGCGGTACTACCGCTTGTGGGAAGCGGTACTACCGCTCATGAGCGGTACTACCGCTTGTACGCGGTACTGCTGGAATCCGAGTGGGACTCTTTCCTTGCGGGCCAAACCGACCTTGTGCGGGCAAAACCGACCTCGTGGAGGCTTTCTCTCCAAGTTTAGACCCCAGGGCTCAACATATAAATAGAGGGGCAGGGCTAGCACACGGGAGACATCAAGATTTCCCAAGTCGTGTGCCGGCAACCCTAACCCTCTAGTTCCTCCCGTCATAATCTCCGTAGTGCTTGGCGAAGCCCTGCAGAGATTGTTCCTCACCACCATCACCACGCCGTCGTGCTGCCGGAACTCATCCACTACTTCACCATCGCTCGCTGGATCGAGGAGGTGAAGGCGTCATCAAGCCGTACGTGTGTTGAACGCGGAGGTGCCGTCCGTTCGGCGCTAGATCGTGTTTGTATCGAGGGACGACTTGCGATTTGGATCGCGAAGACGTTCGACTACATCAACCGCGTTTCTTAACGCTTCTGCTTAGCGATCTACAAGGGTATGTAGATTCACTCTCCCTCTCGTAGATGCTCATCACCATGGATAGATCTTGCGTGTGCGTAGGAAATTTTTTGTTTCCCATGCGACGTTCCCCAACAGACCGGTGGTCGGAGCGCCGCGTTTGGTGGCCCACAGCGCCGGCGGCCATCGCCGGAGCCCGCCTCTGTCTCGGCCACGGGCGGGCAAGAGGAAGGCGACGATGACCTCGCCAGCTGGCCAGGCGGGCCCCACTTCCCGCGGACCCCACCCGTCATCCACCCAGCCTCGGGCCCCGCGCGGGATAAGTGGAGACGGTTTTTTGAAAATACGTTTTCAGTTAACGAAAGCGTAATCGACTTCTTCTTCAAATCAGAATACGCTTTCCGTGTTTGAAAGCGTATTTATCAAAGTATGCCTTCTATTTCCAGCCGCCGGCCGAATCTGTTAATTAACGGACGTTCGTCCGTTAAGGCCAGAGATGGACAGTTTTTAATTCTTTTTCTGCCTAACGAACGAACGGTCGTATCTCCGCGACCGTAACTCCGAATCAGGTGATTCCAAAGCCCACGATCTCAGTTCGTCGAGCCCGTTTCGATGGTATCATTTTCATGAGGTTGTCACACTGTGAAAATGACCATTTTGCCCTTGCCCTTAAAACAGCTCCGCCGAGAGGGAAACTTTTCCGGCGATTCTTTCCGCGAGTTCATCGCACCTCCCCCCGGTGTATCCTTCAACCCCAGGCAAGCCACAACAGCCACTTGCATGATGGCATTGCAATAGCCATGGTTTCCACTTGAATATTTAATATTTGTTTGCTCATTTAATTATTTTGTGAATGCTTCGAATATGCTTATGAATCCATGTCTATGCTTATGCCATGTTCATTTCCATCTAGTAAGTGATATGATTAATTGCTAAGGATATTATTTCATGCTTTATTCTTGCAGTTATTTCCGATGCTAGTAATAATGTTATGCTCACATGAGTAGTTACGGTTTGATATGAAAATACTTGTGATAGTCATGATCGTCATTATGCCATGATCATTTGCATCCCGTAGCATAAATGATTTATCATTATGATGTTAAATGGTTATGTTGCCCATCCATGGTTACACTGATGTCATGCTCATCTGCATTGTTATTTCATTATGTATTTTACTGTGACTCAGCTCATCACTATTCAAGTTGAACCTGACATTAATCGAAGTTGAACAAATCTGTTGGCTGAGTCATGGTGCCACCGAATCGAGCTAACCAGTGCAGCCACACTTGCCTTATGGGAGGCCCTGATTCGGTCTATTGTCATGCCTCTCGCCGGTGCCTCCAACTAGGGAAGGTTATGTGCGCGCGCTACCCTGATCAGGTAGGCGGCCATAAGCCTTGTGCCCAAGTTGTGTTGTACCCGGGTGTCCCCGTTTGGGACGAGTTTGTTTGGCCACGACGGTGGCAGCCACAAAGGTGGCGGATGTCACGAGTTGACATCAGGGCGACCCAGGACATAGCCCAAAGGGGAGTTTGTCGGGAGTGGCCGGGAGAGTGTCATGCAATAGATTGGTTTTGTCGGAACGTCGTTGGTCCACCCGAATGGGAGCACGAGGCCATGAGTTCCGTGGTGTGGGTACAGTGTACTAACCTCTGCAGAGTGTATAATCTATCGATAGCTGCGTCCTCGGTCATGGACACAGTTCGTAGTAGGTCACACTATGGGTCAACAGTAATAATAATCTGAATAATAACAACCCTGGTTCAATGAGAAAAGAAGTTGGTTGATCTTTATATGATCATGAGAGGATCACGATGGTATCATGGATACCGCTGTTGATTGACTATGAGGTGATCGAGTGATGATCACGATGGTAGGTTTGTGATTACAAAATAACCTCCGAGCAGAGTAAGTTGGTCCATGAGACCTTAAATGTCGACCCCCTTGCATGCTAGTGCTAGTATCATCCTGTTCATATCATGAATTATATGTACATGACATGCTCATGTTGTTGCCATGCTCATGTTGTTGTCATGCTCATGTTGTTCTAGTAGTATCATGTTCATCATGGATAATTAACCTGTAAATGCCATGCTGTTGTATGTCTTGATTGCTTTGGTTGCTGTGAGCTTGCGAGTACATTCAAAGTACTCACCTGGCGTGTCATGCCAGATTGCAGGTCATGCCATGATTGATTGCTTGTCGAGGATCCCGAGGTTGCGCTCTAGGATACGTCCCAGCCAGAGTCCCTGCGGAGTGGAGTTCATCACCGTCGTCGTTGTTCCGTTGCTAGAGTTTACTCCGCTTTGAGATGTTCCGCTGCTAGCATAGAACTACCTTAGCAGGCGAAGTGTCGCCATGCCCCTGTAACCTTTGTAATATCGGACCCTTGTACCCCGTTTATTCATAATAAAGAGCTGATTTGTTCTATGCCAAGCAGTGCCGTATTCCAGAAGACTTGATCTCTGGGCTGGAATACGGGGTGTTCCGGTCTCTCTGAGCTGGGGTGCCACATGGCTTGGTATCAGAGCAGGTCTGGCTATAGGACGCCCTAGTCAGCGCGAGAGTTAGAAACCGTTAGTATAGAGTCTAGTCGGCTTGCTGCACTTGATTGCTGCATTTGTTTGTCGCATAGCATGCATATAGACTTATTATCTTGTCACTAACGGTTGATCTTGTGAGTGTAGGTGGCATCGGTCTCGATCCACTGCCTGCACCCTCTAGTTTTACATAATTGCCCTTTGGTGTTGGGTGTCATCTCTGTCCCAGCGGAGTGATGCCGAGGTATCTAGTGATATTGATAATTTGCAGGATTGATGCACAGGTATCGCACCAACATTTTCTTTTCAGCCACGCCTATTGTTTCGGTGGTAGACATGTTTCTACCCCGGATCTTGCCATCCAACCCGTCGCCTTGGCAACCCTTATTGATCTTTGCTATCAGAAAAGGGCAATGCCAGCAGACCCTGCTTTCCACTGTTATCCTATCCTATCACCTGGACGAGTACGGTTCCCTCCCGTTCGCTTGATGATGATGTGGCCGTGACATCCGTGTCTCGCTACATGATCACCAAGTCCGTCCTCACCGCCAAGCCTGTCCAGATGCAACCGGTGCTGAGCCAGCGTTTGGTGTAGCTCTGTTTACACCAATCTCTCCACACGTTGATTCACTTTCGTGCACACCGCCACAGCATATTAGCTCGTAGTACCGGAGTTCCCTCGAGAATTGTGTGCTTAAGTAGGCATGCATAGTGAGGTGAATAGCAGTAAAATGTGATATTGATTGTATGTAATCTTAATGTTGTGTGTGCTTTTGTTCAGTCGTTTCTTTTGCTTCTTTCTTTGGGCCCTCGGTGTTACCTTATTTCCCCTTATGAAAGTTGCTCATCAACCGACACCGGACTCGAAGAATCAGTGAGGATTTCAAATATTTTGAAGCTCAGCTAAACAGTATGGAATTATCAGTGGACTGCATTATATTGAGAATATTCGGTTTGAATACAAATGATATTCTGGAATGACTATCAGCATCAAAATTTGCCTAACCCATGACTCCTTCATCGTACCACCGACAATCATTCCCCATCCGAGTCATGCCCTGGGTGTCCCATGTGTCATTCCTGACACCTGCCACCGTCGTGGCCATACAACCTGTCCCAAACGGGGACCTGAGCTCAATAACCAAACCGGGCTCACAAGGTTATCGTCGTCTACCTGATCAGGGCAGCACGCACGCATAACCTCCCCACTTTGGTGGTACTGATGCAAGAGCACGAGGTTAGCCCAAGTTAAGGCCGTCCCATTCCGGCAAATGTGGCTGCACTGGAAAGCTCGGTTCGGTGGCACTTGATCAACAATGAAGGAATTTATCCCCAAGTAATCTTTCTGCCATAACTGGTACTCCAAGATCACAATAGCCCAGGAAGCATCATGACTAAGTTGCTACTACGGACTACTCCATTACTGTGCCGAACGGAGTCACAAAGTAATCATAGACGGTAATCTCACATCCCGACAATGTCATGGCATCACCTAGCTTGTAGACTACTGGTCAAATACAAACCTAATTATCAACATGACAGTAGCATATCCAAGGAACTTCCCCAAGTATTCTATAAATAAACCATTTAGGAATAATTCAAATTCTAGTATGAAAATAATTATTTTACTATGATATTGCAGTGCACTCATGCAAATGAGGGTTGTGGCTTGCCTGGCACCAAAAGAGTGTGAGAATACTCCTGGTCCTCACCAACTAGTCAAAACCACTCTGAAAAATATTTTGAACACATTTGTAAATATCACATAAAGCATTTTCCTCTGTCCAGAAATTCTAGACAACAGAGAAAAATACCAAAATTTTACAGCAAATAGAGGAGCTCAAAAGAAAAATAATGCAAAAAGAATGAACTCATTTGGACTTATGGTTTAAAAGATATTGCTGGTCAAAGTTTAGTCAAAATCCTGGATTTATTTGAAATTAACAGAAAAATCAGAAAACCCTGAAGCGGCCACGTCGAAGGCTTAAAACCAGAGTATGCCTCCACTGGCATACCGCTTCGGGAGCGAAGGGAGTCACTGACAGGTGGGCCCCCCTGTCAGTTTTAAATAGAGAGGGAGAGGGAACAGGGGACGACGGAGCTCACCGGCGGCGTTCACCAGCGTAGAGGCCACGGCAGAGCTGGGCGAAGGCAGGGATGGAACGAGCAGATGACGGTGAGCTCTCTCGTACCCGCAGCTCATCGGGAGATGGCCGGACGGCGTCGGCCCCTTCTTCTCAGGCGGCGGCGAACCACGGGCGTCGACCGATCCGGCGACTCCGGCGAGCACTCGAGTAACGGGGTGGCTGGGCAGGATCAGTGGATCACCACGACCTCGGGGGTGGGCTCAGTTGGGGCTGGGGTGGACGGAGGGGAGGGGGAGGAGCTGGGGCAGAGCGGCAGAGCTTCTCGCCGGAGACGGGGAAGGAGAGCTCCCCGGCTCTGCTGCTGGGTGTGGGGCGGCGATTGTGAGGTGGGGAGGCCGAGTGGTGAGGCGAGGGAGAGCTGGGGTGCGGCTTTTATAGCCGGGAGGCGATGCCAGCACCGGATCCCGCCGCAGAGAAAATGTCGGTGTCCGCGTTGCGCTGGCCGTCGTGCTGGCACCCGAGCCACGTGGGGAGGTGACTGGAGAGGCCAGGAGAGACGGGACGGGTCCTGAACCATGAAGGGCGTGCGGACACGGCGGCGACCATGGCACCCTGTGCGGCCCGTGCGTGAACTTGGCCGTGTGCGGCGGCGAGCCTTGCCGGAGAAGGTAGAGGGTTCTGGAAGGGGTACATGGGTGGAGGCGACGACGTCGGCACGACGGGACAAGGAGGGGCAGCGTACAGTGCCCGGAGTGGTCGCGTCCGACGCGGTCGGCGCGCAGAGTGCGACTTTGGCCCTGGCAGACGCATGGTCACCGCGTGCATTGGCGCACGCGGTGCGCTCTGGCCCGTCCGGTCGTGTCTATGCGGTCGTCCCTTCTCCCTGGAGCCTCCCTGTGCAACTGGTTTGACAAGAGGTAGCTTGGACAGCTGGCCAGCTTCCAGACAAGTTTCTGGATAGAAACTTGGGCAAGAAGCTCGGGAAAAATAGCTAGGATTTTGAGTGGGAAAATTTGTCACACTGAAATGTAGTAGGAAGGTGCCCATACTGGGAAAATTTCAGGCCGAATGGATAAGCTTTGGATGTAGTTGCTTCACAACTACTCCTCTGGTCCAGAAACTTATTGATGATGATGCACTCACATGGATGAGCCCCTGAAAGCACATTTGCTCCCTTGGTGGTTTTGGTAATTCATAACAACATATATCTCATTGAACTAATGTCCATTCAAGTTAAAGATTTCAGGATGTTCAATGATTGGCATGGCATGGACTAGAGATGTGGACCCCTCAAAATGCTAAGAACAAGGATTGGCTAAAGATCAAGACCCTACATTTTTGGTTTAGTGATCCAAGATCACATTGAGTCCATAGGAAAGCCAATACTATTAAAAGGGGATGAGGTGTTTCAAAGTCAACTTGACAAGTTCAAGATGAAGAATGGTGAAGGAGTCGCTGAAATGTACTCTAGACTTGCTCTCATCACAAATGAGATTGCCGGCTTAGGAAGTGAAGAGATGACCGACAAATTCATCATCAAGAAGATACTTAGAGCTTTGGATGGAAAAAATGATACCGTTTGCACATTGATCCAAATGATGCCAAATTACAAAGATCTCAAGCCCACGGAAGTCATTGGAAGGATTGTTGCTCATGAAATGTCACTCAAGGACAAAGAGGAGCTACACAACAAATCAAGTGGTGCTTACAAAGCCTCAACCGATGCTCCAACAACTTCAAGTGAAAAGCTAGTATCCAATGAAGAGATTAGCCTAATGATGAAAAGGTTCAACAAGTTCTACAAGAACAAAGGGAAAGAAAGAAGCTCTAGCTCAAGACACTATGAGAGAAGATCATCAAGTCGTGAGCGTAATTGCTACAATTGTGGAAAGCCTGGACACTATTCCAATGAGTGTATGGCTCCCTACAAGAAAAGAGACGAATCACCAAGAGGAAGACATAGAAGAGATGAATCACCTCATAAGGAGAGAAGGAGTAGAGATGATCGTTATGAACGAAGACACTCTCGAAGAAGCAAGGATTCGGAGAGGAAGGACAAGTCATCCAAGAGCTACACAAGAAGAAGACATCCAGCTCATGTTGGTGAATGGGTTTCCGGCTCCGACTCCGACAACCACTCCGAGAGAAGTTATCACTCCAACTCCGACTATAGTCAAGATGAAGGTGTTGCCGGACTTGCTCTTGTGTCATCCAACTCCTATGATCTATTTGACTCACCAAATGAAGGAATTGGAAGATGCTTCATGGAAAAAGGCACCAAGGTATCACACCCCGAGTATCTTGATTTCAATAGTGATGAAGATGATTTGCTTGGTGATGATGATTTACTTGTTGATAGGGCTAGTGATGTGAGCTATAATGAAAATGCTAGTAATCATGATAGTCAAGAGGAAACGAGTGACAATGCTATGAAGGAGATTGAGCGTCTAACTAAAGAACTAAATGCTCTTAAGTTAGCTCATGAAACAACTCAAGAGGATCATAGAGAACTTCTAAGAACTCATGAGAAGCTACGCTTCGAGAAGCTAAATTTAGAGCAAGAGCATGAGTTTCTTAAAGCTATCAATGATGATCTTCGAAAGAAGAGTTCTTCATATCTTGCCAAGCGTTTACTCTTGTCTACCTTTATGCCACAAGTTAAACCTAAGCAAACTAGCAACAAGGGTAAAAAGGGTTCTACCTCTAGTAGTAACAATAATAGTGCTAAATCCAATGTTGTTGCTTCTAGTAGTTCTATTGATTACACTAATGATTCTCTTAGCCAAGTTACACTTGAGAAAGAAAATGTGCTATTGAAAGGAATTATAGAAAAAGGTGTCTACAAGAGCCTTGCCGGGAGTAAGCAATTTGAGGAAATTGTACGCAAGCAAGGAAGGCACCGGAAGAACCAAGGTGTTGGTTTTGAACGAAAGTTCAATGCCAATGGAGTTGAGTGGGAAGAAGATCAATACCCCAAGACGAAGTTTGTTCCTCAACAAGAGAAGTATGATCCTACTTCCTTCAAGGGAACACGAGCTCAAGAAGATCTTCCACCACAAGACCACAAGCTAAAAGGCAAGGACAAGCTTCAAGAAGAGATTGATTCATTTGAAGAAGCTCCTCAAGCCATGGTCAAGTGGGTTCCCAAGACTTCATCAAGTTCTACTTCATCAAGTGCTACTACAACTCCAAGGATTCCCATCAAGTTGATGTGGGTCCAAAAGAAGAAGAACTAGAGAGTTCTTGAGGGTGACTCCACCGACAAACTTCACTCATATACTTTATGGCAAGAACTTGTGCAACCAACTTCCACATTTTGCACTAGTTCATGGAGTCACAAACCCTCTTGTTGGTAAGGCAAGGGACAAGGTATTCAATGCATTCATGGACATCAACATATGTGTATTTCATTCCATGTCTATGGATATCCTTGTATGTTCCTTGTATGGGACTAACCCATGTAGGTATTGAAAGCACAAAACTCCAAACCATTGCTCCCAACTCTTGATGGTCTACATCAACATTGAGCATCCACATCTTCAACATCTACATGAAGTCATCATCGACAAAACCCAAGGTTAGTTCATCCCTCTTAGGGTGGATATCACATCTAGGGGGAGCTTTGCTCTAAACAATTGAGCTAAAGCAACTCTAATGGTGTGAACACATCAATGCTTTATGTAAAAGTGGCAACCCCACTTGTGCTTAAACGATGAGTATGACCTATGATCAAATGTTCTCATTTGGCTCCTAAGTCAATATATTCATATATAGATGACCTAGTCATCGCCATTGCTTGATAGATGCTAGAATTGGTTGTGCATGTTTGACACATATTTCATTTGCTATCTTATTGTGTGAGCATGTTGGTTTGCATGTTTTTATCATTCGAGAACATCCATTTGTTGTTTTGATTGTCTCGGTTTTTCTTGCCAAGTGGATGTACAAGAATGCCTAAGTAACTTCTCTAGATGTCTATGCTTTCTTGTCTCAAATTCTATTCTTGCTACATCACAAAAATTGAACAAGTCATTTTCGGACCCTTCGGGTGAGGAGCACTCGGAGCCACCAATCTGAAAGGGCTGAACCTCCAAAACCTTCTAAATGATTTCGGCTGAACCAACTATCTCAAACTCGGTCCAACCGAAATCACTTAGACTGATCTAGTTTTTTCATCTACCATTTCGGAGCCACCGATGTGCTAAACTGCGTGCAGTTACACATATCGGTGCCACCGAGTTGTTCAACTCGGTGCCACCGACAGCGTACGGGTATATATATCGCGCGGACCGAACGGTTGAAATTTCTCGACCCCACTCATTCCCGCACCCCGTTGCTGCCGTCGCCCTTCGTCTTCGGACTTCGCCATCGTCTCCAGCGCGCTCTCGCCGCCGGATTCCGCTGCCGTCAACGGCAATCTGCCCCGCCGTTGCCGCCGTAGAGAGTCTCCACCGAGTTAGGGTGAGATTCGATCCCTTTCGTGCTTCCATTCTCCGATTCAATGCACGTTAGGAATGCCATGATTCTTGCCACGATTGCAATGCTAATTCCACCAGGAGAATTCCGTAGATTAGATTCGAGCGAAATTTCTAGGTTTAAGTTTCCGCCAAATGCTCTTGGACCGACCGATTTGAAATTTTCGGTCCCACCGATTTGGCCTCTGGCCATAGCACTAGTACGTCTCGGTGCCACCGAGTTGTACGAATCGGTGAGACCGAAAGTAAAGTCTCAGTGAAACCCTAGCATCTCGGAGCCACCGAAACCCATCTCGGTCTGACCGAAATGGCGTGTAAGGTTTCTGTAGTATGCTTCGGTGTCACCGAGATGATCAACTCAGTCCATCCGAAATGCATCCTGTGAAAACTTGAAACTAAAAGTTGAACTCAAATTTTATGAAAAACTTCTGCTTTTTGTGATGACTCGTCTACTCTGCCCATACCCATCTATTCACAGGGTCAGCTCTGCAAGATGTCAAGTGGCAGTGACAGTCAGAACAGGTCTGAACAACATGCAGAACTTAGTGAAGGGTCAAGCCCTGATGAGAGTTTCTATGAGGGAGAGAGGAGCTCTCCAGATCTTCCAAAGGCAGCCACCAGAACGAGGAAGAAGAAAACCTCAGACAATGAGGATGAAGATTTTGTTGCTAGTGAAGCAGCAACAAAGAAGAAGAGAGTTGTGCTTGCTAAGGAGTACAGCACCAAACCATCATCTGCCAAAGAGAGGACTGCTGTGAGGAAAGTCCCTAAGTAGACTATGCAATTCACTCTTGAAGAGCCTAGTGACACAGAGGCAGCTGCAGGAGCTAAGAAGAAGAGAGTAAGGAAAACTCATGCCCGAGTGATTGGCAGACCCTCCATGATGATTGATGAGGAGGAAGAGGAGGAGGAGCCAGCAGCCACTGCACCCCCTGCAAAAGCTCAGAAACTTATGTCTGATGCAATCAGGACTGCTGCCCCCACCAAGTCCAAACCAAAAGCTCCAGCACCCAAGAGGTCAACCAGGAACATTTCGGCTGCTGAGAAGAACAAGGCCCCAGTGCCTGAGGTAAATGTTGATGAAGAGCCACTAGTGCTCAGAAAGTTGAAGCCTAAGATTCCAGACCATGACAATGCACACCCAGTTGCGGAGAACATGATGCTGAGGAAGGATAAAGGATTGCGTCAGTGGACAAAGTCAGATCCTTATGCTATAAGGAGGAAGACAGCGTGTGATCATCGCTTTCACACTCATGAACAACATGATTTCTATGAGACAGTATTGCTTGACAAGAAGCCCATCGTTAGTGACATGAAATGGGTGGATTGGGAATACATCAATGAGAATGAGGATTATTTTCCCCATGTCCATGAGAGCTTCAGGATTGCAGGTGTTGATGACTTTGTCGGACAGAAGTTGAACAAGTGGATTGACGAAATGGTCATGCAATTCTACTCTACTGCACACTTCTATCCAGATGGCCGGATTGTGTGGATGACTGAAGGTATCAGGTACCAGTCAACCATCTCTGAGTGGGCAAGTCTTCTTGGTGCCCCCAAGGAAGAGGACGATGACATTGATATCTATGCTAAGCTCAAGATGGATCACAACACCATGAAGAACATGTACACTGCTATCCCCCAGAAGGACATTGAGACTCATAAGCTTGGATCAGTGAAGCATCTGCCACCAGGACTGGCCACCACGAACACCATTTTGCGGTACACCTTGTTACCCAAGTCAGGAGATGACAAAATGATTCGTGGCCACTCTATCAATTTGCTGCATTTGTTTGATACACCTCAGAAATTCAAGGTGATGAGCCTGATAGTTGAAACTATCAAGAGGACTGCAGCTGATCAGAAGAGATCGTGCGGATATGCTCCACATATTCAGATATTGATCAATTCCAAGGTTGGAACCAGCACATACCTTCTTGATCGAGAGCATTTGCCATTGCGTCCAGATTTTGAAGATAATGTGATAGTGATGGATCCTTCGCATCCCACTTCAGCACAAACTCAAGAGAAGATCCGCAAAGCCAAAGAAGCAAAAGCAGCTCAGGAGGCAACAGCTCCCAATGCTCCAATTGCAAATCTTAAGTCTAAGTCTGACCAAATGACTTATCTGCTTGAAGCCACCCTGAGGATTGAGCGAAGTCTGGCCAACCTTACCCAGCACCAGGCTAGCCTAGAGCGGATAATTGAGACGAAATTTCATGATTTGGATGTCATGGTCACAAAGATTCAGACGACAGTGGAGAAGCTGCAGAGTGATGTTGATGCTGTCAAGACAGCCCCATCAGATGATAGTGGAGATGACAGACCTACCACAGAGCGTTTTCAGATAGTGCCTAGGGCAGCCAGGTCTGCTGCAGTGCCAGTTGTGGATCCACGGACCACAGTCTCTGCACCTGCTGCTGCTGCCACAGTGACACCTCAGGTCTCCACTCCACCAGCCCAGCAAACATCCGCCGAAGTCTTCGCGGACGCTCTTATCTCAACGCCATCTACGCACACCGGAGCTGCCAGCAGGAGATCGCCTTCAGGAGCTTTGGAGGACCGTGCTTAGAGTGCCAACTAGTCCTATACCTATTCGAACTTTTTGGTACTTGTTGCCAAAGGGGGAGAATCTGTATAGATCACAGGCTTCGAGAGAGAGTGCTTTTCTTTTGTTTCTCTCGAGTTCTTTTGCTACAATTTGCTTGTTGGTACTTTGTTATGTGTGTGCTTGCTACAGTGTCTGTGAGATATTCTGTCGTTTATGCTTGTGATTGGTCATACTATGCTTATTGTGATGATCAATGCTTATCCTTAACATTATCTTGTATGATCAATTACTTATGTTGGTATGCGTGCTTACTATTTCAATCATATCATTTTGCGCGCTCCACCAAGATGTATGTGACATGGAAGAGTGACCCATGAGCCTAATCGATTGTGCATTTGCATTCAAACGCAAATTTTTAATAATGCACAAATTTAGGGGGAGCTCTTGCTTATCACATACTTCTCAAAGCGACGATGTATTTCATTCATTTAATCATTTGTCGAAGCTTTGATCTATATGTTGTCATCAATTACCAAAAAGGGGGAGATTGAAAGCACATTTGCTCCCTTGGTGGTTTTGGTAATTCATAACAACATATATCTCATTGAACTAATGTCCATTCAAGTTAAAGATTTCAGGATGTTCAATGATTGGCATGGCATGGACTAGAGATGTGGACCCCTCAAAATGCTAAGAACAAGGATTGGCTAAAGATCAAGACCCTACATTTTTGGTTTAGTGATCCAAGATCACATTGAGTCCATAGGAAAGCCAATACTATTAAAAGGGGATGAGGTGTTGCTTAATGGTCTCTTTGCTCAAGTGCTTAGTGACAGTACTCCTAAACCCTCAACCACTCTCTCAATCCCAAATATGTCCAAAACCCATATTCCAACTCGGCCCCACCGAAATTCTCTATCCGGCCTCATCGAGTTCACCAAGACTTAGCCACTGCCAAGACCCTAACAAATCGGATCCACCAAAATGGATCTCGGTCCCACCGAGATGGCCTTGCCAACTCTCTGTAATCGTTTGCACTCACTTCGGTCTCACCGAGTTTTGCAAATCGGTCTCACCGAGATGGCTTGCCAACTCTTTGTTGCCTTATTGCTTCACTTCGGTCCTACCGAGTTGATGCAATCGGTGCCACCGAGATGAGGATTTCCCTAGCCATTGCACTTCGGTCCATCCGAGTTGTTCCTATCGGTCCCACCTAGATTCCTAAAGTTCATATCTTTTACACAGTTCGGTGCTACCGAGATTATTGTTTCGGTGCCACCGAGTTGGGTCAAAAGTGTGTAACGGTTGGATTTTGTGTGGAGGCTATATATACCCCTCCACCACATCCTTCTCAGTAAGGAGAGCCATCAGAACGTGCCTACACTTCCACCATACATTTTCTGAGAGAGAACCACCTACTCATGTGTTGAGATCAAAATATTCCATTCCTACCATTTGAACCTTGATCTCTAGCCTTTCCCAAGTTGCTTTCCACTCAAATCCTTCTTCCACCATAGCCAAATCTGTGAGGAGTCGTTTATGTGCTGGAAAGACTATCATTTGAAGCACAAGAGCAAGGAGTTCATCAACAACACTCCGTCTATTATCTTTTGGAGAGTGGTGTCTCCTAGATTGGTTAGGTGTCACTTGGGAGCCTCCGACATGATGTGGAGTTGAACCAAGAGTTTGTAAGGGAAAGGAGATCGCCTACTTCGTGAAGATCTACCCCGAGTGAGGCTAGTCCTTCGTGGATGTAAGCCATGGTGGAATAGACAAGGTTGCTTCTTTGTGGACCCTTCGTGGGTGGAGCCCTCCGTGGACTCGCGCAGCCGTTACCCTTCGTGGGTTGAAGTCTCCATCAACGTGGACGTACGATAGCACCACCTATCGGAACCACGCCAAAAACCACCGTGTCTTCATTGCGTTTGATATCTCTGATCCCCTTCTTTACATACATATGCAATTGCTTACTTTCCGCTGCTATACTCTTAGAATTGCATGTGTAGGGTGATGCTTGACTTGTATTGCTGCTAAAATCTGCCTACAACTAAAATTGGGAAAAGGTTAGTTTTTATTTGGTCAAGTAGTCTAATCACCCCCCCCTCTAGACATACTTTCGATTCTACAGCCCCCTGAGCTGAAATTTGGGATTTGTGGGTCATTGGGTGGTATCAAGATGCTATAAAAATTTCATACCATTTGGACAAGTGTAAATGGTACTTCCTTCACAAGGCTTCCTTCGGGACAGAAGCTTGGAAGAATTTTATAGAGAAAATGGCTGAATGAAATGGGCCAAAATTTGGTGGAGGAGGTTCATATGGGTAGGAGAATGTCCTAGATTAATTTCAGAATTTTTGAAGCAATATAAAATATAATTGCTTCACAAACTGAAATTATGACTAGAAACAAAGATTGGATGCTGTGCTCACCATGAGTATGGAATCTTGAATATTTTCACATACCCAAGGTTCACATGGTCCAAAGAATTTATGAGAATTTTCTTGGAATTTTTGGAAAGACAGAAATATAGGTTGCTTCACAACCTAAAGCTCAAATGGTTATTCCTTTAATGGAAAAGGAATATTAAAATTGAAATGGGGCAAGAATAGAGATGACATGTCTTGGGAGAAGTTTTTGGAAGCTTAGGTTACTTGGGAAAGGAAGATGAAAAAAATATTCCCAAGTTTTAAGTCCATAGAGCCATTCAAAACAAAATTCCAAACCAAATTCCAAATAAAATTCAAATGGGTTTTTTTTAAAAAGGTTGGTAAAAACCAGGATGTCACAGTTTAGGTCCCATACAAGAAATGGGAGTGAATTTCAAACATCTGGGCGTCGTGGCTCGGCTGAAAACATTGAGAAACTTGGTTTTAAAATTCCTGTAAATCCAAAAATTGCCTAAAAATCATGGAACTTGGCATCTGTCTTGACATGGCACCAACATGCTGTGGTAAAAAATTTGTTTGATTTGGGACAAGTTTTGGTATAAGCTTCTTACAAACCGGAGCTTTTCTCAAGAAGGCTCATGGTTCCGATAGGGGATGTGTCACCTTTGTGGGCGAAACGACATACGCTGCCTCTTTCTGCCTTGATTTTTTTTACAGAGGCAACAAAGACCAATAGGAGTGTCATGCTAAAATTTGGAATTATTCCGGGTTCATTTGGCCTTTTTTATACATTAATTGAGTTTCTAGGCATTTAATGTGCATAATTCAAATTTGAACTACATGCACATGCTCCAGTGCACCAAAATGGGTTAAAAAATCGTATATCTGTCCTTGAGTGAATGTTTAGGTCCCATACAAGAAATGGGAGTGAATTTCAAACATCTGGGCGTCGTGGCTCGGCCGAAAACATTGAGAAACTTGGTTTTTAAATTCCTGTAAATCCAAAATTTGCCTAAAAATCACGGAACTTGGCATGGTGTCTTGACATGGCACCAACATGCTGTGGTAATTTTTTTGTTCGATTTGGGACAAGTTTTGGTATAAGCTTCTTACAAACCGGAGCTTCTCTCAAGAAGGTTCATGGTTCCAATAGGGGATGTGTCACCTTTGTGGGCGAAATGACATACGCTGCCTCTTCCTGCCTTGATTTTTTTACAGAGGCAACAAAGACCAATAGGAGTGTGGTGCTAAAATTTGGAATTATTCCGGGTTCGTTTGGCCTTTTTTATACATTAATTGAATTTCTAGGCATTTAATGTGCATAATACAAATTTGAACTACATGCACATGCTCCAGTGCACCAAAATGGGTTGAAAAATCGTATATGTGTCCTTGGGTGAATGTTTAGGTCCCATACAAGAAATGGGAATGAATTTCAAACATCTGGGCATCGTGGCTCGGCCGAAAACATTGAGAAACTTGGTTTTTAAATTCCTGTAAATCCAAAAATTGCCTAAAAATCACGGAACTTGGCATGGTGTCTTGACATGGCACCAACATGCTGTGGTAAAATTTTTGTTCGATTTGGGACAAGTTTTGGTATAAGCTTCTTACAAACCGGAGCTTCTCTAAAGAAGGCTCATGGTTCCGATAGGGGATGTGTCATCTTTGTGGGCGAAACGACATACGCTGCCTATTCCTGCCTTGATTTTTTTTACAAAGGCAACAAAGAACAATAGGAGTGTCGTGCTAAAATTTGGAATTATTCCGGGTTCGTTTGGCCTTTTTTATACATTTATTGAGTTTCCTAGGCATTTAATGTGCATAGTTCAAATTTGAACTACATGCACATGCTCTAGTGCACCAAAATGGGTTGAAAAATCGTATATGTGTCCTTGGGTGAATGTTTAGGTCCAATGCTAGAAATGGGAATGAATTTCAAACATCTGGGCGTCGTGGCTCGGCCGAAAACATTGACAAACTTGGTTTTTAAATTTCTGTAAATCCAAAACTTGCATGAAAATCATGAAACTTGGCATGTTGCCTTGACATGGCACCAACATGTTCTGGTAAAAATTTTGTCCGATTTTTTGAAGGCGCATAGATTAACAACCAACAAAGTCATTTTGGAACAAAGAGCTGCCAAGTTACAATCGGAAACACAAGTGTTATTCAAACCGTGGGCATTGTACTAACCATTTATGTGCCGCCACACGTCCCCATTTTTATTGGCTAGGAGGCACCGTGCGGGGTAGCTATTTGAGTAGACGGGAGGCGTGGAGCAGACCGCTGCGCAGGCTCACCGGGAGGCGAGCCCTTTGACCTCCTTCCGCCGCCCACCTCGCTCCCAACTTCTCCATTAATGGCGCCCGAGCCCTTGTTTTAATGGCGTGGCTAGGTCTCAGTCGACTGAGATTTAAGAGAGAGAAAAGAAAATCTAAAAAGAAAATTTTGCACGGATCTTGATGTAAGATCTCACGGACATAGCATCGACTGAGACTTAGCATGACTGATATATATGACGACGATGGCAATGGATAATAATAATTGTCTTACATATTCAGGAAGATAATTAAGAAGAAGGAGGAAGACGCAGATAACGATCTGGGTCGCTGCTCTCTACTTCACCTCGATCTACTCCGCCATCTTCATCATTTCGTCCATATGTCGTAGGAGTTCCCGCGGCGAGTGGCGTTGATCTCTTTCACGTCCTCAATACATCGTTTTAGAGCATCCATAGATTCCTCCACGAGCCTTTCACACTCGATGCGGATCTTAGCATTCTCGTCCATAAGTTTCCTGACCAGGACGGCCGTCTTCTTCAACACGGCAGTTGTCTCCTCACGCTGCTTCGCCCTGCCGACGATCTTCGCCCTCAGCAGGTCGCGCTCGGTGCGGGGCCTCACCTTGTCACCCCTTAGTCCCCGGATGATGCCGGTCGCCTTATCCAACGAGCCATAGCTCTCCTCCTCCAGCTTCGCCTAGCGGGAGATGTCATCCATCAGCTTATTCAGCATAGCGCGCATGCGCCTGTGAGAGCCCTCGACTGCCCGTGAGAGATCTATCTAGGACGCCGCGGCGCGGCAAGACCTCTTTGCTGCTTTCGCGGCGCGGCGGGACATCTGTGCGGCTTTCGCGGCGCGGCCGGACCACTCTGCTGCTTCGGCGGCGTGGCGGGATCTCGGTGCTGCTTCGGCGGCGCGGCGGGACCTCTGTGCTGCTTCGGCAGCGCGACGGGACCTCTCGGCTGCTATCACGGCGAGGCGGGACATCTCTGCTGCTTCGCTCGCCGCTCCGTGGTCATTTCTCGACCAAGAACTCCTCCCACGGGCCATGGCAGATGCAAGGTGCGACGAAGACTTGTTTGTTTGTTGATGAGGAATTGAGGAGGAATGTGCAGTCATTTTCGAGTAGGTAGTATTTATAACCTAGTAATAAGCTGCTAAGTGGGAAAACGTTTAGGTTTTGATCGGTGTGAACAGGTTTGTAATTAAATATAGTGTGGTAATTTGGAATGTGACAGGAAACAAGCTCAAAATTATTTGACGGTTCCGGTTTCGAAGTGCGGCATGATTCCCGGATGGTGTAACGTGGGAAAGCGTTCTCGGATGCGTACGTGGCGTGTGCACCGCAATCGGCGATGTCAGCACACGACTTGTTCCATCAACCGTGTGCGCTTGTTATTACCATCGCGCACAATTCTTTTAATTAGAATGTGTGCCCGTATATCGCAGACTCCTTGATCTGGCTGACCATTTCTGTTGTTTTGGCTCGTCTGAAATAGTTCATCCAAGTGAACTGTTTGCCGTCTATCGCACACACCTTGATCTGGCTGACCGTTTCTGTTATACTGGATCATCGCAAATAGTTCATCCGAGTGAACTGTATGCCGTCTAGCGCACACACCTTGATCTGGTTGACCGTTTCTGTTGTTCTGCCTCATCGCAAACGGTTCATATGGATCAACTGTATGCCACGTATCGCACACGCAACTCTAATCTGAATCATGCTTGATGTCTCCACCATCGCACACAATTCCTCTTATTGGTGATGGTTTTAGTACGACACCGTTTGCGATTAATGCATCGCACACAGTTTGGTCACAGGGTCTCTGATTCATGTGTCGCGTTAGGACCATCCTGCCGTAGTGGATGGAGCTCACTATCTTTTGGTTGCTTTCTATTTTTCAATTTCTTTATGGATCCCAAAGCATTGGGCATGGAGTTACCGACCTTGGTGGACACCCTCGAGAAAGATATCTCCAAGAAGCAAGCACTGGCCAACGAGTTGGCGATGTTGGTGGCCGAACATCGACCTTCTAGCTAGGTCGCTCGGGTGCGAGCCCTTCGGGCAGATCTGACGCCCCCGAGAGCCTCCCGTCGCAAGCCACCCGGCAACGGACGGCTGGGAGGCTCTCTTGGCCATCAAGCAGCCCAGAAAGGTGGGTACTCCACCATCCTTATAGGAGTAATTATCGAGGCAACCCCGCGTGACGGATAGGGCCTTTGGTTGGATAACCGACTCTTGATGCAGGGTGTGTTTCGGTCAAGACGTAATTTGGACACATCCCCCACTTCGATACGTTCCAAGCACATCTTGACGTGTGTCTTCCAGGGCACAAATTAATATCACAATGATCCCGTTTAGAAATATATGGTTGTATGAATGAAGTCCTCATACCCATGCCTATCTTTATTTATAAGTGTTCACTGTGCAACTTCATAACGATCCGGTCTAAAAACTGGAATTTAATACTCATGCAAAGGCTTGTTAGAAACCCTTGTCTTCAAGGTGCATTTCCTCTTGTGGGTTCGATAACTCAGGGTCACCTCTGGGGAAAAAGGCGAGAAATCCTTTGTGCTCCTTTACCGGATCACTAAAGGGACTCATAATCCGTACGGTGACTTGCAACCGACCGGGTCCAACTCTACCAACATACGCAACATTGGGATCCTGTGTCTTGAGAGAGGCAGCAGCCGGTGGCACTCCCAAAAGTAGTCTCCAACTATCGCGCATGCCCACGCAACATTAGCAGGGGTCATCTATATTTAGAGAGAGGCTGCTACATCCGGTCGCACTCGCATATGTACAGTGTAATCACACTCACCTCTCCAACTCGATCGATCATTAGCTACTCGGTCACGCATACGAGCGCCTCCAACTACTGTTCATGGTTGCAACGGGGTCTCCACTCACGCATACAAGCTCTCCAACTATCGCGCATGAGCATCGATCAACCGGGTTATGTAATGGGAAGTCTCGCACATGAGATCACACAAACTACCCCGCATCTCACTCGGGCCCGACCACCCACTGATGGCGTCTCAGATAAAGGGGTGCTAACCACGTCGGCTCCTAGAATACATGGGCTGGGCCAAGGACCCCCAGATGACCAACAAGTGGGCCACATTCGACGGGCCGCATGATATGTCTCCAACGTATCTATAATTTATGAAGTATTCATGCCATGTTTACAACAATTTTATATGGTTTTGGTTTGATTTGATTAGAACTAACCCGGACTGACGCTGTTTTCAGCAGAACTACCGTGGTATTGTTTTTTGTGCAGAAATAAAAGTTCTTGGATTGGGCCCAAAATTTACGATGAGTTTTTATGGACCAAAAGAGACCCACGGAGCACCTGAGATGGACCAGGAAGTAGCCGAGGGCACCATAAGCCTGGGGGGGCGTGCCCCCCGAGCTTGTGGGACCCTCAGGCACCCCCCTGGCATGATTCCAACGCTGAAAATTCCTATATATTGGGAAAACGCCGAAAAGAAACCTAGAACTTCCACGCCGCCGCCGCAAGCCTCTGTACCGAAGCGATCTCATCCGGAGCCCTGTTCCAGCACTCTGTCGGAGGGGGAATCTTCACCGGAGGCTATCTTCATCATCCCGGCGGTCACCATGACGAGGAGGGAGTAGTTCACCCTCAGGGCTGAGGGTATGTACCAGTAGCTATGTGTTTGATCTCGCTCTCTCTCTCTCTCTCGTGTTCTTGATTTGGCACGATCTTGATGTACCGCGAGCTTTGTTAATATAGTTGGATCATATGGTGTTTCTTCCCTTTCTATCTTCTTGTGATGAATTGAGTCTTTCCCTTTGAGGTATCGTTATTGTCGGATTGAATATTTCAGATTTGAGAGCACTTGATGTATGTCTTGCATGTGGATACCCGTGGTGACAATGGGGTATTCTATTGAGTTACTTGATGTAAGTTTTGGTGATCAACTCGCGGATTCCCGTGACCTTGGGGTAATCTAGGCATAGGGGTTGGTTGCACGTTTTCATCTTCTTTTCTCCGATAGAAACCTTGGGGTACTCTTTGAAGTTCTTTGTGTGGATTGAATATTATGAATCTGAAGTTGTTTGATGCATATCGAATAATCAACTCACGGATACTTGTGGTGACATTGGAGTATCTAGGTGACATTAGAGTTGATTGATGTGTATCATATGGTGTTATTTTAGTACGAACTCTAGGGCTGTTTGTGACACTTATAGGGATGGCTCAATAGATTGATCGGAAAGGATAACTTTGAGGTGGTTTCGTACCCTACAACAATTTTCATCTTATGTTCTCCGCTAATAGGAACTTTGGAGTCATTCTTTGTCGCGCGTTGAGGGATTGTTATATGATTCAATTATGTTAGCACTGTTGAGAGATTGCACTAGTCAAAGTATGAACCCTAGGCCTTGTTTTCAAGCATTGCAATACAATTTGTGCTCCGTTTTATCACTTGCTACCTTGCTATTTTTATATTTTCAGATTACAAAAACCTATATCTACTATCCATACTACACTTGTATCACCATCTCTTCGCCGAACTAGTGCACCTATACAATTTACCGTTGTATTGGGTGTGTTGGGGACACAAGGGATTTCTTGTATTTGATTGCAGGGTTGTTTGAGAGAGACCATCTTCATCCTATGCCTCCCACAGATTGATAAACCTTAGGTCATCCACTTGAGGGAAATTTGCTACTGTCCTACAAAACTCTGCACTTGGAGGCCCAACAACGTCTACAAGAATAAAAGTTGCGTTGTAGACATCAAGCTCTTTTCTTGCGCCGTTGTCGTGGAGATGAGTGCTTGAAGGTATATCTTTAGATCTTGTAATTGAATCTTTTAGTTTCTTGTTTATTCACTAGTTTGGTTTTATAAAAGAAAACTACAAAAAAAATGAAATTGAGGTTGCCTCAAATGCTTTATCTCTATAATGTCTTTCTTGAAAAAGATGGATCAGAAAATTGTGCCAAAGTGTTAGAAGAAGAATTCAATAAAATGTTTGGCTTAAAATCTTTGAATGATGAGCATGATTGCAATGTTGTTAGTATGAATTCTTTGAATATCCATGATGCTATGTTTGATGAAGATGATATTTTTAGCCCCCCAAGTTTTGATGAGAAAATTTATTATGATGAAAGCATGCCTCCTATTTATGATGATTATATAGATGAAAGTGGGTTTGAAAGAGTGTCAACTCTATGTACTAATGATCCCACTATTTTGGAGGGTGTTGAATCTTATTGTAATAATCATGAAAGTGGATTTGGAGAGGTCGTGATTTTATTTAATGATGATTCCACTATTTTGGAAGAGGTTTCAATTGATTATTATGAAAAAAAATTGCTATCTATGATGATTATTGTGATGACATGTATGTTATAAAGAATAATGATAGCCATGAAACTTGTCATCATGATTTTAATGCTCAAAGTGTTTATGTAAATCAAGTATCATATGATAGTTATTTCATTGAATTTGCTCCCACTACTATTGATGAGAATAATTTTGCTTATGTGGAGAGTAATAAAAATTCTATGCTTATAGATCATGAAAAGAATGCTATATGTGATAGCTACATTGTTGAATTTATTCATGATGCTACTGAAAATTCTTATTAGAGGGAAAGATATGCTTATATATATTTCAACAACATCAAGTTTCCTCTCTTTATGTTGAAAGTTTTGAAGTTATACTTGTTTTGCCTTCCTATGCTAGTTGATTCTTGCTCCCATAAATTAGTTGCTCACAAAATCCCTATGCATAGGAATTGGGTTAGGCTTAAATGTGCTTGTCAAATGATTCATGATGCTCTCTTTATGTTTCAATTCTTTATTCTTATGCGAGCATCATTAAAATCATCATGCCAAGCTAAAAGGCATTAAAGAAAAGCGCTTGTTGGGAGACAACCCAATATTTACACCTAATGTTTTTGTGTGTTCACATGATTAAGTTACTGTAGTAATCATGTTTTATAGCTTTTATTTCAATAATGTTCCAAGTAAAGCCTTTGGGATAGTGTGGATGATAGTTGACTTGATTTTGTGCAAAAATAGAAACTTTTGCGTCCAGTGCAGAAATTCCTATTATTTACTGGAGCGTCAAAACCTTCTGAAATTTTTACACAACAATTGATATACAAATTGCATACGTTGTCCTAATTTTTCAGAATTTTTGGAGTTGCAGAAGTAGGGTGTTTATTCAGATCATTACAGACTGTTCTGTTTTTCACAGATTCTGTTTTCAATGCATAGTTTGCTTGTTTTATAGTTTCTATGGCTTAAATTGGTCAATATAAATTGTGGAAATGATAGAGTACAGTAGGAATTATGTGATAACAATTATGAATTTTGTCTTGACAGTACCTAAGTGGATGATTTATCCTTTATCATACTAATCCATCTCACGAAGTTCCGTTAAGTTTTGTGTGATTGAAGTTTTCAAGTTTTGGGTGAGATATCGATATGAGGAGAATAAGGAGTGGCAAGACCCTAAGCTTGGGGATGCCCAAGGCACCCCAAGGTAATATTCAAGGAAGACTCAAGCGTGTAAGCTTGGGGATGCCTCGGAAGGCATCCCCTCCTCCGTCTTCAACATTATCGGTAATCTCACTCGGAGCTATATTTTTATTTGTCACATAATATGAGTTTTGCTTGGAGCGTCATTTTATTTTGTTGAGATTTGCTTACTGTTATCAATAATCATGTTTTGTATCTTTTAGTACAATAAAATGCCAATTATAGCCTTTACCATGCTCAGTTTGCAAGTTTATGTGTTGCTGTTTGAAAATAGAAAGTTTTTGGTTATGTCCTAAATTTCTGTGAATTGTCAGAACAAGATAAAAAAATCTGAAATTTTTACACAGTAAGAATGAATGAGTTCTCTGTAACATGGTATTTTTTTCAGAATTTTTGGAGTTAGGGAAGTATGAATTTTAAATCCCCCTTTACAGACTGTTTTGTTTTGGCAGATTTCGGTTATAGTTGCATTGTTTGCATATGTTTGTTTGTTTAATGTTTCTATTTGTGGATAGGAGTATTAAATATGCAAAGGCATTTAGTAGTCAATGTTTAATTATAATTTTAGTGATTTGTTACAGTAGAGAATGTTAAGGTTTTGAGTTGATTTATACTAACTTATCTCTCGAGTTCTTGTTGAGTTTTGTGTGGATGAAGTTTTTAAGATTTAGGAGAAGCCATGATATGAGAGGAATTAAGGAGACAAAAGAGCTCAAGCTTGGGGATGCCCAAGGCTCCCCAAGATAATATTCCAAGAAGTCTCAAGCAACTAAGCTTGGGGATGCCCCGGTAGGAATCCCACCTTTCTTCATCAACACCTATCGGTTAGCCTAAGTTTTTACTTGTTCACATGATATGTGCTATTCTTGGAGTGTCCTTTTATTTTCATTTTGTTTGCTGTTTTAATAGAGTACTTGGATCTGAAATCTTTAATTGGAGAGAGTCTTCACATAGCTACTAAATTGTTTGACTACTGATTGATCTTCACTTATATCTTTTGGAGTAGTTTGTCATTCATTCATGTGCTTCACTTATATCCTTTGAGTAAATTGTTGAATGAATTGAATATCACAAATCTGAAATTATATTGTTCCATATGATTAGTAATATTCACATTTGGTTTAGAAAGTAAAATCTATTGAAGTTTGGCAATCACAATATTAGTAATACAAGCAATTCATGAAAGATAGTATATGGAAGGGAATTTTCACATACAAATATATTATCTTGGACATATTTTATGATTGTGAATACCCATTAACTATTTTCAAACTTGAGCAAATTAGTTGAAGTTGGACAAGGAAGACAACGTAATGAGTTATGTTTGGGTATATTTGCATAGAAGTTATATTGTTATGGATTGTTGTGGTTTTCTCACGGGAGATGCCATAGGATGGCTAAAAGTCTGGGGCGCCAAGGCTACGGTGGAGATCCGGGACGGGATTGGGCAACAACACGCGGTGGTTTACCTAGGTTCAGGGCCCTCGCGTGGAGGTAACACCCCTACTCCTGCATGTCTGATGTATATGGTGTCGTGGTATTCTCTCGGCAGATGCCATGAGATGGCTAAAAAGGTGGGGCTACGTGAAGACGCCGGTGGGTTCCGGAAGCAAGGTTGGGGACAAGCGGAGAGGGACTCGCGATGTACCCAGATTCGGGGCCCTCCGAGGGAGGTAAAACCCCTAGTCCTGCCAGATCTACTAGATGGATCTCACAGAGTGGTTACAATGCGCTCCTGGAGCTATTTGGTGGGAGGAGGAAGAAGAGCTGGCTCTCTCCTTCTCCTAGTTGCGTGTGTGTGTGTAGTGTCCAACCTAGAGAGAGCGAACCCCTCTGCACGGAGGCCTCCCGGGGGGTCTTATAGCTCGACCCCCCAGGGTTACAATGGTAAAGTTGCACAGGCGCGGGGCCCTGGTGTCATTGTCTAGGAGCCGGCAGTGGGGGCCGCCGGGTCGCCGGGTGCGCCGGGTCCGTGGGGTGCGCCGGATCCGCCGGGTGCGCCGAGTCCGCCGGGCACGGGTCCGGTCGGCAGCGCGGCACTGTGGTAGGTCTTGTCGCTCGTCAGAGGGCGGTCGGTGCCGCCTAACAACAGGATCGCGCCGCCCGACACCGCCCGCTCCGGGCGGGGGCGCAGGGTGCGCTGTAGCCATGCCCGCGTGGGTCGGCGCCAAGGAGGGGGCGCTGTCGCCATGCTGGTCTTGTCGTGAGGGCTTGCCCCCTAGTGGCCAGCCGGCCAGGCTGGGTCGCCAAGCCGAGCCGGCTCGCGCTGGGGAGCCGGCGCGCAGGTCAGCCGGATTGAGGGGCTTGCCCTGCCCCGATGTTTTAAAAAGAAGGGGGATCCGGGCTACGTGGCCTACCCGGGGGTCATCCCCCCGACAGTAGTCCCCGAAGCTGTGAAGGTTCGCCGGCTTCAGGCAGGGGGGCCTTCGCAGCTTACCCCCCTGAGGAGTCGATTTGTCGATGAAGTGCTGGAGTCCGGCTGGGCGGCTCCGTCCATGCGCGCGTCGGCAACGCGGCAGCGGATGCCGGGAACACCCGCTGGGTGCCGGCTTCCGGAGACCGGGTTGCGGCACCCCGGCCTGGGCGGGAAACGGAAACGTCCGTCAGACGAGTCTTGTTTTGCACGACGATTCGCGCCCGCCGCAGCTCGACGGACCGCCACGTGCTGCCTTGCGGCGGGTGAGGCCTGCCAGCCCACGCGCGCGACGGGACGTGACTGTGGACCGGGCCCGCCACGACGCGCCCTCGGCCCGCGCGCGAGGGATTTATTGCGGCGACCCTTGGCGGTTGCGCTTCCCCGTGCAGTAAATGCACGTGGGGAACGTGCACGCACAGTGCGGGGGAGTGGGGATCGTGGGCGCAAACGATCCCACTCCCCCACGGTCTCTCGCGGTTATAAATGAGAAAAGAGGGGGGAGTGCGACGGAACGCTCCCGCACACACCCCCGCCCCTTGCTTCTCCTCTGCGTCTGCCTCTTCTCCGTCGTGCCCGAGCGAAGCGCTGCTACCGTGTGCCTTGCTCGCGCCCGTCGCCGCGCACCGCGACCAGAGGCCCGCAGCACACAGCTCTCCTTTCCTCCTCCTCTTCACCGCCGCATCTCGACGCCCGTAGAGCCCTCCAATGGCGCTGCCGAAAGGCTCTTGGGAGGGCTCCATTACGACCGAGGACAACATCCGATACCTCCGCCGTACAAAGTGGCTGCCGCGGAGAGGGTGCCGCAGCCGCGGGAGGGCGAGCATATTGTCTTCTACTCTCATTTCGAGCGCGGATTCGGCCTCCCCGCGAGTCTTTTCTTTAGGAGATTCCTTGACTCCTTCGGGCTGCAGCCGCATCACCTCGGCGCCAACGCCGTGCTGCAGGTTGCCGGCTTCGCCACGCTCTGCGAGGGCTTCGCGTCGCTATGGTTTTTGCAGGGGCGTCGAGCATCTGCTCAAAGGACAGCTTGGGCTGCCAGGCGTCCTTGCCAGTGCGCGGGCGCTGGCTTGAGCCTTGCTCGGCCGGCTGCTCCCCTACACCGCGGTGACCTGCCGGTTGTCGTAGTGGGGCGCCGGCTGGTCGTTCCTGCGCTTGCCGGTGTTGTTGTTGTCTTGCCAGCGCTGATTGTTGTCGCCAGCCGGCTTGGGGGGAGCCGGCTGGGCCGGGAGGAGCTTGCCGTCTGCGTCAATCGTGACCTTCACATTCATCGCGGAGTTGGCCGTAGCGTACTTGTCCGCCACGGCCATGAGCTCTGCCAGGGTCTCCGGCTCGTCGCACACCAGCCGGTGCTTGACCAGAGTGCCGTCTAGGCATCCGTCGATGAAGTACTGGATGGCCTGGACCTCGTGGACGCCCTCGCAGGAGTTGCGGAGCTCCGTCCACCGCGTGAGGAAATCGCGAAGGGGCTCGCCCGGCTTCTGGATGCACATGGAGAGCTGGCGAGGCTTGCCGGGGCGCTTGTAGGTGCTGGTGAAGTTGCGAATGAACGCGTCTTCGAAATCCAGCCAGGAGTTCACGCTGCCGGCTCGGAGGCTGTTAAGCCACGTCCGGGCCGAGCCGAGCAGCATGAGAGGAACGTATCGCACGGCCACGCGCCGGTTGCCGCCGGCTATGCCGACAGCCGTGGTGTAGTCCGCCAGCCAGTCCTCTAGTTTGGTGGCGCCGGTGTACTTGGGGGGAGTCACGAGGCAGCGAGAAACCTTTAGGGAAGGGCTCTCCGCGAATGCGGGGGCCAAAGCATGCCGGGCCGACAGAGCTCTCGTCCTCCAGGGCTGTTGAGCGCGCCAGCCGGTCGATGCGGTGACGGGCGTCGCTTTCGTCGTAGGGCTCGCGGGGGCCGAGCCAGTCAGCCACGGGACCGCGGGGACCGATCCGGTCCGCAACGGGACCGCGGGGTGCAGGGGCTTCCGGGGCCGGCTCGGGCCGCCGAGCCGGCTGCACGGGGGGTTCCGGCGGCTGAACCCGGCCGTCTCGCCAGCGTTGCCGTCTCCAGCGGTTGTGGCACGATTGTGCCGGCTCCGACCGGATCGGTGCCGGCCGGAGCGGCTCGTGCTAGTGGCGTGGGAGGACGTCTGCTGCGCGTCCCGGAGGGCCCTCTCCGGTTTCCCGGTTTTTCCTGAGGCGGAGGCGGATGGCTGGGCTGGGTCGAAGTGCTTCTGCTGCTCGTCCGCCGCGGTGATGAGGTCGCGGATGCGCTGCTGCTGCTGCAGCAGCTCCTCGCCCTCCAGGAATTCAAGATCCGCCATGGCCGCTTGCACCGCGCGCATGTTCTTGACGGGGGTGTCGTAGACGGGCCGGCCTGCGCCTAGCGCACGGCCGATTGCGCCCCCACGGATCCGCACCTCCGCGACCCGGCTGGGCTCGGCGACGGCCGGCGTGAAGCCGTGGGCGCTGTCGTATTCTCGCCGGGCGGACTCCAGCCAGCGTCGGGTTGCCGCGAGCTCCGTGGCCTCGACCAGCAGATGCTGGTCGTCCTCGTTGAGCTGAGCCGCTGCAGCGGCCGTGTCGGCGTCGGGCGTGATGGGGGCCCGTAGGCTCCGGATCGTCTCGTGGAGCGGGTCGGCCCGTCGTGGCGGGGCCGCAGCCGCGGCGGCCTTCTCCTTGCCGCGCGGGGAGCCGGAGCTCATGCCGATGGTCAGCACCTCCGCACGGGCGCAGAGAGCCGCGACGTCATCGGAGACGGCGCAGCCAACGGGAACAGGGGAGCCGGCGAACCTGTGTACCTCGCTGGGGAACACGTCGGGGACGAGTGCGACGAAGACGCGCAGCGCGCCGAAAGAGACGACGGGGCAGCCTGCGGGGCAGGCGGCGTCCGCGCTCGGCGCAGCGCTACAGCCGGCCGGGTTGGCTGTGCGAGGCGCACGGACCAAACCGTGCACGATGCGCTCGCCGGAGCTGGTGAAGGGCCTCGTCCGGAACTTGACTCCGGCCGGTGCCGCGAGCAGCCCCACGGTGGGCGCCAACTGTCGTGGTATTCTCACGGCAGATGCCATGAGATGGCTAAAAAGGTGGGGCTACGTGAGGACGCCGGTGGGTTTCGGAAGCAAGGTTGGGGACAAGCGGAGAGGGACTCGCGATGTACCCAGGTTCGGGGCCCTCCGAGAGAGGTAAAACCCCTAGTCCTGCCAGATCTACTAGATGGATCTCACAGAGTGGTTACAATGCGCTCCTGGAGCTGTTTGGTGGGAGGAGGAAGAAGAGCTGGCTCTCTCCTTCTCCTAGTTGCGTGTGTGTGTGTAGTGTCCAACCTAGAGAGAGCGAACCCCTCTGCACGGAGGCCTCCCGGGGGGTCTTATAGCTCGACCCCCCAGGGTTACAATGGTAAAGTTGCACAGGTGCGGGGCCCTGGTGTCATTGTCTAGGAGCCGGCGGTGGGGGCCGCCGGGTCGCCGGGTGCGCCGGGTCCGTGGGGTGCGCCCGGTGCGCCGAGTCCGCCGGGCACGGGTCCGGTCGGCAGCGCGGCACTATGGTAGGTCTTGTCGCTCGTCAGAGGGCGGTCGGCGCCGCCTAGCAACAGGATCGCGCCGCCCGACACCGCCCGCTCCGGGCGGGGGCGCAGGGTGCGGTGTAGCCATGCCCGCGTGGGTCGGCGCCAAGGAGGGGGCGCTGTCGCCATGCTGGTCTTGTCGTGAGGGCTTGCCCCCTAGTGGCCAGCCGGCCAGGCCGGGTCGCCAAGCCGAGCCGGCTCGCGCTGGGGAGCCGGCGCGTGGGTGAGCCGGATTGAGGGGCTTGCCCTGCCCCGATGTTTTAAAAAGAAGGGGGATCCGGGCTCCGTGGCCTACCCGGGGGTCATCCCCCCGACATATGGAGTGTATATGGTAGTACATGGCTGCTCCTAGAGCTGTTTGGAGGAGGAAGAAGGAGGCTCTGAGCTCTCCTCTTCTCCTGTGAGTATGTATGAGAATGGGGGCAGTGAGAGTGAGAGCATGTCCCTAGAGCTCCCCCTGGTGCACCTTATAAAGGGGTGCCCAGGGGACAAGGGGTGGCCCACATGGCCAACTATACACTATTGGAGGTGACATGTGACGTATGAACAGTGCCTGTTGCTCATCAATAGTGCTGCACTGTAGAGCATGGTCGTCTCGTCTGCGCAGGTCCGACGGGACGTTGTGGTTGACTTCGCGCAGCAGGCCAGCTGGAGCAACCGGACGGTGAGCAGCCGGACGGGGAGCCAGCTGGAGCAGCCAAATGGCCCCGAGCCGGACGGGCTCCAGCCAGACGGGCTCTCCAGCCGGACGGGCTCCACCCAGACAGGCTCCAGCCGGACGGATCTTCAGCCGGATGGGTTCCACCCGGACGGGCTCTAGCCGGACAGTTCCAGCTGGCCAGGCTGCAGCATGCCAGGGGCTGCTCCCCTGGCAAAGTTTCTAAATGGTGACTTGCCTCCTTGAGCCTACCCGGGGGTCATCCCCCCGACAGTAGCCTCCGAGCCTCTAGGCGACTCGAAGAGTCGGGTGGAGGGTGTTCGCTGGTGTCGTTGCAGAATCTGTCGATGACAGCCGGCTGCGGGCCGCAGCCGGCGCGGCTTGCTTCCAGTGGGGGCGCGCCACGCACCCACTGGGTGTAGCCTCCGAGCCTCCGGGCGACTTGAAGAGTCGGGTGGAGGGTCTTAGCTGTCGTGGTAGCAGAGGTTGGCGATGACAGCCGGCTGCGGGCTGCAGCCGGCACAACTTGCTTCCACTGGGGACGCGCCAGCGCACCCACTAGGTGTAGCCTCCGAGCCTCCGGGCGACTCCAAGAGTCGGGCGGAGGGTCTTAGCTGTCGTGGTAGCAGAGGTTGGCGATGACAGCTGGCTGCGGGCTGCAGCCGGCGCGGCTTGCTTCCACTGGGGGCGCGCCAGCGCACCCACTGGGTGCAGCCTCCGGGTGACTCGAAGAGTCGGGTGGAGGGTCTTTGCTCTTTCGTCTTGTACCATGAGGTGCGGGCTGGTTGACAGGCGCGGAGCACTGCCAGGCGCGGACGCGGAGTTTAACAGGAGTTGGGCGCGGAGCGCCGTCGGGCGCGGACGTGGAGTCCGCCGGCAGATGGGCGCGGGGCACCGCCAGGCACGAACGCGGAGTCCGCCGGCAGGTGGGCACGGGGCGCTGCCGGGAGTGGACATAGAGTCCGCCGGCAGGTGGGCGCGGGGCGCCGCCGGGCACGGACGCGGAGTCCGCCGGCAGGTGGGCGCAGGGCGCCACCGGGCACGGACGCGGAGTCCGCCGGCAGGTGGGCGCAAGGCGCCGCCGGGCACGGACGCGGAGTCCGCCGGCAGGTGGGCACGGGGCGCTGCCGGGTACGGATGCGGAGTCCGCCGGCTGGTGGGCGCGGAGCCCTGCTGTCTTTCCAGTGGCTGCAGCATGCCAGGGGCTGCTCCCCTGGCAATGTTTCGAAATGGTGACTTGTCTCCTTGAGCCTACACGGGGGTCATCCCCCCGACATGGATCCTCCAACATGTGGTGCTTGTTTAGAATCTTTTGCTAGCCAAAATTTCTATACTAAGCGGGAATACTACTTGTGCATCCAAAATCCTTGGGCCAAGTTTCTTCCATGAGTGTCCACCATACCTACCTATATACGGTATTACCCTGCCGTTCCAAGTAAAATTGCATGTGCCATCTCTAAAACCTTCAAATAAACATCTGTTTTGTGTGCCCGTACCGCTCATGGAGCGACGGGGCGGTCATTATCTTCCATGCTAAGCGGGTTATTCTCATGATGGTTGTTTATTCACTTGTCATTGTACAAGAGAGGCTGGTAATCGGGATGCCCAGTCCCTTAAATAAAAAGAAAAAAATATAATAAAAACAAAATCTCCCCCTGGAAAGTTGAAAGTTTGGAGGGCACCCGTGAATTCGGCTAGCCATGACTTGTGTTTGAATGGTTGAGGGGGAGTTAAACTTTTCATTTCTGCATGGGAACCGCCAATAATGTGTTTAGCATGGAAGATATTGAATACCTTAGTCATGTCGTTGACAGGAAAGGTACACCACTCAAAATGTATTCATCTCTGTTTTAAGCTATGAGCTCTGGCACCTCTGCAAATCCTTGCTTCCCTCTGCGAAGGGACATTCTATTTACTTTCGTGTTATTTATTTATGTTGAGTCAATTTCTTATTCCAACCTATTCTCTAGTTGGCAAGCATCATGTGGTGGGGATAGATCCAGACACATATATCCATTCAAATATATTTGATCATGAATTATCATTGTTCACAATTATCTCTATGATAAATAAGTTGGGAGGCGAAACTTTAAGCCCCTATCTTTCTCTATGTTCAATGGATGCTATTTGTTCTAAAAATATGCTTTGAGTACTAGCGATCGTAGAACACTATATGATAATTGAGTATGTGGAGCTCTTACTTAGACTCTGCTGAAGATAAGTTGAATTGTAATTGTTTGGTGACTAAGAACATAGATTGTTAAGTTTCAAGAGAATGCATTGTTTGAACTATAACATGTGAATTGATTGCTACTTCATCATGATGAGTTTTATGATAAAGAGTTGTTGTTATGATGCTAGGAAAAGTGATTGAAATTATCATTGATCAAACTTATGCACTATGCTAGCATTCACACTTCATAAATTATTTATTTTATCATTTACCTACTCGAGGACGAGCAGGAATTAAGCTTGGGGATGCTGATACGTCTCCAACGTATCTATAATTTATGAAGTATTCATGCCATGTTTACAACAATTTTATATGGTTTTGGTATGATTTGATTAGAACTAACCCGGACTGACGCTGTTTTCAGCAGAACTACCGTGGTGTTGTTTTTTGTGCAGAAATAAAAGTTCTCGGATTGGGCCCAAAATTTACGGTGATTTTTTACAGACCGAAAGAGACCCACGGAGCACCAGTGATGGACCAGGAAGTGACTGAGGGCACCACAAGCCTGGGGGGCGCCCCCCTAGGGCACGCCCCCGAGCTTGTGGGACCCTCGGGCACCCCCCTGGCGTGATTCCAACGCTGAAAATTCTTATATATTGGGAAAACCCCGAAAAGAAACCTAGAACCTCCACGCCGCCGCCGCAAGCCTCTGTACCGAAGTGATCTCATCCGGAGCCCTGTTTCGACACTCTGTCGGAGGGGGGAATCATCACCGGAGGCCATCTTCATCATCCCGGCGGTCACCATGATGAGGAGGGAGTAGTTCACCCTCGGGGCTGAGGGTATGTACTAATAGCTATGTGTTTGATCTCTCTCTCTCTCTCTCTCTCTCTCTCTCGTGTTCTTGATTTGACACGATCTTGATGTATCGCGAGCTTTGTTAATATAGTTGGATCATATGGTGTTTCTTCCCTCTCTATCTTCTTGTGATGAATTGAGTCTTTCCCTTTGAGGTTTTGTCATTGTCGGATTGAATATTTCAGATTTGAGAGCACTTGATGTATGTCTTACATGTGGATACCCGTGGTGGCAATGGGGTATTCTAATGAGTTACTTGATGTATGTTTTGGTGATCAACTCGCGGATTCCCGTGACCTTGGGGTAATCTAGGCATAGGGGTTGGTTGCACGTTTTCATCTTCTTTTCTCCGATAGAAACCTTGGGGTACTCTTTGAAGTTCTTTGTGTGGATTGAATATTATGAATCTGAAGTTGTTTGATGCATATCGAATAATCAACTCACGGATACTTGTGGTGACATTGGAGTATCTAGGTGACATTAGAGTTGGTTGATGCGTATCATATGGTGTTATTTTAGTACGAACTCTAGGGCTGTTTGTGACACTTATAGGGATGGCTCAATAGATTGATCTAAAAGTATAACTTTGAGGTGGTTTCATACCCTACAACAATTTCATCTTATGTTCTTCGCTAATAGGAACTTTGGAGTGATTCTTTGTCGCGCGTTGAGGGATTGTTATATGATTCAATTATGTTAGCACTGTTGAGAGATTGCACTAGTGAAAGTATGAACCCTAGGCCTTGTTTTCAAGCATTGCAATACCGTTTGTGCTCCGTTTTATCACTTGCTACCTTGCTGTTTTTATATTTTCAGATGACAAAAACCTATATCTACTATCCATACTACACATGTATCACCATCTCTTCGCCGAACTAGTGCACCTATACAATTTACCATTGTATTGGGTGTGTTGGGGACACAAGAGATTTCTTGTATTTGATTGCAGGGTTGTTTGAGAGAGACCGTCTTCATCCTATGCCTCCCACGGATTGATAAACCTTAGGTCATCCACTTGAGGGAAATTTGCTACTATCCTACAAAACTCTGCACTTGGCGGCCCAACAACGCCTACAAGAATAAAAGTTGCGTAGTAGACGTCATTCCATGAAGGAATCAAGATGGAATCTTCCAAAGGCTTGGCGCATACTCCAAGACATGAACGCAATCTTCGAAATGTTTATCTTTAGATATAACTTACCTATGTGTAGCCCTAGGTACCCCCGGTGTCTATATAAGCCGAGGGGTTAGATCGTAGAGGACAACTCATTCATACACGAGCTCGAGGTAGATCAACCTGTACTCTGTACCCGATCCACAATCAATACAAACAAAGCAGGACATAGGATTTTACCTCTTCGAGAGGGCATGAACCTGGGTAAACATTATGCCCCCCTTGTGTCCTGTTACCATCGTGCCAAGACTACCAGCTTGGGACCCCCTACCCAAGATCTGCCGGATTCGACTCCATCATTGGTGGCCCATACAGGTCCCTCTGTGTGGTCAAAGTAGCTCAATGGCTCGCCTCCAGATCGATGATAGCGTCGGCCGCGACATGACTTTTCTGCCTAGGCAACTTTTCATATTCGGCAACATCATGCTTCATGCCAATTCGACTCGCCACCTCGGCCAGATCAAAAATTTTGCTCCAGGTCGGATCATTAGATTCGAGAACCTGGAATACGCCGCCGATCCCCGTGGCGAGCTAGCATTTCCGGGCTGGGTTTCAGACAACACCAACTTTTCTGTCCAGATCTCGGATTCGATCCCAACTCAGGACCATGGTGTAGGTCATACCTCGGATCCGGCCTTGAGCTCGGAGCCGAGCACCCCCACTGATCATGCATCTAGCTTGACCGACGAAGACCCTGATAACCCACATGTATAGGGGATTGTTTGAAGCCTTTTTCGATAAGTAAGAGTGTCGAACCCAACGAGGAGCTAAAGGTTGAATTTATATTCTCTTCAAGTTCTATCGACCACCGATACAACTCTACGCACAATAATGTTTGCTTTACCTAGAAACAAGTAATAAAACTACTTTGTAGGTGTAAATGGATAAGTTTGCAAGATAATAAAGAATGTGGAAACAAAAGTTAGGTGTTGTTCTAATTAAAGAACAATAAATTTAATATAGCGAGTGTGGAAAAGTGGTGGTAGGATGTGTGAAATTGTCCTAGGCAATTGATAACAAGATCGGTAATCATTGTTGCAGTTTTATATGAGGGAGAGGCATGAGGTAACATACTTTCCGTACTTGGATCATATGCACTTATGATTGGAACTCTAGCAAGCATCCGCAACTACTAAAGATCATTAAGGTAAAACCCAACCATAGCTTTAAGTGTAAAGTCCCCTTTATCCCATACGCAACAACTCACTTACCCGAGTTTTTGTGTTTTTGTCACCCACGTACTCAGTTAGTAAGTAAATCATGAACATATTGCAACACCCTGCATCGGGAATCCCCCACATGTGCGCGGCACGAAAGGCACCATAGGACAGCACCAAAATAAAACATGCAACTCAAACCAATCAAGATCATCAATCAACCCATAGGACAAAAAGAATCTACTCGAACATCATAGGATGGATACACATCATTGGATAATAATATATAGCATAAAGCACCATGTTCAAGTAGGGGGTATAGCGGGTTGCGGGAGAGTGGACCGCGGAGTATAGATGGGGGAAGGTGATGGAGGTGTGATGAGTCCAATTTACGTGACGTTTTTCCTATATATTTTGTGCCTACAAGGTGGGCTTTGTGGAATTTTACCGCGTTCGCGCATTTCTTTTGTTGATAATCCCTCAGGTAATGTCTTTTGGAGCAATATCCATTTAATGGAGAAAATCCTCGGAAATGGCAGTGGGATCACACATTAAAGGTGATAAACACTTTCCATAAAAAGATCAAGCAAGAAGGCTTTCAGAGCGAACGACGGCGTTCCATGCGACCGCGCGCGCTCACATGAGCGGTCGTTTGGTGCGCCGCCGCCTCTGGGGGATCGGCTATTTTCACCCTGTCGAAGCGGATCATGAAGGGGACGAACAAAGACTCCAGAAACTCATCCAGAAGGCAGAACCCTAGCCGCCGGAGCCCATCCGGAGGGAGGATCGACCGGGAGAAGAAGGGGGTTCCTCCCACCGCACGAGGAACGACATCATCATCAACATCTACATCATCACCATCTTCATCATCATCATCATCCACATCCTTGTCATCTGCAACATCGAGAACCCTAGTGGATCCTTCGGTGTATCGGTTGAATCATTCGCCCATGTATTCCATTACCATTACCATGATGATTGTTTTTATTATGTGTGAGTAGACCCCTAGTTCTCGGGGATATGGATGAACCTTGGTATGTGTAGGATCTGAAATGTTTATTATGGATATGAGAGCCTCTGTTGAATGCTTAGTTTAATAACTTCGTGAATGTTGTGAACGGGCCCCACTCAGCATTTGTGCCTATATTGGCCACGAAGTATATCACTGTCTTTGCATAGGTTTAGGATGTGGAGGTAATTCGAGGTGACAGTAAAAGCCTACTGCTCCTAACCTTTACAAGTGACCGGGGATTTATGGAGAACCCTTAGTGAGGCTGCGTCCATGAGGAAACCCTTAATTATCATGAGTTGTAACCCACAGGGGGAGACTATGATGGTGGCATGCATGGCACGGAGTCTACCATGAGTAGAACGTGTTCTGTACCCGGCTCTGCCCAGCATAAACATCAACAGTGGCTCAAGTATCCTTTCCATGCTATGCTTATGCATAGTAGTACTAGAAACATACCAATGGGGATTCCAGACTCCCTGAGAACGCCTTTTTAATTCTATTGTTTCACTGTTATTTACCATCACATTTACTTTTATGTTATTCAGTTACAAGTCACCATTTTACTCAATCCTTATTTAAATCCGCCCTCACTCTGCTTCAAGTCAACAATTATCTGCAGGCACAAAGTTACATAATTCTCTACAAGGGGCAAAAGCCTGATTCCTGTGCTCCCTGTGGGATCGATACTCTTACTTCAAAAAGGCTACAACTAAACCCTGTGCACTTGCAGGCTATCAAGTTTTTTCTGGCGTCGTTGCCGGGGAGCTGAGCGCTTTTGGGCCTTGCCTTGAGTTTTGAATTATTTTGTGATCTAACGGTTTTTGCAGACAAAGAGCAGCCATGGTCCTTCAAGAACAAGTTTATCAGGTAGGTGCTAAGTTAGTAGCAGGATGGCTCGAGGAGAGAATTTTATAACAACTGGTCCTGACCTACCTGGTAAAGTATATGAGATAAACCCTCGGTTAATTCATATGATAAAAGAAAATATATTCCGAGGTGATGCAACTGAATGTCCTTATGAGCATATTGACAATTTTAACCTTGCATGCAGAACTCTTCAGTAGCAGGAGTTAACCAATGACGAGATCAAAGCAAAAGTATTTCCCTATTCTCTCCAGGGAGCAACTACAAGATGGCTAAGATGCCAAGATATAAATACACTGAGAAGTTGGCCAAAATTATTGGCTGCATTTTCTTATTATTATTTTCCTCAAGGGAAGCTATATACGATCAGGAGGAAGATAAGCAGTTTTGGACAGCGGGAAGGTGAGAAGCTAGTGGATGCATATATAAGGTATCATGAAATACTTCTTGCATGCCCTGAACATCATTATCCTGACTTTTTAATAGTCAACTTCTTTTATGGTGGGCTTAATTCACAAAGTAAACAAGCTTTAGATCTTGCCTATAAAGATTCCTTTTTGGGAACCGAGATATCAGATGCTTGGAGTTTACTTGACAGGATGAGGTACAATGCTGAGAATTGGTACCTTTGTTCAAAGGAAAAGAGTAAAGTTGATCCTATTTATGATAGCATTAAATCTTTCCTTAGAACTTCGAAAGTAAAAGATTTACATCATGAGCTAAATATTGGAACTGGCCCCATGCTGCATGTTTTGAAAGATTTTTCTAAGTTCTTGAACTTGCCAGAGAAGAAGTACTTAAAATTCAGCAAGGAGTCTAAGGCTATTCGCATGGTGGAATCCATAAAGAAAAAGACTACTCCGCGTGAAAGGCGAAAAGAAGCCTATTGGAAGCCAAATGGTAAAAAGCTAGAGGGAACACCCACAGAAAAGGGGAAGAAGAATGTTAAGATGGAACAATGTTGGACTCCACCCTATGTCAACATAATTAAAGAACATGCTACACCTATACCGGTGGTGAATAAAGAGGTCTATTGGGATAGGGATACCACTTCTTATCTTAAAGGGTGTACCGAAGGTAAAAATGCAGGTAAGCAAATTTTATCATGTTCCTTTGGATGCAAGACATATTTTGGGTTGTGTGACCCCGGTTCACCAGTTAATATTATTCCTTATAGTCTTTATACTAAAATTTATGATGAGATTGCTCCTTGCACCCTTTAGCCTACTGACGTTATTATCAAGCTTGCAGATAAAACCGAAAGGAAGCCCTGTGGCATCCTTAAAGATGTCAATATAATAATAGGCTCTCTCATTTATCCCATTGATATTTATGTACTAATGATCTTTAAGGATAAAGATTGTCCTATTGTTTTTGGAACCACCTTTTTGAATGTTGCAGGAGCTAACTGATGTCTACTACGCAACTTTTATTCTTGTAGACTTTGTTGGGCCTCCAAGTGCAAAGTTTTGTAGGACAGCAGCAAATTTCCCTCAAGTGGATGACCTAAGGTTTATCAATCTATGGGAGGTGTAGGATGAAGATGGTCTCTCTCAAACAACCCTGCAATCAAATACAAGCAATCTCTTGTGTCCCCAACACACCCAATACAATGGTAAATTGTATAGGTGCACTAGTTCGGCGAAGAGATGGTGATACAAGTGTAGTATGGATAGTAGATATAGGTTTTTTTTAATCTGAAATAATAAAAACAGCAAGGTAGGAAGCAACAAAAGTGAGCACAAACGGTATTGAAATGCTTGAAAACAAGGCCTAGGGTTCAAACTTTCACTAGTGTAATCTCTCAAAAGTGCTAACATAATTGAATCATATAACAATCCCTCAACGTGCGATAAAGAATCACTCCAAAGTTCCTATTAGCGGAGAACATAAGATGAAATTGTTGTTGGGTACGAAACCACCTCAAAGTTATCCTTTTCGATCAATCTATCGAGCCATCCCTATAAGTGTCACAAACAGCCCTAGAGTTCATACTAAAATAACACCATATGACACGCATCAATTAACTCTAATGTCACCTAGATACTCCAATGTCACCACAAGTATCCGTGAGTTAACTATTCGATATGCGTCAAATAACTTCAGATTCATAATATTCAATCTACACAAAGAACTTCAAAGAGTACACCAAAGTTTCTATCGGAGAAAGAAGGATGAAAACGTGTACCAACCCATATGCCTAGATTACCCCAAGGTCACGGGAATTCGCAAGTTGATTACCAAAACATACATCAAGTGACTCAATAGAATACCCCATTGTCACCACGGGTATCCACACGCAAGACATACATCAAGTGTTCTCAAATCCAAAGTATGCAACCCGACAATAACGAAACCTCAAAGGGAAAGACTCGATTCATCACAAGAAGATAGAGAGGGAAGAAACACCATATGATCCAACTATATATATTAACAAAGCTCGTGATACATCAAGATCGTGCCAAATCAAGAACATGAGAGAGAGAGAGATCAAACACATAGCTACTGGTACATACCCTCAGCCCCGAGGGTGAACTACTCCCTCCTCGTCATGGAGACCGCCGGGATGATGAAGATGGCCTCCGGCGATGATTTCCCCCTCCGGCGGGATGCCGAAACAGGGCTTCGGATGAGATCGCTTCGGAACAGAGGCTTGCGGCGGCGGCGTGCGAGTTCTAGGTTTCTTTTCGGGGTTTTCTATATTTATAGGATTTTTCAGCGTTGGATTCACGCCAGGGGGGGCCACGAGGGAGCTACAAGCTCGGTAGGCACGCCCTGGGGGGAGGGCGCTCCCCCCAGGCTTGTCGCCTCCTCGTGAGGCTTCTAGTCCTTCCCCGAAGCTTCGAGGGTCTCTTTTGGTCCATAAAAAATCACCATAAATTTTCAGCCTAATCCGAGAACTTTTATTTCTGCACAAAAAACAACACCACGGTAGTTCTGCTGAAAACAGCGTCAGTCTGGGTTAGTTCTAATCATATCATACCAAAACTATATAAAATTGTTATAAACATGGCATGAATACTTCATAAATTATAGATACATTGGATACGTATCAGCATCCCCAAGCTTAATTCATGCTCGTCCTCGAGTAGGTAAATGATAAAAGAAGTAATTTATGAAGTGTGAATGCTAGCATAGTGCATAAGATTGATCAATGATAATTTCAATCACTTTTCCTAGCATCATAAACAACAACTCTTTCTCATAAAAATTCTCATGATCAAGTAACAAGCTATTCACATATTCAAGTATAGACCATTAACTTTTTTGAAAACCAACAAACTATGTTCTGAGTCATCAAACAATTACAAGTCATCTTATTTTCAACAAAGTCTAAGTAAAAGCTCCACATACTCAATTATCATATAGTCTTCTATGATTGCTAGTACTCAAAGCATATTTTTATAACAAATGGCATCCATCGAACACAGAGAAAGATAGGGGCTTAATGTTTCGCCTCCCAACTCATTTATCATAGAGATAATTATCAACAATAATAAGTCATGATCAAATATATTTGAATGGCCATATGTGCCTGGATCTTTCCCCACCACATAATGCTTGCCAACTAGAGAATAGGTTGGAATAAGAAGTTGACTCAACAGAAATAAATAACATGAAAGTAAATAGCATAATAGTAAATAGAATGTCCCTTCGCGGAGGGAAGCAGGGATTTGCAGAGGTGCCAGAGCTCATAGCTTAAAACATAGATGAATACATTTTGAGTGGTGTGCCTTTCCTGTCAATGTCACGACTAAGGTTTTCAATATCTTCCATGCTAAACACATTATTGGCGGTTCCCATGCAAAAATGAAAAGTTTAACTCCCCCTCAACCATTCAAACAGAAGCCATGGCTAGCCGAATTCACGGGTGCCTACTACTAGTGAGCTGCGTTGGTAATTCCCTGAAAAGGAAGGGAGATGCAGTACAGTAGAGATAAATATTTCCCTCAGTTATGAAACCAAGGTTATCAATCCAGTAGGAGAATCACGCAACACCTCGTTAGCAGCACCTGCACACAAAACAACAAATCCTTGCACCCAACGCAAACAAGGGGTTGTCAATCCCTCTGCGGTTAATTGCAAGATTAAATTGTATGTGATAGATAGATAGATAGAACTAAAATATAAAATAAATAAATAAATAAAAAGTGCAGCAAGGTATTTTTAGGGTTTTTAATATATGATTTAGATAGACCCGGGGGCCATAGTTTTCGCTAGAGGCTTCTCTCAAGAAAATAGCATACGGTGGGTAAACAATTACTGTTGGGCAATTGATAGAAAAGCAAATAATCATGACGATATCCAAGGCAATGATCATGTATATAGGCATCACGTCCAAGACAAGTAGACCGACTCCTGCCTGCATCTACTACTATTACTCCACACATCGACCGCTATCCAGCATGCATCTAGTGTATTAAGTCCATAAAGAACGGAGTAACGCCTTAAGCAAGATGACATGATGTATGTTGGAAATATGCCCTAGAGGCAATAATAAATTGGTTATTATTATATTTCCTTGTTCATGATAATCGTTTATTATCCATGCTATAATTGTATTGATTGGAAACTCAAATACATGTGTGGGTACATAGACAACACTGTGTCCCTAGTATGCCTCTAGTTGACTAGCTCGTTGATCAAAGATGGTTAAGGTTTCCTAGCCATTGACATGAGATGTCATTTGATAACGGGATCACATCATTGGGAGAATGATGTGATGGACAAGACCCAAACTAAGAACGTAGCATTTGATCGTGTCAGTTTATTGCTATTGTTTTCTGCATGTCAAGTATCTGTTCCTTTGACCATGAGATCATGCAACTCACTGACACCGGAGGAATACCTTGTGTGTATCAAACGTCGCAACGTAACTGGGTGACTATAAAGGTGCTCTACAGGTATCTCCGAGGGTGTCTGTTGGGTTGGCATGGATCAAGACTGGGATTTGTTACTCTGTGTGACGGAGAGGTATCTCAGGGCCCACTCGGTAATACAACATCACAATGAGCCTTGCAAGCAATGTGACTAAAGTGTTAGCCACGAGATCTTGTATTACGGAATGAGTAAAAGAGACTTGCCGGTAACGAGATTGAACTAGGTATAGAGATACCGACGATCGAATCTCGGGCAAGTAACATACCGAAGAACAAAGGGAACATCATACGGGATTAACTGAATCCTTGACATAGAGGTTCGACCGATAAAGATCTTCGTAGAATATGTAGGAGCCAATATGGGCATCCAGGTCCCGCTATTGGTTATTGATCGTAGAAGTGTCTCGGTCATGTCTACATAGTTCTCGAACCCGCAGGGTCTACACACTTAATGTTTGGTGACGATTAGTATAATTGAGTTATTATGTTGGTGACCGAAAGTTGTTCGGAGTCCCGGATAAGATCCCGGACATGACGAGAATCTCCGGAATAGTCCGGAGGTAAAGATTGATATATGTGATAATAGTGTTTTGATCTCCGGAAAAGTTCCGGAGTTCACCGGAAGGGGTTCCGGATATTTACCGAAGTGTTCGGGTACAGCAACACTTTATATGGGCCAAAGGGATAAAAGCCCACGAGGTATTGGAAAGTGCAAAAGTAGTTTTGCTGCCGCGTAAGCGGTACTACCGCTTGGTGAAGCGGTACTACCGCCCGAGCGGTACTACCGCTTGTGTGAAGCGGTACTACCGCCCAAGCGGTACTACCGCTTGTGAGCGGTACTACCGCTTGTGCGCGGCTGTGCACGGTTCGGCAGGGATCCGAGTTGGACTCTTTTCCTGCGGGCCAAACCGACCTTGTGCGGGAAAAACCGACCTGGAGGAGGCTTTTACTCCAAGTTTAGACCCCAAGGCTCAACATATAAATAGAGGGGCAGGGCTAGCACACGAGATACATCAAGATTTCCCCAAGCCGTGTGCGGCAACCCTAACCCTCTAGTTCCTCCGTCATAATCTCCGTAGCGCTTGGCGAAGCCCTGCAGAGATTGTTCCTCACCACCATCACCACGCCGTCGTGCTGCTGGAACTCAACCACTACTTCACCATCGCTCGCTGGATCGAGGAGGTGAAGGCGTCATCAAGCCGTACGTGTGTTGAACGCGGAGGTGCCGTCCGTTCGGCGCTAGTTCGTGATTGGATCGAGGGACGACTTGCGATTTGGATCGCGGAGACGTTCGACTACATCAACCGCGTTTATTAAACGCTTCCGCTTAGCGATCTACAAGGGTATGTAGATTCACTCTCCCTCTCGTAGATGCTCATCACCATGGATAGATCTTGTGTGTGCGTAGGAAAATTTTTGTTTCCCATGCAACGTTCCCCAACAATGTAGACAAAGTAAACTCACGCATGAATAAACCCCATCTTTTAACCCTTAATAGCAACGATACATACATTTCATGTCCCTTTCTATCACTGGGATTGAGCACCGCAAGATCGAACCCATTACAAAGCACCTCTCCCATTGCAAGATAAATCAATCTAGTTGGCCAAACCAAATCAATAGATCGGAGAGAAATATGAAGCTATAACAATCATGCATAAAAGAGTTCCGAGAAAACTCAAATAATATTCATGGATAATCTGATCATAAACTCACAATTCATCGGATCCCAACAAACACACCGCAAAAAGTGATTACATCGGATAAAACTCCAAGAACATCGAGGAGAACATTGTATTGATGATCAAAAAGAGAGAAGAAGCCATCTAGCTACTAACTATGGACCCGAAGGTCTGTGGTAAACTACTCACGCATCATCGAAAGGGAAGCAAGGTTGATGTAGAGCCCCTCCGTGATCGATTCCCCCTCCGGCGGAGTACCGGAAAAGGCCTCCAGGTGGGATCTCTTGAGAATAGAAACTTGCGACGGCAGAAAAAGTATTTCATGGACTCCTCTGCTGGTTTCCCGATTTTAGAGAATTTATAGTGGTGGAATTAGGTCAAACGGAGCTGTGTGGGCCCCACAAGCCACCAGGGCGCCCCTGGGGCGCGCCCTGGTGCCTCGTGGGCCACTACTTCATCTTCTGGCCCTCTCCCGAAGCTTCCAGTACTTGTTATGTCCAGAAAAAATCTCCAAAAAGTTTTGTGGCATTTGGACTTCGTTTGGTACTGATATTCTGGAAAACCAAAAACAGGCAAAAAATATCAACTGGCACTGGGCACTAAGTTAATAGGTTAGTCCCAAAAAATGATATATAATTGTTGTAAATGTATATAAAAATATCCAAGATTGATAATATAATAGCATGGAACAATAAAAAATTATAGATACGTTGGAGACGCATCAGTGCCCTCCAAACTTTCAACTTTCCAGGGGGAGCCTTTGTGTTTATTATATATTTTTCTTTTTATTTAAGAGACTGGGCATCCTGATTACCAGCCCCTCTCGTGCAAGGACAAGTGAATAAACACTCATCATTAGAATAACCCACTTAGCATGGAAGATATTGACCGCCCCGTCGCTCCATGGGCGGTTCGGGCACACAAAACAGATGATTATTTGAAGGTTTTAGAGATGGCACATGCAAATTTACTTGGAATAGCAGGGTAATAACGTATATAGGTAGGTATGGTGGACACTCATGGAAGAAACTTGGCTCAAGGATTTTGGATGCACAAGCAGTATTCCCTCTTAGTACAGAAATTTTGGCTAGCAAAAGATTCTAAACAAGCACCACATGTTGGAGGATCCATAACAATATAACTTCTATGCAAATATACCCAAACATAACTCATTAAATTGTCTTCCGTGTCCAACTTCAACTAAGTTGCTCAAGTTTGAAAATAATTAATGGGTATTCACAATCATAAAAGAGGTCCAAGATAATATATTTGTATGTGAAATTTCTCTTCCATATACTAATCATTCATGAATTGCTTGTATGACCAATATTATGATTGTCAAATTTCAATAAATTTCACTTTTCTAAAGCCAATGTGAAATATTACTAAGCATATGGAACATATATAATTTTAGATTTATGATATTCAATTCATTCAACAATTTACTCAAAGGATATAAGTGAAGCACAAGAGTGAATGACAAACTACTCCAAAAGATAAAAGTGAAGATCAATGAGTAGTTAAGTGAATGGGAAGCTGTGAAGACTCTCTCTCAACAAATATTTCAGATCTGATAATTTTATTAAAACAGCAAACAAAATGAAAAGAAAAGGACACTCAAAGAATATCACATATCATGTGAACAAGTAAAAACTTAGGCTAACCGATAGGTGTTGATGAAGAAAGGTGGGATGCCTACCGGGGCATCCCCAAGCTTGGTTCATTGAGACTTCTTGGAATGTTATCTTGGGGAGCCTTGGGCATCCCCAAGCTTGAGCTCTTATGTCTCCTTAATTCCTCTCATATCATGGCTTCTCCTAAATCTTAGAAACTTCATCCACACAAAACTCAACAGGAACTCGTGAGATAAGTTAGTATAAATCAACTCAAAACCTTAACATTCTCTACTGTAGCAAATCACTAAAATTATAACTAAACATTGCATACTAAATGCTTCTACATATTAAATACTCCTATTCTCAAATAGAAACATTAAACAAGCAAACATATGCAAACAATGCAACTATAACCGAAATCTGTCTAAACAGAACAGTCTGTAAAGGGGAAATAAAAATTCATACTTCCCAAACTCCAAAAATTCTGAAAAATTACCACCTGACAGAGAACTCATGCATGCTTCTTGTGTAAACATTTCAGATTTTTATCATGTTCTGACAATTCACATAAATTCAGGAAATAACAGAAAACTTTCTGTTTTCAAACAGCAACACATAAATTTGCAAACTGAGCATGGTAAAGGCTATAATTGGCATTTTATTGAAATAAAAGATACAAAACATGATTATTGAGCAAGCAAATCTCATCAAAAGAAAATGACGCTCCAAGCAAAACTCATATTATGTGATGTATAAAAATATAGCTCCAAGTAAGATATACCGATAGTTTTGAAGACGAAAGAGGGGATGCCTTCCGGGGCATCCCCAAGCTTAGACGCTTGAGTCTTCCTTGAATATTACCTTGGGGTGCCTTGGGCATCCCCAGGCTTAGGGTTTTGCCGCTCCTTATTCTCCTCATATCGTTATCTCACCCAAAACTTGAAAACTTGAATCACATGAAACTTAGGGACAATTACATTCGAGCCCCTAGTTGTGTCACACCCGTGGGTTTTGCCCCTAAATTCAAAAAACCCTCATTTCTGTCCAAGCTCGTTTGCTCCTCTTACGTTTTTGCCCTTTGACCATTTGACCGTAACTTTGAAAACTTCATAACGAATTCATACTAACTTAGAAAAATGCAAATAAGATATCAAAATGTTCGGAAAAACATCACCTATATATGCATGTCATTTGCATTCATGACAAAAGTGCTGAAAAGTCCCTATCTCAGTTTGAGCTCATATGATGTCAACATGAACATTAAAATCTGAAAAAATTGAAAAAATTCAAAAAATTCTAATTTTTTTTGTAGCAAACATTGACAAATGTTTTGAGAGATTGCAAAGTTTCGTCAAGAAATGACAGTCATGGATGTCGTGGAAACAAAAGAAAATTGATGCTCCAAAACAAAAGCATTTTGGAGTGCTGATTTTGTTTTTTGCCACAACTTCCACGAATGTCATTCCCTGGTGAAACATTATAAGTGCTCAAAACATTAGTCAATGTTTGCCACAAAACTAATTTAGAATTCTTTTAATTTATTTTGAATTTTTTCGGATTTTACTATTCATGCTGACATCATATGAGCTCAAACTAAGATGAGGACTTTTCAGCACTTTTCTCATGAATGCAAATGACATGCACATATAGGTGATGTTTTTCCGAATATTTTGATATATTATATGCATTTTTCTGAGTTAGTATGAATTCGTCGTGAAGTTTTCAAAGTTACGGTCAAACGGTCAAAGGGCAAAAGCATAAGAGGAGCAAACGAGCTTGGACAGAAACGAGGGTATTTTGAATTTAGGGGAAAAACGCACGAGTGTGACACAACTAGGGGCTCTAATGTAATTGTCCCTAAAACTTAACGAAACTCCGTGAGATAGGTTAGTATGAAAATAAATCATTCACTTAGGTACTGTCAATACAAGATTCATAATTGTTCTGACATAATGTCTACTGTAGTATATCATTTCCACAATTTATATTTCATAATATAAGCTATGGAAACACTAAAACAAACAAACTATGCAATAAAAACAGAATCTGTCAAAAACAGAACAACATGTAGTGAGCGAATTAAAAAGTATACTTCTGTACCTCCAAAAATTCTGAAAAATTAGGAAAACATAAACAATTTGTAACCCAATACTGTGTCAAAATTTCAGAATTTTCTCATGCTCCAGTATAGAATAGAAATTCCAGCACTAGATGCAAAAGTTTTTGTTTTTGCACAGAATCTAATCAACAGGCATCCACACTATCCCAAAGGCTTCACTTGGCACATTATTGAAAGGAAACATATAAAACATGATTACTACAGTAGCTTAATCATGCGGACACACAAAAACAATAGGTATAAATATTGGGTTGTCTCCCAACAAGCGCTTTTCTTTAATGCCTTTTTAGTTAGGCATGATGATTTCAATGATGCTCACATAAAAGTAAAGAATTGGAAAATAATGGGAGCGTCATGAAGCATATGACTAGCACATTTAAGCTTAACCCACTTCCTATGCATAGGGATTTTGTGAGCAAACAATTTATGGGAGCAAGAATCAACTAGCATAGGAAGGCAAAACAAGCATGACTTCACAACTTTCAACATAAAGAGAGGAAACTTGATGTTGTTGAAATATATATAAGCATATCTCCCTCTCTCATAATAATTTTTAGTAGCATCATGAACAAATTCAACAATATAAATTTCACATAAATCATTCTTTTCATTATCCACAAGCATAGAATTTTTATTACTCTTCACATAAGCAAATTTCTTCTCATTCATAATAGTGGGAGCAAACTCAATGAAATAACTATCATGTAATGCTTGATTGGCATAATCAAATTGAACATTAAAATCATGATGAAAAGTTTCATGGTTATCATTACTCTTTATAGCATACATGTCATCACCACAATCATCATAGATAGCAACTTTATTATCATAATCAATTGAAACCTCTTCCAAAATAGTGAATTCATCACTAAATAAAGTCATGACCTCTCCAAATCCACTTTTATCATTATTCCAATAAGATTCAACACCCTCCAAAATAGTAGGATCATTATTACATAAATTTGACACTCTTCCAAACCCACTTTCATCATTGTAATCATCATAAATAGGAGGCATTCAATCATCATAATAAATTTGCTCATCAAAACTAGGGGGACTAAAAAGATCATCTTCATAAAACATAGCATCCCCAAGCTTATGGCTTTGCATATAATTAGCATCATGGATATTCAAAGAATTCATACTAACAACATTGCAATCATGCTTATCATTCGAAGATTTTATGCCAAACATTTTATTGAATTCTTCTTCTAACACTTTGGCACAATTTTCTGATCCATCATTTTCAAGAAAGACATCATAAAGATGAAGCATTTGAGGCAACCTCAATTCCATTTTTTAGTTTTCTTTTATAAAACCAAACTAGTGAATAAACAAGAAACTAAAAGATTCAATTGCAAGATCTAAAGATATACCTTCAAGCACTCACCTCCCCGGCAACGGCGCTAGAAAAGAGCTTGATGTCTACTACGCAACTTTTATTCTTGTAGACTTTGTTGGGCCTCCAAGTGCAGAGTTTTGTAGGACAGCAGCAAATTTCCCTCAAGTAGATGACCTAAGGTTTATCAATCTATGGGAGGTGTAGGATGAAGATGGTCTCTCTCAAACAACCCTGCAATCAAATACAAGCAATCTCTTGTGTCCCCAACACACCCAATACAATGGTAAATTGTATAGGTGCACTAGTTCGGCGAAGAGATGGTGATACAAGTGTAGTATGGATAGTAGATATAGTTTTTTTTAATCTGAAATAATAAAAACAGCAAGGTAGCAAGTAACAAAAGTGAGCACAAACGGTATTGAAATGCTTGAAAACAAGGCCTAGGGTTCATACTTTGACTAGTGCAATCTCTCAACAGTGCTAACATAATTGAATCATATCACAATCCCTCAACATGCGATAAGGAATCACTCCAAAGTTCCTATTAGCGGAGAACATAAGATGAAATTGTTGTAGGGTACAAAACCACCTCAAAGTTATCCTTTCCGATCAATCTATTGAGCCATCCCTATAAGTGTCAGAAACAGTCCTAGAGTTCGTACTAAAATAACACCATATGATATGCATCAATTAACTCTAATGTCACCTAGATACTCCAATGTCACCACAAGTTTCTGTGAGTTAACTATTCGATATGCATCAAACAACTTCAGATTCATAATATTCAATCCACACAAAGAACTTCAAAGAGTACCCCAAAGTTTCTATCGGAGAAAGAAGGATGAAAACGCGTACCAACCCATATGCCTAGATTACCCCAAGGTCACGGGAATCCGCAAGTTGATTACCAAAACATACATCAAGTGACTCAATAGAATACCCCATTGTCACCACGGGTATCCACATGCAAGACATACATCAAGTGTTCTCAAATCCAAAGTATTCAATCCGACAATAACGAAACCTCAAAGGGAAAGACTCGATTCATCACAAGAAGATAGAGAGGGAAGAAACACCATATGATCCAACTATATATATTAACAAAGCTCGCGATACATCAAGATCGTGCCAAGTCAAGAACACGAGAGAGAGAGAGATAAAACACATAGCTACTGGTATATACCCTCAGCCCCGAGGATGAACTACTCCCTCCTCGTCATGGAGACCTCCGGGATGATGAAGATGGCCTCCGGCGATGATTTCCCCCTCCGGCAGGATGCTGGAACAGGGCTCGGATGAGATTGCTTCGGAACAGAGGCTTGCGGCGGTGGCGTGCGAGTTCTAGGATTCTTTTCGGGGTTTTCTATATTTATAGGATTTTTCAGCGTTGGATTCACGCCAGGGGGGCCACGAGGGAGCGACAAGCTCGGTAGGCGCGCCCTGGGGGGGAGGGCGTGCCCCCCAGGCTTGTTGCTTCCTCGTGAGGCTTCTGGTCCTTCCTTGAAGCTTCAGGGGTCTCTTTTGGTCCATAAAAAATCACCGTAAATTTTCAGCCCAATCCGAGAACTTTTATTTATGCATAAAAAACAACACCATGGTAGTTCTGCTGAAAACAGCGTCAGTCTAGGTTAGTTCTAATCAAATCATACCAAAACCATATAAAATTGTTATAAACATGGCATGAATACTTCATAAATTATAGATACGTTGGAGACGTATCACCTACATAAAGAAGAAATCTATCTCCATGAAGTGGGGAGATGAGATGATAAAGCTCCCATTTTCCTCTATATTAAGTAAGCCGTATGAAGAGGAAGTTCGGGATAATGAGGAGCAGGAACTAAATCAACTAGCTAAAATCCATCTCCAAACACCAGAAGATGAAGTTGAACGGGTATTGGTGAGTCCAGGATCCTTATATGAAGATGAAGAGAAAGAGGAGATCGATATGATAATGGATGCAACACCAAGAGTATGCCCGCATCTTAATAAAGTTTATGAAGCACTCAAAAGAAAGGGAGATGAGGATTTACCTCCTCCGACTTTAAAACCATTACCCAAAGGGTTGAGGTACGAGTTTATGGATAATACAGAAAGATTCCCTATTATTGTTAATGCTGACCTTTCAGGTAAAGAGAAAGAGAAACTCTTAGCAGTGCTGAGTAAGCATCGGAAGGCTTTGGGCTACTCAATCCGGGATGTAAAAGGGATACATCCTTCTATATATTCTCATGCAATACCTATTGAAGAAGGGGCTAAACCCGTAATTGAGAGCCAACGGAGACTCCATTCGGCGTCCAAAAATGTGGTAAGAAAATAAATAATATGTCTCCTTGATGCAGGGGTAATTTACCCTATATCTGATAGCAAATGGGTAAGTCCGGTCCATTACATTCCTAAGAAAGGAGGAGTTTCCTTAGTAACTAACGAAAACAATGACCTAGTCCCCACTAGGGCTGTTATTGGATATGGAATGTGTGTTGATTTCAGGAAATTAAATAAATATATGAAGAAGGATAACTACCCATTGCTATTCATAAATGAGATATTGGAGAGATTTGGCCAACAACTCTTATTTTTGCTACCTTGATGGATCTTCTGGGTTCTCTCAAATACCAATTCGACCTGAAGATCAAGAAAAGACTACCTTCACCTGCCCGCACGGTACATATGCATATCGTAGAATGCCATTTGGTCTGTGTAATGGACCACCCTCATTTCAAAAGTGCATATCTAATTTTTTTCCTGATTATATTAAAAAAATTGTTGAAGTGTTCATGGACAGTTTTTCTGTCCAAGGCACGTCCTTTGATAATTCTCTCTATAATCCCACAAAGGTTTTGTAGAGATGTGAGGAAACAGGTTTTGTGCTGAATTGGGAGAAGAGTCATTTTATGGTCACGGAAGGTGTGGTGCTGGGACATAGAGTCTCAGGAAAGAGTATTGAGATAGATAAAGATAGAATTGAGGTAATAGAAAATTTACCTTACCCTCAAGATGCAAAAGGTATGCAAAATTTTATGGGACATGCTAGTTTCTATAAAAGATTTATTAAAGATTTATCCAAAATATCTAAACCTCTGACTGACCTATTGCACAAAGATGTGCCTTATTCTTTTGATAAGATCTATGTGCAGGCTTATGAGAAATTAAGAGATGCCTTGATCATAGCCCCCATCATCCAACCTCCAAAGTGGGATGAGCCTTCGAGATCATGTGTGATGCTAGCAATTATGCTGTAGGTGCTGTTCTAGGACAGCGGGTTGATAAAAAACTTAACGTGATCTTTTATGCTAGCAGGAGTTTGGATGAAGACTAAGTACACTTGGCAACCACTGAAAAATAATTGCTAGCTATTGTTTTTGCTTGTGACAAATTTCGTCCATATATTATTAACTCAAAAGTGATAGTCCACACCGATCACCGTGCTTTACGCTACCTCCTTGCAAAGAAGGACGCTAAACCCCGGTTGATTAGGTGGATATTACTACTTCAGGAATTTGATTTGCAGATAGTACACCGCAAAGGGGAGGACAACCCAGTAGCAGACCACCTATCACGCATGCAAAGAATACCTTATGATCCAGTGCCTGTAAATGAATCCTTTCCAGGTGAGAGTTTGGCTATGATTAAAAAGATAGAACCTTGGTTTGCAGATTATGCTACCTTTCTTGTAGGAAAGTACATGCCGCCCGACATGAGTTATCATCAAAGGAAAAAGTTCTTCAGTGATCTGAAGTATTATTTCTGGGATGACCCATTTCTCTATCGGCATGGACCAGATGACATGATAAGGCGTTGTGTCCCAGAACATGAAATGAATGCTATACTGGAAGGGTGCCATAGTAGCCCTTATGCAGGACACCATGCTGGAGATAGGACCGCCACCAAGGTGCTTCAATCAGGATTTTACTGGCCTACACTCTTCAGAAATGCTCACAGGTTTGTTAAAAATTGTGACGCGTGTCAACGCACATGTAACATTGGAAGGAGACAAGAAATGCCTATGAACTATAGTCTAGTTTGTGAACCTTTTGATGTTTGGGAATTGGACTATTTAGGACCTTTTCCTGTCTCAGATGGGTACACTCATATTCTTGTGGCTATAGATTATGTTACAAAGTGGGTTGAAGCTCTGCCAACCAAGCATGCAGATGCGGCTACTTCATTGAAAATGATAAAGGACATCATACTGCCCAGGTTTGGAGTTCCTAAAATTCTTATCACTGATGGTGGATCTCATTTTATACAGGGAATATTCGGAAGAGTACTTCGTAAGTACGGGGTGACTCACCGAATAGCTTCACCATATCATCCACAAACTAGTGGGCAAGTGGAACTCTCTAACAGGGAAAGAAAGACAATACTGCAAAAGACGGTGCAGAAGTCCAGGAAAGATTGGGCAGCAAAGCTGAATGAAACACTCTGGGCTTACCGCACCGCTTACAAGAATCCCATGGGGATGTCACCATACAAAATGGTGTACGGTAAGGCTTGTCATCTACCCTTAGAATTAGAGCATAAAGCTTTCTGGGCAATCAAAAATATAAATCTTAATCTTAAAGAAGCTGGAGAAAAGAGGTTGTTGGATATGCATGCTCTAGGTGAACTTCGCAACAGTGCTTACGAGAGTGCCAGGTTGTTCAAAGAAAAGGTTAAAATGTGGCATGATCGTAAGATACTGAAATGAACTTTCACTGCGGGGGACAAGGTCCTCCTATTTAACTCTTGTCTCAAGTTGTTTCCAGGAAAGCTTAGGTCTCGTTGGGAAGGGCCCTATGAGATAGAAGAGGTGTACAATTCCGGAGCTATTCGTCTTAAAGGAGGGAAGAATGGTCCCTGGATCGTGAATGGAAAACGCTTAAAGATATACCTTGCGGATGAACAAGAAGAGCGGAATATAGAAGAGGTAAGTTTCCTCACGATCGAGCAAGCCGAAGCTCTCCGTTATGAGGGCCCCACAAGGCAACAGCACACGACCCCTCCCCAGGGCGCGCCGTGTTGCCTTGTGAGCTCCTCGTGAGGCTTATGGTCCTTCCACGAAGCTTCGGGGGTCTCTTTTGGTCCAACAAAATCGTCAAAAAGTTTCGTCCAATTCTGAGAACTTTTATTTCTGCACAAAAAACAACACCACGGTAGTTCTGCTGAAAACAGCGTCAGTCCGGGTTAGTTCTAATCAAATCATACCAAAACCATATAAAATTGTAATAAACATGGCATGAATACTTCATAAATTATAGATACGTTGGAGACATATCAGCATCCCCAAGCTTAATTCCTGCTCGTTCTCGAGTAGGTAAATGATAAAAGAAATAATTTATGAAGTGTGAATGCTAGCATAGTGCACAAGTTTGATCAATGATAATTTCAATCACTTTTCCTAGCATCATAACAACAACTCTTTCTCATAAAACTCATCATCATAAAGTAGCAATCAATTCACATGTCATGGTTTAAACAATAGATTCTCTTGAAACTTAACAAGCTATGTTCTTAGTCACCAAACAATTACAATTCAACTTATCTTCAACAGAGTCTAAGTAAGAGCTCTACATACTCAATTATCATATAGTCTTCTATGATTGCTAATACTCAAAGCATATTTTTAGAACAAATAGCATCCATCGAACACAGAGAAAGATAGGGGCTTGATGTTTCGCCTCCCAACTCATTTATCATAGAGATAATTGTCAACAATAATAAATCATGATCAAATATATTTGAATGGATATATGTGCTTGGATCTATCCCCACCACATGATGCTTGCCAACTAGAGAATAGGTTGGAATAAGAAGTTGACTCAACAAAAATAAATAACATGAAAGTAAATAGCATAAAAGTAAATGGAATGTCCCTTCGCAGAGGGAAGCAGGGATTTGCAGAGGTGCCAGAGCTCGAAGCTTAAATCAGAGATGAATACATTTTGAGAGGTGTACTTTTCCTGTCAACGTCACGATCGAGAGTTCTCAATATCTTCCATGCTAAACACATTATAGGCAGTTCCCAAGCGGAAAGGTAAAGTTTACTCCCCCTCGACCATTCAATCACAAGCCATGGCTAGCCGAATCCTCGGGTGCCCTCCATACAATCAACTTTTCGGGGGAGTTTGTTGCATTATATAATTTTGATTTTGACCACAGGACTGGGCATCCCAAATACCAGCCTCTCTCGTGCAATGACAAGTGAATAAACACTCATCTGAGAATAACCCGCTTAGCATGGAAGATACTGACCACCCCTGCCGCTTCATGAGCGGTACGGGCACACAAAACAGATGCTTATTTGAATGATTAGAGGTGGCACATGCAAATTTACTTGGAACGGCAGAGTAATACCGTATATTGGTAGGTATGGTGGACACTCATGGAAGAAACTTGGCTCAAGGATTTTGGATGCACAAGCAGTATTCCCGCTTAGTACAAAAATTTTGGCTATCAAAAGATTCTAAACAAGCACCACATATTGGAGGATCCATAACAATATAACTTCTATGCAAATATACCCAAACATAACTCATTACGTTGTCTTCCTTGTCCAACTTCAACTGATTTGCTCAAGCTTGAAAATAATTAATGGGTATTCACAATCATAAAAGATGTCCAAGATAATATATTGGGATAATTAGATTTATGCCCCTAGTTGGGTCCCACTCGTCTGTTTTACCCCTAACTTCAGAAACTCACCTGTTCTGTACAAGCCACTTTGCAATTCTTATGCTTTTGCCCTTTGACCCTTTGACCGTCACTTTGAAAAAATCATAACAAATTCATACTAACTCAGAAAAATGCAAATAAGATATCAAAATTTTCACAAAAACATCACCTATATGTGCATGTCATTTTCAGTCTTGACAAAAGTGTTGGAAAGTCCTCATCTAAGTTTTAGCTCATATGACCTTAGCATGAACAGTACAATCTAAAAAAATTCAAAAAATTCTAAAATTTTTTGGTGGCAAACATTGACCAATGTTTTGAGTGCTTGCCAAGTTTCATAACAGAATGACATTCGAGGAAGTCGTGGCAAAAAAAATAAAATCAATGCTTCAAAATTTTGTTTTTTTGCCACGACTTCCACGAATGTCATTCCGTTATGAAACTTGGCAAGCACTCAAAACATTGGTCAATGTTTGCCACCAAAAAAAATAGAGTTTTTTGAATTTTTTTAGATTGTACTGTTCATGCTAAGGTCATATGAGCTAAAACTGAGATGAGGACTTTCCAACACTTTTGTTAAGAATTAAAATGACATGCACATATAGGTGATGTTTTTGTGAACATTTTGATATCTTATTTGCATTTTTCTGAGTTAGTATGAATTTGTTATGATTTTTTCAAAGTGACGGTCAAAGGGTCAAAGGGCAAAAGCATAAGAATTGCAAAGTGGCTTGTACAGAACAGGTGAGTTTCTGAAGTTAGGGGTAAAATAGACGAGTGGGACCCAACTAGGGGCATAAAATTAATTATCCCTAATATATTTATATGTGAAAGTTCTCTTCCATATACTATCTTTCATGAATTGCTCGAATGACTAATATTGTGATTGTCAAATTTCAATAGATTTTACTTTCTAAACCAAGTGTGAAATATTTCTAAGCATGAGACAAGCATATGAAGCACATCTAATTTCAACTTTATGATATTCAGTTCATTCAACAATTTACTTTTGGGATATAAGTGAAGCACAAGAATAAATGACAAACTACTCCAAAAGATATAAGTGAAGAACAAAGAGTAGTTTAGTGAATGGGTAGCTATGTGAAGACTCTCTCTCAATTAAAAAAAATTATATAAATATTTTATTCAAACAGCAAACAAAATGAAAATAAAAGGACACTCCAAGAATAGCACATATCATGTGAACAAGTAAAAACTTAGGCTAACCAATAGGTGTTGATGAAGAAAGGTGGGATGCCCACCGGGGCATCCCCAAGCTTAGTTGCTTGAGACTTCTTGGAATGTTATCTTGGGGTGCCTTGGGCATCCCCAAGCTTGAGCTCTTGTGTCTCCTTAATTCCTCTCATATCATGGCTTCTTCTAAATCTTAAAAACTTCATCCACACAAAACTCAACAAGAACTCGTGAGATAAGTTAGTATAAATCAACTCAAAACCTTAACATTCTCTACTGTAACAAATCAATAAATTATAATTAAACATTTAATACTAAAATCCTCTGCATATTTAATACTCCTATCCACAAATAGAAATATTAAACAAGCAACATATGCAAACAATGCAACTATAACCGAAATCTGCCAAAACAGAACAGTCTGTAAAGGGGGATTTAAAATTCATACTTACCTAACTCCAAAAATTCTAAAAAATTACCAAGTGACAGATAACTCATGCATTCTTACTGTGTAAACATTTCAGATTTTTATCATGTTCTGACAATTCACAAAAATTCAGGACATAACAGAAAACTTTCTGTTTTCAAACAGCAACACATAAACTTGCAAACTGAGCATGGTAAAGGCTATAATTGGAATTTTATTGAACTAAAAGATACAAAACATGATTATTGATAACAGAAAGCAAATCCAAATAAAATAAAATGACGCTCCAAGCAAAACACATATCATGTGACGAATAAAAATATAGTCCCAAGTGAGGTTACCGATAATGTTGAAGACGAAAGAGGGGATGCCTTCCGGGGCATCCCCAAGCTTAGACACTTGAGTATTCCTTGAATATTACCTTGGGGTGCCTTGGGCATACCCAATATTAGGGTTTTGCCACTCTTTATTCTCCTCATATCGACATCTCACCCAAAACTTGAAAACTTCAATCACACAAAACTTAACAGAACTTGTGAGATACGTTAGTATGATAAAAATAAATCATCCACTTAGGTACTGTCAAGGCAAGATTCATAATTGTTCTCACATAATTCCTACTGTACTCCATCATTTACACAATTTATATTACTCAATATAAGCTATGGAAACACTAAAACAAGCAAACTATGCACCGAAAACAGAATCTGTCAAAAACAGAACAGCATGTAGTGAGCGATTTAAAAACCATACTTATTTACATCCAAAAATTCTGAAAAAATATAAAGACTTAAATAATTTGTAACCCAATACTGTGTAAAAATTTCAAAATTTTCTCACACTCCAGTACAGAATAGAAATTCTAGCACTGGACGCAAAAGTTTCTGTTTTTGCACAGAATCAAATCAACAAGTATCCACACTATCCCAAAGGCTTTACTTGGCACATTATTGAAAGAAAACATATAAAACATGATTACTACAGTAGATTAATCATGTGGACACACAAAAATAGTAGGTATAAATATTGGGTTGTCTCCCAACAAGCGCTTTTCTTTAAAGCCTTTTAGCTAGGCATGATGATTTTAATGATGCTCACATAAAAAGTGAAGAATTGAAACATAATGGGAGCATCATGTAGCATATGACAAGCACAATTAAGCCTAACCCACTTCCTATGCATAGGGATTTTGTGAGCAAACAATTTATGGGAGCAAGAATCAACTAGCATAGGAAGGCAAAAAACTAGCATAACTTCAAAACTTTCAACATATAGAGAGGAAACTTGATATTATTGAGATATGTAGAAGCATATATTCCTCTCGCAAAATAATTTTCAGTAGCATCATGAAGAAATTCAACAATATATCCATTACACAAAGCATTCCTTTCATTATCCACAAGCATAGGACTTTTATTACTCTCCACATAAGCAAATTTCTTCTCATCAATAGTAGTGGGAGCAAATTCAACAAAATAACTATCATGGGATACTTGATTGTCATAATCAAATTGAACATTAAAATCATGTTGACAAGTTTCATGGTTATCATTATTCCTTATAGCATACATGTCATCACCATAATCATCAAAGATAGCAACTTTGTTGTCATAATCAATTGAAACCTCTTCCAAAATAGTGGATTCATCATTAAATAAAGTCATGACCTCTCCAAATCCACTTTCATAATTATTGCCATAAGATTCAACACCCTCCAAAATAGTGGGGTCATTAGTACCTAGAGTTGACACTCTTCCAAACCCACTTTCATCAATATAATCATCATAAATAGGAGGCATGCTTTCATCATAATAAATTTTCACATCAAAAGTAGGGGGGCTAAAAAGATCATCTTCATCAAACGTAGCATCCCCAAGCTTATGGCTTTGTATATCATTAGCATCATGGATATTCAAAGAATACATACTAGCAATATTGCAATCATGCTTATCATTCAAAGATTTTATGCCAAACATTTTATTGAACTCTTCTTCTAACACTTTGGCACAATTTTTTGATCCATCATTTTCAAGAAAGACATTATAAAGATGAAGCATATGAGGCAACCTCAATTCCATTTTTTTGTAATTTTCTTTGATAAACCAAACTAGTGATAAAACAAGATATTAAAAGATTCAATTGCAAGATCTAAAGATATACCTTCAAGCACTCACCTCCCCGGCAACGGCGCTAGAAAAGAGTTTGATGTCTACTACACAACTTTTATTCTTGTAGACGTTGTTGGGCCTCCAAGTACAGAGTTTTGTAGGACAGTAGCAAATTTCCCTCAAGTGGATGACCTAAGGTTTATCAATCTGTGGGAGGCGTAGGATGAAGATGGTCTCTCTCAAACAACCCTGCAATCAAATACAAGAAATCTCTTGTGTCTCCAACACACCCAATACAATGGTAAATTGTATAGGTGCACTAGTTCGGCGAAGAGATGGTGATACAAGTGTAGTATGGATAGTAGATATAGGTTTTGTAATCTGAAAATATAAAAACAGCAAGGTAGCAAGTGATAAAATGGAGCACAAACGGTATTGCAATGCTTGAAAACAAGGCCTAGGGTTCATACTTTCACTAGTGCAATCTCTCAACAGTGCTAACATAATTGGATCATATAACAATCCCTCAACGTGCGATAAAGAATCACTCCAAAGTTCCTATTAGCAGAGAACATAAGAAGAAATTGTTGTAGGGTACGAAACCACCTCAAAGTTATCCTTTCCGATCAATCTATTGAGCCATCCCTATAAGTGTCACAAACAGCCCTAGAGTTCGTACTAAAATAACACCATATGATACGCATCAACCAACCCTAATGTCACCTAGATACTCCAATGTCACCACAAGTATCCGTGAGTTGATTATTCGATATGCATCAAACAACTTCAGATTCATAATATTCAATCCACACAAAGAACTTCAAAGAGTACCCCAAAGTTTCTATCGGAGAAAAGAAGATGAAAACATGCAACCAACCCCTATGCCTAGATTACCCCAATGTCACCTCGGGAATCCGCGAGTTGATCGCCAAAACATACATCAAGTGACTCAATAGAATACCCCATTGTCACCACAGGTATCCACATGCAAGACATACATCAAGTGTTCTCAAATCTGAAATATTCAATCCGACAATAACGAAACCTCAAAGGGAAAGACTCAATTCATCACAAGAAGATAGAGAGGGAAGAAACACCATATGATCCAACTATATTAACAAAGCTCGCGGTACATCAAGATCGTGCCAAATCAAGAACACGAGAGAGAGATCAAACACATAGCTACTAGTACATACCCTCAGCCCCGAGGGTGAACTACTCCCTCCTCATCACGGAGACCACCGGGATGATGAAGATGGCCTCCGGTGATGATTCCCCCCTCCGGCAGGGTGCCGGAACAGGGCTCCAGATGGTATTTCTTCAGTACAGAGGCTTGCGGCGGCGGCGGCGAAGTTCTAGGTCTATTTCTGAGGGTTTCTCTATTTATAGGATTTTTTAGCTTTGGAATCACGTGAAAAGGAGCTACGAGGGCCCCACAAGGCAATAACACAAGACCCCCCCAGGGCGCGCCATGTTGCCTTGTGAGCTCCTCGTGAGGCTTCTGGTCCTTCCACGAAGCTTTCAGGGGTCTCTTTTGGTCCAAAAAAATCGTCAAAAAGTTTTGTCCAATTCTGAGAACTTTTATTTCTACACAAAAAACAACACCACGGTAGTTCTGCTGAAAACAGCGTCAGTCCGGGTTAGTTCTAATCAAATCATACCAAAACCATATAAAATTATTATAAACGTGGCATGAATACTTCATAAATTATAGATACGTTGGAGATGTATCAGCTGCCGCCATCTGAGCTGCAGTAGCAGCCGTTTTGGCTGCCGCAGCCGCCCGATCGCAGATTGTGGCCGCGCTCACGTAGGTTGTGAGCACGCTCATGGCGGCTGCGGCCGCGCTCTCACTGGACTGGGCCGCCGAAGTTGCCCTCACGACGCGGGTCCACGTCCCCATCTTTGACCGGTGATGATTGAACAGTGAAATGATATTTGGGGGGCTAGTTTGCTTGACGCGCTGGCTATGGACTGTAGCCGACGAACCTTCTCGTGTAAGCCATATATGACGGTGCACCAAGATATTTTGTACTCCATCTCACACGGTTGGTGATAATAAACTATGTGTGATGTACTTGATTTTTCGTCTTGATTTGAAATACGGAATGGGGTCACAGCGGCAAAGGACGGTGTTTGAATTGCTAGAACATTTGTCTGCAGTGTACATAAAACTATACGAGTGTTGTGTTAAAATTTGGAATTATTCGGGGTTCGTTTGGACATTTTTATACATTAACTGAGTTTTCTAGGCATTTTATGTGCATATATCAAATTTGAACTACATGCACATGCTCCGGTGCACCAAAATGGGTTGAAAAATCATATGTGTGTCCTTGGGTGCATGCTTAGGTCCCATGCAAGAAATGGGAATGAATTTCAAACACCTCAGCATCATGGCTCGGCCGCAAACGCTGAGATACTTGGTTTTGAAATTCTAGTAAATCCAAAACTCGTCTGAAATTCATGAAACTTGGCATGCTATCATGAAATGGCACCAACATGCTGTGGTAAAAAATTTGTCCCATTTGGGGCAGGTTTTGGTATAAGCTTCTCACAAGAAGACTCGTGGTTCCGGTAGGGAACGTGTCACCTTTGTGGACGAAACGACATTCATTGCCTCTTCTTGCCTTGATTTTTTTCTAGAGGTAACATAGACCAATAGGAGTGTCGTGTTAAATTTTGGAATTATTCGGGGTTCGTTTGGACATTTTTATACATTAACTGAGTATTCTAGGCATTTTATGTGCATAATTCAAATTTGAACTACAGGCACATGCTCCGGTGCACCAAAATGGGTTGAAAAATCATATATGTGTCCTTGGGTGCAGGCTTAGGTCCCATGCAAGAAATGGGAATGAATTTCAGACACCTCGGCATCGTGGCTCCACCGCAAACATTGAGATACTTGGTTTTGAAATTCTAGTAAATCCAAAACTCGTCAGAAATTGATGAAACTTGGCATGCTATCATGGAATGGCACCAACATGTTGTGGTAAAAAAATTGTCCCATTTGGGGCAGGTTTTGGTATAAGCTTCTCACAAACCAGAGCTTCTCACAAGAAGCCTCATGGTTCCGGTGGGGAACGTGTCACCTTTGTGGACGAAACGACATTCGTTGCCTCTTCTTGCCTTCATTTTTTTTTTCTAGAGGCAACATAGACCAGCAGGAGTGTCGTGTTAAAATTTGGAATTATTTGGGGTTCGTTTGGACATTTTTATACATTAACTGAGTTCTCTAGGCATTTTATGTGCAAAATTCAAATTTGAACTACATGCACATGCTCCGGTGCACCAAAATGGGTTGAAAAATCATATGTGTGTCCTTGGGTGCATGCTTAGGTCCAATGCAAGAAATGGGAATGAATATCAAACACCTCGGCATCGTGGCTCGGCCGCAAACGCTGAGATACTTGGTTTTGAAATTCTAGTAAATCCAAAACTCATCTGACATTCTTGAAACTTGGCATGCTATCATGGAATGGCACAAACATGCTGTGGTAAATTTTTTGTCCCATTTGGGGCAGGTTTTGGTATAAGCTTCTCACAAACCAGAGCTTCTCACAAGAAGCCTCATGGTTCCGGTAGGGAACGTGTCACCTTTGTGGACGAAACGACATTCGTTGCCTCTTCTTGCCTTGATTTTTTTTCTAGAGGTAACATAGACCAATAGGAGTGTCATGTTAAATTTTGGAATTATTCATGGTTCGTTTGGACATTTTTATACTTTAACTGAGTTTTCTAGGCATTTTATGTGAATAATTCAAATTTGAACTGCATGCACATACTCCTGTGCACCAAAATGGGTTAAAAATCATATATGTGTCCTTGGTTGCATGTTTAGGTCCCATGCAAGAAATGGGAATGAATTTTAAACACCTAGGCTCTTCGCGGCTCGGCCGCAAACTTGAGAACTTGGTTTTGAAATTCTAGTAAATTCAAAACTCGTCTGAAATTCATGAGACTTGGCATGGTGTCATGCAATGGCACCAACATGCTGTGGTAAAAAGATTGTCCAATATGAGAGAAGGCACACACATTAACAGCCAACAAATAGCTGTCATGTTATCATCACAAACGGTTGTACAGTATTATTTCAATCGTGGGCGTTCTACTGACCATTTACGTGCCGCCACGCGTCCCACTTTTTTAATGGCAAGGAGGTGTCGTCCGAGTAGCTGTTTGAGTAGACGGGAGGCGTGCGAGCGAAGTCCGTGGCGCAGGCTGACCGGGAGGCATGCGACCAGTCCTACGCTACGCAGGCTCACCGGGAGGCGTGCGAGCAGTACGCTGCGCAGGCTCACCGGGAAGCGAGCCCTTTGACCTCCATCGCCGCCCACCTCATTCTCAACTTCTCCATTAATGGAGCCCGAGCCGCTGTTTAATAGGCGGCCTTACTGATCTCTCTTCGCCTCCCATTCCCCTCTCGCCCGAATCCTATCTTCTAGAGCTCCACCTACTTCATGGCGCACAAGGATCATCTGGCACTAGTCTTCCGGTTTGGTGAAGTCAACTCCGAGCCGGAGGAGATAGAAAATAAGGAGGAATGGGACCTCAGGGACATGGCCCTGAACGAGCTGGCCGCGGCGGATGCTGCCCCCGCGCCCGTCCCAGCTCCCATCCCCGCGCCCACGCCATAGACCATCCCGTGGCATTGATGGGCTGGTCGCCGAGCACCATCGCAGAGCTGGAAGCCACGGGCGTTAGCGAGGTCCCCGCGGACCCACACGAGCTTGTGTGCGTACCAGCGCCAGCGCCCCTGCCTGTGCTCATGCGCGCCCCAGCACCCACCGCGGCGCCGGTCCCCATGCACTTTCCTGCACCAGCGACGCCCATGCCCGTGCACGCGCCTGCACCCGTCGCGCCCCCCTCAGCGTCATGGGACGCCGCCGTCGACCGCTACCTCATAGCACCGCGAGTCGCCGTCCCCCCGCGCCCCGCCCGTCGATCGCGCGACGAACGGCTCTTGGATTTGGAAGTCCATAACATTCTGGGATGGCTTGAAGACTTGAACAACGGCCTCTCGGACGACGACAACACCGGCGCAGCACGCCGCCGCCACTGCCGCCACTGCAATTAGCTTTTTTGTTTAATATTGTATCCCGATCGTATGAAAGTAAAACCACAGTGTCACTGAATGAAATCTATGGTTTTGATCAACTTAGCGTTTTTTCTCTGAATGTACAGACTTACCAAAGTAAAAAAAACATCAACGTCTTTCTCTGAATAAAACACCCATTGCAAACATTTTCAGACTGAACACCCGTATGCAAAGCGAGAGCTGGGTTCCTTCGCAGCTAAGCCAAGGGTAAAATGTGGCGCGCAGGTTTTGTGCATCTCTTCATCGCAAACGTTTCAGACTGAACACCCGTATGCAAAGCAAGAGCTGGGTTCCTTCGCAGCTAAGCCAAGAGAAAATGTGGCACGCAGGTTTTGTGCATCTCTTCATCGCAAACGATTTTGCATGATGACCCGTGTGCAACGACGTACAAACAATGTGGTAAGATTTGCATATGTCATATTGGGTATAATTGCCATTTGTCAAAATGGAAAAATTGGCATTTGTCAATCTAGTAACATTGCCATTTGTCAATCTAGTAACATTGCCATTTGTCAACCTAGTAACACTGCCATTTGTGATCCTAAAAAAAACACTGCCATTTGTCAAATTTTGTAGCTAAAAATCACTAGTACTATAATTTTTGTAAATGAAATTCAGTAAGCATAGATTTCATTCATAGATTAAGCAGTCGTTCTTTATACAAACAGTTCAACTCGACAGCTGAACCGAACAAACTTTTACCCAATTGTTGCCAACCACGTACTGAAATAGCTAGTTCAACTATATATACTAGCTAAATTTAAGTACGTAGTACAGTTCAACCATATCTATAGTCAGATGAACTAAACAAAATAGCCCCTAAATGCTACTACTACGGAGGGGCTTTGTACTACTTCCAGCAGCCTCTCCTCTGCCGAGCGCACTCAGTAAGAGGCCGAGGAGGAGGAGCCTACCGACGAGCTGGAGAAGCGGAATCCGGCGCCTGTCGCTGCAGCACCTTTAGCGACGCCCAGCTCAAACGTCCTCTGCCGCTCCAGACGATCCCTCTCGAAGCGGTGGGACTCCTCGTATATCTCCGCATTCCGCGCCACTGCGGTGGCTTCTGCTACGGCCACAGCGGCGGTAAGACGCTTTGCGTGCTCGACCAGGCGCTCCTCCTCCTCCCGCAGGAACTCGATGTAGCATGCGGCAAGGTCGCTGATGCTCGTGTGGGCCTCCACATCCTGCCTTCGGGCCGCGGTGGCGGAGCAGGTGATGACCCCGACGGTCGATGGTGGGGAGGCAGCCACGGCGGCCGACGGTGGGGTGGCGGCCACCTCCCGCCTTCGGGCCGCGGTGGCAGAGCGGGTGATTGCCATGGCGGCCAACGATGGGGTGGCAGCCAAGACGGCCACCACCCGCCTTCCGGCTGCGGTGGCGGAGCGGGCGATGGCCCTGGCGGGCTTTGGTGGTGTGGCGGCCATGGTGGCCGACGGTGGGGTGGCGGCAACGGCTGCCAGCAACAGCTGCCGTCGGGCAACGGCGGCGGAGCGTGTGGCGGGTGTTGTGCGCACACCCAACAGGGACGCCACGGGCAGTACACGCCGCCGGGGACTGCGCCGCCGCCGTGGTGTAGCCTCCCAGCTGGAGTTGTCCTCAGACGACGGCGGAGTGGCTGAGCGACGATGACGGACCGGTGCCATTGGTGATGGTGGGAGAAGCAGACGAGATAAACTACGGGGAGGGAGGGGAAAATGCGATGCCGACTCGTCGGCCGTGACTGTTTATATAGCAGGCCGGTAAGCACTGGTTTTTTTTGGGATTTCGCCAAGTCGGGCGGGAAGCTTGCGCGGTACCGCGCGGGAACGGGCTCACCGACGATTCATTGGCGCCTCTTCGAGCTAACATTTGGCCAAAAGAATGCATGTGCTGTGCTCAAGCTTGCGCTCGAAGCCTTCTGCGGCAGCGCGGTGACAAGACGTGCGAGAGGAGGACGAAATGACACGTACACAAACGGTTAATAAAAAAATGTTTGCGATTTAATTACCTAGCACACGGTCGCTCTCTATGTAGCATCGCGCTGTGTGATGTGGAACGCGACGTAGTTTCACATCACGCCGCCGGCTCGCAACTGCCGGCCGACTTGTAGATGGCCATTCCCTGCGTGTTCAACTGCTCTATGCGTGTGGTTGCTCGCGGTTGAGGCGGCCGCGGCACGCTCTGCTCGTGTCACGCCTCGCGCGCTCTGCTTGCGTCCCGCCACGCGCGCTCTGCCCGCGTCCCTCCACGCGCGCTGCAAGCGTTTTGGGCTGGCGCACGATCACGTACGTTTGGGGTGCCTTATGCATGCGGTTAGGCCAGACGCGGTGCCATGACGCAGTTACGTGCGACAAAAACTGCCTTGCGGATGTGCTGAGAATCCCGGCCGCTCGGCCCTCATTTATTCCCGCGGCCATTTACCTTCATCTCTTGCGCCCCACGACACAATAAGCACACCCACGATGACACATACAGAGAGGATATCCAGCGGCTCCAATGGTGCACCCGGCTCCAATGGTGCTCCCAGCGGCTGACGACGATGACGGGCGACAGTTCACCACGCCACACGTAGTGGACACCCACGTGAGGGGGAAGGACCTCTCAGTGGTGTACACCAACGAGCCGGTCTCGGTGGAGAGCTCCATCCACACTATGGAGCAGTTGCTTGCTGAGGACGAGTACCAAGTGGTCGGCTTCGACCTCGAGTTCACCGGCGGTCATGCCGGGTATGATCAAAAGGTTGCCGTCACCCAGTTATGCGTGCGCCATCACGTCCTTGTGTACCACTACTCCCTGGCCACAAGGCCTTGCGAGCGTTTCGCCAGGTTTATCAACAACCCCGACTACAGGTTCGCTACGGTGGACACCGTGAACGCTATAAAGGTGCTCGAGACTACGGGCTTGGCCTGCCAGAATCTTGTCGACATCCAAGGCCAGTACAGGGTCTGGGGCAGAAATAAGGAGGACTCCCTGGTTGACCTAGCCGTGGCCATCATCGACCCCTACTACAGAGGCATGAAAGATGAGTGCAAAAAGAACAAGGATGTCTGGCACGAGGCCTGGGTGCGGAGACTGGATGAAGAACACATCAAGTACGTGGCCAAGGACGCGTACACAAGCTACGAGATGTACAGGCGGATCGTGACATGAGGGAGTGCCTCCTTCCTGTGGACGACGAGGGATCGAGACACAAGTAGAGTAGTGGCAGCAACGTCACAAGAAGTAGATGATTAGATGATCATTTCTCCTAGTTTAGAATGCATGTAATTGTTTATTGAGGTGTGTGCGAATGTTTTGTATAGTCACCTATGTAATTGGATGTTTAATTTGGTTATATATGTTGTTCTTCTGTAGACTGAGCAAATTACATCGCAGACGGACTACACTAGGGAACCCGTCGGTGATGATTTCATCAATCACTAACAATTGTCTACCAGCAAGCGTTTTCCCACAACACACACGGGTTATTAGCAGGAATCGTCCGTGTTGTTATCTGTCTTCCCACACATTTCGGATTACCGACCTGTTTGCCGCGTATCACACACATCTTGTTAAGTTGAACCGTTTCTGTTGTGTTGGGTAATCGCAAACAGTTCATCCGAGTTAACCGCATGCCGTATATCGCACACACCTTGATCTGCCTGACCGTTTCTGTTGTGTTGTGCAATCACAAACAGTTCATCCGAGTGAACTGTATGCCGTGTATCGCACACACCACGAACTGGCTGACCGTGTTTGTTGTTCTGGCTTATCGCAAATAGTTCGTATGGATCAAATGTATGCCACGTATCGCACACACGTCTCTAATATGAATCATTTTTTATGTCTCCGGCATCGCAAACAGTTCGTCTTATTTGCGACGATTTTTTACGACACCGATTGCGATTCATGCATCGCACACAGTTTGGTTGCAGGGTCTCTGATTCATGTGTCGCGTTAGCGGTCGCCCGCAATAGTGGTCTCAATGAACTTCCTGGGCGGCCATCTGGCTCCCAGGATCTTGCTAACCATGGCCACCCCACATTCTGTGAGTTGGCTCCCGCTCCTCTGCACCTTGACGCAAAATATTTTGAGCCAATGCCCAAAATGGGGCTCGATGCAGAGGAAAGACTCGAAAAAAGTGATGGAGGAGGTGATGTGGAGGATGGAGTTGGGGCGAGGTGGTGGAACTGGATTCCATAGAAGTAGAGGAGACCTCGAAGGAATGGATGGATAGGAAATCCTAGACCTTGGATGAGGTGCGGGATGAAGATGACACACTCACGGGCGTGGGGCTCCGGCACCCTGACGGAGGATTGGTCCGATGACCCCCCGATGAGAGAGTAGTAGCACCGAGTGACCTCAGGCACTGGAAGGTAGCCGAGCGCTTGGAGCTCGGCGATGTCTCCGGCAGTGACGGTGGAGGGAAGCCATTGCCCCCTCTTGCTCACCGCCTTCTCCGCCTCGCCGGCAGCCCCCTGACTCGCGGTGGTGGCCCACGGTTCTCCCTTGGAGGCTTTCACTATCACGGCATGGGTTCCCTTTTCGGCCATCGCTTGAGGATGGGAGTGGGGAAAAGGGGGATCGAAAGCAATTTGGGCTCTGTTCTTCGGGTGTTGAGGCTTGAAGATGATGAGAGCAAGTGTGAAGATTGATTCACTTTGCCGTGTGCCTTTTATGGGCTGGTAAAACACCGAAGGGGTATACTGCGTGGTAGTAATTTTGTGAGTTCCCAATGCGATATGCGTTACGTGCGTGCGTGAATCGGGGGGTTTGCTGGTAATGCCATCGGAAATCCGGGGCACGGTCTCTTTATTGATGAGACGTGCCAATGGTAGTGGCCTCGAGCTGCGCTAACACGTTATAATGACATCTGAAAGGACTGTTCAATTTTGCAGTACATGTCGGTGTTTCGGGTTTGTTGTCAGAACACGACCGAATCGGCACCCTCATCCCGACACAGGAAGACTTCGCTGCTAAGATAACTTTGCACTGAGAGGGTCTTCGGATCTGACGAAAACACCTCTTGGGAAGCTCGATTGGGGCTCCTCAGACGTCCGATGTATGTTATTCCTCGGGCAGGATTCTAGTCGCTTTGGAAGTAGGCGGGCGAAAGAAGATGTTGAACCAGTTTGGATGGCCGAAGACCATTGCTAGAGGACAGCCATCCGAGGACAGTCCTCTGCTTGAATTCTGGTTCGGGGGCTACTGATGGTGTCTCGGATAAGGGGGTGCTAACCACGCCGGCTCCCAAAAGACATGGGCTGGGTCGAGGACCCCCAGATGACCAACTAGTGGGTGCTACTTGTGAACTGCGTTGGGATTTCCCTGAAGAGGAGAGGATGATGCAGTATAGTAGAGAAAATTATTTCTCTCAATTAAGAACCAAGGTTATCAATCCAGTAGGAGAACCACACAGAACCTCGTTAGCAGCACCTACACACACAAAAGCAAATACTTGCACCCAACGCAAACAAGAGGGTTGTCAATCCCCTTGACGGTTACTTGCAAGGATTAATTCTGATAGTGATAGATAGATAAGTAAATTGCAAAACAAAATAAAGGAAATAAAATTGCAGCAAGGTATTTTTGGATTTTATATATGATGGATAAATGACCCGGGGGCCATAGTTTTCACTAGAGGCTTCTCTCTCGAACACATAGCATACGGTGGGTAAACAAAATATTGTTGGGCAATTGATAGAAAAGCGCATAGTTATGACAGATTCATGGCAATGATCATGTACATAGGCATCACGTCCGAGACAAGTAGACCGACTCCTACCTGCATCTACTACTATTACTCCACCCATCGACCGTTATCCAGCATGCATCTAGGGTATTAAGTTAATGAAAACAGAGTAACGCCTTAAGCAAGATGACATGATGTAGACAAAGTAAACTCAAGCAATATGAATAAACCCCATCATTTTATCCTTAATGTCAACAATACAAATACGTGTCTTGTCCCTTTCTGTCACTGGGATAGAGCACCGCAAGATTGAACCCATCACAAAGCACCTCTCCCATTGCAAGATAAATCAATCTAGTTGGCCAAACCAAACGGATAGATCGGAGAGAAATACAAAGCTATAACAATCATGCATAAATAAGTTCAGAAAAGACTCAAATATTTCTCATGAATAATCTGATCATAAACCCACAATTCATCGGATCCCAACAAACACACCGCAAAAGAAGATTACATCGAATAGAACTCCAAGGAGATCGAGGAGAACATTGTATTGAAGATCAAAGAGAGAGATGAAGCCATCTAGCTACTACCTATGGACCCGTAGGTCTATGGTAAACTACTCACACATCATCAGAAGGGCAGCAAGGTTGATGTAGAAGCCCTCCGTGATCGATTCCTCCTCCGGCAGATCGCCGGAAAAGGCCTCTAGATGGGATCGCGGAAGAACAGAAGCTTGTGGTGGCGGAAAAGTTATTCGAGGTGGCTCCCTGGTATACAGGGAATATTTGAGAATTTATAGGCTTGAATTAGGTCAAGAGGTGCCACGAGGGCCCCACAAGCCTAGGGGGCGTGCCTACCCCCCTTGGGCGCGCCTCCCAAGCTTGTCGCTCCCTCGTGGCTCTTCTGGTCTTCTCCCGAACCTTCTAGGGTCCCTTCTGGTCCAGAAAAAATTAATCCAAAGTTTTTTCTCCGTTTGGACTCTGTTTGATATTGATTTTCTGAAAAGCCAAAAACAAGCAAAAAAACAGCAACTGGCACTGGGCACTAGGTTAATAGGTAAGTCCCAAAAAATGATATATAATTGCATATAAAACATCCAAGCTTGATACTATAATAGCATGGAACAATAAAAAATTATAGATACGTTGGAGACGTATCAGTGGGCCACATTCGACGGGCCCCATGAAGGAATCAAGATGGAATCTTCCGAAGACTTGGTGCATACTCCAAGACACGAATGCAATCTTTAGAATGTTTATCTTCAGATGTAACCGACCTATGTGTAGCCCTAGGTACCCCCGGTGTCTATATAAGCTGAGGGGTTAGATCATAGAGGACAACTCATTCATACACGATCTCGAGGTAGATCAACATGTACTTTGTACCCCATCCACAATCAATACAAACAAAGCAGAGCGTAGGGTTTTACCTCTTCGAGAAGGCCTGAACCTGGATAAACATCGTGTCCCCCTTGTGTCATGTTACCATCGTGCCAAGGCTACCAGCTCGGTACCCCCTACCCGAGATTTGCCGGATTCGACTCCGTCACCCACCATATACCGAGCAAGGCGGAACTAACTCGCGGAATCGCCAAAACAATCCTCATCCTCACTTCTACCACGATTTGTTGTGTCATGGAAGGCCCAAATAACGTCATCCAGGTGCGTGGCCGGCTCGCACAGGATGAAATTTCCATTTTTTGTCATAATTATTTGTCATGGAAGTGTTTCATCAACACATCCATGCGAATACCTATTTTCCCCTTTTTTTTGTCATGGAAGTGTACCTACTATGATAGAAAATATTTTCGTTTAGGCCAATGTCATGTATGTGTTCCTTTCTTGTATAGTAGGGTTGTCAACAATCCCAAGTTTACTTGCAGATTTCTAAACAGACACTTCACCTTATACCCATCCGGGAGTCGATGAATCTGTGCCCAAACTGCCAGCAGCTTGAGCTTGATCATTTTCAACTATGATAGACCATCATAGAGTTTTTTTATAATGCCAAAATTACGGAACAACCATGGGCCTTTGTCGAGGAACTTCATCCAATCACCCATGCAAGAACACTGGATCGTAAAGAGGTTTCTGTTTACCGATGTGGTCTTGATCTCCTTCGTTGGGCTCCATGCGATATTCATATTCGTAATTAAAGCTTGGGTAGTGAATTGGTTGGTTGTGTGAACCTTCGCAATCGCCATCCACTTAATCCCTTCCCTGACCACGTCGGGGTCTTCTTCAAACACGTGCATCATTGAAATCCTCTTCCTCAAATTTCATCCACTAGAGCAAATCGCTAATGACATCCTCCTTTTCTTTGTCTGATCCACCACTTACCTTCACCCCATAAGACACACATGCCGCCAGGGACGCCATTGTTTATGGGAACCAAAACCATATAAACTCTTGGTCTACGTTTCTTTAACCTAATTGCTACCAAAGCCGGGCACGCACGTGAGGGCGCCCCCCTTTATCAACTCGAGCAACCAAACCACGGAGGAGACGGAATCGTGGTCGAGAACAAGTAGAACTCATGCCAGAGAAGGTCTCCGTCGAGAGGACAAGAAAGCTCTAGATGGAGCCGCCAGGGATTTTTTTAATAATCCTATATGTTTAATGATCTAGATAGGAAACTATAATACACATAAAGCATGCGATATGGAAATTTTATCAGTATGATACTGGTTAGAACGAGATATTAAACAATAACACATGGCCAGAGAAGAATACATCTTGTGAGATATGGAGAAGATTTTTTTAATAATTTTTTGTTCATCCATATTTATTACACTCAACCATATCTTGATCCTGCTATAATAACTAGATCTTCTTGTGACCGTTCGTCGAATACACGATCAACCTTTTCAGCGCACCCAATCCATCTTATTCTTTTCTACAAAAATCCCATCGGCTCACCTCACGTGCATGTTTCTATTAACCGCAAAGCTTTCTTAATATTAGAAATCATCTATCATATTGGATTTGCTTGCATACACCACTCAATTCGCCACATTGCCACGTGTCTCCATTATTTAAGTATGTATTTAATATTTTGCTATGAAATATTTGTCGAGCAGTTTTTAATATATTACTAATCATGGGTGTACCCTTTAATTATACCTTTTAATCGATTTCCAAATATACCAAAATCATCTATGTTCACATCTAGACATATTCAAATTACAAAACAATATAAAAAGAAATAGAGATTCAAAGCAGAAACCCCATTCTCCCCACTCTTCTGTCTCGCCTCCCATGAAACCCTCTCTGCCCTACAGGTAGCGGCCCACCATCCTCAGGAATGGATCCCTTTGTTTCTGACCCCACCGATCCTGTGACAACCAGCCCCAAAACTTAGGGACAAGATGAAGAGGGCCTTGGAGCCGACCCCTCCTTCAATTCGCTTACTACTGAGTCCGTCGGCGCGAGCCCTGACGCGTAGTGGGAGGACGGCACCGCCGCCACCCAGGCGGACGATGAGGCGGAGAGTGGGACGAGGGACGGAAAATATCAGACGAAGGTGGGAGGTGGAGGTGAGACGAAAAAACCCATGGAACGGAGACTGCCAACTCCTCCATTAGGAGTAGAAATTATTGTTGACATTATCCTTGAGGTAAACAAGTTGGGAGGTGAAAATAATAAACCCCCATCTTCCTATGTGTCTGACGGAGACGTTTGTTCCCCAAAAAAAAAAATATGCTTTGAGTGTTAGCAATCATAGAAGACTATATGATAGTTGAGTATGTGGACTTGCTAAAACAAGAGCTCTTACATAGACTTTTCCTGGAAATATGATGAATTGTAATTGTTTCAATGACTGAGAACATAGTTTGTTTATTTTCAAGAAAGTTTATGCTTTGTACTTCGATATTGTGATGAATTGTCACTTTATTATGGGAAGTTGTATGATGAATAATTGCTGCTATGATAATGACCATGATGCTACCATGTCCGTATTTTGTTTTATCGACGCCTCTCTCTCTAAACATGTGGTCATGATTATTGAGTTCGGCTTTCGCTTGAGGACAAGCGAGGTCTAAGCTTGGGGGAGTGGATACGTCCATTTTGCATCATGTTTTTCTACTGTTATTTATAATTTTTTTGGGTCATTATTTCACTTTATAATGCAATTCTAATACTTTTTCTCTCTTAATTTGCAAGATTTGCATGGAGAGGGAAATTACCGGCAGCTGGAATTCTGGACCTAAAAGAGCTACAACAGAGATAGCTATTCTACGAAGCTCCAAATGACCTGAAACTTTACGAAGATTTTTTATTGAATATATAAAAAATACTGGAACGAAGATCCGCCGGAGGGGGCCACCTGCTTCTCACAAGGCAACAGGGCACGCCTACCCCCCAGGGCGCGCCCTGATGCCTTGTGGGGCCCACAGTTGGCCTCTGGCCCCCTCCTTCTGCTATATGAATCCATTTGCCCTAAAAAATTACGAGGACGACTTTCGGGACGAAGCGTCGCCGTCTCGAGGCGGAACGTGGGCAGGAGCACTTTTGCTCTCCGGCGGAGCGATTCCGCCGGGGATACTTCCCTCCGGGAGGGGGAAATCGAAGCCATCGACATCACCAACGACCCTCTCATTGTGGGAGGACCAATCTTCATCAATATATTCACCAGCACCATCTCATCTCAAACCCTAGTTCATCTCTTGTATTCAATCTTTGTCCCAAAACCTTAGATTGGTACCTGTGGGTTGCTAGTAGTGTTGATTACATCTTGTAGTTGATGCTAGTTGGTTTATTTGGTGGAAGATTATATGTTCATATCCTTAAGCATATTCAATACACCTCTGATCATGAACATGAATATGATTTGTGAGTAGTTACTTTTGTTCTTGAGGACATGGGAGAAGTCTTGTTATAAGTAATCATGTGAAGTTGGTATTCGTTCGATATTTTGATGATATGTATGTTGTTCTTCCTTTAGTGGTGTCATGTGAACGTCGGCTACATGACACTTTACCATCCTTGGGCCTAAGGGAAGGCATTGGGGAGTAATAAGTAGATGATGGGTTGCGAGAGTGACAGAAGCTTAAACCCTAGTTTATGTGTTATTCCGTAAGGCGCTGATTTGGATCCATATGTTTCATGCTATAGTTAGATTTATCTTAATTCTTCTTTCATAGTTGCGGATGCTCACGAGAGGGGGTAATCATAAGAGGGTTGTTTGTTCAAGTAAGAACAGCACCCTAGCATCGGTCCACCCACATATCAAATTATCAAAGTAGCGAACGCGAATCAACTAAACATGATGAACGTGACTAGATGAGAATTCCCATGTGTCCTCGAGAACGATTTGCTTATTATAAGAGAACTTTCCAGCTTGTCCTTTGCTATAAAAAGGATTGGGCCATCTTGCTGCACCTTGTTACTATTGTTACTTGTTCCTTGTTACGAAATATCTTGCTACAAAACTATTTGTTACCGCTACTTTCAGTACTTGCAGAGAATACCTTGCTGAAAACCGTTTATCATTTTCTTCTGCTCCTCATTGGGTTTGACACTCTTACTTATCGAAAGGACTACGATTGATCCCCTATACTCGTGGGTCATCAGGCCCTCCTAGTGCCTAGGCACCTAGTGTAGGCTCCCTGGGCCCTGGGGTGCCTACGCACGCTAGGACTCCCCCGGATGACTTCCAGTGTCCGATGACTTATATATGCCCCAAAAACACACTATAAAATGTAGGCTATTTTGTGACGGCCCACTTGTGTCATGCAATACCGTTTTTCGCCACCCAAAATAGTATGGTGACATTTTACGGCCGTTACACCCCACCTTCACTGAAGCGTCGTCCCAGGAAATTAATTTTTGATGGTACCACTTTTTATGTCACGCAAAATCGGTCTTAGGTTAAGAGCCTAAATTTGTCACTGACGACCATTTTTGGTGATGGGCCAAAATGTCACCTATGATAGCCCGATTTGTCACCTAAGATCAGTTTTGTTGACAATAATCCTTCACTAGTAATCGGTTCATGGGCGTAACGGGTCAAATATTCTGACAAATGAGGTCAGCAGTTGATGACATGGCATCTTCCATGTGGTTCGCAAGGACAAGAAAGCTCTAGAAAGGAGCCGCCAGGGATTTTTTTAATAATCCCATTTGTTTAATGATCTAGATAGGAGACTATTAATACAAATAAAACATGAGATATGGTATTTGTATGATACTGGTTAGATCGAGATATTGAACAATAAAACATAGCCAGAGAAGAATACATCTTGTAAGATATGGAGAAGATTTTCTTTATTAATTTTGTTCATCCATATTCATTGCACTTAACCATATCTTGGTTCTGCTATTATAACTAGATCTTCTTGTGAGCGTTCGTTGAATACACAATCAACCTTTGGAGTGCGTTCATATATTGGGTCTGTGCCATTACATCTCCCTATCAATTAATCTCGGTCCTCCTGACTCGACTACTCTATGTTAAGATCGAGAATCCTTAGAGTTGAACAACCATTATTAGAATTGAAGATTCATTAGCAAGGTTTTCAACACCTGTAAACCTATAGGCCCACGTACTTCTTAGTAAGGCTCACACCGCATGTTATACGAGATGAATCCAATGTGTCTAATTACACGCTTTGGTTTCCCGTTATTCAACCTAGCTTGCTTGCCGTGATCCCAAAGTTAGGTTATTAGCATGCGCAACCAAACGTATTCTTTTCTACAAAAATCCCATCGGTTCACCTCACGAGGTGCATGTTTCTATTAATCGAAAAGCTTTCTTAATATTAGGCATCATCTGCCATGTTGGATTTGATTGCCTACGCCGCTCAATTCACCAAAGTGCCATGGGTCTCCATTATTTAAGTATGTTTTTAATTTTTTGCTATGAAATATTTTTGTCAAGCAGTTTTTAATATAATATTAATTATGGGTATACCCTTTAATTGATTTCCAAATATACCAATATCATCTGTGTTCACATTTAGACGTGTTCAAATTACAAAACAATATAAAAAGGAATAGAGATTCACAGCAGAAACCCCATTCTCCCCCGCTCTTCTCTCTCGCCTCCCACGAAACCCTCTCTGCCCTACAGGTAGCGGCCCACCATCCTCAGGAATGGATCCCTTCGTTTCTGACCCCACCGATCCTGTGACAACCAGCCCCAAAACTCAGGGGCAAGACGAAGAGGGCCTTGGAGCCGACCCCTCCTTCAATTCGCTTCCCACTGACTCCGTCGGCGCGAGACCCGACGCGCAGTGGGAGGACGGCGCCGCCGCCACCCAGGCGGACGATGAGGCGGAGAGTGGGGCGCCCGGCTCCCTTTCCCCGCCCCGACCGCCGCCGAGCATCTCCTCGCGCCGCGATCCTCTCAGGGCCGGGTGCTTCCGGAGGCTGGCCGCCTCCTGCGAAGCCCGCCGACTCCGCGAGGCGGAGCTCCTCCGTGCGTCTAAACCGCCCGCGGAGAAGGCCGAGGACCCCGACGAGCCAATCTGGCCACCAAAAAGCCGCTATTGGAGGCGCTTCGTGTATGTATACCAAGCCTTCCACCCCGACTCTCCTTTTGCTCATGAATGCATGATTACATAGTTCCTTCAAAATAATTTAGGTTTAGATAGATTACCATGCTAGGGCTTTGGGAGAACATATCGCTAAGGCGTTCGTTTTCAGAGATTTTACACGTAGTAGATTCAGCAATTTTACATGTGGAATAGTAGATTTTATTTATCCCGTCCCAACTTGGTTTTCATTTTGGAGAAGTACGAGGTAATATGTTTCGTAGCCTAACGGAGACGGTGAGAAGAATCATGATTCCGTTTTTATATAATAAATGTGATTTAGTTTGATTACCATGCTAGGGCTGTTTGAGGAGTAGGGATATCTGCAATTGCAGTCGGTACATTCGATTTACTATTGCTACACTAGTTATGTTTCTAATGTTGATGGCATCTCGGTCAGTGTCTAGCCTAGGGTTCTGGAGTGTTACGTTAGCTCAAGCTGTTAAATATATATTTGCGAGTTATGTCCTTACTTTTGTGAACTGGATTGTTGATGCCCCAACTAGTGATGAGGCGTTAAGTTCCGCCTTTCTGTTCCTAACGGAATCTTTGAATCTAGCCTAGGGATCTCAAAACATTACGTAAGCCCTAGTAACCTAATTAAGCTGTTCAAAATAGATTTATGGCATACCATAATGAACCTGATTTATGGGAGAACCATACTGCTCTAATGCCAGCGATATCTTGATATCTTGCCTGAGAAATCAAAGATTTACTACAAGTAGCCTTTGTGCTCACCCTCTTTTTTTTTTCGAAACGGAGGCAAAAGATTTGCCTCATCGATTAATTAAGCAGAAGAGAATTGTCCAGTTAATTAACGGAAAACCGGGTGAAAACCGATATAGACCAACCACACGTGGACTACTCACAGAACGTCCACCAAACCCAACACCTAACGTCCACCAACCCCCACACTGCTACATCGCGAAGACACCCCAACGAGAGTAACTCGGCCGAAGACCACGGGCACCACCAAATCCACGAAGACAAGCCAGACCATAAGGACAACCCAAGAGACTGGTAACCATCCATCAAGCAGCTGCGGACGCCTTTCCTGTGGCGTCACTCTTCTTTCCTTTGCTCCTGAGAGCCTCCTCCACAATCGCCTTGCCAGATCCAGGGCTCACCCTCTCCAAACGTTTGAGCAAGCTGTGAAGCTCTATCTCGAAGAGAATCTCATTGAACTTGTCACGCACAGAAACCTGCCCAACGGTCACGTGCGAGTGGGAGACTGCAACATCGAAACCTCCACGCTCCACAGAGGCGAGCGGCTGGTTGGGCTCCGAAGCATCAGGCGCCAACGCACCAACCGCCTCAACATCATCAGTCACAGGTACCACTGACACGATGGACTCAGGCGTCTCCAGTTGCTCACATGATAGAGCCTCAGAGTTAGGTGCGAACACACCTATCTCATCAACCTCGCCACTCAAAGACGCCACATGCCCAATGGCCATAGATGAGGCATTGACAGAACCAACCAAGTCTCCACAGTCCGCAAAGGCGGGCGGCTGACAGGACTCTGACGGCGGTAGTGAAGGTATCATGGCCACCGCCGAGGACTCCAATGCGCTCAACTCCATCGGTAACACCATAGATGATTCCCCACAAAGTTCCTGCAACTCAGGCATAATCTGCAGAACTGGAGCTACGATCTCGGTGATAACCGCGCTCCCACGGACAAGCGGCGTCACATGCAGAGCACGAGGAGAAAAATCTTCAAAGCAACATTCAGCATCCTCCTCCATGGAACCAACCTGGAGCTCAGGCAGCAAAGGCACAACCGACGCAACCTCAAGCTTGGCTAGAGCGTCGCGAAGCTCAGTGCGGAGCAGCTCAACCTCCTGAAGGAGCTCCGTGCGCAACAGGGCAAGCTGCGACTCCAAAGCAGAGACCAAAGAGGTGCAGACATTGGAATCCTTGCAACACCCAGATTGGGACCTTGGCGGCACCGACACACCCAGCGACGAGTGGCCCACAACCTTCTGTTTTAATCTTACGTTCACGTTTCTTTTGTTTCTCTATGTGCCTTTCCCAGTCTGAAACTTTTGCAATTACCTCCAACAGGGAACTACAAGCTATGGGGTCCAGCCCGGCTAATCCTGTGCCCAACCCTGATGAGAGTTCATTATCTCATATCAAGAGCCAAGATATGTTAGCTGACAAGGTTGTGGACCAATGGGATGACAGTGACACTGAAAACTCCTCTGGAAGTGCATCATATCAAGTTGTTCCTTATAAGAATGCCCAGGGAGAAAACAACTTACCTGTGCTGTCTAAAAAAAGAAAATTCATTATTAGTACATATTCTGTGCAATGTAGTACTTGCCAGAAATGGAGAGTTGTACCATCCAAACTGAAATATGAGCAAATCCGAGAGAATATTATACAAGTTCCTTTTTCTTGCAAATATGTCCATGGGTGGAAGCCACAAGTTACATGCCATGATCCAACGGATACATCTGAGGATAATTGCATGGTATGGGCCATTGATAAACCTGGCATCCCTCGGACCCCTCTTGGGTGGGAAAGGAATATTACTCTAAGGACTGAACAGGGCACCAGATTCGCTGACGTGTGAGTATTACTTGTTTTGCACAACATCGTAGTTAATTTTTTTCCCCAGCTTTTTGTATTTATTTGTGAGCAAATGATGTTGCAGTTGTTTTCTAACGTCCCTGGGTCGTAACTCTGGAGAGCTCAGAATGCTCATTTATGGTTTAGGAATTTAATGCTGTACATATTTGATCAATGGTTAATCATTCATTCCTGTGGTCTGCTACACACCTTACACACCTATATAAAAGGATGTGCTTGCCATTCCCTGTACGTATTGTATGACTGTTTCGTAACACTTATATACATCCTTTCAGGTACTATATCTCTCCCGCAGGCAGAAAAGTAAGATCCATGAAAGATGTTGAAAGGTAAGCTAGCTTTCTTTTGGTCAACTTCTCTTCAATATCGTTACTTTCTTAAGCATATTATTGCCCAGATGCAGTTTTTCATTCATCTAGCATGTTGATAACCGCATCTGAATGGTATCCACTATTATTGTGATAGTTGCTACAAAGTGTTATCATTGTACTTTCACTACCCCAATGGCTCAATGATCATATGAAGCACACAACCAGCATTTAGGCTTAGCTTTGTCGGAGCTTATTTTCAGAAATCTTGCCTGTTCTTACAATTGAACGTTGGAAACAACACAGAATACATGTGTATACTATGTGAAGTTGTGAACTTCTCCACGTGGTTCAATCTGCCTAGATGTTTATCTTATTCGTCATATGTTATACTTTGATAGGTATCTTGAAGACAACCCAGACTATGCTGCCGGTTTACAGTTATCTCAGTTTTCGTTCAAGGTACCTAAGCCTCCAAATTGCGCTCGTCAGTCAGAGCTTATTGAACCAACTGAAGGTATATTTATGCACAACTTTTAACACGGTTACTTTAACTGGCGTGCTAAATGAATTGCTGGTTGGACAAGCATCTCTCTTCTGGTTGAACAATGGCCACTATTGCTTGAAATTTATATCAGTGATAAAATAGTTTTCAGATTGCCTTGTCAACTGAGAATGCATTCCAAGTTTGTGTACTTGTATATTGTGGTACTTAATGGAACTATTTAAGTGGTAGGACAGGTGGTGAGCTGGGGTGTACAGGATAGTAGGGCATGCATGTAAGCAAAGTTCCACACGTGCCACTCATATTTTAAATGATCATAACAGGTTGAGATGTCATAAATTGGATTTTACTTTATTGTTTTTAAATTTCTGTAAATTGGATGGCACACCTGATAACGGACGACGTCTTGATGTGATTAGCTTGCTTGTCTTCTCTTCTGGTGCAACCATCTGATAATTTGACACGCATGATTTGTTATTTATCTGATGACATGCTCTTATTTTCAGTGCCACCCCCGGTTCACGAGGATCCCGTGCACAACTACATGCCGGTCCCTCATGGAGAAGCCAATCCTGTAACTCACATACCAGTAACACTAGCTCTACAAGTACCAGTGGTGCTCTCCAAAAAGAGAGAATTAAACCAGTGATGCTCTCCAGAAAGAAGGAAAAAAAATGCTCTAGGTGATGTTCAGACGTCAGACTTCAAATATGCTATTTTGTTGTATTATCTTACTGTATGTGTTCTACCTTAGCTAAGCTCGCTCCCCTTATGCCGTAGTTTGCCCATGCTTAGCTGGAACTTAGAAACTTTTTTGAGACATCGACATCAACAGAGGAACGTTGTTGCAGAAAGTTATCAAAACTGCCACCCTGCTTTTACCTCACTGATCGTGTGATGTGCATGTCTACAACTACAAGTTTATGCATGTTCGACATCATAATCTACTGCATATAAGCTACCATTGTTTTCATTGGGATCAACGAATAATAGGCTAAGCTTACAAAACAAAAGTGTCTTCAGGCAAAATTTTAGTTGGGCTGCCACCTTTAATTATAAACTAGATGACCCGTTGCGCCCATGGCGCAAAAAGCGAGAGCAAGCCGAGCATTCAAACCATGAAAGTGAGAGTGATTTGGAACCAATTTAATAGATACTTAGGTACACATAGCGTTACATATTCTTTTACAAGGTAGCATTATAGCTCAAAAGAAAGTTATGAGATCACTTGATGATAGCTTACATTGGCTTTATAAAGCATGTTATATTAGCAGATATGCATCATTGATATAGCTCTTGTCTGTTAACCTTTGGCTGAGTCTTGTATCTTCTACCGGCAAGAAAGATCAAGACATGAGGGCAGTGGTATTAGGTTCATGTCCCATCAGTATTAAACATGATTTCATCGTTTAAGCAGCGGTGTCTTCATTCTACAATTATTATTTTCACGGTTCGTGCCGCACACATTCTTTTTGAAGAATGCTGCAAAGAACCACTGGCTACTACACCTGCACAACAACTGCAGTATTAAACATTAAACCATTTGACGCATCTAATAGGCTACAAAGTTTCTCGTAATAATATATGCATAGGTAGTGGAAAATATCATTGATTTGCACAATATCGTGAAACATCAGAACATCACAAAACGATTAAGTTAAATTATCATATACATTTGAAATGCAGCAATGAGAAGGAAATGCATGTCAATAAAAATATTGTTAAGAACAGAACCACTAAGCAAATAAATGCAAAATCTTTTCTTGAAAGAAGCTTATATAATGAATTGCTGAATATCGAAGACAGATTTTACAACTTCAAAGCTATATAATCAGCAAAACGTTAAAACACAGAAAGGTACTTACCAACAATCCCAGGGAATGAAGCACGAGGGCCTGGGAAATACATCATATGGTTTAACTGTTTTTAGCTTATGTTCTTTCTTCCTCCAAACGTCAATGATTTTCTTGATAGAAATTGATTTTTTGCACACAATCCAGGTAGAAATATATGAGCATGGTGAAAAAAAATCTTAGTACAAGAGGCTCATATTCATTACTGGAGCAGATGTGTATGGTAAAAAAAATTGTGATACAACTGCGAATTCAAAGAAGATGCTATGGGATGGTACATGTCACGACATGAAATTTGACCAAGAAAATAGATAGGAACATGCACAAGTAAAGTTCTATAAATGCAAAGAAATCAAGAACTTATCTAAGTTAATAACTTGAAAAGTTGAAATACTAAAATCCTTCAGTCAATACCTATCACAAACTGAACTATATGGAGCCGTTTCGAGTGGCTACCCACAGCAAACATCATCAACCATTCCCTGACTGAATTCTCAAGAGTAATAACAAGCAGATGTGTGTACACATGAGCTAGCCTAGAACCTTTTTGCCAACACAAACCAAAATGCACAGAAATAGGAGTGGATAAACCGAGCATATAACTTTATATTCACTAATTTCATTATCCCAAAAAATATGCCTTTTTCGATATAAGTTCATTCACAACCATCTGGATGCTATCAAAACATTATCAGGAAACTGAGGTCTCGTAAGGGAACACGAACTGTTCATGCATCTTCCTTCCTGTTGGACATTAGTACAGATATGCATACCAAATGAACCAAAAATGCACAGAGATATTGGGGGATGCAGTTAAAACATGTCAGCATATCACACCATGTTGTAGGCTTGTAGCCGCAGGTACTTCCAACACACCAGATAGTTCAGCCATGTTTACTAACTCTAAAGGGTGCTATTTTCATGCACGCCAAGACTCCGTACTGAAGTAAGATTTTGATATAAATATCAATGTATGTTTCCTACTGAATTTCACTAACCAATACAGATAAACATAATCTCATACACGAAGATAGAACTGAAGACATTTGAGTATTCTCAGATGCTTGCGAGCAAAACTAAACTACACATACCACTTGCAAAAATATTTTACTAATGTCCTCGCCGACGCTCACAAAAGAAACTAAATTGCAAATATCTCCTAGAAATGTGTTCTACTAATATCAGTGATATGCACACCCAATTGATTAACTCACATGCATGCTGCTTTCCTTTTCATCAAACATCTCGTCGACACGACAAATCACAAATATGCAAAAAAAGGTAAGAGTAGGAGGGGTTTAATCTTAATGAATGTGCAAATCAAAAGCCTTCTTGACAAAATCAAGAGCAAACTATTAAATGAATTGTAGCGGCACATGGCATTATCCTAAATCAATGTTAGCTCAAGATAAAAGATTTCAGAGAGAAAAATATGTATCACACAAGGGAAGCCCATGGTGTCCTAGGCTTGACTCAATCCAGACCTATGAGAAGGGCAGAGATAGAAGAAAAGAAAGATTCGTCCGCTAAACCAAACAACAACACAAGCATTTACCGGTAAAGCATGTGTTTTAAGCAGAAGATCATCCCTCCAAGCGGAAGGTTTGAAAAGCTTAAAGAGATTGCCATGATGACAGATGTTAACCATTTAATTTTTTACATTAACTGTCCTCGTCATAGACCTTGTCCTAGATCAGTAGAGCTTCTGCTCTTAATCACAACAAATAAATCAAACAAGAAATATAGTGCTAATCTTTTGTATGTTCACTGGCATACTAATAGTATGCGGTAGTTATTAAATCCCAAAAAACAGGATATGACTGAACCGAACTTCCAAACAAGCGTCGAAGGTCACAGAGATTCTACAAGATGAATTGATGGAAATGGAAACATAAAGTATGCATTGGCAGTAAAACCAAAAATTGCTAACCTGTGACGATGAAACAAAATCCGAATACAACAAACTATGTCACCCATGCCATCGGAAGGTTCTGAACCAACCAAATATATTTTATACCAAGATTATGGTTGCATTCCGGTAAAAGAATAAGATACAAAAAATGCAGTCAAAAACTCAAGTGTGGGTCTGTTTAAAATTCGGATCAATTCTACATCACTTATTTATGCATCTCCAAGGAAACAGACCTAAACTTTGTGAATCAGTATGTGGTGCATCCCAATATTATTTTTATCAACACGGGGGGCATCATCAGGTAGCAGACCTGAAGTCCAGAATTAGTTATAAAAGTTGACCTTGATTTCTAGCAAAAGAACATATTTTGGATTTTCCAAAACATCAATCAGGGAGGTTGCAAAATGACGAGCCCGGCTGAGTGCCGTGAAAACCCATTCCAGGAACCTCCTACAAAAAATTGATCTGAAGGCAAGTGCAGAAATACTTAAATTTTAATGGTGAGTATCCCAATCAGCAAGCGCCACCTCGTCCTACATGCATGTTGCTTTGGTTAAGTATTAGGCCACATCATAGGACCTTGACTGAATTCCCATTGTAAGATACTACAATGAGAAGACATGGTATCGGATCAAGTACGACAAAGCAATCATGTGCCAATCTTATAGTTCAGCCAATCATTTGGCATGAACAAATAAAAGACAGAAACGCGTGATGGAAGTCCAAATATAAGTTTATTTATTCAAGAAAATAGCTCTAATCAACTCAAGAGTTTCATGCTAGCTGCCAGGGTGGATGGGGTCATAGCCCAGCAGCCAGAGCGCATTGGCCCTCTCAGCCGGCGCGGTTTCAAATCTCTGTTTGGGTAGTGTCTCATACTTTCCTTTCTTAATTAAAAAGCCTATTAGTCTAGGTTTTTATGGTAACTGCCAGGTCAGAAACAAAGAGAAGCTATTAACCGGCATGATTATTAATGGATGATCAAAAGATAATCTGTTGTTTCTGTATGTTACCATCATTGATATATAAGAATAAAATTATCTTCGTTCTTAATAAAGTTTGAACAACTTTCTCATATCTCTCTCAAAAGGTAAGAAAAATCATTTAGCATGTAGTAGAAACACCAATTTGTCATTTCGTCAAGCGCATAGTACAAAAACCAAATATTGTGTAGAAGCATATAGGTAGAAAGGCATAATGACAATGGCCATACGTGCAGCAGAGCCACAACAACAATGTCAATTATTGTTGCCATGTATTTGCACTGAAGAAGGATAGAGATTGACCCAAGTATATAAGAAGCTAGCCTCAATTTGGCTTGTGAGAAGGCAAAACCACTAAGTTGAGTGCCTAGCACACCAAAAAAGTTTCCTCAACATGCTAGTAGTAGTAAGAAAAAGCAAACAATCCACTTCCTAGCATAATTATTCCAACCAAAACAAGTCCTTGCATTTCCCTGTAAGCAAATACCAATGCTAGAAAAAGAAAGAAGCGGTACTGTTTAGTTACCTCTTGTATGGATCTGATGGTCGTAAAGTCGAATCGTGAAGAAACTATGTGTTATATAAACCAGCACTGTTGCAAGGTGGTCAGCTCTATGCAAATCTCGAAACAAATCTGCAAAAATTAAGTACACAAATATCATCACACAATAGACACAAACACATACATTATGTTGGTAGAGATTCAAAACTAATAGTGTGTGGCAACACATGCAGGTCAATTCCAGATATTTAAATGAACCCAAGGAAAAAATGCACGAATTTAAGAAATTTAGACCATAATGTCTCAGCAAACATGGGGATCTACAATAGGATCTGAGCAAACCTTGCCTAGCTTGTCAAAGTCTACCAACAAGCTTAGACAGATGGGACTCTATTAAAACACCCTGCAACAGAAGTTTATTGTAAGGCACAAGAATACAAACTCCGGGACCATGATGGAATGCAAAGCACCTTACCTGTTGCCTTACAAAACGCGGTAAAGCAATAGATGCTAGGTTGCAGACAGAAGTTTCCTTAGGACTTGTGAACTGATCATGCCCATATTCTTCTGGTTACTTTTCCTATTGCATGAATCCTGCAGATAAGTAAGTGTTAATAAATCATCATTGGAACCTGATCATTGACAGCATCAAAACTTGGAATACAATGTAATGTTTTGACATGAATTGTACCTTACAGAGCATATAGGGTCTGCCAGTTTATATCCGTGCCTTCAAAATGTCAAACCAGGGGGTCTGTGCTGGAATAACTTTCTTGGCCTTACCTTGAAACCAGGAAATGGATTAGTGAGGAGTGTTCCTTTTTAATTCAATGTATATAGATAAAGTTTCTGGAAAAAACAGGGACGAATCCTCGTTATTTTGCACGCTTTGCATGAATAGATCAGGGACCCAGAAAGCAATGAACCTCATTATTTTGTACATTTTGCAGGAATAGGTCAGGAACCTAGAAATCAATGAACCTCATTATTTTGTACATTTTGCATGAATAGATCAGGAACCCATAAAGCAAAGGAAAACAAATCCCTTCCACAATTCTTCTCCTGTTAAATTGGTATTCATCCGAGCGCCTTCTAGAGATAGTACATGACAGAAACATGGCTTGCAGACAAAGTGAACGATTTTGCTGGTGTCCTATGCCATCTTTTAGATTATTTATAAGAAAATCCGGCAAGGAGAATGCTCACCTCGTGCTCCTCCTGCTGGGCGGCGAGGAAGAGGTGGTAGCGGGGTGCAGGACCTGCGTGGAGCCGCCATTGTGCACCCGCTGAGGCCGCCGTCCGCCACACCACCCATCCGTCCATCGCACCATCACGAGGAAGAGGCGGAGCACAGCCTCACATGCTTCGCGCCCGAGCCCCAGGCTGCTTGTAGCTCCTGATCCAGGAGCGGACCGAGCCGCCATGCTAGGTCGCGCCTGACCTCACCTGCGCAGGCCGACGCCGGCCGGTGACCCTCTCCCGTTAGCCACCGCACCTCCCTCTCCTCTTTCCTCCCTCTTTCTCCCTCCTCTCCTTCCTCTTCTCTCTCCCTCTCATCTTGTCTCTCTGGGACCGATCCATGGCGTTGCACGCCGTCGCCTTTTGCCTGCAGGTCGCAGCCGCCGGAGAAGCTCGCCTTCGCGCCCGCACGCCTCAGATCCAGCGGATACTGAATGAGGGAGGAGTGGACAAGATGCGGGATGGGGGGCGCAACTGCCGCGGGAGGATGGAGGAGGATGTGGGTTGCGGGCTTGCGGAGGCTGTGGGGATTGATTGAAAGGGTTAGGGTTATGTGCGTGAGGCGCTGCCCACTCGGTTCCTTTTTCTCTGGCTGCTACTCCCTCCTTTCCAGTTTATAGGGCTCATCTCAAAATTTTCGTTTTTCCGTTTTATAAGTCTCAATTCTACTACTTACAACCACATGTTTGTATTTCGAGGCGCATTAAATCACCCAATGCAAGTACCAAGAAAAAACTAACCAATGCATGTAGAAGTTCATGGATATTTAGTGTTCATGCATGCATGCGGTGTAATTAATACATCGGTAAACATAACTTTTTGAGAAAAACAAGCGTACTAGTTAACTATTTATGCAAACTACGAAACTTATTTCACCATTCACCATGTACCTTGGTTGGAGAGATTTTGAAATTGAGCCCTATAAACCGGAAAGGAGGGAGTAGCTTTTTTCTCTTGGTGCTCGCTCGCTGCACTATTCATAGCGTCTGTACGGAGCGAACGCGGCTGCCTAGCACCCCAGCATCCTTTATAAGTTCGATTGTAGGAACAAGAAAAATTCTTTGGGTGGCAAGTATTCTCTGGTCAAGGGCCTCTTTGAGCTTTGCGTTGGGAATCTTATAGAACTAGAGACATAGAAATTTATTCCACATAAACTGCAACCCCAATCCTGCGATTAAAGAGCCCTTGTACCAAACTTACTGAAAATCCTACTAATCAATTACCTTCTAGGGGATTAGTGATTCTCACAAAACAAAACTCAGATAATTCACATGATCCCAACGGTTTGATGATCTCTATGTTTTTCATGGGCAAAGAGAAAAATAATCAGGATGACATAAAATTCAAGCAGGCAAATGTGTAGGCGGCACATAAGAACAGTAGAACACGATCCATGGACGATAAAACAATATTAAAACGAAAAAAAAAATCAAGAACAAGCTTGCTGCTTTCTCAATCGAGCACATATTTCACATTTTTATCTCAAGAAAAACGGGAATCATGCATTAAATACGCACCAAAACTCCAAATAAGATCGATTTTCAAATGGAACTCGAAATTCAAAGAACTTCAAATGATTGTGCAATGAGTTCTTTCCCCTCACGTTAGGGCTGCTCTCCTCTCGTGCGACCTAGGCCGCCGTTGAGAACCACCACCGTGCGATCTCCCTGTTGTCGTGTTCCCTCCCCTCCCTCTCTGTTCTGCGAGCGGGCTCTACAGGGCAACCTTGTGTTGCTGCCTGCCTTGTTGCTCCAGCGGGGTTAGGGTTTTGAGGTTGCTGCGATCGGTTTGCAAAGGTCTCCAATGGCGGGTGATGATGGGAACTCTGCTGCGAAGGAGGACAGGGATTTGGCAGAGCTGATGGAAGAACTTGGGATTGTCGAAGAGGACATTGATGACCTAGTCTACAAGGAAGAAGTGGAGGATGATTCCCCGGATCCAAGATGGCTGGCGATTGGGAAAGTTCATACTACCCATGAATATGGTGACTTTTGGTTCTATAAGAACATGAGGAACGCGTGGGATCTCGCTCAAACTGTGAAGTTTCGTTCTTTGGGTAACAATCTTTACACTATGCAATTTAAGTGCCTTGGGGATTAGATCAAGGTGATGGAAGGGGGACCGTGGGCGTTCCGTGGGCAACCGGTACTGTTAGCTCCCTATGATGGATTCACCAAACCATCCTCCATTGATCTTAATACGTTCAAAATCTGGATTCAAATCCATGATCTCCCCGACGGCTATGAAAAACTGATGAAGCCTCTATCTGAGAAGGTGGGCGTGTTCTACGCTAATGACAAGGAGGCCGGTGATTTTGCTGGTAATTTCTACAGGGCCAGAGTTGTACTGGACGTCAGGACGCCACTCAAGAATCATGTCTCGATTGTTAGGAAGAAGAAGAGGCAGATCTTCAGGGTCAAATACGAGAGGCTCCCCGATTGGTGTGCACTCTGTGGCATGATTGGACATCTTCATACGTCGCACAGTGACAGGGTTCATGCGCCGTCAAAACTGGTCTTCAGGGACTTGCGTGCTTCCTGGAATGGCCGTGTTGGTAGTAGGAGCAATACTCAAGTTCCGGTTGGTACGGGTCTGGTTGTTCCGGCCGGAGGGGCTGCTGTGACGCAAGTTGCTATGGACGTAGATGTTAAGAATACTGCATCTAGTGTTGCTGATGAGACAGATATGAGTAGAAAGAGGGATGCCAGTGATACGCAGGATATTCTTTCGGCTACAGCAAATACTAAAGCTAATTTGATCGGGGTTGTAATTCCTCGAAGCCCTTCGGGCAATCAGGATCCTAAGAGGATCAGAACAGTGACAAACTCAGTCCAAAGTGGGCAAAATCAGACAGAATTTGATGATATCGGCGGGCTCCCTAGAGGGGCTGCGCCGGGAACAATGAATCTCATCAGTTGGAACTGCCGGGGTGGGGGGAACTCCCGGACAGTTCGTGAAATTGCGACTATTTCTCAGTCGCATTCCCCCATGTTGGTTTTTTTGTGTGAGACTAGGCAGAAGGCTGGAAAAATGAGAAGGTTTCTCTCGGCTTGAAAGGATTTGATGGTGTTGATAGTAATGGTTTGAGTGGCGGACTAGCGCTCTTTTGGCATGAATCATGTGTTGTTGAGGTTCTGGATAAGGATGATCGTTACATTGATGCTTTGGTCAGGTTACAGGCCGATGCGGAGCAATGGCGGGTTACTTTTGTCTATGGCGAACCGCGTGTCGAAAACCGACATCTTATGTGGGCCAAACTTCAGGGTTTAAAAAATATCAGTGACCGGCCGTGGCTCGTAATTGGAGACTTCAATGAAGTCCTTTGGGACTTTGAACACCTCTCTGCTACCCCGAGGCCGGAACAACAGATGATAGCATTCAGAGATGTTTTGGAAATTTGCGGTTTGGTAGATCTTGGCTTTTCTGGTATCCCGTTTACTTATGATAATTTGCGTGCCGGGGCGAACAGCGTCAAGGTTCGTCTAGACAGGGCAACGGCAACGAATGGCGTAATCTTTTTCCGTTTTATCAAGTTCAACATGTTGTCTCACCTTGCTCAGACCATGTTACACTGGTGTTGAAGGGCGCCCCTGATTTGGGTCAGTCGGGTCCCAAGCATAGGCGATATGAGGTGTTTTGGGAGAGGGACATGACATTGCCTGATGTCATAAAGGAGGCTTGGGATTCTGTAGGCAGCGTGGATAATTTGGAGAAACTCCAAGTCGCCCTTAGCAAGACGTTGGCTACACTCAGTGCATGGAGTAACAAGAAGTTTGATAATATTTCAAGGGAGTTAGCCAAGTCACGAACACAATTGGAAGAGCTCATGAGCATGAATGTAGATAGGCAAGAAATAAGAAATATCATGGATAAGATGAATGAATTGATTTATCAGGAAGAGATGATGTGGTTCCAGCGGTCTAGAGTTATGTGGTTGAAGGAAGGTGACATGAATACCAAAATTTTCCAAAGTAAAGTTGTATGGCGCGTCCGTAAAAATAAGATCAGGGAGTTAACTGATAGCATCGGAGTGGTACACTCTAATTTTGATGATATGGCCACCTTGGCAAATGAGTATTTCCAAGGTATATTTACAGCAGACCCGGCGTTGGATGCTTCGTGGGTACTTGATCTGTTTGAATCAAAAGTCTCGAACTAGGATAATGAACGTTTGTGTGCCCCATTTGATGACGAGATATCGGACGCATTATTTCAGATTGGACCATTGAAGGCTCCGGGCCTGGATGGTCTACCGGCGAGGTTTTTTCAGTGTAATTGGGATGTGTTAAAGTCTAGTATAATTGCAGCGGTCAAGGAATTTTTTGCTACAGGACTCATGCCGGCAGGGGTAAATTCTACCTCCATTGTTCTTATTCCTAAAATTCCCAACCCTACTAGCTTGTCCCATTACAGGCCTATTAGTCTGTGTAATGTCATATATAAGGTCATTTCTAAGTGTCTGGTGAATCGGTTGAGGCCACTACTTGATGATATAGTTTCTCCAGAACAGAGTGCTTTTGTTCCTGGTCGCATGATCACGGATAATGCCCTGGTGGCTTTTGAGTGTATTCATCACATTAAACAAGAAAAAGATCCAACAAAGAGTTTTTGTGCTTACAAGCTTGACCTCTCGAAGGCATACGATAGGGTGGACTGGAAGTTCTTGAAGTAGGTGATGCAAAAGTTGGGTTTCTCTCAACAATGGGTGGACTGGATAATGTCTTGTGTCACATCGGTGAGATATTCTGTCAATCTTAATGGGACCCTCTTGGATTCATTTGCACCGTCGCGTGGGCTTCGGCAAGGCGATCCCCTTTCCCCCTTTTTGTTCCTTTTTGTGGTCGACGATCTATCTGCAATTTTGAGGTATTATGTGTCCGTTGGCGATATTACTCCGGTTAAGGTGTGCAGAAGGGCCCCAGGTATATCGCACCTGTTGTTTGCAGACGACACTATGTTATTTTTTGAGGCTACTCGTGTCCAAGCTGAAAAAGTTAAGAGGGCTTTGGATCAATATGCTAGTGCAACAGGCCAATGTTTAAATTTTGATAAGTGCTATGTTCTTTTTGGGGCTGCATGTCCTCTTGTTAACCAGGAGGAAGTTAGAGGGGTGCTCAATGTGACTAGTTTGGTATTTGAAGAAAAGTATCTTGGTCTTCCTACTCCTGATGGTCGCATGTCTAAAGGAAGGTTTCAAAACCTCCAGATGAGCCTAACTAAAAGATTGATCCAGTGGGGTGATGGTCACCTGGCTCAACCAGGAAGGGAGATGATACGTCTCCGTCGTATCTACTTTTCCAAACACTTTTGCTCTTGTTTTGGACTCTAATTTGCATGATTTGAATGAAACTAACCCGGACTGACGCTGTTTTCAGCAGAACTACCATGGTGTTGTTTTTGTGCAGAAATAAAAGTTATTGGGATTGGACGAAACTTTTTGAAGATTTTTTATGGAATAAATAAAAAATACTGGAGCCAAGATCCACTAGGGGGGGCACCTGCTGCCCACGAGGCCGGGCGCGCGCCCTGGTGGCTTGTGGGGCTCACGCGGCTCTGCTGACCCTAATCTCAGGCCTATAAATTCACAATTCCAGAGAAATAAATAGGAGAGAAAGTTTTATTGCGTTTCACGATACGGAGCCGCCACCACCTCCTGTTCTTCATCGGGAGACCAGATCTGGAGTCCGTTCGGGACTCCCGAGAGGGGGATCTTCCGGCATCGTCATCATCAACCATCCTTCATCACCAATTTCATGATGCTCACCGCCGGGAGTGAGTAATTCCTTCGTAGGCTTGCTGGACGGTGATGAGTTGGATGAGATTTATCATGTAATCAAGTTAGTTTTGTTAGGGCTTGATCCCTAGTATCCACTATGTTCTGAGATTGATGTTGCTATGACTTTGCTATTGAAAGATCGTGGATGTCGCCTAGAGGGGGGGTGAATAGGCGCTTTAAAATAATTACGGTTTAGGCTTGAACAAATGCGGAATAAAACTAGCGTTTAATTTGTCAAGCACAAAACCTAAATCGACTAGCCTCACCTATGTGCACCAACAACTTATGCTAAGCAAGATAAACAACTAAGTGATAACAAGATATATAACAAGAAACAATATGGCTATCACAAAGTAAAGTGCATAAGTAAAGGGCTTGGGTAAGAGATAACCTAGGCACGCGGAGACGACGATGTATCCCGAAGTTCACACCCTTGCGGATGCTAATCTCCGTTTGGAGCGGTGTGGAGGCACAATGCTCCCCAAGAAGCCACTAGGGCCACTGTAATCTCCTCACGCCCTCGCACAATGCAAGATGCCGTGATTCCACTAAGGGACCCTTGAGGGCGGTCACCAAACCCGTACAAATGGCAACCCTTGGGGGCGGTCACCGAACCCATACACTTTGGCAACCCTTGGGGGCGGTCACCGGTACCCGTCAAATTGCTCGGGGCGATCTCCACAACCTAATTGGAGACCCCGACGCTTGCCCGAAGCTTTACACCACAATGATTGAGCTCCGAGGCACCACCGACCGTCTAGGGCGCCCAAGCACCCAAGAGGAACAAGCTCTAGGGTACCAAGCACCCAAGAGTAAAAAGCTTCTCAAACTTCACTTCCACGTATCACCGTGGAGAACTCAAACCGATGCACCAAATGCAATGGCAAGGGCACACGGAGTGCCCAAGTCCCTCACTCTCAAATCCCACCAAAGCAACGAAAGCTATGGAGGAATATGAGAGGAAGAACAAGAAGGAGAACACCAAGAACTCCAAGATCTAGATCCAAGGGGTTCCCCTCACATAGAGGAGAAAGTGATTGGTGGAAACGTAGATCTAGATCTCCTCTCTCTTTTCCCTCAAGAACTAGCAAGAATCATTGGAGGGATTGAGAGTTAGCAAGCTCGAAGAAGGTCAACAATGGGGGAAGAACTCGAGCTCAAAGGATAAGGTCCATTGGGGAAGAAGACCCCCTTTTATAGGAACCCTCGAATCCAACCATTACCTTGTTCTCAGCCCGCACAGAGCGGTTGAAAGATCGTGGATGTCGCCTAGAGGGGGGGGGGTGAATAGGCGCTTTAAAATAATTACGGTTTAGGCTTGAACAAATGCGGAATAAAACTAGCGTTTAATTTGTCAAGCACAAAACCTAAATCGGCTAGGCTCACCTATGTGCACCAACAACTTATGCTAAGCAAGATAAATAACTAAGTGATAGCAAGATATATAACAAGAAACAATATGGCTATCACAAAGTAAAGTGCATAAGTAAAGGGCTCGGGTAAGAGATAACCGAGGCACGCGGAGACGACGATGTATCCCGAAGTTCACACCCTTGCGGATGCTAATCTCCGTTAGAGCGGTGTGGAGGCACAATGCTCCCCAACAATGCCACTAGGGCCACCGTATTCTCCTCACGCCCTCGCACAATGCAAGGTGCCGTGATTCCACTAAGGGACCCTTGAGGGCGGTCACCGAACCCGTACAAATGGCAACCCTTGGGGGCGGTCACCGGTACCCGTCAAATTGCTCGGGGCGATCTCCACAACCTAATTGGAGACCCCGACGCTTGCCCGGAGCTTTACACCACAATGATTGAGCTCCGAGGCACCACCAAGCCGTCTAGGGCGCCAAGGCACCCAAGAGGAACAAGCTCTAGGGTGCTCAAACACCCAAGAGTAATAAGCTTCTCAACTACTAACTTCCACGTATCACCGTGGAGAACTCAAACCGATGCAACTAATGCAATGGCAAGAACACACGAAGTGCTCAAGTCCCTCTCTCTCAAATCCCACCAAAGCAACAAAAGCTATGGAGGAAAGTGAGAGGAAGAACAAGGAGAACACCAAGAACTCCAAGATCTAGATCCAAGGGGTTCCCCTCACTTAGAGGAGAAAGTGATTGGTGGAAATGTGGATCTAGATCTCCTCTCTCTTTTCCCTCAAGAAGGAGCAAGAATTATTGGAGGGATTGAGAGATAGGCAAGCTCAAGAAGGTCAACAATGGGGGGAGAAATGAGCTCAAAGGATAAGATAACCGTTGGGGAAGAAGACCCCTTTTATAGGGCCACCCCAAATCTAACCGTTACCCGTGCTGGACGCGTACAAGCGGTACTACCGCTCTTGCGAGCGGTACTACCGCTTAAGCGGTAGTAATTCAAAAACAGCAGGCGAGAACACGGGACTGGAGCGGTAGTGCCGCACCAAGCGGTACTACCGTCCACCCAAGCGGTACTACCGCTAAACCGAAACGAGCAACAGAAACTTGCACACTCTGCGAAACACAAGCGGTAGAGCAGCGGTAGTGCAGGGCGGAAGTACCGCACCAAGCGGTACTACCGCCCAGCAGAGCGGTACTACCGCTCTGAGCGGTACTACCGCACTACAGCCGCACTACTACCGTTTAACAGAAAACGGCAACAGAGACGTGCACAGAAGGAAACCCCGCAAGCGGTAGTGGCGGCGGTAGTAAGGGCGGTAGTACCGCCAGAGCGGTACTACCGTGCTACTACCGCTCTACTACCGTGAATGGCAAACTGGCAACAGAGAGTTGCACGCTCGGGGAAACCCCAAGCGGTAGTGCCACGGAAGTACCAGCGGTACTACCGCATAAGCGGTACTACCGTGGGCACCAGCGGTACTACCGCTTGCAAGCTACTGAAAATCCACAGAAAACAGAGGATACAAATAAAACCAGAACTGCCATAACTTCTGCAAATGAGCTCCGAATTGAGCAAACTCAAGCTTGTTGGATAGAAGACAACGAGTACTATCCAAACAGCGACTGGTTATAATAAGAAGTGGCAGGGGAGATATGCCTAACATATAGAGATGAGAAACCTCTATGAATGAAGAACCGGCATAAACTCCAACATCGAAAACATCATAGAAGATGCATATATGAACTCCGTTTTCGATGAACTCGAGCTTGTCATGAAGATGACCAAAAGCTCAAAGACTCACAAAGAGAAACACCAAACACAAACCAAGAAAGATGATGCAAGGATGCAATGGTTTGAGCTCTCTACGAATGATACGATAAAGCTACTCACTTGAGAGCCCCCCTTGATAGTACGGCTATCGATCCTAAAACCCGGTCTCCCAACTACCACCATGAGACCGGTAAAATAGAAAACATATCAAGGGCAAACCTTTGCCTTGCGCATAGTCCACTTGAGCTAGATGATGACGATCTTGACCTCCTCAAGTTGGACCACCTTTCTTGATTGCGCCGGCTCGATGAAGACTAGTTGATTGCTCCCCCATACTCCACTATGGGTGAGCCACTCTTTGGCACATCTTCACAAGTCCATTGTCACCACAATGGACGGCAAGCTTCAAGCATGTGATCTCTTCGTGATACTCCACTTGAACTTGCACACCGCAATGTTGATGACGATCACCACTTGATGTCATCCTCCATGGGTTGAATGAGATCTTCCTCTTGACGCAAGCCCATGGAAACATACCTAACCCCACATAAAACTCTCGCATAGAACATGGGTTAGTACACAAAGCGTAATGGACAATGCTTACCATACCGTGAGATCACTTGATCCCACTCGGTACATCTTCTATGCTTTGTGTGTTGATCAACATGACCAATCTTTGGATAACTCCATGAATAACCTTGGTCAACACATATTCTTCTTCTAATAACCTTGAAACCAACAAATGGTCTTCAAGCAATGCCTATGGACAAACCCTTCAAATATAACTCAAGGCAACCATTAGTCCATAGAGATTGTCATCAATTACCAAAACCAAACATGGGGGCAGCACATGTTCTTTCAGCGGTACTACTGCTCCACAGAGCGGTACTACCGCCCGGGCGGTAGTGCACAGAGAGCAGTGCAAAGGTGCGAGACCAAGAGCCGGTAGTGCCGCCGGAGCGGTACTACCGCTCCCCCCAGCGGTACTACCGCTGGGGTTGCAGCTCAGGGCACTAAGGAGGCAGAGCAGGACAGGTGGGGTGAGGCAGAGCCGCACCAGCGGTACTACCGCTCGAAGGAGTGGTACTACCGCTTACAGGCGGTAGTGCCGCACACCCACTGCCGCTCTACAACCGCTGGGAGCGCGCAAGATCTTGGAGTGGAGCGGTAATGCACGGGCGGTACTACCGCTTACAAGCAGTACTACCGCTCGTACTACCGTTCCACTGCCGCGCAACCCGACACGAAAAATCGCATCCCCAGAAGCAGCGGTACTATGCGCGGCACAAGGCCGCGGTACTACCGCTCTGGAGAGCGGTACTACCGCTTGGGGCCTTCAGGAACACTGCACAGAAAACAGAGGATACAATAAAGCCAGAACTGCCATAACTTCTGCAAATGATCTCCGAAAAGAGCAAACTCAAGCTTGTTGGATAGAGGACGACGAGTACTATCCAACAGCGACTGGTTATAATAAGAAGTGGCAGTAGAGATATGCCTATGATATAGAGATGTGAAACCTCTATCAGTGAAGATCCGGCATAAACCCCAACAATGAGAACATACTAGAAGAAGCAAACGAAAACCGTTCTCGATGAACTTGAGCTTGTCATGAAGGTGACCAAAAGCTCAAAGACTCACAAAAAGAAACACCAAACAAGAACCAAGAAAGATGATGCAAGGATGCAATGGTTTGAGCTCTCTACGAATGATACGATCAAGCTACTCATCCGAGAGCCCCCCTTGATAGTACGGCTATCGATCCTAGAACCGGGTCTCCCAACTACCACGATGAGACCGGTAAAATGGAAAACCTATCAAGGGCGAACCTTTGCCTTGCGCATAGTCCACTTGAGCTAGATGATGACGATCTTGACCTCCTCAAGTTGGACCACCTTTCTTGATTGCGTTGGCTCGATGAAGACTAGTTGATTGCTCCCCCATACTCCACTATGGGTGAGCCACTCTTCGACACATCTTCACAAGTCCATTGTCACCACAATGGACGGCAAGCTTCAAGCATGATCTCTTCGTGATGCTCCACTTGAACTTGCACACCGCAATCTTGATGACGATCACCACTTGATGTCATCCTCCATGGGTTGTATGATATCTTCCTTTTGATGCAAACCCGTGAAAACATACCTAACCCCGCATAGAACTCTCACGTAGACCATGGGTTAGTACACAAAGCGTAATGGACAATACTTACCATACCATGGGATCACTTGATCCCTCTCGGTACATCTTCTACGCTTTGTGTGTTGATCAACTTGATTCACTCTTTGACTTAGTCTTGATCAACCTCTCACATGACCAATCTTTAGATAATTCCTTGAATAGCACACCTTGGTCATCACATACTCTCCTTGAAACCAACAAATGGACTTCAAGAAAAGTCTATGGACAAACCCTTCAAATATAACTCAAGGCAACCATTAGTCCATAGGAATTGTCATCAATTACCAAAACCAAACATGGGGGCACCGCATGTCCTTTCAGCTATGCTTAATGCTTGTCACTAGGGCCCGAGTGCCATGATTTCAGATCTGAACCCTTTATGTTTTCATGAATATATTTGTGTTCTTGATCCGATCTTGCAAGTTATATGCACCTGCTATGTGTTATGATCCGCATACCCCAAGGTGACAATAATTGGGATTCTTTCCGGTGATTACCGTAGTTTGAGGAGTTCATGTATTCACTATGTGTTAATGCTTTGTTCCTGTTCTCTATTAAAAGGAGGTCTTAATATCCCTTAGTTTCCTTATGGACCCCGCTGCCACGGGAGGGTAGGACAAAAGATGTCATGCAAGTTCTTATCGCAAGCACGTATGACTATATACGGAATACATGCCTACATTACATTGATGAATTGGAGCTAGTTCTGTGTCGCCCTAGGTTATGACCGTTACATGATGAATGTTATCCAACATAATCACCGATCCAATGCCTACGAGCTTTTCACATATTGTTCTTTGCTAAGTTACTACTGTTGCTACTACTGTCACAATTGCTACAACAATATTGCTGCTATCGTTACTGTTACTGTTACTGTTATTGCTATTGCTATCAAACTACCATACTACTGTGCTACTGATCACTCTGCTGCAGATATTTAGTCTCCAGGTGTGGTTGAATTGACAACTCAACTACTAATACTTGCAAATTTCCTTTGGCTCCCCTTGTGTCGAATCAATAAATTTGGGTTGAATACTCTACCCTCAAAAACTGTTACGATCCCCTATACTTGTGGGTTATCAAGACCTTTTTCTGGCGCCGTTGCCGGGGAGCATAGCTTTATTTGCTAAGTCACTTGGTATTTATATCTGTTGATCACTATGAAGAATCTGAAAGACGCTAAGACCAAGATCGTTCCCTCTAAGACGAGGGAAGGTAAGGAACCGCCATCTAGCTCCGCACTAGATTCACCCTCTGTTTTAAGTAAGCTTGCAACACCACCACCTGCTATTAATTCTGATATGTCGCAAGTTATTGATGATACTGCCTCTGTTATGAATGAAACTGTTGATGATGCTAGTACTTTTCTTGATAATACTTTGCCACTTGGTGAATTTCTTGATGAACAACTTGCTAAAGCTAAAGAATTTGAGACTGCTGAAACTGATAAAATTATCGAAACTGAAAATTATGATTCACCTATTATGCCTAGCTCTCCTACTAGAGTTGAATCACTTAATGAACATGTCTTTGATAGGGAGACGGCTAGAGCAATTCTTGCTTGTAATGATAGAGATGAAGTTATAAATTGCTTGCTGAAATGAAAGAAAAATCTATGAGGGAGAAAATGAAATATGATCCTAAGTTTGCTACTTCTCCCATATTTATTACTGATAAGGATTATGACTTCTCTGTCGATCCTGAGTTGATTACCTTGGTTGAATCTGATCCTTTCCATGGTTATGAAACTGAAACTGTTGTGGCGCATCTTACTAAATTAAATGATATAGTCACCCTATTTGCTCATGAGGAAAAAATTCGCTATTATTATATTCTTAAGTTATTTCCTTTCTCGTTAAAGGGTGATGCTAAGATATGGTATAATACTCTTGCTCCTGGCTGTGTGCGCAGTCCCCAGGATATGATTTATTACTTCTCTGAAATATTTTCCTGCTCATAAGAAACAAGCTGCCTTACAGGAAATATTTAACTTTGTGCAAATTAAAGAAGAGAATCTCCCTCAAGCTTGGGGGAGGCTTCTCCAATTACTTAATGCTTTGCCTGATCATCCTCTTAAGAAAAATGAAATACTTGATATCTTCTATAATGGACTAACCAATGCTTCTAGGGACTACCTAGATAGTTGTGCTGGTTGTGTTTTCAGGGAACGGACTATTGAACAAGCTGAGGAATTATTGAATAATATATTGAAGAATGATAATGATTGGACACTTCCTGAACCACCGCCTAAACCCACTCCGAAGAAGAGGGGTATTTTATTTCTCAGTCCTGAAGATATGCAAGAGGCAAAGAAATGCATGAGAGAAAAAGGTATTAAAGCTGAAGATGTTAAGAATTTGCCACCTATTGAAGAAATATATGATCTTGACACACCGCCACAGGTGGTAGAGGTAAATTCTTTTATAAAGTTTGATGAAGGTGATATTCCTTATAACAAAACTCCTAGTCAATGCTTGTATGAATTTGACAATTATATTATTAAGCAAGATCATTTCAATGCAAATGTTACGAAACAATTGAAACGAAATCCCTACATGATTGATCGCTTGAGTGACTTGTTGTTTAGAATTGCTAATGATGTCAGAGGTGTAGGTAAACATGCATCTATGGTTCAAACCCAGTTAGAACAAGTTGTTAAATCTCAAAGTGAATTGCTTAATGAAATGAATAACAATATGAATGATCATGCTGTTAGAGTAATGACTAGAGGACGTAGAATGACTCAGGAGCCACTTTATCCTGAGGGTCATCCTAAAAGAATTGAACAAGACTCTCAAAGAATTAATGTTGATGCACCTAGTCCATCTAAAAAGAAAAAGAAAAAGAAAAATGATAGGACTTTGCATACTTCTAGTGAACCCGAGGTAGAAAAACCCTTGGAGGATAATAATGATGTTTCTATTTCCGATGCTGAAACACAATCTGGTAATGAACATTCACCTAGTGATAATGATAATAATAATAATGATGCCCATGAGGATGCTCAACCAGATAATGATAAAGAACATGATAATGATGTTGAAATAGAACCTGCTGTTGATCTTGATAACCCACCTCCTAAAAATAAATGTTATGATAAAAGAGACTTCGTTGCTAGAAAACATGGCAAAGAAAGAGAACCATGGGTTCAAAAACCCATGCCCTTTCCCCCTAAACCATCTAAGAATAAAGATGAAGAAGAATTTGAACGCTTTGTTGAAATACTTAGACCCGTCTTTTTGCGTACTCGTTTGATTGATATGTTGAAAATGCCTCCTTATGCTAAATAAATGAAAGACATTGTCACAAATAAAAGAAAGATTCCTGAGGCTGAAATTTCTACCATGCATGCAAATTATTCTTTTAAGGACGGAGTACCTAAGAAACTAGGAGATCCATGAATACCAACTATACCATGCTCCATTAAAAGAACCTATGTCAAAACTGCTTTGTGTGATTTAGGAGCCGGTGTTAGTGTTATGCCCTTCTCTTTATATAAAAGACTTGATTTGAATAAACTCACTCCCACTGAAATATCATTGCAAATGGCTGACAAATCTACTGCCATCCCTATCGGTGTTTGTGAAGATGTACCTGTTGTAGTTGCAAATGTTACTATCCTAACAGACTTTGTTATACTTGATATGCCCGAGGAAGACAACATGTCGATTATCCTTGGTAGACCCTTTTTGAATATTGCAGGGGCTATTATTGATTGCAACAAAAGCAAGGTCACTTTTCATATCAATGGTAATGAACATACGGTGCACTTTCCGAAGAAACAATTTCAAGTAAATGGTATTCATGTTATTGAAAAGACCTCGACAATTATTATTGGAAGTTTTCAAATCCCTCTTCCTACTGTCAAAAAGAAGTATGAAACACTTATAATTGGGGAGATGCATATCCCCATTAAGGTAACCTAGTGTTTTACGAAGATTCTTCGGTTTCATGTTACTCGGAAATGGTTTGTTAATAAGACTTGATCAACCTTATTAATGGATTCTTTTTGAGGGGCATGTGGTCGATGAATTTAGTAAGCACAACCTTCTGTACCCACCTTTTGTTTTCTGTTATTTTTAGTTAAAAACAATAAAATGCCATGATTATCCTGTTTTCTGAATTATCCGTGCAATAAAAAATGGCCCAAAAATAAAAGTGCTCAGAATGCAATAAAATTTTGACATGAATTTTTATAGAATATTTAAGAATTTCTGGCACTGAAAACATACCAGGGGGATGCCCCAGGTGCCCACGAGGCACCAGGGCGCGCCACCCCCCCTGGCGCGCCCTGGTGGCTTGTGGGCCCCACAGGGACCCCCTCACTTATTCCTTCAGCCCACTTCGTCTCTTACCTCTAGCAAAAATTCCTGGTAGCTCTCTCTCTCTCGTGTTCTTGCTCCAAAACTTGAAATTTTCGATCTCTTTGCTCGGAGCTCCGTTTCCGAAACTGTTTTTGGGGATTGCTACTTGGTATGTGACCCCTCCATTGCTCCAATTAGTTTTTGCTCTAGTGGATTATATTTTGCATAATTAGCTGCTCTTGGTGCTACTAAAAATGAGCTTGCATGTTGAATTCTTTGAGTTCCAAGTAGTTTGAATGCTTGATATAGCCTCTAGACATCCATATGAGTAGTTGCTATCAATCTGTTGAAGTTTTGTTGATATCATTTTGTGGCCCAAAATTTTTCAGAAATTTGTTCTTAGGAAAATGAATATCTTCCGGAGGAGTTCTTCGAAACGGAACGCCAAGGGAGTCCTTGGGGACTCCTCGGACAGCGACCTCAACATCCTGCGTAGGACGGAGGTCCGTCCATGCGAATGGCCGCACAATGCCTTCATGAACGAAGCCGGATTCTACCAAGAGTTCGCACAATTCATTGCTAATGCCGGATTAACCGACTTCCTCGCAGATGAGTGTGACCAGCACCACATTCTTACAAATTCCTCTGTGCAAAATTTTCATTTTCTGAATAGGCTTGAACCTCCCATGGTGCGCTTTGATTTATATGTTGAACATCACCAGATACCACTTGCTGAATTTTGTGAGATATGTTTGATTCCCTTCGATGGGGAAATAAGAGAGCCTCGACCAGTGGAGTTTGAGGGCTTCCTCCACACTTTAACTGTGGGAGAGGAGAGGGGCGTGTCGAAAGCCCGAGCCACTAGCTTGCAATTTCCCGCTGTTCATTACTTTGCTTTATTCATAGGGAAATGCTTGACTGCTAGAGAGCAAGGTGGTGTGCTATGTGCACCGGACTTTGCCATTTTACGCCGCGCGCTGCATAATGAGAACACTTATAACCTGGGAGCTATCATTGCATGCCGCTTGCACACTAATAGGACTAAGGGTAAAATTCATGGCGGTATTTATGCTACTCGCCTAGCGAGACGTTTTAATGTTAACATACACCCACATGATCATTTGTTGCCCAGAGTTTACTTAGATCACCAGTCTATGAGGGACCACCACTTTCTTGATGCTCCTGAGCCTCCTCACCACATTCGTTATAACTTGGTTTTTAGTGAGGATACTCGTGATATTATTCCGTTGCCTGCACCTGCTTTGTTTGATTCTCATGCCAGGAACAGATATACTGTTATGCCACCGGACATCGTTGCCTACCGGAATGCATTGGCAGCGGTAGAGGATGAGGCCCAGGACTGGGACGCTCAGGTGCCGCCTCCTCAGCACTTTCATATGGGACCGGATGGCTACTACGGATGGCCGTAGACCAAGCTAGGCAATGCCTAAGCTTGGGGGAGTACGCATTTCTCACCGACATTACATTCATGTTCACACATTTCATTCCAGTTGTCGGTGTTCATCCTCTTTCATTGTATAATCCATGCTAGTTTTATTTTTGCTTTCTTCTTGTGTGTTTGAAAAACTCCAGAAACCCAAAAATATTTCTCGTTTCTTTTTGGTTTTTTCTTTCTAGTTTAATTAGTTGTAGTATTAAAAGAAAACCCAAAAAGATTTCTTGTTTCTTCTTTTGCTTGTTGGGAGTTCTCCCGTGTAAATAGTTTTTCTCGCTTTCGTTTTTCTTCTTTAATTTGTTTTCTCCAGAAAAACTAAAAACTCCAAAAATATTTCAGTGTGTTTCTCTGAAATTCTTTTCTTTCGTTGAGTCATTGTAAGGAGAAGACCACGATGAAAATGTTGAGTGGCTCTCATATGCATTATTGTTGATCTAACAAAGAGCCCATATTACCTTGTCTTCTCCTTTGAATAAAATGTTTGCAGATCCCAGCTTAGTCCACAGTACTCTAGCACTATTATTATTTTTACATCATTCGGTCGTGCAAGTGAAAGGCAATAATGACGATAATTTGATGAAGTGACTGTGGCAAGGAAAAGCGGGTATGAACTCAACTTGTTTTTGTTTTTGTAAATATGTTTAACTCAGTATCCATGATTCAGCATATTATGATTAAACATGTTTATGATGACAATTAGAGATTATAGTTGCTCATGCCATGCTTAAGTAGCTAGGAGTGGATAATGATTTATCTTAGGTGTCAACATGCTTTAAAATGATTGTGATGTAGTATGATGATATGGTATCCTCCTCTGAATGTTTCAAGTGGCTTGACTTGGCACATGTTCATGCATGTAGTTGATTCAAAACCAACATAGCCTCCACGATATTTATGTTCATTGAAAGTGCTAGTGATCGACTAGAGGGGGGGTGAATAGGCGATTTTTATGAAAGGCTTCGAAAACATGCAATGTCTTCAAAGAAAGCGGAAGCAGGATGAGAACTAGCAAAGCCTATCAATACGATGAACAGATATGACAAGTATAGACATCACACATACAGGCATGCATTGAACATAAACACAAGAAGCATGAAGATAAATGAGTAAACAGACGAATGGCTTCAGGGAATATCTTCAAACACAAACAAGCATGCAAAGGCTTCACGGTTCAAAACAGTAAGTAAGGAAGAGTAAGGATAGAACCAGGAGCTCGGGGAAGACAATGATTTGTTTGACCAGTTCCAACTACTGTGACAGTTGTACGTCTGGTTAGGGAGGCTGAGATTGAACTCAGAAGACCGCGTCTTCACCTTATTCCCCTTGAGCTAAGGTCACTTAGACCTCGCCCAATCACTCTGGTAAGTCTTCAAGGTAGACTTCCAAACCTTCACAGACTTCGTTCACCGGCAATCCACAATGACTCTTGGATGCTCAGAACGCGACGCCTAACCGACTGGAAGATCACAGTCTTCAAGTGTAATAAGCCTTCAGTTCACTTAGAACAGAATGTCTTCAGTGATGCTCAATCACTTTGGGCTCTGGGTGTTTTTGGGTTTTGTCCTCGCAAGGTTTCTCTCTCAAAGGCTTCGAGGTGGGTTGCTCTCAAACGACAAAAGCCGTGTACTAACTCGGAGCAGCCACCAATTTATGGTGGAGGGGGTGGCTATTTATAGCCAGGGGGCAACCCGATGTGATATGTCCGAAATGACCCTTGGTCATTTAGGAACTGACACGTGTCCAACGGTCGGAATTTGAACCCACGCGGCAACTTTACTTGGGCTACAAGCAAAGCTGACTCAACCAATTCTGGAAGAGATTTTCTCTCATTTGTCTTCGCTTGAATACATAGGATTTTAGGTTGAGCATCACGTCAGTTTCTGACTTCGTTTACCTCGACCCCACTTGACAGTTCGGTGGTTCCTATGACTCAAGAAATAAGAAAATGAAACTACGAAAAGACTATGTCTTCAAGCTTCATTGTCTTCGACGAATGTCTTCATGAACCATTATCTTCAGCACGAAATGTCTTCGTGACTCACCATTGTCTTCAATGTCTTCATACATTTTTAGGGGTCATCTTCGATGGGTAAACCGATTCAATAGGGACTTCTACCTATGCTCTCCTGTGAATCTCACAAACACATTAGTCCCACAACCAAGTTTGTCTTCAATACTCCAAAACCAACAAGGGGCGGCACTAGATGCACTTACAATCTCCCCCTTTTTGGTGATTGATGACAAACTGGTTGAAGTTTTCAACGGGGATAAAAATAGGTGAAGTTAAGGTACAGATGGTTTGGCTTCATGAAGTGGAGGTGCTCCCCCTAAAGATGTGCATATAAGTAATTTGCCTTTGAATGCAAATGCACATGGCAGGTTCGACTTTGTGGAGATCTCCCTCTATTCATGAAGTCACAACATGTGCATACAAAATAAATTGAAGATAATGACATGCACAATTGAAATATGGGCGTCTGCGGAATGACTTCATGCACATAATATCAAGGTTAAGTAGCGCATAAACAGTAGCAAAAACAGCGAGTGTAGCAGACGTCCATCAGGACTTAAGTTTTACAACCCAAAACCAAATGTTCAAGAACGAGAGTTGTAAACTTAGCAAAAATATATCAAGCCCAGCCCATTATGCCCGCTTGAAGACTACCAACCCATATGCTTCTCCCCCTTTTGTCAACAAGTGACCAAAAAAGGTGTGAATACATAGGGTGTCTACACGTCCCTTGGAGGCGATGAAGAAGTTGGGGCAGCCGGGTCGATGTTGGAGTTGGGCGGAGCAGAGGGGACTGATGCAGCATCTTGATGCAGTGAAGCCATTGGCGGGGAAGTAGCATCATCTTCCTTATCAACCACCCGTGCGACGACAGTGGGCGCTGAAGAAGAATAGTCTGAGTCTTCAAGAGATGGTGTAGCACGCCACTTCGCTGTAGCAGGAGGCTTGGAGTCGAATTTGAAGCCTTCCTTGAAGCCATCGGCAGCAAGGTCATCTTCAGAGCAAAGTAGTGTGAGACTCTTCCAAGCCCGGTGACTGGCTTCATGTGCAACAAACGCATTCTTGGTGGAAAGGTTTCACACTCTGTTGAGATCAGTCATGAGGCTCCTCATTTGCCTCTTGAGCCAGTCATGATGCTTGTCTTGCTTCTGATGAAGATAAACAAGAAGCTCTCTCTCGGTTAAGGCACGAGCACTCTTTTGAGGTCTTGGAGGCACAATGCTTGTGGTGGCTTCAGTATTGGCTTCACGTGGCTGGCGAAACTGACCAGTGAGATGGCCAGCTGAAGTAGCACAGGGGATATGGATAGCTTCAATATGCGCAGCACCGCTGTGAGAGCTAGGAACTTCGACCAATGGGGTATTGGCAGCAACTGGATAGACGTCTTCAACAGGTGCAATCTCAGGCAGAAAAATGTGATGGTTTCGGCTTGATGGTTGCTATTGCACAGAAGAGCGAATCTTGATGAAGCGCATTATCCAGGGAGCATAAATCTTGAGGCCAAATAGGTCCATGCCAGATGCAGCTAACAGTCTGATGAAGAAGTTGTTGGTGTTGAATCTGATGCCATATATGATGTTGTAGAGCATTGTCTTCATAGCACCTTCAACCTTGCTCGACGAGGAGTGCCCTTTGATAGGCCATAAGGTATGCCTTAGGATATGATAGAGAGTGCGAGGCAAGTACTGGAGGTCATTGACAAGAAACTCCTTGGGACAATCGGCTTCAACAGGCAATGGCTTCATCATGGTGAGCATCTGAGTCATGTTTGGCTCTGGCTTCTGAAAGATACTCTCCACAGCTCTATAATAGGCATCACTGCCAGGTTCATCGATATCACCAGGAGCAGGCAGGTTCGTGAGTTCGAGAAAATCTTGAGCAAAAGCTTCATGGTGAACATCACCTGTCATCCAGTGAAGGGTCCAAGTCTTGATATCTTTGTGGAATCCAGAGATGTGGAGGGTGGCATAGAATTGCAGCAGCAGCTCTTCATTCCAGTGCTCTTTGTCTGTTACAAATGGAAGCAGACCTACATCACGAAGACAATCAATGGCTTCATCCAGACATGGCAGATCAGTCATAGCGTCAAGGTTGAGGCGCCTGTGAGGATGAATCCTGTCTTGATAGTAGAGGACACTCATGTAATAGCTTCGTTGTTGATAGCTCCAGAACCTGTCAGAAGATATCCTCGGCTTTGTGTATGGGTTCTTGGAGTGGTCAAAGAAGGTATTATCATTCCTGAAGCTAATGACACTGAAGGGGCAGTCAGTGGAAGCAGCTCCTCGAAGCCTTGGCAGCCTCGGCATTGGCTTCTGAACGAGAGGCCGGTTGTCAACATGGAATTCATATTGTGGGCCAGGTCTTGCTGGTGACGCAAGACGAGGCCAGTTGACAGGCGCAAGTTCTCCAGCCCTGTTGTAGGCCATGACAGCAGTGGCGTCAGAGAGCACAATGGCTTCAGAGGTGGCAGGAGCTTCAGTAGTGGCATTCAAATTTCGTTCAGTGGCTTGGGCTTCAGACTCAGGGGCCACATTTGTATCAGCAGCAGCAGCAGTGTCAGACACAGGAGGCTGCTCTTGAACGTCTTCGGCTGTTGCAGCTGGTATAACTTCAGACTGTTGGGCTTCCTGCTCAGGTTGGGCTTCACCAGATACAGTCTATACAGGATCAGCTTGCGTGTCGTCGGTCCGAGTGGTGTTGGTGGGTGGAACATCTCCTTGAATATCCTCTTGAGAAGCAGAGGCATCTTGATGCACGACCTCCTTAGAAATGCTGGACATCCGCGGGCCACGGCGAAGCCTTCGGAAGATGGGCGACGCCTTTGGAGAAGAATTGTCTTCAACCATGGCTTCAGGAGTATCTGGCAACATTGGCTCATCAGTGGTTGCAGCTTGAGGAGGAGGAGTGTAGGGTATGACTTCATCTTGATCCATTGGCGTCAGAGGGCGACCAATGCTGATCGGTTCACTGTGCTCAGGAATGGGCGATGATACCACGTTCTCGGTGAGCTGAGGAAGGACTTCATCATCATCATTATTTTGCACATTGGCATCAGTACCAATGTCTTCAGCTGCGGTGGGATCAGCAGCTGGAATCTCTTCAGAAATGGGAACCTCTGTGGTAGCAGGTTCATGCACGATAACACGTCTCTCGCTATTTCCAGAGGCAGGGGGAGCAACAGATATCGGTGTCACGAGCAGTGGCTCTTGAGAAGCAGATTAAGCAGTTGCTGCTTGTGCCTTGCGCGAAGCCTTTGAAGACTTCGTCTTCTGACACTTTTGATATGAAGGAGCAGCAGAGGCATCTGATTGCTTGCGCTTGCGAGCTTCGGCTTCAGCTTGCTGTGTCTTCTTCTTCTCAGAAGCAACTGATGGAACGGATGGCTTCGAAGCAAGCATAGATGGTGGGAAGACAATCCGAGGCTCATCTTGCCTTGGGGCCTCAGTAGCAGGGGTCTCGGGCTTCTTCTTCTTTTTCTTGATCAGCTTGGGATCAATGGCAGGGCGACCAAGTGCTTTTCTCTTCAAGCCCTCATTGTGGGCTTGCACTGTCTTCTCAGCATAGTGCTTGAGACGTTCTTTGGCTTTGGCATCATCACGAAGCTTTTGAAATTCCTCTTTCAGCTCGGCCATCATCTTCTTGTAGCCTTGAATTTCTGCGACGCTGAATTTGGACAAGTGCTTCTTGAATAGCCGCTTCTCATATTTAATCTTGTTTTTCTGTTCAAGCACTTTCTGGACAATTGCAAGTTCTTTGTTGATGAAGCCTTGGAACGTGACGCTAATGTCAATCGGAAGCTGCAAGTCGTCAATCGACAGAGACGGGTCGCGAAACCATTCGTCAATGAAGTTGTTGAGAATATCATGGTCGAACAGAGGCAGGTTTTTGAAAATATCAGCCTCTTCCTGCTTGTTCTTGATGAGGAGCTCAAGGGCATCATCATCAAACTCATCATCAGATAAATCAATAATGGCGTCGTCATCAGTCAACATGGTTGTTGGTTTGGGGCCTCGCCCAGCAGGTTTCTTTGTCTTCGGGATGTTCCGAGACACATCTTCAGACTGCACACTGGATTCAGGAGGTGCATCTTTCACAGGCTTCACTCTTGAAGCTGTTGGAGCAGCAGCAGACTTGGCAGATTGCCCCTCTTTGGCTTTGGAGCCCTTTGGCTTTCTTTGTGTCTTGGGGGAGGCAGGAGCCATGTCTTCATCATGGGCTTCTCCGCGCGCATTAGCGGTAGCGGCATGAAGAGCGTTGATATGCTCAACATATGCTTGAAGACTATCCCATGGCCCAGTCGGATTGGGTTCTGCTTGATGGGAGCCATCGGGTCTTGGTTCTGCCGGACCGGGGTTGAAGTTCACACCAAACTCCTTCTTGTTGGCATCAGCTGAAGCTTTTGCAAACTGATAATTGGCTTCAAACAGATCATCTTCTCGACACCATATGATGCTATATGGGTCGGCATCTTCGGGCATCACACCTCTCACCATGCAAGGATAGAAGTTCTGGGCAATGGCGTCAGCCTTTGTCTTCGGAATAAGCTTCCGGTACACAATATCTGCCCATGGTGGCCTGACTGCATTCTTCTCAGCATACTCTTGTGTAACAAAATGATAACGAAACCATTGCTCTGCCCAGTAGCGGCGAATCCATTGCACACGAGATTTGCGTTCACCATAGGTTTCATCAGGATCAGATTTATACTGCTCATACAGATCTGGAGGGAGGTCAAGAGCAGTGTTGGCTCGTCGTTGCCTTCCTCCCTTCTTCGCAGATTTACCACTGGCCATTGGCTTCACAGGATTGATTGGCTTCACACGGCGGATCTGACAGGAGCTGGCTTCAGGAGAGTCGAGATGTAACTGCAGGAAGTCTGCAAATGAATTCAGACTATGAGAACCAAGTGACTCGCCCACGGACATGTACCTGTGACAGCATTAGAGATGCGTGGGAAGGAGGAGAGGTCATATGCATTCTCAGAAAATTTTGAATCCAACTCAGTTTGAAGACAATGACCTCACAGTGCGAAGACATTCACTTATAGAGAGATGTTGGTTCCAGATTTGTACGAATCCGAAGATAGGTACAAGTGAGGAATCGTCACTATGCAGTATAAGTGAAGTAACTTGGCAAGATATGAGATGCGTGCAACAGAAGATGAAGATTTGGAAGTGAAGAAAACAAGTTCTGAAGATATTCGATAAGATTTTGGATCAAATAGACGGTAAAAAGTAAGTTTTATTTACCGCACGAAGAACAGCTCAACGAGGCGAAGGGAGGCTGAGCAGTTCAATCCCCCACGCCCTAACTTGGCAATGGAGAACAGCTACGGCGGCGGCGGTGAGAAGATGCCCGCGGCCGGCGTGAGTACGGCGTCGAAAAGGTCGCGGCAGCTAAGCGCTTCTCCTCCGGCGACGATGAAGTTAGCGGCGGCACTAGGGTTATGCGAGGGTGACGGCGACAGGGATGAAGAACATTAATGGAACCAGGGGCGAAGTATTTATAAGGTTTGGCCTGGTCTGGGGGATAAGACAGACATGCCCCGGCGATACATATCCATGCGACGCGTGGCGCACATGTGCAGTTGTTGCGACCACGCCTTGACCCCACGACCAGCTGTTTTGGCGGGCAGTCATTCCGCCTTCTGCGGATGCAGGTAAATTGGATAGAGATGAAAGTCATTTTAAATTTTGTCTCAAAATCTTCGACTGACAAGGACACAGTGAAGACAATCGACATGTGTCAAATAGAATGCATATGAAGATTTAGAGAGACTGGACGAGATAAGCACAGAAGGGGTAAGGGTCCGATCACATTCACCTAGTTCAGAAACACAGGTTGAAGACATAGCTATAGGTGAATGCTGTTGAGGACAAACTCATATATATATATATAGTATAGGCAATGAAGTCAAATAGAGTGCGATGAAAACACCATTTGAGAAGACAATCCAAATCAGGAAGATAATGCAATAGATGCGACGCCAAATGAAAGTCTTCAAGAAAGATTTGGTGGTGGCGTTACCCACCGTATAGGAAGTAGTAGACCCAGACACGGCGCACCATTATCGTGGCGCTCTGAAGTCAAAATCCATTTTAATATCTTCACACTCAGATTGTATATCTTCATGACTTGAAGACATACGTTACTTCGTGTGTTGTGCACCAAAGTCATCAATTATGCATAAGTGTTTGGATGAATGCCCTCTCATAGGACATTTGAGGATTCTAAGATATTTAGCTCACACCGCAACTTGCAAAACCTCTTCTCATCCAAAGGCTTCGTGAAGATATCTGCCAGCTGATCTTTAGTGTTAACGTAAATGATGTCAATGTCTTCTTTGAGCACATGATCACGAAGAAAGTGGTGTCTAATCTCAATATGCTTCGTCTTGGAGTGTTGGACAGGATTGTGAGAAATCTTGATTGCACTCTCATTGTCACAGAATAGCGGAACCTTCTTCTTGTTGATGCCATAATCCTTGAGAGTTTGCTTCATCCAGAGAAGCTGCACACAACATGATCCAGCAGCAATGTATTCGGCTTCAGCAGTAGAGAGTGATACACAGTTCTGCTTCTTTGAAGACCAACATACAAGTGAACGTCCAAGAAAGTGACAAGTGCCTGATGTGGATTTTCTATCCACCCTATCTCCAGCATAATCAGAATCGGAGTAGCCAACCAAATCAAACTCTGAGCCCTTTGGATACCATAATCCTAGTGTTGGGGTGTGAGCCAAATATCTAAGAATTCGCTTCACGGCGAGGTGATGCGATTCCTTTGGTGCCGCTTGAAATCGGGCACACATGCAAACACTAAGCATTATATCTGGCCTAGATGCACATAAGTACAATAAAGAACCAATCATGGAGCGGTATACCTTTTGATCGAACTCTTTACCATTGTCGTGAGTACTCAGATGACCATTGGTTGGCATTGGCGTCTTGTCGCCCTTGCAATCTTGCATTCCAAACTTCTTCAGGCAATCTTTGAGATATTTCTCTTGTGATATGAAGATTCCATTTCTTTGTTGGCGAATTTGAAGACCAAGGAAGAATTTCAGCTCTCCCATCATGGACATTTGATATTGCTCTTGCATCATGTGACTGAACTCATCACTATATCGTTTGTCAGTGCAGCCGAAGATAATGTCATCCACATAGATTTGGCACACAAACAGTTCACCATCATATGATTTGGTGAAGAGAGTGGGATCAAGTGAACCAGGTTAGAAGCCTTTGCTTTTCAGGAATTCGTTGAGTGTATCATACCAGGCTCATGGGGCTTGCTTGAGGCCATACAATGCCTTGTTGAGCCTATATACCTTGTCGGGGTGCTTTGGATCTTCAAACCCAGGTGGTTGAGCAACATAGACTTCTTCTTCAATTTTGTCATTTAGAAAGGCACTCTTCACATCCATTTGATATAGAAGAATATCATGATGATTTGCATAAGCAAGAAGTATGCGGATGGCTTCAAGTCTAGCCACAGGAGCAAAGGTTTCATCGAAGTCAATTCCTTCCACTTGTGTGTATCCTTGTGCGACTAGACGAGCTTTATTTCTGACAACTTGTCCATGTTCATCTTGCTTGTTGCGGTAGATCCATTTTGTTCCAATGATATTGTGCTTACGAGGGTCAGGACGCTTGACAAGTTCCCACACATTGTTCAGCTCAAATTGCTGAAGCTCTTCTTGCATAGCTTGAATCCATTCAGGTTCCATGAAGGCTTCAGTGACTTTGGTGGGTTCATTGATGGAGACGAAAGCGAAGTGCCCACAAAAGTTTGCTAGCTGTGTGGCTCTTGAACGAGTGAGAGGACCAGGTGCGTTGATGTTGTCGATTATCTTCTCGATCTGAACTTCATTGGCCACGCGAGGATGTACAGGGCGAAGATTGTGCTGTTGCTGAGCATTGTCTTCAGGCTCAGCATTATCTTTAGTCTGATCATTGTCTTCACACTGGACAGGAGTAGGTATCACAACCTCTTCATCTCCGAGTTCCTCAGTGGGTATTATTTCTCCAGTACCCATTTGCTTGATGGATTCACTAGGAGGGGGTTCATCTATCACAAGTGGCAGGTGCTCTCTTTGCGAGCCGTTAGTCTCATCGAACCGCACATCTACAGTTTCAACCACTTTGTAGTGAAAGAGGTTGAAGACTCTGTAGGTGTGCGAATCCTTTCCGTAACCAAGCATGAAACCCTCACGTGCTTTCAGTGCAAATTTGGAAGTGTGATGTGGATCTCGTATCCAACACCTGGCACCAAATACTTTGAAATAACTTACATTTGGCTTCTTACCAGTGATCAGTTCATAAGATGTCTTCTTGAAGAACTTGTGAAGATATACTCTGTTGATGATGTGGCATGCAGTATCAATGGCTTCAGGCCACCACTTGCGTGGTGTCTTGTATTCGTCAAGCATGGTGCGAGCCATCTCAATGAGAGTCCTGTTCTTGCGCTCCACGACGCCATTCTGCTGAGGAGTGTATGGAGCTGATAACTCGTGAGTGATGCCAAGAACGTCAAGATAGGTGTCGAGCCCAGTATTCTTGAACTCGGTGCCATTGTCGCTCCTGATGTGCTTGATCTTGACGCCATAGTTGGTCATTGCACGGTTGGCGAACCGCCTGAAGATATCCTGCACTTCAGTCTTATACAGGATTATATGCACCCATGTATATCTAGAATAGTCATCAACAATCACGAAGCCATATAGGTGTGCAGATATAGTAAGAGTGGAGTAATGAGTAGGGCCGAATAGGTCCATGTGTAGCAGCTCGAAGGGACGAGTGGTCGTCATGATTGTCTTCGAAGGGTGTTTCGCCCTAGTCATCTTCCCGGCTTCACATGCTCCACACAGGTGATCCTTCTTGAACTTGACGCCTTCGATCCCAATGATGTGCTTCTTCTTCACAAGGGTGTGCAAGTTCCTCATGCCAGCATGTCCTAGCCGTCGATGCCAAAGCCAGCATTTTGAAGCTTTTGCTAGAAGACATGTGGCTAGCTGTGGTCCTGTGGAGAAATCTACCATGTACAAGTCACCTCTTCGATAACCTTCGAAGACTTGAGTTTTGTCAGAAGCCATTAGCACAAGACAGCGAAATTTGCCAAAGATGACAATCATATCAAGATCACAAAGCATAGAGACTGACATGAGGTTGAATCCAAGGGATTTGACAAGCATCACTTTATCCATGTACCGATCCTTTGAGATTGCAACCCTACCTAGACCCAATACCTTGCTTTTCCCAGTATCAGCAAAAGTAATCTGCTTTTGAGTAGATGGACGAAGTGTAGAGTCCATGAGTAAGCTTTTGTCACCAGTCATATGGTTGGTGCAGCCATTGTCCAGGATCCATTCAGTAGCTTTTGGAAGTGAACCCTACAGTAGAGTTAGTGGGATAGGCTTCACGATGACAATTTGTGAAGATAAAGCATGTGATTACAGATACTTCATGCAAGATTAGTTTCATGAAAGATATGGAAATGTAATCATCAAGAAATTATGTTGAGTCTTTTGTTCCATAGCATTTTGAGCATTTTTACTTGTGCCCCACAAGTTTATTTAGGTCCCCAGCATTGTCTTCAGAACCAATGCTTTTCGGCTGGAGACCTGACCCTGCAAGAAAGAGATCAGTTCTTCTTAACCACCCACATCTGAAGGGGTGGCTTAGAAGCAATAAGTCTTAGTGCAGCATCTGAGAACTTTGGCTTTGAAGCCCTAGCAAATAGCTTCACAGGGGGGGTTAGAATACTCATATGAATAGGCAGAGAAATTCTTTGATTTGTGAACATAATGGTTTGAGGAACGTCTCTCATATTCATGAGTCTGATCATTGTAACCCTGCAAAACATTGGCGTTAGGGCGATCATACAAAGACCTTTGTCTGTATGAAGACTTTGGTCCATATGAAGGTTTTGCTCTGGGGTTTGTCTTCTTCCCTGGTGGTGTCATGATGACATTCATGGGAAGCCTTTCCAGAAGACTTTTGGGAACCCAGATCTTCTTCATAGGTGACCCATTCCTGCAGTTAGTTCCAATAAACCTGGCAAACACTTCACCATTCTGGTTTTTGAACAGTTTATAGTTTGAGTCAAAGGACTCATCAATGATGATAGGGTTAGCACAGTTGTAACCAGATAAGGTGGATGGATCCACTGATGGCCCTTGTGCAGCAACCCAGGTAGTTTTGGGGTACTGCTCAGGCTTCCAGTAAGACCCATCAACATTGATTCTCCTCTCGAAGCCAATACCCTCTTTCCTAGGGTTTCTGTTCAGGATCTGTTTCTTGAGGACATCACAGAGAGTCTGATGCCCTTTGAGACTCTTAAACATGTCTGTCTCAAGCAATGTCTTCAACCTAGCATTCTCATCAATAATAGCAATGGCTTCCTCAGATGAGGGGTTAGTTGCCACAACAGTAGTTGAAGATATTGCAGTTTCAGAAACAGTAGAGCATTCAGCAGAAGCATTGACATTATCACGCTCAAGGCATTTCAAGCAAGGTGGCACAAATTCATCCTGAGCGGTACTAATCTGTTGAGCGAGTAGTGAATCATTTTCAGTCCGAAGATCATCATGAGACGCTCTCAGCTTCTCAAGCTCTTGCTTCCTTTGAAGATATTCATAGGAGAGCTTCTTGTGATCATATGAGAGGGTATCATGATGACTTAGGAGCTCTTCATACTTAACTTGAAGATTTTTTATGTCTTCAATTAAGGATTGACTTCGATTCATTTCCTTGTCCAACAGATCATCGCTTTTGTCTAGCAGTTTTTGAATCTTTTCCATAGCAGTTTGTTGCTCAGTTGCAATTTTAGCAAGTGTCTTATAGCTAGGTTTGGATTCACATTCAGAGTCATCTTCACTTGAGGTTTCAAAGTAGGCAGCGCGAGATGTTACCTTAGCACCTCTTGCCATGAAGCAGTAGGCAGGAGCAGGGTCGTCGTCCATAGTGTCGGTGATGTGACCATTGTCTTCAGTGTTGAAGATGGACTTGGCGATGAACGCTGAAGCCAAAGCCAGGCTTGCCACGCCTGAGTCTGACTCCTCCGCTACCTCCTCAGTATCAGATTCCTCCTCTGAATCCATCTCCTTGCCAATAAATGCATGAGCTTTGCTGGAAGAACTTGATTTGCACGATGAAGACTTTGATTGTTTCTTCTTCTTCTTGTCATCAGAGTCATAATCCTTGCTCTTCTTCTTCTTTGATTCCTTCTCCCATTGAGGACAATCAACGATGTAGTGACCTGATCTCTTGCATTTGTGGCAAGTTCTCTTCTTGTAGTCACGAGTGGAAGCCTCATCTTTCTTGGAATCATACTTTGACAACTTTCCAAACCGGTTCTTCTTGGTGAACTTTTGGAACTTCTTCACAAGCATTGCGAGCTCTCTGCCAATGTCTTCAGCACTATCAGAACAGCAGTCCGAGTCTTCAGACGAAGATACAGCCTTTGCTTTCAAAGCACGCGATCGTCCATAGCTAGGACCATAGATATCTCTCTTCTCAGATAGCTGGAACTCATGTGTATTGAGCCTCTCAAGTATATCGGCAGGATCCAATTGCTTGAAGTCGGGGCGCTCTTGGATCATCAGTGATAGGGTGTCAAAGGAACTGTCCAGAGACCTTAGTAGCTTCTTCACAACTTCATGCTTGGTGATGTCAGTGGCGCCAAGAGCATGAAGCTCATTGGTGATATCAGTGAGACGAACAAAGGTGAGCTGGACATTTTCATTCTCGAGCCTTTTGAAGCGATTGAAGAGATTGCGAAGAACATCGATTCGGGAGTCCCGTTGTGATGAGACGCCCTCGTTGACCTTGGAAAGCCAGTCCCAGACAAGCTTCGCAGACTCCAAAGCACTCACACGTCCATACTGTCCTTTGGTCAGATGACCATAGATGATGTTCTTGGCGGTGGAGTCCAATTGTGCGAACCTCTTCACGTCAGCAGCGGTGACACCTTCACCGACCTTGGGGATGCCCATCCTGACGACATACCAAAGGTCGTTGTCAATGGCTTCAAGATGCATGCGCATCTTATTCTTCCAGTAGGGATAGTCAGTGCCATCGAAGATGGGGCACGCAGCGGAAACCTTGATTATCCCTGCAGTCGACATAGCTAAAACTCCAGGTGGTTAAACCAAATCACACAGAACAAGGGAGCACCTCGCTCTGATACCAATTGAAAGTGCTAGTGATCGACTAGAGGGGGGGGGGGGTGAATAGGCGATTTTTATGAAAGGCTTCGAAAACATGCAATGTCTTCAAAGAAAGCAGAAGCAGGATGAGAACTAGCAAAGCCTATCAATACGATGAACAGATATGACAAGTATAGACATCACACATACAGGCATGCATTGAACATAAACACAAGAAGCATGAAGATAAATGAGTAAACAGACGAATGGCTTCAGGGAATATCTTCAAACACAAGCAAGCATGCAATGGCTTCACAGTTCAAAACAGTAAGTAAGGAAGAGTAAGGATAGAACCAGGAGCTCGGGGAAGACAATGATTTGTTTGACCAGTTCCAACTGCTGTGACAGTTGTACGTCTGGTTAGGGAGGCTGAGATTGAACTCAGAAGACCGCGTCTTCACCTTATTCCCCTTGAGCTAAGGTCACTTAGACCTCGCCCAATCACTCTGGTAAGTCTTCAAGGTAGACTTCCAAACCTTCACAGACTTCGTTCACCGGCAATCCACAATGACTCTTGGATGCTCAGAACGCGACGCCTAACCGACTGGAAGATCACAGTCTTCAAGTGTAATAAGCCTTCAGTTCACTTAGAACAGAATGTCTTCAGTGATGCTCAATCACTTTGGGCTCTGGGTGTTTTTGGGTTTTGTCCTCGCAAGGTTTCTCTCTCAAAGGCTTCAAGGTGGGTTGCTCTCAAACGACAAAAGCCGTGTACTAACTCGGAGCAGCCACCAATTTATGGTGGAGGGGGTGGCTATTTATAGCCAGGGGCAACCCGATGTGATATGTCCGAAATGACCCTTGGTCATTTAGGAACTGACACATGTCCAACGGTCGGAATTTGAACCCACGCGGCAACTTTACTTGGGCTACAAGCAAAGCTGACTTAACCAATTCTGGAAGAGATTTTATTATCTTTAGCACGAAATGTCTTCGTGACTCACCATTTTCTTCAATGTCTTCATACATTTTTAGGGGTCATCTTCGATGGGTAAACCGATTCAATAGGGACTTCTACCTGTGTTCTCCTGTGAATCTCACAAACACATTAGTCCCACAACCAAGTTTGTCTTCAATACTCCAAAACCAACAAGGGGCGGCACTAGATGCACTTACATTCATGGTGTTTATATCATACTCATGCTAGTATTCAATGTTGATTATTCATAATGCATGACTATCACCGTTTTCACTCTCTAGCTGGTCGCTTCTCAATCTATTTGCTAGCCTTCGCCTGTACTAAGCGGGAATACTGCCTGTGCATCAAAACCCTAAAACCAAAGTTATTCCAGATGAGTCCACTATATCTACCCAAATGCGGTATTACCCTTCCGTTCTAAGTAAATTGCACGTGCCACCTCTAAATATTCAAATGAACATCTGTTTTGTGTGCCCGTACCGCTCATGGAGCGACAGGGGCGGTCAATATCTTCCATGCTAAGCGGGTTATTCTCATGATGAGTGTTTATTCACTTGTCCTTGCACGAGAGGGGCTGGTAATTGGGATGCCCAGTCCCATGATTAAAATTGCTAATAATAAAACAAACTCCCCCGGAAAGTTGTTGGTATGGAGGGCACCTGAGGATTCGGCTAGCCATGGCTTGTGATTGTTGGTGGAGGGGGAGTAAACTTTACTTTATCGCTTGGGAACCGCCGCTAATTTGTTTAGCATGGAAGATATTGAAAACTCTCGGTAGTGACGTTGACAGGAAAGGCATACCTCCCAAAATTTTATTTATCTCTGATTTAAGCTTTGAGCTCTGGCACCTCTGCAAATCCCTGCTTCCCTCTGCGAAGGGCCCATCTATTTACTTTTATGTTATTTTATTTTATTGTTGAGTCATCACCTTCTCAAACAAGCACCAGTCCTGAGAGTCCTGAGAGCACTATTGTCATCCTCATGCATTGTGTATAGTTAATGTTGTGTGCATCATGATTGGATCTCTTCTACCATGAATTACAATGTTTAGCCGCTGCTTGAACTTTGGAGGTGCTCTGCATTTATGTTTTGCGGTCTCAGAAAGGGCTAGCGAGATACCATGTTGTCATATTATATCATGATTGTTTTGACAAAGTGTTGGCATTCGAGATATCTTATTATTGCTCGCTAGTTGATTATGCCATTGATATGAGTGAATATAATTTCTAAGAGTTATCATTTATATGGTTAGTTATAATCTTTGCTGAAACCCAGGGTATTATTTAAGCATATATATAGATACAAGAACAAAAGAGTTCGTAAAAGTTTTTCTTTATCACTTTCAGTTTGTCAACTGAATTAATTGAGGACAAGCAATGAGTTAAGCTTGGGGGAGTTGATACGTCTCCGTTGTATCTACTTTTCCAAACACTTTTGCTCTTGTTTTGGACTCTAATTTGCGTGATTTGAATGAAACTAACCCGGACTGACGCTGTTTTCAGCAGAACTACCATGGTGTTGTTTTTGTGCAGAAATAAAAGTTCTTGGAATTGGACGAAACTTTTTGGAGATTTTTTATGGAATAAATAAAAAATACTGGAGCCAAGATCCACTGGAGGGGGGCCACCTGCTGCCCACGAGGCACCAGGGCGCGCAACCCCCCCCCCCCCAGGCGCGCCCTGGTGGCTTGTGGGGCCCACGCGGCTCCGCTGACCCTAATCTCAGGCCTATAAATTCACAATTCCAGAGAAAAAATAGAAGAGAAAGTTTTATTGCGTTTCACGATACGGAGCCGCCGCCACCTCCTGTTCTTCATCGGGAGGCCAGATCTAGAGTCTGTTCGGGACTCCGGAGAGGGGGGTCTTCCGGCATCGTCATCATCAACCATCCTTCATCACCAATTTCATGATGCTCACCGCCGGGAGTGAGTAATTCCTTCGTAGGCTTGCTGTACAGTGATGAGTTGGATGAGATTTATCATGTAATCGAGTTAGTTTTGTTAGGGCTTGATCCCTAGTATCCACTATGTTCTGAGATTGATGTTGCTATGACTTTGCTATGCTTAATGCTTGTCACTAGGGCCCGAGTGCCATGATTTCAGATCTGAACCCTTTATGTTTTCATGAATATATTTGTGTTCTTGATCCGATCTTGCAAGTTATATGCACCTGCTATGTGTTATGATCCGCATACCCCAAGGTGACAATAATTGGGATTCTTTCCGGTGATTACCGTAGTTTGAGGAGTTCATGTATTCACTATGTGTTAATGCTTTGTTCCGGTTCTCTATTAAAAGGAGGCCTTAATATCCCTTAGTTTCCTTATGGACCCCGCTGCCACGGGAGGGTAGGACAAAAGATGTCATGCAAGTTCTTATCGCAAGCACGTATGACTATATACGGAATACATGCCTACATTACATTGATGAATTGGAGCTAGTTTTGTGTCGCCCTAGGTTATGACCGTTACATGATGAATGTTATCCAACATAATCACCGATCCAATGCCTACGAGCTTTTCACATATTGTTCTTTGCTAAGTTACTACTGTTGCTACTACTGTCACAATTGCTACAACAATAGTGCTGCTATCGTTACTGTCACTGTTACTGTTATTGCTATTGCTATCAAACTACCATACTACTGTGCTACTGATCACTCTGCTGCAGATATTTAGTCTCCAGGTGTGGTTGAATTTACAACTCAATTGCTAATACTTGCAAATTTCCTTTGGCTCCCCTTGTGTCAAATCAATAAATTTGGGTTGAATACTCTACCCTCGAAAACTGTTGCGATCCCCTATACTTGTGGGTTATCAGGAGACACTTATTAAGTCAGTTGCTCAGGCCCTACCCACTTATATAATGGGGGTTTTCAAGTTACCTTTCTCGGTATGCGATAAATTGACACGAATGGTGAGAGCCTTTTATTGGGGTGCTGAAAAGGGCAAAAGGAAGGTGCATTGGAGAACATGGGATGATTTGCTACAACCAAAAAATAAAGGAGGTGCTGGTTTCAGAGATTTCCGTATATTTAACCAAGCTTTATTAGCCCAACAAGCTTGGAGATTGATCTCTAAGCCCGACAGTCTATGTGCTCAACTTTTGAAAGCAAGATATTACCCGAATGGCAAGCTCGAGGATACCGTCTTCGCAGGTAATGCATCCTCATCATGGCAAGCTATAAGTTATGGACTAGATCTTCTTAAAAAGGGTTTGATTTGGAGAGTGGGCAATGGAAGGAATATTCGAGTATGGATTCCTAGGCCTTATTCTTATAAACCCGCCACTGTCCAAGGAAGGTGCAGAATAAGATACGTTTCAGAATTTCTTAATGAGAATAGCTCATGGAATTTGGCCTTGCTACAACAGGTTTTCTTGCCGGCTGATATTACTGAGATCATGAAAATCCGAGCGTCGCCACGACTAGAGGAGGATACGCTAGCATGGGGACCGGGTAAGTATGGTATTTTTTCCAGTAAAAAGCGCATACAATTATGGCTTTGAGGAAGCACATAGAGACACTTCAACTGGGTCTAGTTCTCATCCAGATGGGAGTCGGTCTTGCTGGAAGTTCATTTGGTCTTCGGATGTACCTCCATCAGTACGAAATTTTGCATGACAAGTAGCAACAAATTCCTTACCAACCTGGCAGAATAAACACAAACGGGGGCTGGAAACTACTGATTTATGTCCGGTTTGTGCGACTGAAACAGAGGACTATTTTCATGCTTTGTGCCGCTGCACTTTTGCTTGGATGCTATGGGAATCAATGACGCAGGTCTGGTCCCTACCGTCTATAACTACCATGCAAAACAGTGGGGATGAGTGGCTTTTGTACGCTCTTGAACTGTTGCCAGATATTGAGCGTTCTATTCTTTTGATGACATTATGGAGGGTGTGGCATATCCGCAATGACGTTGTTCATCATAAGCCACCGCCACCCATGGAAGTGTCTAGAAGGTTCTTGATGAGTTACCTGGACTCTCTTATTGGTATTAAGGTTGATCCATCCACCGATCCTAGTAAGGGTAAGGCAATTATAACATATGATATTGCTCATTGGCGTCCACATGTGATAACGAGTGAGGCAAGTCCTAAGTGGATTGCTCCCAAAGCTGGTTGGGTGAAGCTGAGTTCTGACGGTTCTTACGCGGAAGATGGTTCGGCAGGAGTTGGTATGTTGCTACGAGACGACAAGGGGGGCATCATTTTTTCTGTGTGTAGACAGCTCTTTTCCTGTCGAGATGCGCTTGAAGCTGAACTATGTGCGTGCATGGAAGGTTTGTCTTTTGCTATTCAAAGAAGTGACCTACCAGTGGAGATCGAGATGGACTCAATTATTGCAGTGAAGTTGATCCAGGCTACTGAAGTTGATAGATCGATTTATTCATCGCTCATTAAGGAGATTAGATATCTTATGTCTCTTCGTGAATCATGTATTACTCGTGTAAATCGTAGCCAAAATAAGGTTTGTGATAGTATATTAAAGTTTGCTCATTTAAAGGGCAGAACTATGACTTGGTTAGGCTCAGGCCCTCAGGTTGCTATCGAGCTTGCTGCGATTGATTGTATGAACACTTTTGAGTGTGAGTAATGCATGATTTTACCCGCAAAAAAAACTTCAAATGAAATATTCATCCACCACATTTGAGAAAGTCATTTTATTCTCACTCCATAGTATCAGATATGGTTTCAAAATATTTCATAGGAGTCCAAAAGAAAAGAAATTGAACTTGAAATTTTTGAAACAAGACTCAAAAAGGTTTTAATTTCCCCTGAAAATCATGGCAACTCACTCAATAATAACTTATTATTAACATTCCAAATTTTGGAAAATTTTGGGATGTTACAGACACCCGGCTCGAGCGAACCGAACAGCCCACCAACAACTAACCAACACCGAGACGGGTGCACGTCGAGCCGCTAGGAACGCCGATAGGGGCGAACAAACCAGCCCGGCAGGAAGCACACGACGAGTCAGGCATCCATGGGCAACCATCATCTTTATCTACCATTAGAACGTACAGGGCAGATAAAAACACAGAATTGAATAGAATAAGCAAAGCAAAGTGACTCCTGATCTTTAGAAACCCCACTAAGGGTAGATCTTCGGAAACTCTTGCATCCTTCACATGTAACACTTGATAGAACCACAAGTGACTCATGTCCGTCTAGCATGATCTCACCATCCAAGAGTAATAAGCAAAGCAAAGTCACTTGGTAAGAATTCCTGGAATGATTTCCAATCATAGATTCTCTCAAGCATTCAAAGAAACACTCTTTCACACGAATAGGAATTTGGTGGAAGAGATTACTTGGAGGAGTATGAATTCAAGAATGGGGAGTTCATGGTTGTCAACGAATCAAGAAGTGAATCATGGAATCACCCAATACTTCTTCCTTTCTTGTCTTTCCTTAAATCGCTCTTTCTCAATGTGGTTGATGGATTGCGTGGAGTGCAGTGGGATGTGGTAGAGTGGAGTGGTTGCAAAGAGTGGAAAGAGTGAATGGAATGATTTGTGAGGGTATGGGATGGGTTGCAACCATGGTGAGGTATGATAGAGAATACATAGAGGAGGTATGAATTATGACCGTTACACAAAAAAGTAACACATGCTCAAAAGCACAGGTAAAATCTTAGCGGAAATACTGAAATAGTTCAAATTAATTAGAATAGCTAGGGCGGTGTACGGAAAACAGAATAAATATGACATTTTAAATTACCGATAGTAAATGAGCAGTGGTTCTGAACACAAAAAGGTAGCACCTTTTCTATTGGGATAGAATGACTCAGGAGTACCGGTAAAACCGATTGCTCATTAGTACCGTACAAAACAAATTCATTGCAAAGTTTTGAGAAATCTGGAGAAAAGATTTAAGTCACAACTTGGAAGTTCCGGATGAAAAGAAGCGAAGGTTCCGAACTTATACTCTGGCCAGAGAGAAGCAAACCAAGACGTCTCAGAAGTGCCAATGAAATGTGATGCTCAGAAGTGCCGAACAAAATAGTAGGTTTTGTCAAAGTCGAATATAGGGTTGATAACCCACAAGTATAGGGGATCAATTGTAACTTTTTCGATAAATAAGAGTGTCGAACCCAACGAGGAGCTAAAGGTAGAATTAATATTCCCTTCAAGTTCTATCGACCACCGATACAACTCTACGCGCACTTAACGTTCGCTTTACCTAGAACAAGTATGAAACTATTTTGTAGGTGATAGGATAGGTTTGCAAGAATAAAACTAGAAGTACTTTGCGAGAATAAAACTATGAGTAATTTGCAAGAAAATAAAAGTTAGTTGTTTAGTAGAAAGTTTTTGTAACACAAGAGAATGATTTGTCCATAGGCAATCGATAACTAGACCGGTAATCATTGTTATAATTTTATATGAGGGAGAGGCATGAGCTAACATACTTTTCGTACTTGGATCATATGCACTTATGATTGGAACTCTAGCAAGCATCCGCAACTACCAAAGATCATTAAGGTAAAACCCCACCATAGCATTAAGTATCAAGTCCCCTTTACTCCCATACGCAACAACCCCCTTACTCGGGTGTAAGCTTCTATCACTCTAGCCGCCCACCATAAGAGAATTATGAACGTATTGCAAACCCTACAGCGGGAATCCCCCACGCTTGCGCGACACGGAGGGCACCATAGGACAGCACCAAAATAAAACATACAACTCAAACCAATCACGATCATCAATCAACCCATAGGACAAAACAAATCTACTCAAACATCATAGAATGGCCACAAATCATTGGATAATAATATGTAGCATTAAGCACCATGTTTAAGTAGAGATTACCGTGGGGAGAAGAGGTGTTACACCGCTGCATAGAGGGGGAGAGAGTTGGTGTTGACGGTAGCGAGGTTGTTGATGTAGATCGCCGTCACGATCCTTGCCCCGGCGGCACTCCGGCGCCACCGGAAGAGAGGGGGAGAGAGCCCCCTTCCTTCTTCTTCTTCCTTGGCCTCCCCCTAGATGGGAGGAGAGTTTCCCCTCTGGTCCATGGCTGCCATGGCGGCGGAGGGGCAGGAGCCCCTCTGTTGGGGATATTCCCCACGGTTATGACCCGGCCATAAGTTTGACCCGGCCAAGAGTTAGGAGGCTCTATGGGTCATCTCATATTCCGGGTTATGGCAAGACAACAAGGAGAGACCAAGGGCCCAGGGCGAGACCCGACAGGAGGCCGGCTTAAGGGGAGCCCAATGGGCCGGCTCGTAGAGAAGGACCAAGAAGAGGAAAGCAAGACCTGACAAGGAAAGCAAGACCCGGACTAGTATTCAGCTTGTAATAGAAAATAGACCAGTCCTAATCCTACTAGGACTCTACATGTAAGCCGCCCCTACAACTTATATAAGGAGGGGCAAGGCACCCCAAAAGGGACAAGTCAAGATAGACAGACAAATCAGTAGCTCTCGAGATAGAGGTAGCAAAACAACACCCTTGTAATCGAGATCATGATCAATAGCAATCAAGCAGGATGTAGGCTTTTACCTCCACCGTGAGGGGCCGAACCTGGGTAAAACTCGCGTCTCTCGATTCCGACCAACCCCTTCAAGCTTCCACCTAGTTGCGATGGCCTCACCACTAAGTCCTTTCACGAGGACATCTGCCGTGACAAAACCACGACAGTTGGCGCCCACCATGGGGCCAGTGCACGGTGGTTTTACGTTCTTGGAGGGAGCTTTTGAGGGATCGAGAAGCTCGTGATTGACCGGATGAAGAAGAGTCAGGGAACAATCAGGCAGGATAACCTGGCATGGGACAACCTTGGGAGAGCCGGCAAATTCATCGGTCATCTTCAACAACTCATGGAGCAATAATCCATCAGATCAGTCTACACGTACATCTACTCAACTACAAACGCCACGGCCGACTCGCCCGTCCGCGCCGGCTTACAATGTCGCGGCCGACTCGCGCGGCCGCGCCGGCTTACAACGTCGCGGCCGACTTGTACGTCCGCCCCGGTTTCCAATGCCGCGGTCGACTCCCGTGTCTACATTAACACACCGGAGCCACGCCCGTCCGCACGAGCTGCTCAACGGACGCGCGCAAGCCGCCGCCCCCGCGGTCCGGTCTACATAACACACCAGGGCCGCGCCCGCTCGCCTGAGCTGCCCAACGGACGCGCGCAAGCCACCGCCCCCGCGGTCTGGTTTACATTAACACGCCGAGGCCGCGCCCGCCCGTACGAGCTGCCTAACAGACGCGCGCAGGCCGCCGCCCCTGCAGCCCGGTCTACTCCGACAAGCTAGAGAAAAAAAGAAATGTATGTCTATTATCAGCCTTCACCCGCGCCGGTTTGCCCAATGGATAGGCGCATTGGCCTGCCATCCCCACGGTCTGGTCTGCTTTAGCACATCAAAGAAACGAGAGAATCGGCCAGACGAACCGTCTCTGGAAAAGCTAGGTGAGCCGGCTACCGATTGAGCCGGCAATTCAAAGCCAGCAAAGAAAAAAAATGGCCCTGGAGGAGCCAGGAGAGTTGGACCAAGAGGCGTACGAAATCACTTTGGGCAAAAACGTCCCTGCAAGATCATCAACTCGCCACATCGCCTCCGGCTTCGATAAATTCCAGTTTTCAGATGTCAACTATACGCCGGTTTATGCCACAGCCAAGTACAAAGAATCTCAAGCCGGCTCCTTGAGTTGACTTAAGACTCGGGGGCTACACAGATATGACTTGGCGGATTTGGCCGGTTTTAACAAATACAAGAACCCCAGGTCGTTGAAGGGAAGACAACCCGGTCCCGGGGACTGCTGCTTTATTTGCGAAAAGGTAAAGGTTGCCAAAGAGGACTAGCTGCCATGATGCGCAGTTCAAACATGGGTACCCTGCCTTATTGGCGAAAAAGTAAAGGTTGCCCAAGAGAACTAGCTGCCACGATGCGCAGTTCAAACATGGGTACCCTGCCATATTGGCGAAAAGAAAGGTTACCAAAGAAGACTAGTTGCCATGATGCGCAGTCTAAACATGGGTATCCTGCTCAATAATGATCAATGGAATAAAGCCGGCTTATCTGGACCCCAGATGTTTTGCAGTAGTAGCATTGTCTCCTGTATATCCTATGCTGAAGCTTTTCCATGATCATATGGTTACTTGGGGGATTCCAACTCATTGAGTTTAGCTTACAAAACCCTTTAACCCAGCGAGATGCCATAACTTGGTTAAACCTGCCTGTTAGCAAGATGCTACTCCCTAAAAAATGACCCGGCATACGCCTGATGAGTCAATCACAAAGGTGACCCTGAATTCATCGGAGTTAAAACGCTCAATTGGTTGTGTGAGAGCCGGCTTTCAGAAAGCGAGGATAAACCAACAAGCCAAAATATACTTGGTTAAACCTGCCTGTTAGCAAGATGCTACTCCGAAAAGGTGACCCGGCGTACGCGTGATGAGTCAATCACAAAGGTGACCCTGAATTCATCAGAGTTAAAACGTCAGTTGGTCACGTGAGAGCCGGCTTTCAGAGAGCTAGGACAAACCAAAAGAGGCCAAAAAGCCCACTTCCACAGGAAGCGAAACCAAGACTCGAGCCTCGAAAGCCGGTCTTATGTCGTGCCTCGAAAGCCAGCATTTTTATACTCTGTTATCATACACATACATCATCATACATTCCATCATCATACATTGCATCATCATAAAATGCATCATATATACATCTCTATATTTGTTTATGTCGCAGGAGCCGGTTTTCAAACCGGGTTACACTGTAACTCTGCAGGAACAAACAAATCTTTGATAGCCAAAATGGCCGGGTCTTATATGGTTTATCAAAACCAGTCTCAAATAATATGGCTATCACTGCCGATTTTGAAACAATTGCAGGTACATATTTACCACATCTACAAAACCGGCTTACAATTGAGAGCCGAGTCTTCATCATGGTTTCTCATAACCAGTATTAAATGATTGAGGTTTTCAAAGCTGGCTCAGAGAGATGGCTATTCTTTCTAAAACGCCGACTTACAGTAAGGAGCATGGTGTAATAAATTACCGGTGGCAATTCACAAATTTGGATTATTCCGATGCTATAAAGGAGAACAAAATTCAAAAAAGGATATCATGGCAATCGGCTTTATCAAAGGTAATGAAATATGAAGTGTTATGCAAAGCAGCACTCTTGATGGATTTAGCAACAAGTTCAACATTGATATGCAAAGCACTCAACAACATCATCCAGACTGAGTCGCCGCAGGCACACGACCCGGTACTTGGAGGCTACAGTGGATATGATTTTATTCTACAATGGAAGGAGAAGTCCCGAGTCGCCGCAGGCACACAACCCGGCACTTGGGGGCTACATTATTCAAGTTTCTGAAGTCCCGAGTCGCCGCAGGCACACGACCCAGCACTTGGGGGCTACATCAGTCAATTTTGATCTACAAAACATCAAGTCCCATGTAGCTGTGAACACTCAACATGGCACTTGGGGGCTAATGTACTATCATTTTCAAGTTAAGGGATCATGCGACGACCCAGCCCATCATATAAAGATGAGCCGGCACTTGGGGGCTACATTATTTGCAGCTATATATCTACAACATTCAAGACTAAGTTCAAAGTCCCAGGTTGCTGCAGGCAAGACAACCCGGCACTTGGGGGCTACACCGTTCAGTTGTTTCAACACATCATAAGGTCCAAATTGAAGACCCGGCCCATCACATGCTGATAAGCCGACCCTTGTGGGCTACACATGTGAAATACAAAAACATTCAGTTTATGACTGGTGACTCAGATGAACAACCTGGATTTTCTCCAAAATTGCAACATTCGTATTTAAGCAAGTCTTAAGCTATCACTACGTTTCTACCCTTAAGACTTGGGGGCTACAGGTAATATGGGTATAAAGGAGGAACACCTTCAAGTTCTCAGTTTTGAGCGAAACGGGTCTCATATTCTTGGTGGAGAAATTTGCAAAGCTTATCTCCTCTAAGCTATTCATAGAAAGGCCCGGAAAGCCGGTTCAACGTCATATGGTTTTCTTATTCCCAAAAATTTTCATCAAGCCAAAGCATTGGAGGCCGACTCAATGGCAGATGGGTGTTTTATTTCCCAATATTTTTCTGCAAGGAACCAGCATGAGCAAGTTGATTGTGAAGCGGGCTTGTCGATGACAAAGAGGCCCGAAATTTCCAGGAGTCCAATTCCATCACCCGGCGGCATTAACCTCCATGACCCGGCAACTTCGACGCTCGTAACTCAACAAGTTCTATATCCACAAGCCAGCAATTATTTCATCTGTAATTCGACATTTACTATGTCAAACGACCCGGCAAGCACTCCGTGTCTCAGGAAGATGGCATCCACAAGCTGAAGCATTTGAAAACCGGCTCAATAACGGATGGGTTATTATTCCCAATATTTTCCTGCAAAAGACACGTACCAGCAAGTCGATTGTGAAGCTGGCTCGTTGATATGGAGAAACCCGTATTTTCCAGAAGCTGGTTCATTGAATAAGGGCGGCCTTTTGAGCAAGCCGTTTTCTCTTAAACATATTAATTATTCTTATTTTAGGAGCTTAGCATGAATAAATTCAAGCTAAACTGGGGGCTAATGTTGGGGATATTCCCCACGGTTATGACCCGGCCATAAGTTTGACCCGGCCAAGAGTCAGGAGGCTCTATGGGTCATCTCATATTCCGGGTTATGGCAAGACAACAAGGAGAGACCAAGGGCCCAGGGCGAGACCCGGCAGGAGGCCGGCTTAAGGGAAGGCCAATGGGCCGGCTTGTAGAGAAGGACCAAGAAGAGGAAAGCAAGACCTAACAAGGAAAGCAAGACCCGGACTAGTATTCAGCTTGTAATAGAAAATAGACCAGTCCTAATCCTACTAGGACTCTACATGTAAGCCGCCCCTTCAACTTATATAAGGAGGGGCAAGGCACCCCAAGAGGGACAAGTCAAGATAGACAGACAAATCAGTAGCTCTCGAGATAGAGGTAGCAAAACAACACCCTTGTAATCGAGATCATGATCAATAGCAATCAAGCAGGATGTAGGCTTTTACCTCCACCGTGAGGGGCCGAACCTGGGTAAAACTCGCATCTCTCGATTCCGACCAACCCCTTCAAGCTTCCACCTAGTTGCGATGGTCTCACCACTAAGTCCTTTCACGAGGACATCTGCCGTGACAAAACCACTACACCCTCCGAGATTGGATCTCTCTCTCTGTTCTCTCCTGTTTCGCGTTCCTGTTTTCTGGCCTTTCACCGTTTCTTAAATTCCCGGAGATCCGTAACTCCGATTGCGCTGAAATTTTAACACGATTTTTTTCCGGATATTAGCTTCCTTGCGCCCGAAGAATAGCACCAACCGACCTACGAGGGCGTCACGAGGCACCACGGCACGCCGGACCCCCCCTGGCGCGCCCTGGTGCCTCGTGGGGCCCACGAGCACCGCCTTGCGTTGATTCCACCTCCCAAAAATCACATATATTCCAAAATAATTCTCTGTGAAATTTTATTGCATTTGGACTTCGTTTGATATGGATATTCTGCGAAACAAAAAACATGCAACAAACAGGAACTGGCACTGGGCACTGGATCAATATGTTAGTCCCAAAAATAATATAAAATGTTGCCAAAAGTATGTGGAAATTATAGGATATTGGCATGAAACAATCAAAAATTATAGATACGACGGAGACGTATCAGCATCCCCAAGCTTAATTCATGCTCGTCCTCGAGTAGGTAAATGATAAAAAAGATAATTTTTGATGTGGAATGCCACCTAGCATAATCTTGATCATAAAATTTAATCATGGCATGAATATTAAGACATGAGTGATTCAAAGCAATAGTCTATAATTTGATATAAAGACATCAATACTCAGGCATCCCAACAAACAATCATGTCTTTCAAAATATCAATGCTAAAGAACGTTATCCCTTACAAAATCATATAGCCTTGTCATGCTCCATCTTCTTAACACAAAATATATATCATGCACAACCCCGGTGTCAGCCAAGCAATTGGTTCATACTTTTTAACGCGCTTCAGCTTTTTCAACCCCCACACAATACATGAGCGCAAGCCATGGATATAGCACTATGGGTGGAATAGAATACGGTGGTAGAGATAATATGGAGAAGACAAAAAAGGAGAAAGTCTCACATCAACGCGGCTAATCAACGGGCTATGAAGATGCCCATCAATTGATGTCAATGCAAGGAGTAGGGATTGCCATGCAACGGATGCACTAAGAGCTATAAGTGTATGAAAGCTCAAACTGAAAACTAAGTGGGTGTGCATCCAACTTGCTTGCTCAAGACCTCGAGCAATTGAGGAAGCCCATCATCGGAATATACAAGCCAAGTTCTATAATGAAAAATTCCCACTAGTATATGAAAGTGACAACATAGGAGACTCTCTATATGAAAAACATGGTGCTACTTTGAAGCACAAGTGTGGAAAGGATAGTAACATTGCCCCTTCTCTCTTTTTCTCTCATTTCATTTTTGTTTGTTTTCTCTTTTCTTTTCTTTTTTTCTTCCTTTTTTTCTTCCTTTTTCTTTCTTTTTTTTCTTTTTTCTTGGGCTCTTTTTGGCCTCCTTTTTTTTTCTCTTTTTTTTTTATTTTCGTCCGGAGTCTCATCCCGACTTATGGGGGAATCATAGTCTTCATCATCCTTTCCTCACTGGGACAATGCTCTAATAATGAATAATGATGATCATCACACTTCTATTTACTTACAACTCAAAAAACTACAACTCGATACTAGAACAAAGTATGACTCTATATGAATGCCTCTGGCGGTGTACCAGGATGTGCAATGATCTAGCGTAACATGTATAAAAAATGATGAACAGTGGCTGAGCCACAAATACTATGTTAGCTATATGATCATGCAAAGCAATATGACAATGAATGCTAAAGTCATGTATATGATGATGATGGAAGTTGCATGGCAATATATCTCGGAATGGCTATGGAAATGCCATAATAGGTAGGTATGGTGGCTGTTTTGAGGAAGATATAAAGAGGCTTATGTGTGATAGAGCGTATCATATCACGGGGTTTGGATGCACCGGCGAAGTTTGCACCACATCTCAAGGTGAGAAAGGGCAATGCATGGTACCGTAGAGGCTAGCAAATTGCGGAAAGGTGAGAGTGCGTATAATCCATGGACTCACATTAGTCATAAAGAACTCACATACTTATTGCGAAAATTTATTAGCCTTCGAAGCAAAGTACTACTACGCATGCCCCTAGGGGGGAGGTTGGTAGGAGTTAACCATCGCGCGCCCCCGACCTCCACGCAAAGGAAGACAATCAATAATAAATCATGCTCCAACTTCTTAGCATAACGAGAGACTATACGTGCATGCTTCGGGAATCACAAACCTTAACACCAATATTCTTACTAAACCACAATCATTCACTAGTACCTCCCACATATTACCATCTCTATATCGCAAAACTATTGCAAGGAATCAAACATATCATATTCAGTGATCTACAAGTTTTATGTAGGATTTTATGACTAACCATGTGAATGACCAGTTCCTGTTGACTCTCTAAATAGATATAAGTGAAGCAAGAGAGTTTAATTCTTTCTACAAAAGACCATGCTCTAACAAATATAAGTGAATCAAAAGAACATTCTACAAATAATGGTTTTCTATATGAAGAGAAACAGGCATCCAAACTTCAAATGATATAAGTGAAGCACATGAAGCATTCTATAAAGCCATACTCAAAAGATATAAGTGAAGTGCAAAGAGCATTATATAAATCAACCAAGGACTATCTCATACCAGCATGGTGCATAAAAGAAAAGGGAAAAATAAACACAAAAGACGCTCCAAGAATTTACGCATATCATGTGAACAAAACAAAAACCGAAACATACCGATAGTTGTTGAATAAAGATGGGATGCCTTCCGGGGCATCCCCAAGCTTAGACGCTTGAGTCTCCTTGAATATTTACTTGGGGTGCCTTGGGCATCCCCAAGCTTGAGCTCTTGCCTCTCCTCATTCTTCTCATATCAATACCTTCTCGATCTTTGAACACTTCATGCACACAAAACTTAACAAAACCTTCGTGAGATCCGTTAGTATAATAAAGCAAATCACTACTTTAAGTACTGTTGAAAACCAATTCATATTTTATTTTTGCATTATACCTACTGTATTCTAACTTCTCCATGGCTTATACCTTCCGATACAATCCATAGTTTCATCAAAACAAGCAAAACAATGCATCAAAAACAGAATCTGTCAAAAACAGAACAGTCTGTAGTAATATGAACATTGACCATACTTATGTAACTAAAAAAATTCTGAAAAATTAGGAAAAAATAAAAAAAATTCATATCAGTACTGTGCAAAAATTTCAGAATTTTTACACGTTCCAGTAAAAAATGTAAATTCACGCACTACAGCAAAAGTTTCCGTTTTTGCACCGCACATACCAAACAAGCAATTTAAACATCCTAACGGTAAATCTTGGCACATTATTTTTATAATACAATGGATTTTTACAAGGGGTAATTATTTTTGTTGAAAAGTTTCTGTAATTCAAGATTTGCAAAGTTTCCATGGGCATGAACAAAGTTCAAGGAGCTCCCCCACTTCAACGGTGCTCGTCTTTCTTACTTTCACTTTTCTTTTTGAAAAAGTTTTAGGTTCCCCTCTATATTTTTTGTTTTTAAACTTTATAAAAGCACTCAACAGAAATAAATGACTCTCTAAAACTTCCGGGTTGTCTCCCTGGCAGCGCTTTCTTTAAAACCATTAAGCTAGGCATAAAGTGCTCAAGTAATTGATCCACCCGGATCCCAAGCTATATCAAAGCCAATTTTAATTAACAATGATTTGTAATTTAGTAGTGAGCACAAAGCAACATATATCATGTAATGACGAAGTCTAACTCTCTTCCTATGCATCGGCATGTCATAAAAGAACAATTCATGCACATCAAGTAAAGGCCAATGCATAGCATAAACAGTTTCTTGCAATTTTATCGTATTGGAAACATAGAGAGGCGGAGATGTAGTTCCTCTCTCATAATAATTGCAAGTAGGAGCAGCAAGCACATGCATATTATATTTATCAAAATCATCATGTGTAATAGTAAAATGCAACCCATCAATGTAATCCTTAATAAGCGCAAACTTCTTTGATATAGTGTAGTTTGGAGAATTCAAAAAGATAATAGGACTATCATATATAGGTGCAATAGCAACAATTTCATTCTTAACATAAGGAACTATAGCAAGTTCATCTCCATAAGCATAATTCAAATTGGCATCATGGCCACAAGCATAGCAAGCATCAATTTCATCAAAAAGGGATATTTCAAACGCATCAAAGGGATCATAGCATTCATCCTTCGATAAGCACGAAGGGAAATTAAACAATGTATGAGTTGAAGAGTTACTCTCATTAGAAGGTGGGCACGGGTAGCTAATCCACTCTTCCTCCTTTTGTTCTTCGCTCTCCTCGTCATCTTTTTCATCTAATGAGCTCACAGTGTCATCATTTTCTTCTTCCATAGGAGCCTGCAAAATATTAGTCTCTTCTTGGACATCGGAGACTTTCTCAATAAATTGATCAATATAGGCATTGTATTCATAATTCTCATAGCAATATTTAAGTATAGTAAAATTTTTAGATCGGTAAACAGCATCATCATAATTTTCATAATTTTCAAACAAAGATTCAATTTCATAAGCACCCTTAAAAGCAACAAATTCTCCAATTTGTTCAATATCATAGTAACTATAAACACCTTTAGCATAAGAAGATACGATTCCATTATCACTAAACTCACATTGGTAGGGAAGGTGTTTCTTAGGGTCTTCAGAACAACAAGTAAAATCATGTATTTCGCATAAATTCCAAGCATAGCAATGCATAGTATTAATTTGATGCCATAAAAGTTTCCCTTTTTGAGATACGCGGTGTCACACAAAATGAGCATGCTCATCTAATGATTTTCCCTCAACTAATCTAGTTGGGTTTTTAGCACGAGCACAAAGGAATCGAAGATGATCCAAGTAGAAAGCTTCAGCAGTATGATAGATTTTGGGTGGTTCTTCAACCATTGGTTTAGCAGATACAACTAATTTTTTTGGTATTTTATGTTTCCTACCCATAACTAAATATAGAAAACAAGAGAACAAAATAAAATCTACTTAGTGATAAAGCAAACAAGCACACACGAGAATATCAACCCCACGCTATTGCTCCCCGGCAACGGCGCCAGAAAATGGTCTTGATAACCCACAAGTATAGGGGATCAATTGTAGCTTTTTCGATAAATAAGAGTGTCGAACCCAACGAGGAGCTAAAGGTAGAATTGATATTCCCTTCAAGTTCTATCGACCACCGATACAACTCTACACGCACTTAACGTTCGCTTTACCTAGAACAAGTATGAAACTATTTTGTAGGTGATAGGATAGGTTTGCAAGAATAAAACTAGAAGTACTTTGCGAGAATAAAACTACGAGTAATTTGCAAGAAAATAAAAGTTAGTTGTTTAGTAGAAAGTTTTTGTAACACAAGAGAATGATTTGTCCATAGGCAATCGATAACTAGACCGGTAATCATTGTTGCAATTTTATATGAGGGAGAGGCATGAGCTAACATACTTTCCGTACTTGGATCATATGCACTTATGATTGGAACTCTAGCAAGCATCCGCAACTACCAAAGATCATTAAGGTAAAACCCAACCATAGCATTAAGTATCAAGTCCCCTTTACCCCGATACGCAACAACCCCCTTACTCGGGTGTAAGCTTCTGTCACTCTAGCCGCCCACCATAAGAGAATTATGAACGTATTGCAAACCCTATAGCGGGAATCCCCCACGCTTGCGCGACACGGAGGGCACCATAGGACAGCACCAAAATAAAACATACAACTCAAACCAATCACGATCATCAATCAACCCATAGGACAAAACGAATCTACTCAAACATCATAGGATGGCCACAAATCATTGGATAATAATATGTAGCATTAAGCACCATGTTTAAGTAGAGATTACAGCGGGGAGAAGAGGTGTTACTGTAACACCCCCAGATCTTAACCTTGTCATCAAGATAATTAATTAGCCATGTCATCATGATCATCCTAAATATATTGCATTTAGAAAATAATCCAATTCCAATTCAAATTTAAAATGTAAGTCAAGTAAAAACTTCTTCAAATAATTAAGCAAAATAGTTCATGTTATGGCAAATAATCCCAAAGCAATTATAAAAATAAAATAAATATTAATTGAATTAGTTAAATAACTCTAACATCATGAAACAGTGACTAAAATAGTCACTTTAATCCATTTGCATTTAATCAAAAATCAAATGATTTCAAATATTACCCCAACCATTTTTTGGAGTGCTAAATACTGCAAAGTATTTATGTGGCACAATTCGATATTTTACAAAAGTCTTCTTATGGCCAAACAATTTGCAAAACAGTAGCAAAAATGTAAAATAGAAAAAAGATAAAGAACAAGAGCAGAGACCCACTGTGCACTTGGGCCATCAATGCACAGTGCAGCCTGGCCCAGCCCGCCACGGCCTTTCTCCCTCCTCGCGCCAGAACAGGGGAGGCCGCGCGCGCCATGGCCGTCCAGACGCCGGATGCGCCGCTGTCGGGCATCCCGCGGCTCCCCTAGTGGATAAGGCCGCCCTCCCTCTCCCGCTGCAAACCCTAGCACGCCAGAAAACCCCTCGCAAGCCCTCTCCCTTTCTATTCTTGCTCGCCCGAGCACTGCCGTCGCCGTCGCTGCTCGTCCGCACGGCCACCGAGCTCCAATCGCCTCCCCGACGTGTCCACCGGCTTCCCCGTCGTCGACTACGTCGGCTACGGGCACTCGTCCGACCCGAGCCGCTCCGGAACGTCGCCACGACCTCGCCTCCCCCTCTCGGACGCCAGAGATCGCCGCCGCCGATCTGCCACCACCGGACCTCCCCGAGCCCACTGCCTCTCCCTACGGCTCCGCTGTGAGCTCCGCTTCCCTCCGCTCCCTTCTCCTCGCTCCCCCGCGCCCGTAGCTGCCGTTCCCGTCGTGCCCGAGCCCGCCGCCGCGCGAGCTTGTCGCCGGCGAGTTTCCGGTGACCTTTTGGTCACTCCGGCCTGACAATCGTCTTCACTAGATCGCGTACGGCTCCGCGGCGTAGTTGGTTTGCTCGCTTGCGCGCCGAAACGCTGAAACCCCGCACACCCGAACTCTGGCCGCCGCCGATGAGCTCACCGCCGTCGATATCGGCCGCCGTTAGCCACCCCACTGCCACCATTCGACGCGGGCGAGTCCCAGCTCTCGAATGAGCCTAGCCGCGCGTCAAATGGGCCTCTGTGGCCGAAACCCGAGCCCCTCCCGTGCGCTCCGCCGCGTTTGGGCTCGCCGGAGCTACTCCGGCGGCCGGCGCCAACGTGACCACCTGGGGCCCACCCCCAGTGACACTGCCCGTGGGCCCTATGGATCCCGCTGTCAGGGTTGACTGGGTCAACCCGCTGACTGGGCTGGCCCAGCCACTGACATGTGGGCCCGCACCGTTTAAACATTTTTATAAATAAATAAAATGCTAATTATTCCATTAATTAAATTAATTAACTAATCAGTCACTGACTAATGGGGCCCACCCCCTAATTAATCCGTAATTAGTTTAATTAATCCCTAATTATCTACTGTGTCACTGACCAGTGGGATCCACTGGTCAGGTTTGACTCTGGTCAGCCGGGTTTGACCGATGACGTCACTATGACGTCATGTTGACGTCGCATAATACTGTTTTGGATAATTCGAATTTAAATAATTAAAATAATTCCAGAAATTCAATAATACTTTGAAAAATAATATAAAATAATCCGTAACTCGGATGAAAATAATTTATATATGAAAAATGATCAGAAAAATATGACAAATCCGAATATCCTAACCACATGCCTGCCACACCCCTCTAACATGATGAACATGGAACTTTCTCCTCCGATTCATCTGTTCGATAATTGCCCGGAGCTGGTAAAACACCTCCAGATGTTTTCCGCTCCGACTAACTTGCGTAGTACTGCATTAGGGCACCCCTCGAACAGCCTACTGCCATGCCATGCATCTGCGATTGCTTTTGTTGCTTGTATTTATTGTTTCTTCCCCCCTCTTCTCTCCGGTAGACCCCGAGACCGACGCTGCCCCTGTGATCGACTACGTCCCCGACGACCCTTCCTCCTTTTCAGTAGAGCTTCCAGGTAAGCAACCCCCCTTGACGCATGCCTATATCACCTATTCTTTCTCCCTCCTGCTTGCATTAGAATTTGCTACTGCTATTGATTTATCCTGTTCTGATGCATAGCCTGTTTTCTTTTGTAAACTGCCTTTTGATACTTTACCTGATATCATAAATGCTTAGTATAGGTTGGATGTAAATCCATTTGTGGCCCCTCCACCTTGTCCTAGTTGCCCCGCTTAGTTACTAATGTCCCGATCGATGTGATCGACGGGCTGAGACCAGCACAGCACCGCACACCCCCTAAGTTGTTCGGCTCTATAGAGTTATCCTCGAGTGACGAGGGTGATACCTCTTAACTCACTCCCGATGATGCCTTTGTAGCACAGCTAGTCGGACGTGGATTACCGAGGGTGATTCCTCTTCCTCCATCGCCGATGAGTTTTCTGTCGTGCAACCCCGCAAGTGTGAATACCATCGAGGGTGCTTCCTCCGGGTTCGCCCTGACGGGTACATCGAGTAGGAACCCATCGAGGGTGATTCCTCGGATTCCTCCTTGATGTTCTGAACACACAGCTACCGGGATTTTACTACATTTACTGAATAAAGTCAGGTCAACTCCGAGGGGTACCCGCGAGAGATGCGAAGTCGGGTTGACCGTGAGGGTACCCGCGAGATATTTACGAGGCGCGGCCGGGCAGGCAGAGACCGCCCTCGAGAGGGATGGGCCTGGCCCTTGTTGCACTTCCTCGAGACGGGGCGATAGGAGCACTGATCGTCACCGCGAGCTCCCAATGCACTAACGGATTTGGGTATTTGATCTGAGTTGGCCGCTGGCCATATACGCACTACCACCACGTGGGATAATGGTTATGGGACCCTCGGCGCCGTATGTATCAGCCGAAAGCTCTGTCAGACGTCCAGTTCAGCATTGCGGCACGGCAGGATCGGCGCCATCCAGGACAGAGGTGGTGCCTGGATCTAACCATGTGCGCAACGACCTGGAGTGCAAAGGGCGATGGGCCCAAGACCCTTGCGCACTTAGGATGTAGACCGACGGGGACCTTTCTGCTGAGCCTAGGTAGGACTACGTCGTGTCGATCAGCCGAGGCCGGGCATGACCGAGAAAAGTGTGTCCGGCCAGAGTTAATCGAGCGTGTTGGGTAACAGTAGTGCACCCCTATAGGGAAGTTATCTATTCGAATAGCCGTGTCCACGGTAACAGGACGCTCAGTGTCGTATCCCGATCTACTACAACTTGAACTAAATACATGTTACTTTAACTGTAAGCTCCAGGATCGCTTTCTCGCAGGGAGTCGAGGGAGGATCTCTGGGCTTTGATATTACATGTTTGTTACATTATAATATGCTAATCTGCACTCTTCTAATGCTGCAAGACGTTGAAGATGCTAGTCTTCGATAGGTTAGGCTTTCTCCCTCTAATCTGGCATTTCTGCAGTATAGTCCATAGATACAACCCTTTCCTTTGATACCAATGCATAATTAGTATAGTTCTGATGTCAGTCTTGCGAGTACTTTGGATGAGTACTCACGGTTGCTTTGCTACCCCTCTTTTCCCCATACCCGATTGCTGCGATCAGATGACGGAGCCCCGGAGCCAGCTGATCCCGCCGACTACTACTACCCCACCGGTGAAGCTTACTATTACGTGGAGACCGACGACCAGGAGTAGATTCGGAGGCTCCCAGGCAGGAGGCCTGCGCCTTTTAGATCAGTGTCGCTGTTATGCTAGCCTTCTTAAGGCATCCTTGTTTCCCTTTTATGTTTGTACTCAGATATTGTGTTTGCTTCCGCTAACACTTGATCGCAAGCTTATGTATTCAAGCCCTCGAGGCCCCTGGCTTGTAATATAAAGCTTGTATGACTTTTATTTGTGTTTAGAGTTGTGTTGTGATATCTTCCCGTGAGTCTCTGGTCTCGATCGTGTGCATTTGCGTGTATGATTAGTGCACGGCCGGGCCGGGGGCGTCACAGTTACACCGCTGCATAGAGGGGGAGAGAGTTGGTGTTGACGGTAGCGAGGTTGTTGATGTAGATCGCCGTCACGATCCTTGCCCCGGCGGCACTCCGGCGCCACCGGAAGAGAGGGGGAGAGAGCCCCCCTCCTTCTTCTTCTTCCTTGGCCTCCCCCTAGATGGGAGGAGAGTTTCCCCTCTGGTCCATGGCTGCCATGGCGGCGGAGGGGAAGGAGCCCCTCCGAGATTGGATCTCTCTCTCTGTTCTCTTCTGTTTCGCGTTCCTGTTTTCTGGCCTTTCACCGTTTCTTAAATTCCCGGAGATCCGTAACTCCGATTGCGCTGAAATTTTAACACGATTTTTTCCAGATATTAGCTTCCTTGTGCCCGAAGAATAGCACCAACCGACCTACGAGGGCCTTACGAGGCACCACAGCGCGCCGGACCCCCCCTGGCGCGCCCTGGTGCCTCGTGGGGCCCACGAGCACCACCTTGCGTTGATTCCACCTCCCAAAAATCACATATATTCCAAAATAATTCTCCGTGAAATTTTATTGCATTTGGACTTCGTTTGATATGGATATTCTGCGAAACAAAAAACATGCAACAAACAGGAACTGGCACTGAGCACTGGATCAATATGTTAGTCCCAAAAATAATATAAAATGTTGCCAAAAGTATGTGGAAATTATAGGATATTGGCATGAAACAATTAAAAATTATAAATACGATGGAGACGTATCAAGGGTTCGACGGTTCTTGAAAAAAAGAATGGTAATTCTGAACAGTTGAGTTTGGGTTTGATCTCTAGACGCGGTCTAGCGTAAAGTTGTCTTATGAGCTTGTGCAATGTTTTGTACAAGATTGTCTCCAATGTGGTTGCGAACTGACTGGAACTTTTCCCTAAGATTATTTCAGAGGAGCACTCTCCTGGTTATTACTGCCTATCAGTGCTTGCGTTTCATGAAGTGCAACAAAAGATCGAAAGGACTTTATGTGGCACTTATCAAGTTCTAACTCACTTAAGAGACAATTCACATATTACAAGAATTGTATTTATTCTAAGGAAAAACATATGATTCACATGACGATTCTAGATGATTGAACCAGACTCATTTGTATTCATGTCTGAACACTCCGCAGCTCATGACAGTATTTTGATGGTCGATAGTCATGGCAGCGGAAAAAGATCATTCAGAACTAGCACATGAGGGCACCATCTTTAGCTTCTCAATGGCATTTTTGTTTAGTAAACTAGACAATACTCCGCGCGTTGCAGCGGGATGGTAGTGTAATAAACAATTTGAAAGAGATGGGCACACGGTAAGGAAAAAAAAGTAAGAAAATAAAAGAATAAATGTTTTGCAATAGAAGATGACTTGGATTTAATATGTAACTCTGAAGTCAACTTACTTAGTACGATTAGTTCTCTAACCAAATTTGCAGAGGATCTTACCTTGATCATCTTAATGGAAAGAAGACATTTGATGTGCTTCTAATAAAAAAGTAGCAATTAATACTGCAATACAAATTACATGTCTGCACCTTGAATGAACTCCCAGCGCTAATCTTTCTTGGGTATGTGACTTCGCTGAACTTACATAGTGCTATATGTATGTATAGAATCCAGATCGTAAAATAGACGTCATGGCAGTTTATGCTAGAAACAGTACAAAGGAAGCACGATATTTAAAGAGCCATACCTGAAGGTTGTTTCTCCCCTTTACAACAACTAGATGTGCTACAGTTGAATCAACAGATGTTGTGAGGAGTGGGTGGAGCGTCCAGGCGGAGGCCAACCAGGTATCCTAGCGGCGGTGACGCAATGCAATGACCTGCTCGTGTAGCGGATCGAAATCAGATTGATGATGAGTGGTGGAGAAACAGCAAGAGATGTGAGACGCGTATGCGTGACCCCGCTGGGCTGCATGACACCGTGGGAGAAGGCGGGCCAGATGGCCTGATCGAGGTGGCTTCATGGTATTGCCCGCGGCAACATCCTTAGCGGCAGTGCGCCCCGCGACCGCGACGCCCCCGTCCGATTTGGCCGGCATGGTTGATGCCATGTAGCGCTTCGTCCTCTCGTCCCGCCTCATTGTTGTCCCTATCTCGACACCGACACTGTCCACGGCCACATCAAAATCGGTGCCATCGTCTTCCCGCACCAACGTCAGCCTCTGAACCTCTAGGTATGTACAGTCGTACAGTACCCACGTTGGTCTGGGTTCTGCGGAAGAGATCGAGCAAGGGAAGGAAAAAAAATCATGAATCCTCATCAGGTGATGAGGTCGTTGCTATTTATTAGAACTCATGTGAGAAGGACATGTTATGAGGGAATGAAGAGATGCCTTCAACTGTTACTCCTAGACTTGTTTCGTGGAGAAGTTGAATATCAATGAGATAGTAGGGATTTGAATAGCCAACCGTTTCTACTGCTTCTTTTTGCATGGAGGAGATAATGGACTCACGGTTAGTAAACTGAAGCAAAGAAAAAGATGAAAACATAAGTGATGACATGGCATCACAGTAGAGGAGGGAAATTCGGTAGTTTAATTGCATGCTTGCTGATATGGCATGATAGCTGACTTGGCATGTGTGCATGTCAAGATAAATAGAGTAGCGGAGATGACTCTCTCTCCCCGCACGTTGCTGCGATAACTTTGTTAAAAAACGCGTAAGTAGTTGCTAAAAAATAACTAAATCTAATGAAAAGAAAGTACAAGCTTGAAAATTAATAAAAGAAAGTGTCTAAAAATGGAATAAAAACTTTTGAATTACAGTTAAAAATGTCATTTCGAACAAAAATATGAAGGATGACTAACATGAATATATGATGTGGCAGCATTACATGCATAAACTAATGCAATCATAATTGTAATTTATAAGTTAAATGCATGACTCACTTATGTGGCAGGTTTTGCAAGGCTTAGTGTGATAAAAGACTTAAATGCATTGCCTAGTGGGACGTTGAGGTAGACACTTTGCATGTTGAGAGAATTGGGACCAACTTCTTTAGAATGTAAGATACTGATACTATCTTTACCTACTAATAAAGTACGGATGTTCACTGTCATTATTATTGCACAAAGCCCCCTAAAGTTTTGGGCAATAAACCCGCGCTCCATATTTAAGTTTTTTTTGAGCTTGCTCCAGATTTAAGTTAGTACAGTAATCGCTGTGTGGGCCGTGGAAAAAAATTGTTCACGAAGATCGAACTCAGGACATTACCCTGTTGTCCCGAGGGCTGGTTCGATCCGAACAGGATCAAGGCACGCGAATGCTATTTCTCGCATTACGCGAGCGCTACGGGAACTCTCGCTGCGAGCTCCACCGGTAACGGGCCGACCCACTCGCGCACACTAGAAACAAAAATAGTGGAAAAAGGGAGCGTCGCGGGTGGGATTCGTATCGTGGTTGCGAAGATAGTTTTCACCGGTGCTAGCCACCAGGCTAGGGTCTGGATTCTGATCACATATTAGGGCAGGATGTAGTTGAGGCGAAGTTAGCCTGAGTTTCATTGTTTTTTTTTCTTTTTGTGTTTTGACAGGGTTTTCTTCGTTTTTCCTTCGTTTTTTGTTTGGTTTTCTTTTTTTCTTCTCCAATTTTTTTTCTTTTTTCTTCTCCATTTTTTGTTTGATTTTTCTTTTTTCTTATCAATTTTTTGTTTTTCTTTTGTTTTTTCTTATGTTTGTTTTCATTTTCACTCTATATTTTCCTATATACCAAAAACAATTTTTTAATAAGTGATCAACATTTTTCATATACACGTTCAACATTGTCCGAACGCTTATTTAGCATTTTTCAAATACTTTTTCAACGTTTTAATAATTATTTCAACAATTTTAAAATACTCGTTCAACATTTTTAAATACTTATTCAACATTTTTCAAATACTTGTTCAACATTTTTAATACTTATTCAACATTTTTTCAAATACTTGTTCAACATTTTTCAAATACTCGTTCAACATATTTTTAATAGTTATTCAACATTTTTCAAATACTTGTTCAACATTTTTAATACTTATTCAATATTTTAAAATACTTGTTCAACATTTTTCAAATACTCGTTCAACATTTTTTAATACTTATTCAAAAAAATGCAAATACTTGTTCAACATTTTTAATACTTATTCAACATTTTCAAATACTTGTTCAACATTTTTCAAATACTCGTTCAACATTTTTAATATTTATTCAACATTTTTTCCAAATACTTGTTCAACACATTTTGAAATGTGTTTTGAAGAGTGTTTTTTGTAATATATATGTAGAATATTTTAAAGTATAAAGAATAGTGCAAAAATAAAGCAAAAAACAAGAACAGAAAACAGAAAAAAAAAGAACAGGCCGCGGCCTCCCGCACGGCTGGGCCGGCCCATCTGGGCTTCCCCCGACGCGAGGGTTCGCTGTCGTCTTGTGTAATGCGAGGAATAGGCGTGCCCATCAAGGCAGGAGGGTTCGAGAGGGTTCGAGGGCGGAGGAGGCTGCGGGGTAGCTAGGGTGGGGATGGGCCGCTGGCTGGGCCTTTTGCGGGTAGATTGCATTTACTTCATTGCTAATATTTATTCACATCTATCATACTTTAAAAAAAATTGAGATTTCGTTGTAGTAACACATGTGTGTTACGGTCAATTGCTAAAATTAATATTCGGATCCTTAGTAAGTGTTTTTTGGAGTCATGATGGTCACTTTACTTTGTAAATATTTATCAGGTTAAAAAAATCAAGTAATTTTGTAATTCGAAAGAAAGAAAAAATTCCGGGGAAACCAAATTAGTTTGTTAACATCCAAATCCAGTAATAAAATTTTGATCAATTTTTTATGTGAATTTTATCTATTTTCTATTTTGTATCTGGTGAAAACTGTATAGCTCTGTTCCACATACATATTAAATTGTTTTATTTTTTATCTTTTGATGATTAGCGTTGCATTTTGATTGTTGCATGGTTGCTCAACACTTTCACATCAAAATGAAGATAAGGCGAGGCAGAAGTGGTGAAATGAGAGCTAAAACTCAATAGTGCACCATGACAGGTATACTCTCGAATATACCACATGAAATCTTGAATTTATTTTGTCCTTTTTGCAATACATGCATATGCTATATATTTTGGTTAAATTTAAATATACAGCTATTTGTTTTCTCCTGTTGCAACGCACGTGCATATGTGCTAGTGTAATAGAAAATAATATAATTCTTCTCCTGTCCTTTGAAAGTTGTCGGTTTGGACATTGGCAGTTTCTTCGGAGTACAACTTTGATCACTAATATTTATTACTACATAAAAAGACTTGTATTGTGCATAAGAATTTTTTTGGCATGGACTCTACACATATTAATTCAAAGTCTTCAATATAAATATTTAAAAAGACATTAGTATTCAAAATTTTATTTCCCCTTATATCCTTGTAAAATAATAGGCACCAACGATATTAGAAACATAAATATGAATATCTATATATTGTGCTCAACTGACAATTAGGGTCTACTAGAGGAGGTAACGCGCGCTTTGCCGCATCGTTCTTCAACTTTGGATTAATTATATGTTTCTTCCAATTCCAAGGGTTATTATGGCAACAATTCACATTCCTTGTGTACCGCGGAGGCGGACGAGCAAACACAGACCCTCGCAGGTGCTATTGAGTTGACCATGTAGGGATTTTCTTTTCTTTTTTTTCTTTTTTTCTCTACCTATTTTCATGTTTTATTTTCCTGTTCGTTTAGCAATTGCTTTCTTTCTCTATTTTGTATTCATGAATATTATTAAAATTAAGGAATATTTATTGATATTTTGGAACATAATTTTAATTCTTGTATTTTTTTTCAAATTCATAAATGTTTTCTTCAAAATTTTGTACATTCTATAAAATTCTGTGAACTTTTTTTCGTACTTATGAACATATATTTTTTTAAATCCTCGATCATGTTTAAAAAAATCCATGACCATTTTTGAAAAATTGTGAAAATTATAAAACTCGTGAACTTTTTTTAGGATTCTGAATATCTTTTTCATAATCATGAATAATTTAAAATTTTAGGAACATTTTAAATTCATAAATGTGTTTTAAAATTCCTAAACATTTTTGGAAATTAAAAAAAAATCTAAATTCCTGAATGTCTTTTTTTCTAAAAAGTGTTTTAGTACAATGTCGGTTCTGATAGTGTCATGCGGGACCCATGATCCGACTAGACCATTACCGGTGGGGTCCACTTCAAGAAAAAACTTTGAAGCTCTCATAGGCCTCTATTCCTAGGGAGCTTAGTAATTGTAAGGACTAGAGCAATATTAAGATGTTGTTTAATTAAATTTATGAGAAAAAATATTCAGATCCCTATGATACTATTTAAAATTATATATTACATTCTGGATGGAATAACAAATAAGGCAACTTGTTAGGGTAAACACGGAACAAAAATCCACACTGACATGCGGCCGAAGATCTTACGTGTGGTATTTCATCCTCTCGTTTCTTACTTCGTTAGAAAAGCATGACCTTTTAAAATTTTAACATGTATATATAGTCTCCGAATTATGACGTTCGACCAATATTTCTATATGATAATATATTTCTACCAAAAACAACTTGTATGAAATTATGAAATGTTTTTCCTTAAAAAATTATAATTATTTTACTTTCTTTTAGCAGGTCTTTCTAATCTTTTTTTTTGTGTAGCTCTTTCTAACCTGTTTATACATTAACAGTCCAAATATAGACGATTCGTAACTCACTACTACCCACCCATTTACAACCGAATAAAGAGTTTCACCGGCCCGGTATTGCCGATCGCAGGCATCATTTTGCCCATGAGGACAAAACAAGGAACTAGTTCTTGAACAAATTAATTATTTTACTCTCTTTTAGCAGCTTTTTCTAACCTATTTATTCATCATTCCAAATATAGAAGCTTAAGTTCACGATTCTAAGCCATCGCCTATTCGAAATGGAATTACAAATTTTACTCTCTCACTACTACCCATCCACTTAGAGTCAAATAAATATTAAATAGTGTCGGATCTGGTAGTGTCATGCGGGACCCATGACCCGACTAGATCCTTACAGGTGGGGTCCACTTCAAGGAAAAAACTTTGGAGCTCTCATAGGCATCTATTCCTAGGGAGCCAGGGACGGAGCCAGGGGTGGGCGTACAGGGGCCATGGCTCCCCCCATGATATTTTTTTTCCTGAAAGAACCCCTATATTGTTAGCTCAAGATACTCTAAATTCGTATGTTTGGCCCCCTCCAATCTTTTACCTCTTCTATTGGCCCCCATCTTCCAACATTCCTATCTCCTTCCCTGTAGGGAGCTTAGTAATTTTAAGGACTAGAGCAATGTTAAGATGTTGTTTAAGTAAATTTATGGAGGAAAAAAAAATTCAGGCCCCTATGAAACCATTTAAAATTCTAGATTATATTCTAAATGGAACAAAAATCCACACTGACATGCTGTCGAGATAAAATGTTACATGTGGTATTTCATCCTCTTGTGTACTTACTTCGATAGAAAAACATCGTTAGAGAAACACGACGTTTTAAAATTTTAACATGTATATATAGTCTCCAAATTATGACCTTTGACCATTATTTCTATATGATAATCTGTAGCTACCAAAAACAACTTGTATGAAATTATGAAATATTTTTCTTCAACAAACTAATTAACTTACTTTCTTTTAGCAACTCTTTCTAACATTTTTTTGCATGTAGTTCTTATACATTGACAGTCCAAATAAAGATGATTACTCACCCACCCCTTAGAGCCGAATAAATAGCTTCACCACCTCAGTATTGCGGCAGACCGCAGGCCTCGTTCCGAACTCGTTTTGTTGTCTGGTTTGGAGAATCGCGAAAACACGATACGTAAAAGCCAACTTTGACTTGGGGGGTTTCGCTACAAAAAACAGCCAACTTGGAGCTGAATTCGGACCTGGAGTGTCAAACAGGAAAAAAAAAGGGCCAACTTGGAGCTGAATTCGGACATGGAGTGACGCCAATTTATAGCTTCGGCTCGCGTTAATTTTTCCCCGTCCAGCTTGCAATCGTCCGAGTCCAATCGAGAGAGAGAAAACTGCAAGTGCAACACCAATCTAGGGCAATGCCGCTGCCACTGCCGCCGCGCGCCGTCCTGCCATCGGCCGTCGTCGCCTCGAAAGTGGCACCCAAGAGAAGCAAAGTTGTGGCGATGACAGCGGCCACGAGAACTAATAGCGCGCCCCGCTCGCCGAAGAAGGTTCCTCGTGTGGATGCAGCGGCCAAGACGAACAGCGCGACCCGCTTGCCTGCGAAGGTTCTTCAGAAGTCCACCGTGGATGCGGCGCGCCGACAACTGCGATTCGCATGCGGGGATGTTGTCGAGGTGCGCAACAGGTTATTGACGCAAGTCGTCTTCTCCGGCAACAAGCAGCTGGTGATCTACCTCCGCGCCAAGGTCCTCTCCGCGTCCGCCGGCACCGAATCCTACCTCGTCGAGTACCCCGCCGCCAACAGCAAACCCAGCCGTGCCGCACGAGTGCCATCATGGGACGTCCGCGAGCCCCGTCGCGCTCCACCGCAGCCGCACCCGGCCTCTGACGCGGCACGGCCGGCCAGTTCCAAGAGACCACCGCCGCCAGAGCGGACAGAGCGCGGCGGCGATTGTTGCAAGAAGGCGAAGAGGGTCGGCAAAGGGATCCCGATGGACGCGCTGTGCCGATTCTTCGAGGAGCACGACCCAGAATTTGCGTCGAAGCTGCGCCGCGCGACGATCACAAAGGTCGATGGAGGACGCCCAGTTGATGTCTAGTTTCAGTTCTCTCGTAGTAGTTTTCTTCTTTGCTCTCTCTACTAGTTGTCTGTTATGAGTTCATGATCGCTGCGGAGAGGAATTGATGAACACGATCATTAGCAGTAAGAACTCTGCAGTTGACTAGATGTATTATGAATTCATGATCGATGGAGAGAGGAATTGATGTACTCCTATATATGTGTACAGGGTACCATAAAAAACCCCATGGAGCTCTTTTATGGTACCCTGTGATGAATGTGGGCCGTCAATTCGCTGATATCAACGGTTGTTACCGATCTGTACTGTTAGGATCTAACGCCTGCAGTATCGCTAGTACTGCTCATTCCTGTGCGGCAGTATACCTCGTGTGCTGGTATTTTAGGAAGATTAAAATTTGTCCGGACCCGGCCCACCCGTTATGTTCACGGCCGTCTCGTCTTCGCATGCGCCTGCCGGCGATGGCCGAGGGCCTATGATTCCGGCGGTCTCCTGTTCGTCAGCCTGGCCGCCTTCCTTTCTTCGCCTTGCTCTCGCGGCTACGGGTGTGTGCGCGGCCGCCGCGTGCCCGCCTCCCTGTCCTCGTCCGGTAGCCAACGCTGCCCCCATAGTCGACTCAAGAACCATCTTGGGACCAACACAGAAGAAATGGGAGAGGTTGCAGTTTCTAGTGAAGCGGATGCCGCGGCCGGAGGACTAGAGTCAGGGATGCCTACGTTTGACTTGGGCGGCGGCGAGCCGGCAACCAGGGAACGAACTCCTTTCTTTTCCTGAGAACGACGAACAGAGACATCGATTGTTTTTTTCCTTTCGAGGATAATCGCTTGGGCTGAAAGCTTGGCCCGCCAGAAACTATTGTCATCGTTATTTTTTATAACAGGAAGCCTCAGGAAATCAACGGTGGGATATCGGTGTACTGTTCCCTCCCCTCTATAGCAGTACAGGGTACCATAAAAAACCTCGTGTGTAGTCCATATATTATTAAATTCATGATTCTCGTTTTTCTTCTTGAGATCAAAAGGTGAAGAGAAAGCAGCTAGCAAAGCAAGTTTTTTTTTTCCAGGTTCAATCATATGCAGGATTGCTCTATCGTCCATACGTGTCCATCATAGGACCTGCAGGACAGGAGGCCGGAGCACAAGATCCTCAAGAGACCATCATTTCTTTGAGGAATTGTACGTTTCTGAAGGCTTACAATTGTTGGATTGAGCATGAAGGAGACAAATACGTAGTTTTTTTTTTTTTTGAAACTGACAAATACGTAGTTGGTTATGTAGCCGATCGAGGAGGATTTTGTGTGTGGATCCAAGATAGATGTGCAGTATGAACTCTCTTCATTTTCTGCGATCGGGATTACTAACTACTACACATTATATAGATAAAAAACAACTGATGATGCAGGTTTAGTGAGGCCTTGTTTTGCAGCTGCTATACGATTCAACCTCCGATGGGCCTGTCACCGTGCATTTTTGGACTTCATGCACCGGCAACCAAGCTTGCCGAGAGGAGCTAAGAGGACCGTGCCGCGGCGTCGCTTGGGTCACTGCATTGGTTTTTCTGATTATAATAATAAGATAATCGAGGTTGATTTTAGGAGTTACATCATATGTACAGTAACAACACAACTGTAGAGGAGCCGAACCACGACCCCATCGACCATGTCTTTGTGATGCATATACATTTGGCCGCTTGAATTTTATGATCTCCTGCTTTAATTTCGTTTTCTCTTTTGTGAAAATCGCTAGCCCCCTAGAAGGCAAGTGATTCATAGGATTTCCAATAAAAGTTGGGAAACGGTTCAAAACGTGTCGTCCGCCGCCTCACGCGCGTGACACATGTCTCCATGTGAGAACTCAGCCTGATTGCAACAATGTCCACGTTTCAGTCGTCGCACGACCCAAGCCGAAACCCTTTCTTCCACCCATTCACGACGTCGCTTCCGTCACTGCATTGGTATTTCCGATTATAATAATAAGATAATCAAGGGGGATGAAGGAGCGCCTTTGGATTGGAATAGACAGTTGATTTTAGGAGTTACATCATCTGTACAGTAACAACATAACTGTAGACGAACATTTTTTCAATATACACTGAACTTTTTTTCTTATATACGGTGAAGATTTTTGTTGTATACATCAGACATTTTTTAATATATGATGAACATTTATGTTGTATACATCGAACATTTTTTACTACACACTGAACAGTTTTATACTAATATACGGTGAACATTTTTTTATATACACTGATTTTTTTTATAAACACATACTGAACAAATTTACAAAATATATGTTTCTCTTTTAATAGGGCTTTAAATATCTAGTTCCTAAAACATATCAGGCAGTTTTTTATTTGAAAAAATACGACTGAAAACCGAAGAGAAATAAAAGAAAAACAGTTCGCAGGAAGAATGGGCCGGCCCATTCGCGCCTGCGTTCACCGAAGGCTCGAATATTTGCCGCCCGCGGATGGCAAATAGGAGGGCGATTCCTATTTGGCGCCTGTTGCGCCGGTTACGCTGTTAACCGTAATCAAAATAACTAATTAAGAAGCACTCTTTGCAAAGATCACTCCTACTTCCCCACTTGTCGCAACCTGTGAGTTTTCTTATTTTTCGCAGATCCGTTTATTTAAAACATTTTATCACTTAAACCGTGCGTCCAAATTTTGAACCGTTTTCACCGTTGGATTCCTTGCGTCGAGATCTTTAAAACTAGATTTCATGTTGATAGGTTTTGATAAACTTTTCTTCAGGAAAAAAAAATCGACCGGGAGCTCTTTTTTTTTCCTTTTCCAAGAGAGGCACGACTGCGCCTCTCCCGAAAGCAAATCCGTCCCTCTCGCAGAAGCAAATCCGTGCTTCTCGTGGATGGAAAAAAAATGCGTTTTTTTCGTTTCCGAGAGGCACGACCGTGTCTCTTGCGGAAGCAAATCCGTGCCTCTGCCCGAAGGAAAAAAACACATTTTTTTCCGTTTTCGAGAGGCACGACCGTGCCTCTCGCGGAAGGAAAAGAAAACGTGTATTTTTCTTTTCTGAGAGGCACGACCTCTCGCGGAAGCAAATCCGTGCCTCTCGCGGAAGGAAAAATAAAACACGTTTTTTTTTTCGTTTTCGAGAGGCACGACCGTGCCTCTCGTGGAAACAAATCCATGCATCTCGCGGAAGGAAAAATGAAAAAGAAAAAACATTTTTTCGCGCAAAAAATATATTATTTTTTGTCCAAAACCTATGAAAACCGAGGGAAAACCGAAAAGCCGAAAAAACATGAAAAAAAATCATCTAAAAAGCCGAAAACGCGTGCGAAAAAAATAAAAAGACAAAAATCGGAGGGAGCACCCAGAGTGCGACACATGGCGGCGGCTGAGAGCACGCCAAATGGCGCTCTCAGCCCACCCCAGGTGACACTTGGGGAGGCTCTCGAAGGAGCGCTCGTTGATTAGACGCCCCCAACCATAATCGGCACACCACCAACACTCTCCCCCCCCCCCCCCCCCCCCCCGCTCGCTCGATGTTGTGTGGGCCGGCTCATTAAGAGATTTTGAAGCTTCCACGCCGGTTTTGCGAAGCTTCTGGAAGCTTCCGGTGTGTTTTTTTTTTTACTTTCTTTGTTCGGTTGTTTACGCTTTTTTAGTTTTCCTTTTTCGTTTTCTTTTTAGTTTAATTTATTTATCCTTTTCTTTTTTTCTTCTTCTTCTAGTTTTCTGGACCTTTTTTCGTTTTTCTTTTTATTTTATTTTTAACTTATTTTTCCGAAATGTCTGAATCTTTTTTATCAAAACTGATGAACTTTTTCAAATCCATGAACTTTTTTTTTCAAAAATCCCGTGGATGTTTTTCTCAAAATGGATATATTCTTTTGGAAATTCTAAACTTTTTTTAAAAAATCTGTGAATAATTTTTCAATTTTTTGAATATTTTTTCAAAATTGATGATTTTTTTTCAAATTCGTGAACATTTTTTCAAAAGTACTTGACTTTTTTCAGATTTGTTATTTTATTTTCAAAAGATGAACTTTTTAAAAAAATGGGTGAACTTTTTCCAAATTTGTGAACTTTTTTTTCCAAAATCGATGAATTTTTTTTTTCAAATTTGTGAACTTTTTTCAAAATTGATGAACTTTTTCTAAAATTCAATGAACTTTTTTTAAAATTCATGAACTTTTTTAAGTTTGTGAACATTGTTTTCAAAATATGTGGATATTTTTGAATTCATGATATTTTACGATTGTTTGTGATTTTTTCACATTTTTTGAGAAAAAAACGTATTTTTTCCCAAAATTCAATGGTTGACCGGTCAACTGGTCAACCGTTGACCGAAGAACCAAATGCAAATGGGTCGGCTCATTGATTCAGCGTAGTGAGCGTCAAATCTCCTAGCCAGCGCATAAGGTGTCGACAGGAGCTCTCATGGCGTGACACCTCCTATTTTGCACACCTCTCCCGCATAGGCCGGCCAACAACTGAGTGCCCTTTTATTAGCTCAGTTTTTTTAGATGCTCGTTCGTTCGCGCAATTGATCGATCAACATGTGTTAAAAAGAAGTTGATCATTCAACTGTTGACTATTGACTTTCTAAAAGATTGTGAATCAGAAGAAAGCACAAAATTACAAAAATTGGAAAAGGTTATTAAACTTCTAGAAAGTCTATGCATTTGAAAAAAGTGCACAAACATTGAAAATTTTCACGTTTGAAAATATTTACAAAATTTGAAAAAAGCTCGTGATTTCAAAAAATGTTCATAATTTTTTTAAATATGTGAATTTGTAAAAATTCTTAAATTTGAATTTGAAAAATTTCACACCTTTTACGAAGAAGAAAAAAACCCTGGAAAAACTAGCAAAAAACATACTGGGAAAAATCGAAAGAAAACTGCCGAAACCTTCAAAAACCAGTGGCAGAAAAACTTACGTGGGCCAGCCCATTTGCTCCATAGTGTTGTGGAGTGGTGTGTGCCAAGTAACAGAAAAGCCTATAGATGAGTATAAAGGCGCCAAATAGGATTTCGGCTATGGCGTTGACTAGGAGGTCTCAAAATAAGAAGTTATAAAGCATGTTTGCCGAGAGTAACTAACCAAAGTTTGCCCCTTCCGGGGCTACCGCAAGGGTTACTTTCATGGCATGCGAGCGCGCGGACTGGTGCGTCCAGCTGCTGCCACGTGTCGCGTGATGGACGCTCCCTCTAGATTTTTTTTTCTGTACGTGTTTTTGAGTTTTTCATGGTTTTTTTGTTATAGTTATTTATTGGCTTTCGGTTTTTGCCTGTTTTCCTATGTTTTGGACCTTTTTTTTTTTGCAAAGCACCACTGTGCTTCTTGAAAAAGGAAAAAATATGTGTTTGCACGAGAAGTATAGATTGTTTCCGCGAGAAGCGGTGCTTCCACGAGAAGCACAGTTTTGCTTCCACGGGAAGTACAGTTGTGCTTCCTCGAAAAAAATGTGCTTCTACGAGAAGCACATATTTGTTTCTTGCGGAAGCACATATTTGCTTACGTGAGAAACATAGTTGTGTTTCTTGAAATAGAAAAAAAAAATAGTGCTTTCACAAGAAACACAGATTTGCTTCTCCTGAAAGAACAAATTTATTTTCACGAGAAGCACAACTATGTGTCGCAAAAAAAATTGTGCTTCTCGAAAAAGGAAAAGGGTGAAAAACCATAACCGTGTCTCTGGGCTCTGGTTTTTTCCTTCTGTTTTTTTTGTTATTCATTTTTTGCTGGTTTCTTCAATTTTCATTTTTACCGGATTTTTTGTTTTCATTTTTTCTGGAAAAAAAATTCGCCGAAAGTTATTAACATGGGATCTAGTTTTGAAGATCTCGACGCGAGAAATCCAATCGTGAAGACGGTTCAAGATTTGGACGCACGGTTGAAGAGAGAAACGTTTTGAATAATCGAATCTACGAAAAAAAGGAAAACACTTAGCTTGCGACAGGTGACACACATGCAGTGTGCCACTTGTCAGTGCGTGAGAAGGTAGGGATGACCTTTGCAAGGGTACCCCTTAAGTAGTGTTTTCGATGTTTGTGTTGGGTGGCGGCCTGAACTGGGATGGTGTTTGGGCCGCTGTTGGGCTGCAGCCGCAAACCCACATCCCCGCCGATTTGCTGTGTGAGACTCAATTGTGAGAGCTATATCTTGCTTTACGTGATATGGAAGCTACTCTCGTTTGAAGGGAATAGCTCTCCACACGAGACTGGTCCGACGCGTTTTTTCTCGAGCAAACGCTTTGCTGGTTCGAACGTTTTGGTCGTGATCACTTCGTTGTTCTTTTGCTTCAATCGTTTCTTTGTTTCTGTTCTTTTTTCTTTTTGGTTTCTTTGTTTCTTCGCCGGTTTTCTTTGTTTTTTTGTTTTTCTTTGTTTTCACCGGTTTCGTAATTTCTTTATCTATTTTTCAACGGATTTTTTCTTTATTTTTCTTCATTTATTCACGGTTCTTCCTATTTCCTTTGTTTTCTCATGGGTTTCTTTGGTTTCTTGTGTTTTTTTTTTCGTCAGTTTTTTTGTTTCTTTTCTCAGTTTTCACTAGGTTTTTCTTTTTTTCTTCTTTTCTTCTATTTTCTTTGTTTCTTTCTTGGTTTCCTTCGGTTTTTATAGTTTCTTTGTTTCCTTTTTTTAAGTTTTTCTCGGTTTTCAGTACACATTCAACATTTTTCGTATACATCAGAAATATTTTTATGTACACATTGTACATTTTTGGTATGTATGTAATTCCTTTTTTGACAATACACGTTTAACATTTTTCAAATACATGCTAGACATTTTTTCTATACAATTTTAAATAGTTTTCCAATGCTTGATTAGAAAAATTAATACATGATTACAAAAATTTGAATACATGGTCAACATTTTTCTGTACACATTTGACATTTTTTTCAATTGCTTGATTAATAATTTTCAAGTATACATGGTCAACATTTTTTCTATACACATTTAACATTTTTCAAATGCTTGATCAAAAAAAATTTAAAATGCAAGGTTAACATTTTTTTAATAAATGGTCAACATATTTTCCATGCACATTTAATATTTTTCAAATGCATGTTTAACATTTTCAAATACTTATTTTTTTCGAAATGTTTGATTAATATTTTTTAAATACATGATCAATTTTTTTTACACACATTGTATATTTCTTGTATACATTTTTCATATATATGGTCAACATTTTTTATACACATTTAACATTTTTTAAAACATATGTAAAATATATTTTTGAAATATATATGTTTACAATTTTTAGAAGTGAAAACAAAAGTTAAATAAAATCAAAAAACAAAAACAAAAAAGGTGAAAAAAAGGAGAAAAAAACAAGGTTGTGGCCTCCGGCGCACCTAGGCCGGCCCATCTCGTGCTGCCCTTGACGCTTCTTCTCGTTAGGCCTTGTACAATGCTAGGTGCTTAGGGAGGTGCTTAGAAAAATAAACCGGATTTTTCTGAAGCACCGATGCCTATTTCTACAGGAGAGACGCCTAATTAAACGTCTGCCCTGTACAAATAAGCACCGGTGCTTAAGAAAAGTCTGATTTTTTCTCTAAGCACCTCCCCTAAGCACCTTGCATTGTACAAGGCCTTATAAGCTAGACATAGGGGCGCCCAGATTCGATATCATCGTGACCACAGCGCTAGAGGCATCATCGATCTTCATCGTGCTCGACCCTATCACTAGTGATGTCCCGTCGCGACGCAAAAGATACATGGCATCTCACATCGGGTCTCCAGAAAGAAGGTGGGAGATCCAGCAAGGAGATGGAGATCCGGCACTTGTGCGCATGCAGGGTCAGCGAGCTCCTGAGTAACTGGCCGCGCGCTTTTGACAATCGCCCGCGTGCGTGGAGCGCATGGACGTCATATCGTATGCGTCTCCAACGGCACTGCGGTTGCGGTTCACCAGGGCTTTCCGCGTAGGCGTAGGTGTATCTAGGCATGGGTCCTTCGGCTCGTTGACGGCGAGTCCTGCGTCGCGTTGCGGCCAGCGGATGGGGCTGGGTGATCGGTAGGTGCCGACGCGACGTCCATGGACCAGGCCGCGTTAAGGTGTGCAACCACCGTGTGTGCGCGCAAGCGTGCAGTGCAGGTCCCCGCGCTGTGCTCGATCTCCCTGCCAGCAAAGGAAGAAAGCCACGGCCCGGCCTACCGTTCCTTTGCTTGGGCTGGGCGCGAAATGCGACGCGTTGCCGTTGCGCCGCGCGGACGCACGAGCGAATTAAGCACGTGTAGTAGTACGTATTTATATCCTCCAAAAAAAGTACTTCACTCGTAAAGAAATATATTTCTTTACGGAGGGAGTACGTATTAGTATCTGTGTATCCTTTGTGCCGTTAGGCGGAGAGACGTTTCGGTCCGAAGTTTGCCATTCTACTCCTACGTGTGGATGGAACGTACTGATCGATCGGTAGTAGTAGCATGTTTGGCTCCCGTACTGGTACTGAACCATTAATTAGCTGGCAGCCATGCCATGCATATATATGTAGGACCATTCTATATATTCCGAGTAGTAGCTAGAAGAGATCATGCTGAGTCAAAACCCCGGTGGTTACAACTAGGGCGGCCGTAAGTAACACAAGACTGCAACTAATAGTAGTATGTTCCCCTAAAAAAAAACTAATAGTAGTATGTTAGAACTTAGAACTAGCTGGCGACTAATAATTAAGGTAATCGCGCACACGCTCACTGATATATTTTTCGACAAGGGGAATATATTAATATTGCGGAAATATCAATCACACCCAGCCTCTGCAACAACGCAATGTCGTAAGGACATTACGAATGCACACAGCCAAAAGACAAAAAGAAGAAAAAAGAAAGATCTCGCTATAGTGATCAATTCCTTGTAGCTACGGCACGAACCACCACTTAGACAACACCCGAAGTCCAAATTCTTCAAAAACGACGCATCCAAAAAGGAAACAGTGCACAAGTGCCGTCATCGCCCGATCCTAGATCTTATGTTTTCACCCTGAAGAATATCCGCGCTCTCAAAACAATGTCTTCAATAAGGTCGCTGCCAGGCACAACCAATTAAGGCTAGGCCTTGGGTTTTCACCCTGAAAGCTAAGACTCTGTACTCCGCCTGTGCTGCCGCCCCCACTTGCCGATGCCGCTGCTACGAGTCAAGAATCACCAAGCAAAGTCCTAATCGTCATGAAGACTCAATCCGCCATTACAAGGCTTCAGACCTCAGCCACCATGACGTTCTCCGCCACCGTCTTCACCATGGGAATCGAAATACCGACGTGTCCCATAATGACAACAGATACCGAAGCTTCGTGTCACACCCTCCTGAAGTCACTCGGGCCGAAATAGGGGCGCACACGACCGAATCTCGTCCGATCCAGCAGTCTACATGTGTCAAGCACACAATGAAGATCTCAGCCGGAGCATTCCGGAACTCGTCAACGGCCAGATCCATGAGGGTCGGCAACCGGCAGAACACCATCTTAGAGCAAAAAGAAGCCAAGGACCACGCCACCCGCCGGTTCCCTACAGCAGGCCGGAGATCTCAGCGGGCACCGTGATACGTCTCCAACGTATCTATAATTTTTGATTGTTCCATGCTATTATAGTATCAATCTTGGATGTTTTATATGCAATTATATGCCATTATATATCATTTTTTGGGACTAACCTATTAACCCAGTGTCCAGTGCCAGTTGCTGTTTTCTGCTTGTTTTTGCCTTTTCAGAAAATCATTATCAAAAAGTGTCCAAACGAGAAAAAAACTTTGGATTAATTTTTTCTGGACCAGAAGAGACCCAGGAAGCTTCGGGACAAGACCAGAAGAGCCACGAGGAGGCGGCAAGCCTAGAGGGCGCGCCCGGGGGGTAGGCGCGCCCCCAGGCTTGTGGGCCCCTCGTGGCACCTCTTGACCTAATTCCAACGCTATAAATTCTCAAATATTCCAAAACCAACAGAGAGCCAGAAGAGAAAACCTTTCCGCCGCCGCAAGCCTCTGTTCTTTCACGATCCCATCTGGAGGCCTTTTCTGGTAATCTGCCGGAGGGGGAATCGATCACAAAGGGCTTCTTCATCAACCTTGCTGCCCTTCCAATGATGTGTGATTAGTTTACCACAGACCTACGGGTCCATAGCTAGTAGCTAGATGGCTTCTTCTCCCTCTTTGATCTTTAATACCATGTTCTCCTCGATGTTCTTGGAGTTCTATCCGATGTAATCTTCTTTTGCGGTGTGTTTGTTGGGATCCGATGAATTGTGAGTTTATGATCAGATTATTCGTGAGAAATATTTGAGTCTTCTCTGAACTCTTTTATGCATGATTATTATAGCTTTGTATTTCTCTTCGATCTATCGATTTGGTTTGGCCTACTAGATTGATTTGTCTTGCAATGGGAGAGGTGCTTTGTGATGGGTTCAATCTTGCGGTGCTCAATCCCAGTGACAGAAGGGGACATGACACGTATTTGTATTGTTGCCATTAAGGATAAAAAGATGGGGTTTAATCATATTGCTTGAGTTTACTTTGTCTATATCATGTCATCTTGCTTAAGACGTTACTCTGTTTCATACTTAATACCCTAGATGCATGCTGGATAGCGGTCGATGGGTGGAGTAATAGTAGTAGATGCAGACAGGAGTCGGTCTACTTGTCTCGGACGTGATGCCTATATACATGATCATTGCCATGAATCCGTCATAATTATTTGCTTTTCTATCAATTGACCAACAGTAATTTGTTTAGCCACCGTATGCTATGTGTTCGAGAGAGAAGCCTCTAGTGAAAACTATGGCCCCCGGTCTACTTTATCATATACAAAAAACCTAAAAATACCTTGCTGCAATTTATTTACTTTTATTTTAATTAGTATTTTAGTTTATCTATTTATCTCTATAAGATTTAATCCTTACAAATAACCGCTAAGAGGATTGACAACCCTCTTATTTGCGTTAGGTGCAAGTATTTGCTCTTTTGTGTTCAGGTGCGCTTAATGGAATTTTGCTTGGTTCTCCTACTGGATTGATAACCTTGGTTCTTAACTGAGGGAAATACTTATCTCTACTGTACTGCATCATCCTCTCCTCTTCGGGAAAATACCAACGCAGACTACAAGTAGCAGGAAGAATTTCTGGCACCGTTGCCGGGGAGACATCATCAAAATTACCAAGTACCTACGCACAAACTATCATCCACTTGCATTTATTTTATTTGCTTTTTATTTGCATTTGCCTCTCGTTTTTATCTCCCCCACTTCTAAAACAATTTTACAAAAACACAAAAATATTATATTTGCTTGCTTGCTTTTATTGCCATGTCAACACACAAAAACAGAAAGTAAAACAAAAATTTAAGACCACTATGGATCCTCATCCACTTGCTAATCTTTTTAAAAGATCTAATTATAATGAACCAATTGCTAGTGATTTGAGTGCTCTTGATTTTCTCTATGAAGTTTTGCTTGAAAATCATGAATCTGAAAATTGTGATGAAGTGTTAGAAGAAGAAACTTATAAAGTGATTCATGATAGCTCCTTGATTGAAAAGCATGATTGCAATGATGTTACTATAAATTCTATTAATGTCAATTGTGCTAATAATATTCAAAACTACAAGCTTGGGGATGATAATTTTGTCATGTCCACTACTTATTGCAATGATCATGATTGGGGTGATAATGCTTTTTATGATCTTGAAAATTTATTTAAGCCTCATGATGAATATGTCTTTTATAATAATATTTGCAATAATAATGAAAGTGGGTTTGGAAGAGTGTCAACTTTAGGTAAAAAGAATCCCACATATTCGAAGAGTGTTCAATCTTATGATATTTTTGATAAATGTGGGTTTGGAGAGGTCATGACTTTAGTTGATGTTAATCCCACTATCTTGGAAGATTATAAAACTTTTATGCATAGGGATCATGAAGAGAATATTTTATATGATAGCTATATTGTTAAATTTGATTATGATCCTACATGTAATTATTATGAGAGAGGAAAATATGGTTGTAGAAATTTTCATGCCACTAAATTACCTCTCTTTGTGCTGAAATTTTTAATGCTTTATTCTTCCTATTTGCATATGCTAGATATTGCTTGTCTTGATAATTTGTTTCCCTATAAGATGACTATGCATAGGAAGTATGTTAGACTTAAATGTGTTTGTCACATGTTTTATGATGCTCTCTTTGTGCTTCAATTCTTGTCTTTGACGTGAGCATCATTGAAATCTCAAGGCCTATCTTAATGGCTATAAAGGAAGAGCTTGTTGGGAGACAACCCAATACTTTTATTTTATTTTTTGTGTGTTTATAAAATTATAGCCTCTGTTATGATTGTATTTTTATGTTTTAATTAGTGTTTGTGCCAAGTAATGCCTTTGGGATGATTTGGAAGATAGTATGATTGATGCTGTTGGAAAACAGAAACTTTTGCGTCCAGTGCTGGAATTTTGATTTTTTGCTTGAGCATGTTCTGAATTTTTTACGCAGTATTGATATATGAATTCCCCCGTTGTCCTAATTTTTCAGAATTTTTGGAGTTACAGAAGTATGACGTTAATTCAGATCTTTACAGACTGTTCTGTTTCAGACATATTCTGTTTTTGTTGCATAGTTTGCTTATTTTGATGAATCTATGGATCGTATCGAGGGGTATGAGTCATGAAGAAGTTGGAGTACAGTAGCATTATGGAAATATTAAATATGAATCAATTTACAATAGTACCTAAAGTTTAAGATTTATTTGTTATACTAACGGATCTCACGAGGTTTTTTTTTTGAGTTTTGTGTGCTGAAGTTTTCAAGTTTTGGGTGAGACTACGATTGACAAAGGAATAAGGAGCGGCAAGAGACTAAGCTTGGGGATGCCAAAGGCACCCCAAGGTAATATTCAAGGAAGACTCAAGCGTCTAAGCTTGGGGATGCCCCGGAAGGCATCCCCTCTTTCGTCTACAATCTATCGGTAATTCACTTGGAGCTATATTTTTATTCATCACATGATATGTGTTTTACTTGGAGCGTCTTGTGATATAGTTTGTTTGCTTTTGTTTGCTTTTTAGTTTGTCACAATCATCTTTCCTGAACACACCTTTTTGAGAGGGACACACATTATTCGTGATTTGTTAGAATACTCTATGTGCTTCACTTATATCTTTTGAGCTAGGCAGTTGCTCTAGTGCTTCACTTATATCTTTTAGAGGACGGCGGTGGTTATATTTTAAAGAAATAGTTGCAATCTCATGCTTCACTTATATATTTTTGATAGTCTAATGAATAGCAATGGTAATATGCATGGGTTATGAATTTGGTCCTGATATGATAGGTATTCAAGAGGGATATAATAAAAACTTCCATGTAGATCATTGAATATGATAAGTTTGATTCCTTGCAATAGTTTTGCGATATTAAGATGGTGATATGTGGGAGGTATTAGTAGATAATTGTAGTTTAGTAAGAATATTGGTGTTAAGGTTTGTGATTCCCGAAGCATGCATGTATGATCTGTCGTTACGCTAAGAAGTTGGAGCATGATTTATTGTTGATTGTCTTCCTTTGTGTGGCGGTCGGGGGCGCGCGATGGTTAACTCCTACCAACCTCCCCCCTAGGGGCATGCGTAGTAGTACTTTGCTTCGAGGGCTAATAAACTTTCGCAATAAGTATGTGAGTTCTTTATGACTAATGTGAGTCCATGGATTATACGCAGTCTCACCCTTCCGCAATTTGCTAGCCTCTTCGGTACCGTGCATTGCCCTTTCTCACATCGAGAGTTGGTGCATCCAAACCCTGTGATATGATATGCTCTATCACACATAAGCCTCTTTATATCTTCCTCAAAACAGCCACCATACCTACCTATCATGGCATTTCCATAGCCATTCCGAGATATATTGCCATGCAACTTCCATCGTTCCGTTTTTATGACACACATCATCATTGTCATATTGCTTTGCATGATCATATAACTGACATAGTATTTGTGGCTCAGCCACCGTTCATCATTTTTATACATGTTATGCTAGCATCATTGCACATCCTGGTACACTGTCAGAGGCATTCATATAGAGTCATATTTTTGTTCTAGTATCGAGTTGTAATTTTGAGTTGTAAGTAAATAAAAGTGTGATGAGTATCATTATTAGAGCATTGTCCCAGTGAGGAAAGGATGATGGAGACCATGATTCCCCCACAAGTCAGGATGAGACTCCGGACGAAAAGAAAAGAGAGGCCAAAAAGAGGCCACGAAAAAATGAGAGAAAAAGAGAGAAGGGGCAATGTTACTATCCTTTTTCCACACTTGTGCTTGAGAGTAGCACCATGTTTTTCATATAGAGAGTCTCCTATTTTGTCACTTTCATATACTAGTGGGAATTTTTCATTATAGAACTTGGCTTGTATATTCCGATGATGGGCTTCCTCAAATGCCCGAGGTCTTCATGAGCAAGCAAGTTGGATGCACACCCACTTAGTTTTAATGTTGAGCTTTCATACACTTATAGCTCTTAGTGCATCCGTTGCATGGCAATCCCTACTCCTCGCATTGACATCACTTGATGGGCATCTCCATAGCCCGTTGATTAGCCTCGTCGATGTGAGACTATCTTCTTATTTTTGACTTCTCTTATTTATCTCTACCACCACACTCTATTCCACCCATAGTGCTATATCCATGGCTTGCGCTCATGTATTGCGTGGGTGTTGAAAAAGCTGAAGCGCGTTAAAAAGTATGAACCAATTACTCGACTTGTCATCGGGGTAGTGCATGATAAATACTTTGTTTTAAGAAGATGGAGCATGACAGCATTATATGATTTTGTAGGGATAACATTCTTTAGCATTTTTATTTTGAAAGACATGATTGTTTATTAGTATGCCTGAGTATTGATGTCTTTATATCAAATTATAGACTATTGCTTTGAATCATTCGGATCTTATTATTCATACCATAAGAGAGATTACATGATGAAACATGATAGGTAGCATTCCACATCAAAAATTCTGTTTTTATCATTTACCTACTCGAGGACGAACATGAATTAAGCTTGGGGATGCTTGATACGTCTCCAACGTATCTATAATTTTTGATTGTTCCATGCTATTATAGTATCAATCTTGGATGTTTTATATGCAATTATATGCCATTATATATCATTTTTTGGGACTAACCTATTAACCCAGTGCCCAGTGCCAGTTACTGTTTTCTGCTTGTTTTTGCCTTTTCAGAAAATCATTATCAAAAAGTGTCCAAACGAGAAAAAAACTTTGGATTAATTTTTTCTGGACCAGAAGAGACCCAGGAAGCTTCGGGAGAAGACCAGAAGAGCCACGAGGAGGCGGCAAGCCTGGAGGGCGCGCCCAGGGGGGTAGGTGCGCCCCCAGGCTTGTGGGGCCCTCGTGGCACCTCTTGACCTAATTCCAACGCTATAAATTCCCAAATATTCCAAAACCAACAAAGAGCCAGAAGAGAAAACCTTTTTGCCGCCGCAAGCCTCTGTTCTTCCGCGATCCCATCTGGAGGCCTTTTCCGGTAATCTGCCAGAGGGGGAATCGATCATGGAGGGCTTCTTCATCAACCTTGCTGCCCTTCCAATGATGTGTGAGTAGTTTACCACAGACCTACGGGTCCATAGCTAGTAGCTAGATGGCTTCTTCTCTCTCTTTGATCTTCAATACCATGTTCTCCTCGATGTTCTTGGAGTTCTATCCGATGTAATCTTCTTTTGCGGTGTGTTTGTTGGGATCCGATGAATTGTTAGTTTATGATCAGATTATTCGTGAGAAATATTTGAGTCTTCTCTGAACTCTTTTATGCATGATTATTATAGCTTTGTATTTCTCTCCGATCTATCGATTTGGTTTGGCCTACTAGATTGATTTGTCTTGCAATGAGAGAGGTGCTTTGTGATGGGTTCAATCTTGCGGTGCTCAATCCCAGTGATAGAAGGGGACATGACACATATTTGGATTATTGCCATTAGGGATAAAAAGATGGGGTTTAATCATATTGCTTGAGTTTACTTTGTCTACATCATGTCATCTTGCTTAAGGCGTTACTCTGTTTCATACTTAATACCCTAGATGCATGCTGGATAGCGGTCGATGGGTGGAGTAATAGTAGTAGATGCAGGCAGGAGTCGGTCTACTTGTCTCAGACATGATGCCTATATACATGATCATTGCTATGAATCCTTCATAATTATTTGCTTTTCTATCAATTGCCCAATAGTAATTTGTTTTCCCACCGTATGCTATGTGTTCGAGAGAGAAGCCTCTAGTGAAAACTATGCCCCCCGGTCTACTTTATCATATACAAAAAACCTAAAAATACCTTGATGCAATTTATTTACTTTTATTTTAATTAGTATTTTAGTTTATCTATTTATCTCTATAAGATTTAATCCTTGCAAATAACCGCTAAGAGGATTGACAACCCTCTTATTTGCGTTGGGTGCAAGTGTTTGCTCTTTTGTGTGCAGGTGCGCTTAACAGAATTTTGCTTGGTTCTCCTATTGGATTGATAACCTTGGTTCTTAACTGAGGGAAATACTTATCTCTACTGTACTGCATCATCCTCTTCGGGGAAATTCCAACGCAGACTACAGGTAGCACACTGCGGAGATGAGTAGCTAAGCCGCACGGAGCCCCCCGATCCTGTCGCCGTGCCGCCCTCGCGGCCATAGCGGCAGTCGAGGACACCGAAGAAATTGGGGCCACCACCCCGACAACCATCTCCGGCAGACGAACCACGCCATCCAGGGCCACCATGAAGCTCCGGCCGGAGATCCCACAACGCAAGAAAGGATGCCCCCCTGAAAGAACATGCGCTGCCCCCATGTTTGGTTTTGGTAATTGATGACAATCCCTATGGACTAATGGTTGCCTTGAGTTATATTTGAAGGGTTTGTCCATAGGCTTTTCTTGAAGTACATTTGTTGGTTTCAAGGAGATTTTGAGATGACCAAGGTGGTTATTCATGGAGTTATCCAAAGTTTGGTCATGTAAGAGATCAGCCTATTGCAAGCATGTCTTGAAGAAGAAGATTGTGTGAACATTCATGTTTACCTTCAAGACATCATCCTAATGAAGAGAGTTGGAAAGATTCAAGGTTGATCAAGAATAAGTACAACGAGTGATTCAAGTTGATCAACACACAAAGCGTAGAAGATGTACCGAGAGGGATCAAGTGATCCCATGGTATGGTAAGCATTGTCCATTACGCTTTGTGTACTAACCCATTGTCTACGTGAGAGTTCTATGAGGGGTTAGGTATGTTTCCATGGGCGTGCATCAAAAGGAAGATATCATACAACCCATGGAGGATGACGTCAAGTGGTGATCGTCATCAAGGTTGCGGTGTGCAAGTTCAAGTGGAGCATCACGAAGAGATCATGCTTGAAGCTTGCCGTCCATTGTGGTGACAATGGACTTGTGAAGATGTGCCATAGAGTGGCTCACCCATAGTGGAGTATGGGGGAGCAATCAACTAGTCTTCATCGAGCCAACGCAATCAAGAAAGGTGGTCCAACTTGAGGAGGTCAAGATCGTCATCATCTAGCTCAAGTGGACTATGCGCAAGGCAAAGGTTTGCTCTTGATAGGTTTTCTATTTTACCGGTCTCATGGTTGTAGTTGGGAGACCGGGTTGTAGGATCGATAGCCGTACTATCAAGGGGGGCTCTCGGATGAGTAGCTTGATCGTATCATTCGTAGAGAGCTCAAACCATTGCATTCTTGCATCATCTTTGTTGGTTCTTCTTTGGTGTTTCTCTTTGTGAGTTTTTGAGCTTATGGTCATGTTCATGACAAGCTCGAGTTCATCGAAAACGGAGTTCATATATGCATCTTCTATGATGTTTTCGATGTTGGAGTTTATGCCGGTTCTTCATTCATAGAGGTTTCACATCTCTATATCTTAGGCTTTTCTCTGCTGCCTCTTCTCGTCGTCGTCTATCCAACAAGCTTGAGTTTGCTCAATTCGGAGCTCATTTGCAGAAGTTGTGGCAGTTCAGGTTTTATTGTATCTTCTATTCTCTGTGGCAGTGTTTTTGTTTGTACCGAGCGGTTGTACCGCTTGTAAAAGCGGTTGTACCGCTTGACCGGTTGTTCCGGCCCAGCACCGCTCCACTACCGGACTCCCTTCTGTAGTGGAGCTGTTGTTGGGCGGTGGTGGCCCGGTAGTTCCCGGACGACTTCGGCGAACCGGTACTACCGGTTCCTGGAGCGGTTGTACCGCTCCGGACTTAGCCACCACAGGAACGCTGGTCTGGCGGTTGTACCGGTACAACCACCGCCCCAACTACCGCTATGGGGTGACTCCCTTCTATTATGAGGCGGTTTTTGGGCGGTGGTGGAGCGGTAGTTCCGGTTGGCTCCGGCCGACCGGTACTACCGGTGGCTCCACCGGTTGTACCGCCTGGGCATTACTGCAGTGGGAACCCGTGAATACCGGTTGTACCGGTGGTTCAAGCGGTTGTACCGCTGCAGTGCAAAAACGGCTGTAACGGTTGGATTTTTCCCCTCCTATAAAAGGGGGTCTTCTTCCCCCTTGAACCTTATCCTTTCTAGCTCGTGTTTGCCCCCCATTGTTGACCTTCTTCGAGCTTGCTATCTCTCAATCCCTCCAATGATTCTTGCTAGTTCTTGAGGGAAAAGAGAGAGGAGATCTAGATCCACATTTCCACCAATCACTTTCTCCTCTATGTGAGGGGAACCCCTTGGATCTAGATCTTGGAGTTCTTCGTGTTCTCTTCTTTGTTCTTCCTCTCATTTTCCTCCCTAACATTAGTTGCTTTGGTGGGATTTGGGAGAGAAGGACTTGGGCACTCCGTGTGCCCTTGCCATTGCATTTGGTGCATCGGTTTGAGTTCTCCACGGTGATATGTGGAAGTGAAAGTTGAGAAGCTTGTTACTCTTGGGTGTTTGGGCACCCTAGAGCTTGTTCCTCTTGGGTGCCTTGGTGCCCTAGACGGTTGGTTTTGTCGGAGCTCAATCATTGTGGTGTAAAGCTCCGGGCAAGCGTCGGGGTCTCCAATTAGGTTGTGGAGATTGCCCCGAGCAATTTGACGGGTACCGGTGACCGTCCCCAAGGGTTGCCAAAGTGTACGGGTTCGGTGACCGCCCCCAAGGGTTGCCATTTGTACGGGTTCGGTTACCGCCCTCAAGGGTCCCTTAGTGGAATCACGACATCTTGCATTGTGCGAGGGCGTGAGGAGATTACGGTGGTCCTAGTGGCTTCTTGGGGAGCATTGTGCCTCCACACCGCTCCAAACGGAGATTAGCATCCGCAAGGGTGTGAACTTCGGGATACATCGTCGTCTCCGCGTGCCTCGGTTATCTCTTAGCCGAGCCCTTTACTTATGCACTGTACTTTGTGATAGCCATATTGTTTCTTGTTATATATCTTGCTATCACTTAGTTGTTTATCTTGCTTAGCATAAGTTGTTGGTGCACATAGGTGAGCCTAGTCGATTTAGGTTTTGTGCTTGACAAATTAACCGCTAGGTTTATTCCGCATTTGTTCAAGCCTAAACCGTAATTATTTTAAAGTGCCTATTCACCCCCCTCTAGGCGACATCCACGATCTTTCACCCCCGCTGTAACACCCCTGTGTAATGAGCTACAGTGATCCATAATGATTATGCTAAGTCACCTTGATTTGCAATGCATGATCACAGTGAATTCATATCTCATTTCAAATTCCACCACTGAATTCAATTCAAATTGCAAGTGAAATTTGAAGTTGCACCAAAGTTGCTGCAAAATAGTTCATCATTTAGCAAATATTCCATAACAATTATTGTTCAGGAAAACAACATCACCTATTTGCTAAAATGGGCTATAGCAATTAAAACAGTGCCAAATCAGCATTTTTAAATGCCTTTTCAATTATGAAAAATTCAAACAAATTCAAATGCCTCCCAAACTTTTTGTGGCAGTACCAAATAATGCAATGTATTTATGTGGCAAGTTTTACATTTTACAAAAATCATTTGCTAGTTGGGAGAGAAGGACTTGGGCACTCCGTGTGCCCTTGCCATTGCATTTGGTGCATCGGTTTGAGTTCTCCACGGTGATATGTGGAAGTGAAAGTTGAGAAGCTTGTTACTCTTGGGTGTTTGGGCACCCTAGAGCTTGTTCCTCTTGGGTGCCTTGGTGCCCTAGACGGTTGGTTTTGTCGGAGCTCAATCATTGTGGTGTAAAGCTCCGGGCAAGCGTCGGGGTCTCCAATTAGGTTGTGGAGATTGCCCCGAGCAATTTGACGGGTACCGGTGACCGTCCCCAAGGGTTGCCAAAGTGTACGGGTTCGGTGACCGCCCCCAAGGGTTGCCATTTGTACGGGTTCGGTTACCGCCCTCAAGGGTCCCTTAGTGGAATCACGACATCTTGCATTGTGCGAGGGCGTGAGGAGATTACGGTGGTCCTAGTGGCTTCTTGGGGAGCATTGTGCCTCCACACCGCTCCAAACGGAGATTAGCATCCGCAAGGGTGTGAACTTCGGGATACATCGTCGTCTCCGCGTGCCTCGGTTATCTCTTAGCCGAGCCCTTTACTTATGCACTGTACTTTGTGATAGCCATATTGTTTCTTGTTATATATCTTGCTATCACTTAGTTGTTTATCTTGCTTAGCATAAGTTGTTGGTGCACATAGGTGAGCCTAGTCGATTTAGGTTTTGTGCTTGACAAATTAACCGCTAGGTTTATTCCGCATTTGTTCAAGCCTAAACCGTAATTATTTTAAAGTGCCTATTCACCCCCCTCTAGGCGACATCCACGATCTTTCACCCCCGCTGTAACACCCCTGTGTAATGAGCTACAGTGATCCATAATGATTATGCTAAGTCACCTTGATTTGCAATGCATGATCACAGTGAATTCATATCTCATTTCAAATTCCACCACTGAATTCAATTCAAATTGCAAGTGAAATTTGAAGTTGCACCAAAGTTGCTGCAAAATAGTTCATCATTTAGCAAATATTCCATAACAATTATTGTTCAGGAAAACAACATCACCTATTTGCTAAAATGGGCTATAGCAATTAAAACAGTGCCAAATCAGCATTTTTAAATGCCTTTTCAATTATGAAAAATTCAAACAAATTCAAATGCTTCCCAAACTTTTTGTGGCAGTACCAAATAATGCAATGTATTTATGTGGCAAGTTTTACATTTTACAAAAATCATTTGCTAGCTAAATAAAAATGCAAAACAGAAAGGAATAAAGAAAAACAGAAAACAGAAAAAGAAAAAGAAGAAGACCTACTGTGTACTGGGCCTAAGTGCACAGTGCACCGGCCCAGCCCACCTCCCTCTCTCCCTCAACCTCCCGTCTCTCTCCTGTGCGTGTCGCCGCGCCCGTGGCCGCGCGCGCGCTCGCTGGCCGAACGGCGACACGGCGACGCTACAGGCGCCGCGAGGGGATAAGAACGGTGTCCCTCGGCCTCGTCATCGTCCCCGTCCACTTCTTCCCTTCCTCCATCGCCTCCTCCGCTCATTCTCGAGCCCACCCGAGCGCCGCCGTCACCATGGCCCGTCGCCACCGCGGCCACTGACCGCCTCACACCTCGCCACCGTGTCAAGAAGCTCCGCCGTGCTCCGCTACGCCGTCTGCGTCCACGAGTTCGAGCCGAAGAGCCCCGCATCACTGGATCTGGCCGTCTTCTTCCTCTACGGCCGCCGGCGATCCCCTTCGATTCTGGTGCCGTCTGCAGCTCCTACCCCCGCAACGGCCACCGTGTGCCACCCGGTGAGCACCCGCGTCGATCCCCTCTCTTCCCTGCTCTTCCCCGCGACCGTAGCCGTCGTTTTCGTCATGGCCGTACCCGCCGCCGCGGTTGAGCTCGCCGTCGTGGTCCCCGCTACCGCAGCTCGTGTCCGAGCTCGCTATCGAGCTCCTGGAGCTCCCAGGACCCCAACGCACGCACGCACGCTCCTCTCCGTGCACCGTAGCGACGTACCCGAGCTCGCCCGATTCCGGCCGCCGCCCTCGCTGCTCGCCGCCGTCACTGTAGGCCATCTCTGGCGACGCCACCACCATAGATCGACGTGGCGTCGTCCGCTCGTTCGAACGCGCCCTCGCGCGCGCCAAACATCCCCCTGTAGGCGAATCCCGACGCCGGCCGTGGCCTTCCGCCGCGTTTCGACGTCGCCGGCGTTTAGACGCCGGTGGTCCGACATGGCACGGCCTGGGGCCCACCCCTGGGTCGTTGCCAGTGGGTCCCACGGGCCCCGTTGACTGGGTTAGTCAACGTGCTGACTGGGCAGCCCCAGTCACTGACAGGCGGGCCCCACATGCTAATTAACTATTTTTCTAAATAAAATTAATCTGTTAATTAAATTAGTCACTGACATATGGGGCCCACCCCTAATTAACTCAGTTTAATTAAATTAAACTCGGATTAGCCCCTGTGACACTCACAGGTGGGGCCAGCCACTATTCCAGTGGAAAAGGCTGACCCAGTCAGCCTGCTGACTGGGCAGCTGGCCCACATGTCAGCCTCTGCTGACTGGGAGTTGACCCAGTCAATTGGGCCCACTGGTCAGCCTCTTTGCTGGTCAGCTGGGTACATTCTTGGGTACCCGTAGCAATTTCCCATTTAATTTCGAATTTAGAATAATTTCAGAAAATTCCAGAAATCTTTTAAAACTTTGAAAAATCATATAAAATAAACCATAACTCGGATAAAAATAATTTATATATGAAAAATGATTAGAAAAATTAGACGAATCCAAATATGCTATCCACATACCTGTCACATGCCTCTAACACTGCCAACATGGAACCTTCCCCTCCGGATCGTCTGTCCGATAATTGCCTAAAGCCGGGAAAATATTCCCAGATATTTTCCTGCTCCGTCTGTAACGTGTGGCACTGCGTTAGTTTACCCCCAACACAGCATATTGCCATGACATGCATCTGTGCTGCATTTGTTTACTTTGTATTTATTGTTTCTTCCCTCCCCCTTCTCTCCGGTAGACTCCGAGACGAACGCTGCCCCCGAGTACGACTACGTCGTCGACGACCCGTCCTTTTCAGCAGAGCTTCCAGGCAAGCAAACCCCCTTGATCATTTCAATATCGCTCAATTCTTTCTCTCCCCTGCTTGCATTAGAATTTGCTACTGTTGTTCGATGTCTCCTATTCTGATGCATAGCCTGATTTTGTAACTGTTGTTGATACTTTACCTGCTATCCTAAATGCTTAGTATAGGCTGATTAGTGATCCATCAGTGGCCCCGCACCCTTGTCCGTGTTGCCATGCTTTGCTTCCGGATGTTTCGATCAACGTGATCGATGTGCAGAGACCGACACATCACCGCACACCCCCCCTTAGCTGTACGACTCTGCAGAGCTACTATCGAGTGTCGAGGGTGATACCTCCTACCTCACTCCTGATGATATCTCTGTAGCGTAGCCAGTCGGTTATGGGTTACCGAGAGTGATTCCTCTTTCACCACCTCCGATGATGCCTCTGTCGTGCAACCCCTCAAGCGTGAACCCATCGAGGGTGATTCCTCTAAGTTCACCTTGACTGATACATCGAGTGGGAATCCATCGAGGGTGTTTCCTCGGATTCCCCCCTTGATGTTACGGACACACGGATACCTTGACTTTATATCAATCCCTTGTTGAAGTCGGGTCGACCCCGAGGGGTACCCGCGAGAGTTACTGAAGTCGGGATGACCGTGAGGGTACCCGCGAGATAATTACGCGGCACGGCCGGGCAGGCAGACCGCCCCAGGAGAGGGATGGGCCTGACTCTTGCCGTAAGTCTGCGAGACGGGGCGACATGATCACTGATCGTCACCGCGAGCTCCCAACACACTAACGGGTTTGGATATGTGATCTGAGTAGGCCTCTGGCCTTTTCGCACTAACCACCACGCGGGAATAGTATGGGCACTCGGCGTCGTATGTTTCAGCCGAAGTTTTTCAGACATCAGCAACTGAGCGGCGTGCGCCCGGGTGGACCGCGACAGCCTGCGTGTGTATACAGGGGCTAGGTCTGGTCCTGGCCGCCCACGCAACGTGTAGGAGTGCAAAGGGCGATGGTCCCAAGACCCCTGAGCACTTAGGATGTAGACCGGCGTGCTAACCTCTCTGTTGAGCCTAGGTCGGGCTACGACGTGTCGATCAGCCGAGGCCGGGCATGACCCGGAAAAGTGTGACCGGCCAGAGTTAATCGAGCGTGTTGGGTAAGTTGGTGCACCCCTGCAGGGAAGTTATCTATTCGAATAGCCGTGTCCACGGTAACAGGGCGCTCGGAGAGTATCCCGATCTACTACAACTAGAACTGGATACTTGTGAAACTTAATAATATGTTAGCTCTGGGATTGCTTTCTCGCAGGGAGTCGAGGAAGGATCTCTGGGCATTGCTACTTACTTATGACTTTATAATATGCTAATCTGCACTCTTCTAATGCTGCAAGATGCTGCAAGATGCTAGTCTTCGATAGGCTAGGCCTTCCCCTCTATTCTGGCATTTCTGCAGTCTAGTCCACAGATACAGCCCCCTCTTTTGATACAGATGCATAAATAGACTAGTTCTGATGTAAGTCTTGCGAGTACTTTGGATGAGTACTCACGGTTGCTTTGCTACCTCTTTTCCCCATACCCGTTTGCTGCGATCAGACGACGGAGCCCCGGAGCCAGCTGACCCCGTCGACAGCTACTACTACCACGACGGAGCCTACTACTACATGGAGACCGCCGACCAGGAGTAGTTCAAAGGCTCCCAGGCAAGAGGCCTGCGCCTTTTTGATCTAGATGTCGTTGTTTTGCTCAGCCTTCTTAAGGCAAACTTGTTTAGTTATGTCTGTACTCAGATATTGTTGCTTCCGCTGACTCTTGTATTCGAGCTTATATATTCGAGCCCTCGAGGCCCCTGGCTTGTAATATAAAGCTTGTATTATTTTATTTTGTGTCTAGAGTTGTGTTGTGATATCTTCCCGTGAGTCCCTGGGCTTGATCGTGCGCACTTGCGTGTATGATTAGTGCACGATTGAGTCAGGGGCGTCACAAGTTGGTATGAGAGCCGACTGCCTGTAGGAAGCCCCTTTCCAACTCTTTGGCTGAAGTTGAGTCTAGTCTTTGAAAAACTGTTTTACTAACATGACCGTGTGGCTTACGGGCCCACATCGCCAATGGATGGGATTAGGATCTTTTATTCCTCTTCCTTACTCTGGGACTCTGATCTCTCTTCTATTCGGGTTAAAGATTTTACTAAACTCTAACATTAGGTTCTCGTGATCACATCAACCCAGAGAGCTGGATTATCTGCTGCTATGTTGGAAATATGCCCTAGAGGCAATTAATAAAGTGTTTATTATCATATTTCTCCATTCATGATAATGGTTTATTATTCATGCTAGAATTGTATTGACCGGAAACTTAATACATGTGTGGATAATAGACAAATACTGAGTCCCTAGTAAGCCTCTACTAGACTAGCTCGTTGATCAAAAGATGGTCAAGATTTCCTGACCATGGACATGAGTTGTCATTTGATAACGGGATCACATCATTAGGAGAATGATGTGATGGACATGACCCAACCGCTAGCATAGCAAATGATCGTTCAGTTTATTGCTATTGCTTTCACTATGTCAAATACACGTTCCTCTGACCATGAGATCATGCAACTCCCGGATACCGTAGGAATACTTTGGGTGTATCAAACGTCACAACGTAACTGGGTGATTATAAAGGTGCACTACAGGTATCTCCGAAAGTGTTTGTTGAGTTGGCATGGATCGAGATTGGGATTTGTCACTCCGACTATCGGAGAGGTATCTCTGGGCCCTCTCGGTAATATAGCATCACAGAAGCCTTGCAAGCACCGTGACTAAAGAGTTAGTTGCAAGATGACGTATTACGGAACGAGTAAAGAGACTTGCCGGTAACGAGATTGAACTAGGTATTGGATACCGACGATCGAATCTCGGGCAAGTAACATACCGCCGGACAAAGGGAACAACGTATGTTGTCATATGAGGTTCACCGATAAAGATCTTCGTGGAATATGTAGGAACCAATATGAGCATCCAGGTCCCGCTGTTGGTTATTGACCAGAGAGTTGTCTCGGTCATGTCTACATCATTCCCGAACCCGTAGGGTCCGCACACTTAAGGTTCGATGACGAAATAGTATTATATGAGTTATGTGATTGGTGACCGAATGTTGTTCGGAGTCCCGGATGAGATCACGGACATGACGAGGAGTCTCGGAATGTCCGAGAGGTAAAGATTCATATATTGGAAGGCTATATTCGGACGTCGAAAGGTTCCGAGTGATTCGGGTATTTTTTGGAGTACCGGGGAGTTACGGGAATTCACCGGGAGAAGTAATGGGCCTTATTGGGCCATACGGGAAAAGGAGAGGCAGGCCACGTGAGGAGGCGCGCGCCCCCCCTTGCCCAAACCGAATTGGACTAGGGGAGGGGGCGCAGCCCCCTCTTTCCTTTCCCTCTCCCTTCCCCCTTTCCTACTCCGTATGGGAGGTGGAATCCTACTAGGACTAAGGAGTCCTAGTAGGACTCCCCACACTTGGTGCAGGCCCTAGGGCCAGCCTCCTCCCCTCTCCCTCCTTTATATACGGAGGAGGGGCACCCCTTGGAGACACACAATTGTCCCATAGCCGTGTGCGGTGCCCCGATCTCCGTTTTCCACCTCGGTCATATTTTCGGAGAGCTTAGGCGAAGCCCTGCCGGAATCACTTCACCGTCACCGTCGCCACGCCGTCGTGCTGACGGAACTCATCTACTTCCTCGACGTCTTGCTGGATCAAGAAGGCGAGGATCGTCACCGAGCTGCACGTGTGTAGAACTCGGAGGTGCCGTACGTTCGGTACTCGATCGGTGGAGCTCGAAGGATTGTTCGACTACATCAACCGCGTTGTGAGACGCTTCCGCTAACGGTCTACGAGGGTACGTAGACACACTCTCCCCTCTCGTAGCGATGCATCTCCATGGATAGATCTTGCGTGAGCATAGGAATTTTTTTGAAATTCATGCTCCGTTCCCAACAGTGGCATCCGAGCCAGGTCTATGCGTAGATGTGATTTGCACGAGTAGAACACAAGTGAGTTGTGGGCGTGGTTGTATACATATTGCTTGCCGTTACTAGTTGTTATTTGATTCGGCGGTATTGTGAGATGAAGCGGCCCGGACCGACATTACGCGTACGCTTACGCGAGACAGGTTTCACCGCTACGTGCACTTGTTGCATAAAGGTGACTGGCGGGTGTCTGTCTCTCTCACTTTAGTTGAATCGGTTTCAATGAAGAGGGTTCTTTTAGAAGATCAAAAAGCAATCACTACACCACGTTGTGGTTTTGCGTAGGTAAGAACGGTTCTTGCAAACCCGTCGCAGCCACGTAAAACTTGCAACAACAAAGTAGAGGACGTCTAACTTGTTTTTGCAGGGTATGCTGGTGATGTGATATGGTCAAGACATGATGTGATATAAGTTGTTGTATGAGATGATCATGTTTTGTAAGTTATCAGGCAACCGGCAGGAGCCTTATGGTTGTCTCTTTATTGTATGCAATGCCAACACTATGTAATTGCTTTTCTTTACCGCTATGAGTTAGCAGCAGTAGTAGTAGCAATAGCCGGCGAGACGACCACGACGCTGCGATGGAGATCAAGGTGTCACGACGCTACGATGGATATCATGGTGTCAATCCGGTGACGATGGAGATCATGACGGTGCTTGGCTGATGGAGATCAAAAGCACAAGACGATGATGGCCATATCATGTCACATATATTGAATTGCATGTGATGTTAATCCTTTTATGCATCTTATTTTGCTTAGGACGATGGTAGCATTATAAGATGATCCCTTCACTAAATTTCAAGATAAGTGTTCTCCCCTAGTATGCACCGTTGCGAAGGTTCGATGCTTCTAAGCACCACGTGATGATCGGGTGTGATGGATTCTTTCGTTCGCATACAACGGGTGTAAGCCAGTTTTACACACGCAGAATACTTGGGTTAAACTTGACGAGCCTAGCATGTACAGACATGGCCTCGGAACACAAGAGACCGAAAGGTCGAACATGAGTCATATAGTAGATATGATCAACATGAAAGATGTTCACCTTTGATAACTAATCCACCTCACGTGATGATCGGACGTGGTTTAGTTGATGTGGATCATGTTACACTTAGACAACTTGAGGGATGTTAATCTAAGTGGGAGTTCTTAAGTAATTTGATTAATTGAACTTCAATTGTCATGAACATAGTCTTACTTGTCTTAGCAAATTTATGTTGTAGATCAATAGACCGCGCTGTAGTTCCCCTGTTTTTATTATGTTCCTAGAGAAAACGAAGTTGAAAGTTGATGGAAGAAACTATGCGGACTAGGTCCGTGATCTGAGGATTGTCCTCACTGCTGCACAGAAGGCTTATGTCCTTAATGCACCGCTTAGTGAAATACCCCTACGGCTTCGTCTGAGGACGTTATGAACGTCTGGCAGACAAGAAAAGATGACTACTCGATAGTTCAGTGCGCCATACTTTACGGCTTAGAACCGGAGCTCCAAATATGTTTTGAGCAACACGGAGCATATGAGATGTTCCAAGAGCTGAAAATTTGTTTTTCAAGCTCACACCCGGGTCGAGAGGTATGACACCTTCGACAAGTTCTATAGCTACAAGATGGAGGAGAACAGCTCCGTTAGTGAGCATGTACTCAGAATGTCTGAGTACTTCAAACACTTGAATCAAGTGGGAGTTAGACTTCCGAATAAAGTGGTGATTGATAGAGTTCTCTAGTCACTATCACTAAGCTACTGGATCTTCGTGATGAACTATAAACATGCAAGGGATAGAAGATCCTTAAGATATTCGCGATGCTACAATCTGCGGATGTAGAAATCAAAAAAAAAGGGAGCATCAAGTGTTGATGGTTAATAAGACCACTAGTTTCAAGAAGGGCAAGGGAAAGAAAAGGGAACTTCAAGAAGAACGGTAAAACAGTTGCCGCTCACGCGAAGAAACCCAAGGGTGAACCAAACCCGAGACTTAGTGCTCCCATTGCAAAGGGAAATGTCACAGGGAGCGGAACTTCCCCAAAGTAACTGGCAGATAATAAGACTGGCAATGTCAACATAGATATTTGATATACATGTTATTGATATGTACCTTACTAGTACTCGTAGGAGCACCTGGGTATTTGATACTTGTTCAGTTGCTTACAACTTGAAACATGGAGCTTCGGAATAAACGAGGACTAGCTAAGAACGAGGTGACGATGTGCATTGGAAGTGTCTCCAAGGTTGATGTGATCACCATCGCCACGCTCTCTCTACCTTCAGGATTAGTGATGAACCTAAATAATTGTTATTTGGTGCTTGCGTTAAGCATGAACATTATATCTGATAGTGTTTATTGCAAGACGGTTATTCAATTTCAGAGAATAATTGTTATTCTATTTATTTGGATAATATCATTGATGATCATGCACTTAAGATGAAAGGTTTATTGAATCTTGATCGTAGTAATACATATGTTCATAACACGAATGCCAAAAGATAATACCACATATTTGTGGCACTACCGCTTAGGTCATATCAGTGTTAAACACATGAAGAAACTCCATGCAGATGGGTTTTTGGAATCTCTTGATTATGAATCATTTGAGACATGTGAACCGTGCCTTATTGGCAAGATGACTAAAACTCCGTTCTCCGGAACAATGGAGGGAGCAACCAACTTATTGAAAAAATACATACCGATGTATGCGGTCCGATGAGTGTTGAGGCGCGCGGTGGATATCGTTATGTTCTCACGTTCACTGATGATTTGAGTAGATATGGTTATGTCTACTTGATGAAGCATAAATCTGAAACATTTGAAAAGTTCAAAGAATTTCAGAGTGAAGTAGAGAACCATCGTAACAAGAAAATAAAGTTCTTACGATCTGATCGTGGAGGAGAATATTTGAGTTACGAGTTTGGCAATCACTTAAGACAATGTGGAATTGTTTCACAGCTCACGCCACCTGGAACACCACAGCGTAATGGTGTGTCCGAACGTCGTAATCGTACTCTATTAGATATGGTGCGTTCTATGATGTCTCTTACCGATTTGCCACTATCATTTTGGGGTTATGCATTAGAGACAGCTGCATTCACTTTAAATAGGGCACCGTCTAAATCCGTTGAGACGACACCGTATGAACCATGGTTTGGAAAGAAACCTAAGCTGTCGTTTCTGAAAGTTTGGGGCTGCGATGCTTATGTCAAAAGGCTTCAGCCTGATAAGCTTGAACCCAAAGCGGATAAGTGCGTCTTCATAGGATACCCAAAAGAAACTGTTGGGTACACCTTCTACCACAGATCCGAAGGCAAAGTTTGCGTTGCTAAGAATGGATCCTTTCTAGAGAAGGAGTTTCTCTCGAAAGAAGTGAGTGGGAGGAAAGTAGAACTTGATGAGGTAATTGTACCTCCTCTGGATAGTAGTTCGCCACAGAAAGAAATTTCTGTGACACCAACACAGACCAGAGAAGAAGTTGATGATGATGATCATGAGGCTTTGGATCAAGTTGCTACAGAACTTCGAAGGTCAACCAGGACACGTTCCGCACCAGAGTGGTACGGAAATCCAGTCTTGGAGGTTATGTTGTTAGACAACGGTGAACCTTCGAATTATGAAGAAGCTATGGCGAGCCTGGATTCCGAGAAATGGCTTGAGGCCATGAAATCCGAGATAGGATCCATGTATAAGAACAAAGTGTGGACTTTGGTAGACTTGCCCGATGAACGGCGAGCTATTGAAAATAAATGGATCTTTAAGAAGAAGACGGACGCTGATGGTAATATCATCATCTATAAAGCTCGACTTGTTGCTAAAGGTTATCGACAAGTTCAAGGAGTTGACTATGATGAGACTTTCTCACCCGTAGCGATGCTAAAGTCTATCAGAATTATGTTAGCAATTGCCGCATTTTATGATTATGAAATCTGGCAAATGGACGTCAAAACGGCATTCCTTAATGGATTCCTTAAGGAAGAATTGTATATGATGCAACCGGAAGGTTTTGTCGATCCTAAAGGTGCTAACAAAGTATGCAAGCTCCAGCGATCCATCTATGGACTGGTGCAAGCATCTCGGAGCTGGAATACTCGCTTTGATGAAGTGATCAAAGCGTTTGGGTTTATGCAAGTTTATGGAGAAACTTGTATTTACAACAAAGTGAGTGGGAGCTCTATAACATTTCTAATAAGTATATGTGATTGGAAATGATGTAGAATTTCTGGAAAGCATAAAGAATTAATTGAAAGGAGTTTTTCAATAAAAACCTGTTTTTGAGTTATCCACGGTTTGGGCATCGAGATCTATAGAGATAGATCAAGACACCTGATAAAAGATTTTCACACACCTTGATGAGATTTTGAAGAAGTTCAAAATGGATCAAGTCAAAAGAAATAAGTTCTTGGCTGGTGTGAAGTGGAGTAAGACTTGAAGATCTAGGTAAAGGTTGTTTACATGTTAGGCATCAAAATCTATAGAGATAGATTGAGACGCCTCATATGACTTTCACAAAACATATACCTTGACAAGATTTTGAAGAAGTTCAAAATGGATCAGTCAAAGAAGGAGTTCTTGACTGTGGTGAAAGGTGTGAAGTTGAGTAAGACTCAAATCTCGACCACGGCAAAATAAATAGAATGGATGAAGGTTATCCCCTATGCCTCGGCCATAGGTTCTATAAAGTATGCCAAGCTGTGTGCCTTGCCATGTGTCTGGCAAAAGAGGTACCAAAGTGATCCAGGAGTAGATCATTGGACAGCGGTCAAGAATATCCTGAAGTACCTGAAAATGACTAAGGAAGAATTTCTCGGGAATAGAGGTGATAAAGAGTTCGTCGTAAAGGGTTACGTCGATGCAAGCTTTAAACACCGATCCGGAAGACTATGAGTCTCATACCGGATACGTAAAGTGGGACAGTCGGTTTGGAGTAGCTCCAAGCAGAGTGTGGTAGCAACATCTACATATGACATAGAGATTTGCCAAGAACACATGGATCTGATTATTGCAGACCCGTTGACTAAAACCTCTCTCACAAGCAAAACATGATCAGCCCTAGAACTGATTGGATGTTAATTACATGGAGATGTAAACTAGATTATTGACTCTAGTGCAAGTGGGAGACTGTTGGAAATATGCCCTAGAGGCAATTAATAAAGTGTTTATTATCATATTTCTCCGTTCATGATAATGGTTTATTATTCATGCTAGAATTGTATTGACCGGAAACTTAATACATGTGTGGATAATAGACAAATACTGAGTCCCTAGTAAGCCTCTACTAGACTAGCTCGTTGATCAAAAGATGGTCAAGATTTCCTGACCATGGACATGAGTTGTCATTTGATAACGGGATCACATCATTAGGAGAATGATGTGATGGACATGACCCAACCGTTAGCATAGCAAATGATCGTTCAGTTTATTGCTATTGCTTTCACTATGTCAAATACACGTTCCTCTGACCATGAGATCATGCAACTCCCGGATACCGTAGGAATACTTTGGGTGTATCAAACGTCACATCGTAACTGGGTGATTATAAAGGTGCACTACATGTATCTCCAAAAGTGTTTGTTGAGTTGGCATGGATCGAGATTGGGATTTGTCACTCTGACTATCGGAGAGGTATCTCTGGGCCCTCTCGGTAATATAGCATCACAGAAGCCTTGCAAGCACCGTGACTAAAGAGTTAGTTGCAAGATGACGTATTACGGAACGAGTAAAGAGACTTGCCGGTAACGAGATTGAACTAGGTATTGGATACCGACGATCGAATCTCGGGCAAGTAACATACCGCCGGACAAAGGGAACAACGTATGTTGTCATATGAGGTTCACCGATAAAGATCTTCGTGGAATATGTAGGAACCAATATGAGCATCCAGGTCCCACTGTTGGTTATTGACCAGAGAGTTGTCTCGGTCATGTCTACATCATTCCTGAACCCGTAGGGTCCGCACACTTAAGGTTCGATGACGAAATAGTATTATATGAGTTATGTGATTGGTGACCGAATGTTGTTCGGAGTCCCAGATGAGATCACGGACATGACGAGGAGTCTCGGAATGTCCGAGAGGTAAAGATTCATATATTGGAAGGCTATATTCGGACGTCGGAAAGGTTCCGAGTGATTCGGGTATTTTTCGGAGTACCGGGGAGTTACGGGAATTCACCGGGAGAAGTAATGGGCCTTATTGGGCCATACGGGAAAAGGAGAGGCAGGCCACGTGAGGAGGCGCGCGCCCCCCCTTGCCCAAACCGAATTGGACTAGGGGAGGGGGCGCAGCCCCCTCTTTCCTTTCCCTCTCCCTTCCCCCTTTCCTACTCCGTATGGGAGGTGGAATCCTACTAGGACTAAGGAGTCCTAGTAGGACTCCCCACACTTGGCGCAGCCCCTAGGGCCAGCCTCCTCCCCTCTCCCTCCTTTATATACGGAGGAGGGGCACCCCTTGGAGACACACAATTGTCCCATAGCCGTGTGCGGTGCCCCGATCTCCGTTTTCCACCTCGGTCATATTTTCAGAGAGCTTAGGCGAAGCCCTGCCGGAATCACTTCACCGTCACCGTCGCCACGCCGTCGTGCTGACGGAACTCAGCTACTTCCTCGACGTCTTGCTGGATCAAGAAGGCGAGGATCGTCACCGAGCTGCACGTGTGTAGAACTCGGAGGTGCCGTACGTTCGGTACTCGATCGGTGGAGCTCGAAGGATTGTTCGACTACATCAACCGCGTTGTGAGACGCTTCCGCTAACGGTCTACGAGGGTACGTAGACACACTCTCCCCTCTCGTAGTGATGCATCTCCATGGATAAATCTTGCGTGAGCGTAGGAATTTTTTTGAAATTCATGCTCCGTTCCCAACATGCTATTCCTTTGCATGTATGATGTATGATACATACACTGTCATTTGACATCTTTGAACTCCTTGTTTCAAATGCGTCCCGCACCGCAGCTCGTACGCCAGACTATGGCTGTTGATGCGACTAGATTCCCTGCCATTCTTGTCGACCTCTTGACCAGGCTGGGATATTGCTGGTACCCCGAGTACACTGTTTACAAGGACTACAGCGAGTTCAACCAGGAGCAGTACCGCGCTGTGGTTCGAATCTTCGATCGGCAGAATAACTCCATCACTGAGTTGCACACCTTTCATGGTATTGATGTGACTGTTGACATGGCAGTCCATGATGCTGCCTATTCTGCTATTACCCGTCTCCGTGGAGAGCACCCTCACTTGGAGGAGACTGGATTCAGATACATCCCGTATGTCCCCGCTTGGGATGAGAGTGGATACTACACTGCTGTCTATACTCCTTATGTGCTACGTCGTTATGACCCGCAGGTTCTGGTCCAGTACACCGAGGCTCTGGATCGCACTGCCCGAGCTCTTGCTGTCGAGTTGTACGCCACTCGTGCTCGTCTTTACGACTCTCTGACATAGTTGCCGCCAGCAGTCAGTGCAGGGATGCATCCTGAGTACATCCTTTACCCGCGCAGGACAGAGATGCCACCAGGTCTTGAGTGGCCTGCCGCTGGAGTTCATACTCCTCCACGTGGTCCTCTTCTTCCAGTCCAGAACCAGGTTCTGCACCAGAGTGTTCACGGAGCGCAGGATCCTCGAGTAGAGGGCACCCTGCGTCGTCACTTGCAATTGCCTGGCTTCAGTGGTTTTCTCCGACGTTGATGTAGCTATCGCTATGTCACGTTGTTGTATCCCTCCACCGCGTGCCTGCGTGACGCCTAGTGTGTCTAGCTTTCCTTTCCGTTCTTGTAACGCTGGTTTGTAATCGACTTTATGTATGGATTTGTATGTCATGTTGACTACTGTGATGTATCTATTGCACTTCCTTTGTTATGCGTGTTACTTCATGGTTGATTCTATACATCTGCAATTGCTCATTGCTAAACTACCCCTATTGAATTTTAGCAGGATGGTTAGACCAGGTGGTCGTGGCCGTGGTGCCAACAATCCACCACCGCCCGACTATATGGCTGGAATGATGCAACAGTTTGAGCTGAACCGTCAATTCATGCAAGAGATTATGGATCAGTTTCCTCGTCCAAATGCTAACCAGCAGCCACCAATAACCTTGCAAGACTTTGTGCGCCTCAACCCGACTGTCTTCCGCAACTCAGTTCAGCCGCTTGATGCTGATGACTGGCTCCGTGGCATCACATATGAGATGGAGTCAGCCAATGTTGCCCCTGCCAGCTATGTCACCTTTGCATCCTACTTCCTGAAGGGTCCCGCTGCTCAATGGTGGGACAGCCACAGACGCACACTGCCTGTTGCAACAATCATCACCTGGCTGGAGTTCCAGGCTGCTTTCCGTGCCCGCTACATTCCTCAAGGAGTCATGGACCGGAAGAAACGTGAGTTCCGCAACCTCACTCAGGGCAGCAAGACTGTGGAAGTCTACCAGCGGTAGTTTCTTGAATTATCCCGCTATGCTAAAGAAGATATCACTACTGATGCTCGCAGACAGGAGAAGTTCCGTGAAGGGCTCCACCCTGATATCAAGCTAGCACTTCTTGTCCAAGACTTCGCTGACTTCGACACCCTGGTGAATAAGGCCATTCAGGTTGAAACTGGTCTGAAGGATCACAAGGATGATCTCAAGCGCACCCGTGACGCGGGCTCATCTTCGGGCTCGTCTTCGCAGAAGCGCCGTATTTGGATTCCTCACAGCATGTACCGTCCAACTGCACCTGCTCCAAGGCCATCTTATGTTGTGCCTCGTCTGCCTCCTCCTCCACCGAGGCAGCCAAGACCTCAAGCTCCTGCTCCCTGTCCCAATGACGGTCTATGCTTCACGTGTGGACGTCCAGGTCATCATGCCAAAGACTGCCGTTAGAATCAGAATCAGTTGGCACTTCCATCTGCTGGCCGTGGTAATGGCCGTGGCAACAATCAGCCTCACAATATCAATGCCAGACCTTCTTACGGTCATGGTCAGGCTTATCATGTTAATATGACTGAAGCTCAAGACCAACCAGCTACTGTGATGGGTACTCTTCTGGTTAATTCAATACCAGCTTCTGTTTTATTTGATTCAGGAGCATCGCATTCTTTCATATCAGAAACTTTTGCATGCATGCATGACATTAAGTGTGAGAAGTTGCACCATTCGCTAGTGGTTAACACTCCCGCGGGCCAATGTCGAACCTCCATGTTCAGCCCCAATGTTACCGTTGAGATTGAAGGGTTAGAGTTCCATGCTTTTCCCATTATTTTGAAGTCTTCCAAAATTGACCTCATTCTGGGTATGGATTGGTTAAAAGCTCATACCGCCTCAATCGATTGTGCCAATAAAGTCGTCCAACTCCTGCACCACTCGGATGAGATAGTAAACTACCATGCTCATCTCATTCAAAATGCCGAAGCTCATATTTACTCCCTGAATGCGTTGAACGCTTCTCCTCTTGAGGGGATCGAAAACATTCCAGTAGTTCGCGACTTCCAAGATGTTTTCCCAGAAGAACTTCCAGGAGTACCCCTTGCTAGAGCTGTCGAGTTTGTCATCGACTTGAAACTAGGCACTACTCCTATTGCGAATCATCCTTATAAGATGCCGCCGCATGAACTCCTTGAACTTAAGGAGGAAATCGACAAATCACTTCGTAAGGGTTTCATTCATCCAAGTTCCTCTGCTTGGGGAGCACCTTCTCTCTTTGTCAAGAAGAAAGATGGTACGAACCGGTTGGTCCAAGATTACCGACCTATCAACCAGGCAACAATTCAGAACAAGTATCCGCTTCCTCGGATCAATGATCTGTATGATCAACTTGCTGGTTCATCAATATTCTCCAAACTCGACTTGAGGTTGGGTTACCATCAGATCCGAGTTCGTGAAGAGGATATTCCCAAGACCGCTTTCGTTACTCGTTATGGTTCATACGAGTACACCGTCATGTCCTTTGGGTTAACCAATGCTCCAGCTACGTTCTCCCGATTGATGAATTATATCTTCATGGATTACCTCGACAAGTTCGTCGTGGTTTATCTGGATGATATCCTTGTGTATTCCAAGAATAAGGAAGAACATGCTGAACATCTTCGTCTTGCTCTGGAAAAGCTTCGGGAGCATCAGCTATATGCCAAAAATTCCAAGTGTGAATTCTGGTTATCCTAAGTGACCTACCTTGGTCATGTGATTTCCAAGGATGGTATTGCTGTCAACCCAGAACGAGTTCAGGCTATTCTTGACTGGACTCCTCCGAAGAATGTCAAGCAAGTCAGAAGTTTTCTTGGACTCGCAAGCTATTGCCGCCGTTTTGTCAAGAACTTTTCCAAGATTGCCAAGCCTCTGACTAATCTGCTTCACAAAGGCGTTAAGTTTGAGTGGACAGACAAATGTCAGGAAAGTTTTCAGACTCTCAAGGACAAGCTGACCTTTGCACCAGTGCTTGCTCCTCCAGACTCTCGCAAGGACTTCGTGATTTATTATGACGCATCTCATCAAGGATTAGGTTGTATCCTAATGCAAGAGCGCAAGGTGATTGCTTTTGCCTCGCGACAGTTGCGTCCTCATGAAGAGAACTACCCAGTTCATGATCTCGAACTTGCTGCAGTTATATATGCACTGAAGTTATAGCGACATTACCTCCTCGGTAATCGTTGCGAGATCTACACTGATCATCAAAGTCTAAAATATCTGTTTACTCAGCCAGACCTGAATCTTCATCAGCAACGATGGATGGAAACAATCACAGACTATGACTACGGTATTACATATACCCCTGGTAAGGCTAATGTAATGGCCGATGCTTTAAGTCGCAAGTCTTATTGCAACAATCTCATGGTTCAGCGAGTTCAACCCCTTCTTTATGAAGAACTTCGCAAGTTGAACCTCCACATTGTTCCACAGGGTTTTCTCAATACCCTTGTTTTTGGAACCTACTCTCAAGAAAGCTATTAAGTCCGCGCAAGCAAAAGACGCTGAAGTTGATGAGATGAAAAGGGATCTTGCTTTTGATAAGGCCAGGGATTTCTCGCTTGCTGAAGATGGAACATTGTACTTTAGAGATCGCCTTGTGGTACCCTGGTTCGAACTTATGACAGACAAAATTATGAAGGAGGCACATGATACACCGCTGTCTATTCATCCGGGTAGTACCAAGATGTATCACGACATCCGTCAAAGGTACTGGTGGTCTAAAATGAAGCAAGACATTGCTCGCTATGTTGCTGAATGTGACGTTTGCTGTCGCGTCAAAGCAGAACATCAAAAGCCTGCTAGACTTCTGCAACCGCTTCCTATCCCTATGTGGAAATGGGACAAGGTTCAAATGGATCTCATCACTGGCCTACCCAAATCAAAGAAAGGCCACGATGCTATTCTTGTCGTCATCGACCAATTCTCCAAAGTTGCACATTTTCTGCCAGTCAAGGAGACGATCACTGCTAGTCAGTTAGCAGATTTGTATATCTCCAGCATTGTGACCCTCCATGGTATTCCGAAGGAGATCAGTTCAGACCGTGGCAGCCTCTTCACCTCAAAGTTCTGGGCAAGTTTCCAAGAAGCTATGGGAACTCATATAACCTGGAGCACAGCTTATCATCCCCAGTCCCAAGGTCAAGTTGAGCGAGTTAACCAAGTGCTTGAAGATATGCTATGCGCTTGTGTCATCTCATTAGGCAAGAAGTGGGAAGAATCTCTCCCGTATGCTGAATTCTCATACAACAACAGCTATCAAGCTAGCTTGAAGATGGCACCCTTCGAGGTATTATATGGACGTAAGTGTCGAACCCCTCTGAATTGGTCAGAAACTGGGGAACGGCCGCTCATTGGACCGGATATTATCCAACAAGCTGAAGAGCAAGTCCGTATTGTCTGGGAAAATCTCAAGATGACCCGGTCCCGCCAGAAGAGCAACTATGATCGTAAACATTGGGGATCGATCTATCAACCTGGTGAGCAAGCTTATCTGCGTGTCACTCCTTTGAAGGGCACTCATCGTTTTGGAATCAAGGGCAAGTTAGCTCCTCGCTACATTGGTCCCTTCCGCATCCTCGCTAGACGTGGATATGTGGCTTACAAATTGGAATTGCCACCACAGTTTTCTCACATCCACAATGTCTTCCATGTGTCGCAACTTCATCGATGCTTCAAGGATCCGCACCGTGCAGTGGATCATGAGATGCTCGAATTGCAAGATGATCTATCCTATAAAGAGCTTCCGATATGTATTTTGGATCAAGCTGGACGTCGGACCCGTCAGAAGGTAACCAAGTTCCTTAAAGTGCAGTGGTCGAATCACACTGAAGATGAAGCCACTTGGGAACGTGAGGATCGTCTTCGTGAAGAATACCCCGATCTTTTCCCTTCTACCTCCTGAATTCTCGAGACGAGAATTTCTCCTGGAGGAGGAGAATTGTAACACCCCAGTGTAATGAGCTACAGTGATCCATAATGATTATGCTAAGTCACCTTGATTTGCAATGCATGATCACAGTGAATTCATATCTCATTTGAAATTCCACCACTGAATTCAATTCAAATTGCAAGTGAAATTTGAAGTTGCACAAAAGTTGCTGCAAAATAGTTCATCATTTAGCAAATATTCCATAACAATTATTGTTCAGGAAAACAACATCACCTATTTGCTAAAATGGGCTATAGCAATTAAAACAGTGCCAAATGAGCATTTTTAAATGCCTTTTCAATTATGAAAAATTCAAACAAATTCAAATGCCTCCCAAACTTTTTGTGGCAGTACCAAATAATGCAATGTATTTATGTGGCAAGTTTTACATTTTACAAAAATCATTTGCTAGCTACATAAAAATGCAAAACAGAAAGGAATAATGAAAAACAGAAAACAGAAAAAGAAAAAGAAGAAGACCTGCTGTGTACTGGGCCTAAGCGCACAGTGCACCGGCCCAGCCCACCTCCCTCTCTCCCTCAACCTCCCGTCTCTCTCCTGTGCGTGTCACCGCGCCAGTGGCCGCGCGCTCGCTCGCCGGCCGAACGGCGACACGGCGACGCTACAAGCGCTGCGAGGGGATAAGAACGGCGTCCCTCGGCCTCGTCATCGTGCCCGTCCACTTCTCCCCTTCCTCCATCGCCTCCTCCGCTCGTTCCCGAGCCCACCCGAGTGCCGCCGTCGCCATGGCCCGTCGCCACCGCGGCCACTGACCGCCTCACACCACGCCATCGTGTCAAGAAGCTCCGCCGTGCTCCGCTACGTCGTCTGATCCACGAGTTCGAGCCGTAGAGCCTCGCATCGCTGGATTCGGCCGTCTTCTTCCTCTACGGCCGTCGGCGATCCCCTTCGATTCTGGCGCCGTCTACAGCTCCTAACCCCCGCAACGGCCACCGTGTGCCACCCGGTGAGCACCCGCGTCGATCCTCTCTCTTCCCTGCTCTTCTCCGCGACCATAGCCGTCGTTTTCGTCATGGCCGTACCCGCCGCCGCGGTCGAGCTCGCCATCGTGGTCCCCGCTACAGCAACTCATGTCCGAGCTCGCTACCGAGCTCCTGGAGCTCCCAGGAGCCCAACGCACGCACGCACGCACGCTCCTCTCCGTGCACCGTAGCGACGTACCCGAGCTCGCCCGATTCCGGCCGCCGCCCTCGCTGCTCGCCGCCGTCGCTGTAGGCCATCTCCGGCGATGCCACCACCACAGATCGACGCGGCGTCGTCCGGTCGTTCGAACCCGCCCTCGCGCGCGCCAAACGGCCCCCTGTAGGCGAATCCCGACACCGGCCGTGGCCTTCCGCCGCGTTTCGACGTCGCCGGCGTTTAGATGCCGGTGGTCCGACGTGGCACGGCCTGGGGCCCACCCCTGGGTCACTGCCAGTGGGTCCCACGGGCCCCGTTGACTGGGTTGACCCAGTCAACGTGCTGACTAGGCAGCCCCAGTCATTGACAGGCGGGCCCCACGTGCTAATTAACTGTTTTTCTAAATAAAATTAATCTGTTAATTAAATTAGTCACTGACATATGGGGCCCACCCCTAATTAACTCAGTTAAATTAAATTAAACTCGGATTAGCCCCTGTGACACTGACAGGTGGGGCCAGCCACTATTCCAGTGGATAAGGCTGACCCAGTCAGCCTGCTGACTGGGCAGCTGGCCCACATGTCAGCCTCTCCTGACTGGGAGTTGACCAAGTTAACTGGGCCCACTGGTCAGCCTCTCTGCTGGTCAGCTGGGTACATTCCTGGGTACCCGTAGCAATTTCCCATTTAATTTCGAATTTAGAATAATTCCAGAAAATTCCAGAAATCTTTTAAATCTTTGAAAAATCATATAAAATAAACCGTAACTCGGATGAAAATAATTTATATATGAAAAATGATCAGAAAAATTAGACGAATCCAAATATGCCATCCACATACCTGTCACATGCCTCTAACACTGCCAACATGGAACCTTCCCCTCCGGATCGTTTGTCCGATAATTGCCTAAAGCCGGGAAAATATTCCCAGATATTTTCCCGCTCCGTCTGTAACGTGTAGCACTGTGTTAGGTCACCCCCAACACAGCATATTGCCATGACATGCATCTGTGCTGCATTTGTTTACTTTGTATTTATTGTTTCTCCCCCCCTTCTCTCCGGTAGACTCCGAGACGGACGCTGCCCCCGAGTACGACTACGTCGTCGACGACCCGTCCTTTTCAGCAGAGCTTCCAGGCAAGCAAACCCCCTTGATCATTTCAATATCGCCCAATTCTTTCTCTCCCCTGCTTGCATTAGAATTTTCTACTGTTGTTCGATGTCTCCTATTCTGATGCATAGCCTGATTTTATAACTGTTGTAGATACTTTACCTGCTATCCTAAATGATCCATCAGTGGCCCCGCACCCTTGTCCATGTTGCCATGCTTTGCTTCCGGATGTTTCGATCAACGTGATCGATGTGCAGAGACCGACACATCACCGCACACACCCCCTTAGCTGTACGACTCTGCAGAGCTACTATCGAGTGTCGAGGGTGATACCTCCTACTTCACTCCTGATGATATCTCTGTAGCGTAGCTAGTCGGTTGTGGGTTACCGAGGGTGATTCCTCTTTCACCACCTCCGATGATGCCTCTGTCGTGCAACCCCTCAAGCGTGAACCCATCGAGGGTGATTCCTCTAAGTTCACCTTGACGGATACATTGAGTGGGAATCCATCGAGGGTGATTCCTTGGATTTCCCCCTTGATGTTACGGACACACGGATACCTTGACTTTATATCAATCCCTTGTTGAAGTCGGGTCGACCCCAAGGGGTACCCGCGAGAGTTACTGAAGTCGGGATGATCGTGATGGTACCCGCGAGATAATTACGCGGCACGGCCGGGCAGGCAGACCGCCCCAGGAGAGGGATGGGCCTGACCCTTGCCGGAAGTCCGCGAGACGGGGGTGACAGGATCACTGATCGTCACCGCGAACTCCCAAGACACTAACGGGTTTGGATATGTGATCTGAGTAGGCCTCTGGCCTTTTCGCACTAACAACCACGCGGGAATAGTATGGGCACTCGGCGTCGTATGTTTCAGCCGAAGTTCTTCAGACGTCAGCAACTGAGCGGCGCGCGCCCAGATGGACCGCGACAGCCTGCGTGTGTATACAGGGGCTAGGTCTGGTCCCGACCGCCCAAGCAACGTGCAGGAGTGCAAAGGGCGATGGGCCCAAGACCCCTGAGCACTTAGGATGTAGACCGGCGTGCTGTCCTCTCTGTTGAGCCTAGGTAGGGCTACGGCGTGTCGATCAGCCGAGGCCGGGCATGACCCGGAAAAGTGTGACCGACCAGAGTTAATCGAGCGTGTTGGCTAAGTTGGTGCACCCCTGCAGGGAAGTTATCTATTCGAATAGCCGTGTCCACGGTAACAGGACGCTCGGAGAGTATCCCGATCTACTACAACTAGAACTGGATACTTGTGAAACTTAATAATATGTTAGCTCCGGGATTGCTTTCTCGCAGGGAGTCGAGGAAGGATCTCTGGGCATTGCTACTTACTTATGACTTTATAATATGCTAATCTGCACTCTTCTAATGCTACAAGATGCTAGTCTTCGATAGGCTAAGCCTTCACCTCTATTCTGGCATTTCTGCAGTCTATTCCACAGATACAGCCCCCTCTTTTGATACCGATGCATAAATAGACTAGTTCTGATGTAAGTCTTGCGAGTACTTTGGATGAGTACTCATGGTTGCTTTGCTACCTCTTTTCCCCATATCCGTTTGCTGCGATTAGACGACGGAGTCCCGGAGCCAGCTGACCCCGTCGACGGCTACTACTACCACGACGGAACCTACTACTACATACCGCCGACCAGGAGTAGTTTGGAGGCTCCCAGGCAGGAGGCCTGCGCCTTTTCGATCTAGATGTCGTTGTTTTGCTCAGCCTTCTTAAGGCAAACTTGTTTAGTTATGTCTGTACTCAAATATTGTTGCTTCCGCCGACTCTTGTATTCGAGCTTATGTATTCGGGCCCTCGAGGCCACTGGCTTGTAATATAAAGCTTGTATTATTTTATTTTGTGTCTAGATTTGTGTTGTGATATCTTCCCGTGAGTCTCTGGGTTTGATCGTGCGCACTTGCGTGTATGATTAGTGCACGATTGAGTCGGTGGCGTCACACCCGCCGCCATCAGTCACGCGAGGAGGATGAGGACCCGCCGCCGCCGTCAGCCTCGTGGCCTTTGACCGGAGGCGTCCTTCGACAGCGGCGGGGGGGGGGGGGGGGGCAAGATCGGAGGGTGGCAGCTTCGCCTGAGAGTGAGAGAGAGAGAGAGAGAGAGAGAGAGAGAGTGAGTGAGAGAGAGAGAGAGTGAGAGAGAGAGAGAGAGAGAGAGAGAGAGAGAGACTCTTTTTCTGGAGAGCGGGAGAATTTCTATATGTTTTTGATGCTTCATCTTCCAAATGGGGCATTGACTAGAGTAACCACTGCTACATGGAGTCTTTGCTCCAGAAAAGTGGTCTAATCATTTTTTCGCGGGATACAAGAGTGATCTACCGTCGTGGTTGTTTGAGTTATTTAGTTTAGCAAACTAATTCTCTTCATAATTCAAATTGATGAAAACATGAGCAAGCATATACTACTCTACTAGGCAGGGTCTTTTCCTTTTCTTGCATTTAATTTAATATGAGCTTGGATAAGAGAAAATAAATACCTAATTAAGTTCGACCTAAATAAGTACAAGATCTGAAAAATCAAGCAAAAAATGTAAGTGCATGGATTGTATGAGCCTGTAAAATTAAGATCATGCATTTTTTAATATCAAAAATTCAAATAACTTAAACATTTTTAAAAAAACTCAGAGTTGTTTTGAAAGATAACAACGAGTGGGTACTCGAGTGCCCATGAGGCACCCCACAGGTTGCTTGCAATGGGCCGGCACACCTAGCCTGTGAGCACCAAGGTTGTTCGTATGCCCTAATAGCATCTCCAAAAGCGGGCTCGGGTTTTCGTCGTGGCGGGGACTCCTCTAGGGGTGGGCTTGTTGGCCAGGGTCTGCGGCATGGTGTCTTCAAGGTTTCGAGCGAAAGCTCTGGCGCCGGTGCCAGCGGCAACTGCTGGTGCTGTCTCCCCCTTGCAGGCGTTGCCCGTGGGTTTCCTTCCGCCCTTTGCTTGAACTCCGGGGGAAATCCCTTGTCCGTACTTGTGGACACGACGGCGGCGGCACGATGGCGTCGTATCCTTCTTGCGGCATCATTGGTGAGTGTAGGTTCCTTCGATCGTGGTGGCGTTATCTAGGCGGATTTGGATCATAGCTCGAAGCTTCCTCGCTCCTAGCGCTCGACACTCTTGTTTCGCTCCTCTCATATATACACATGACTGCGTCGTCAGTCCTTGGTCCCTTATGTTCGCTGGAGGGACGATGCTCCTTGGTTCGGAGCGAGAGGGCGGGGGAGGGGGGAATCTCCGCCGACATTTCGGTGGCGACCTTGAGGCGTAGTCCGGTGGTCTCATCCAAGAGCTGCGAGTCCATGGGGTGTCAGTTCTTAGGTTTCTTTTCGTTGTGGTTCAGCCACTCGTGTGCTTGTGTGTCGGCGACATGGTGGCGGCGTCCAACATCGCATTTCTGGTGTTGTGTTGGCCATATTTGGCATGTGTTTTCATATTTTCTTTGATCAGCTTATGTGAGGGTTTTTTCCGTACCTTTATTTATGAAGCGGACGAAAGACTATCAGAAAGGGAGTTTGTTTCCAGGGTTGTCTTCAACCTCCAACCACCCGAACCCACTTCCTAAATCCCCAAAGCCAAATTCCAACTTTCTTTTCGAACATTTGGATCTCCCTGCTCATCCCGTCGTTTCCGATCCCTTCAGGGGAAAAATTGATCATTGATATGGTGTAAAATGCGGCTCATAATGTCAGAAAGACTTTCTTTTTTTTGGAATCCTAATGTCAGAAAGACTGAAAACGTGGCTTCGGGAGGTTTGTTTCTAAATGGAACATGGGCATAGCCACCATGCATGCCTCGATCTGCATGCCTGCCGAAGGCTACAAGCTACCTGCATATTGAATGTACGTCGATCGCAGCACAGAAGGAAGCAATCAGTTGGTTCGGCTAATTACTCCTACTTCAGCAGTAGTGGTAGTAGTACACAGAACACTGATGAATATATTTCCTGATCACGACTTGCACTACCTCCACAGGAATGTTGTGCTAGCTAGCTCGAGCACGCATGTGCCGCTACATGCTACTACGGAGCAGACAAATACCGAGAAATTCGCTGCTCGTGGTCGGAGATTTGCCACGTCGAATATGCATGGCCATGGCCAGCTCTCTCACTGAACGGAACCAAACTCAGCTCAGCCGGCTAGATCATGGACAAGTAGTAGTACTCCATAGTCCATATGAGGGAGAATGATATGATTTAGGAATATGGCCCATGCATGCACCCCCATCCATCGATCACTGATGGATCATGGGATGATGAATGCGCGGAACGCAATGCAGATTGGCATTTATATACATACATAGCATGTACTATAGCAGTATCGGCATTATGCTAAGTTTGTGTGGATGGTCCATGAGCTTCGGTTCCTTTCTACTTGAGCTAGCGAGTTCGCAACCGATGAGAGTGATCGATGAAGCCCTTGGATCGGAAAAGGCCAAACGGAGTATTATTGATCGGTGTGTGGTTCATTAATTGTTAGCTGGCTCCGGATGGACGCCCTGTTCAAGAACATGGCCTCTAGGTGCAGAGTCACTCGCCCGCAATATATGCAAACAGTAGGCTCGTAGTACATGCGTATGCAAATGCCCTTCGTTTGCTTGTTGCAAAACCAACACGGCAAATTAAGGCGCCAATGATATCCGAATGTTTCAATCACAAGAAATAATGCTCCCTCTCTTTGGGTTTATAAGATTTGAACGTATTTTAAGCAAAGTTGAATGAATAAAATATTAGTTCTATGTTAAAATAACGTATCACCGGATTCACATTTCAAAGAAGTTTTCAGTGATATAATTTTTATCGCATATAACACATATTTTGTCAATTAAGTTGGTGAATATTTTTTCCTTGAGATGTGTAGTAGGGACGACCTTATAGACGTTCAATAGTCTACATCCAAGGACTAGCGAATGTTGTATCACATAGACATCCTCGTAGTGTCTTTTTTCCCTGATGTTCCACCTTGCATTACTGCTAAGCATACCACAATGGCAAGATAATTAAAGAGGAGGGATTTGTCTTCAGAAAGAAACGATGCCAGACACAAGGCCCTACGTGTATTTCCATCCCACTAAGGAGCTTGGTCTTCTACATACCACTAAAAGTTTAGGAAGAGGATATGCCACTAGTGCAGAAAAGTCTAACTATGGCGTAGCAAAAACGACCTTGCCGGCGTGGACACCCGACGCCATCAATATGACGCCATTGTTAAAAAATAGTGGTGGTGTTGGATCCCACGTCAGCAGTATTTCACATACTCATGGCGTGCCATGTGTCCAACGTCAGCAAATTGATTTTTCGCTAATAAAAAAATGCATTTAGACCATCAACTAATTTAAGATGTAATGCTGCATCAACTAGTTCAACTCCAAAGAACTATATATATATAGGTACTCCTCAACTTAACTAGTTTAACTCCATAAAACTACATAGCAGGTACTCAACTTCATCACAAAAGTTACTAGTTAAAAGAACTAAATAATTATTCAACTTCACAAACTACATCATCGTTCCATAGAGAGCATGGTAGTTGGTCGATCATATTTCTTGATCTAAGATTAACTTCAACTGACGAATCTTGTGTCTACCGTTCTCTTCATCTTTTTTGAAATGAGCTACCTCCATCTTGAGCTCATTCCTCGCGGCCCTGAGGAGTTTTCTCTCATTCTTCAGCTTGTCCCTCTCCTCGATCAGCTGATCTCTCTTGTCCCTCATCCTAAGACTCTTCCTTACGACATCAGTCCTCTCGTTCAGCAGCTAACCCCTTTCCGCCTTCAGCGAGGCGTTTGCCTCCTGCAGGGCCTTGATGGTATATTGATGAGACTCTAAGAGCTCGCGGTTGAGCATATCCACATCATATACCTCCTCCTGGTTGCCTGCAGCATTGGCCATGACAAGTTAGCGTCAACTACAAAATAATGACAAGTCTCAGCGCCAACTACAAAACACATATGACAATTGAACCATATGAAGTTTAGTACTCCCTCCATTCCACAATGTAGTGCCTATAGATTTTTTCTGAAAGTCAAACTTTGCCAACTTTGACCAAGTTTATAGAGAAAAATGTATACATCTACAATACCAAACATGTATATTCCGAAAATATAACTCATGATGTATCCAATGATGTGCATTTGGTATTCTAGATGTACCTATTTTTCTCTATAAATATGGTCAAACTTTGTAATGTTTGACTTTTGAAAAAATCTATAGGCACTACATTATGGAACGGAGGAAGTACCTATTCATGTCAATTGAATAGTCAGCATGCATTTGACAATTGAACTATATATGAAAATTGGTTTGTACACTACACAAATAAATCAATTTCTACCCTAAGTAGAAAATTGGTTTGTACACTACACAAATAAATCAATTTCTACCCTAAGTAGAAAATTGGTTTCTGCACTACACTAATAAATCAATTTCTACCCTACGTAGAAAATTGGTTTCTACACTACACTAATAAATCAATTTTTACTAAGTATAATCGGATACTACACTACAAAATTTAATTCTACACTACTAATTTTATACACAAATAAACCAAATCCACGGATTACATGGAATCCATGGCGTCCGCGGACGAGGGAGACGCTAGGGCAGGGGAAGAAGATGCGCTGGGGAGGGGGGATCTCACCTGTTGACCCGGGGGTGGCAGCGATGTCGCTGGTCCGGCGGCGACTAGCGGCGTGGTCGGGAGGTGGCGGCGACGGCGGCGGCGGCGCTGGTCGAGAGGGGGACGAAGCAGTGAAACAGATGGGGGTGAATCGGACTTAGGTTTTTTTGATTGGATTATGTAGTTAGAAGATGGACTAGTGCTGGCGTGGGCCTAATGGGCTACGCCATAACAAATTGTAGCAAACATGAAAAAAAACTTAGCAAGTACCTATGGCGTGACAAGAAAAACCTATGCCAGCATTAAGGTCATATCAATGTCGTACCAAATATGCCAACGCCAGCACTATTTGAAAAAAATAGTGCTGACGTTGATGGAAAATGGTGCGCCACCAACGAAAGTTGTGGCTTGCCATTTCTCCACTAGTGCGCGTGCAGACACACAATTCCTCTCTTTCCCGTTCCGGCCTCGTACGCGTGTGTCGTGTTTTGTGAACAAACCGAGCCAAATTAGGATCTATGTCCAGTGTGCGCATTATCTTTGGATAGAAGGCGAACTAGAAGATGAGAAATTGAACATTAATCATTTTGTTAATTGTTAGCATTAACGACTTGCTAAGTTCTGCATAAGTTTTGGGGTCAGTTATGTCCATATGAGAGGTCACTCCTCTCATTGACGAGAAACACAGGACCGAGCCACCTTTTCCTTTCTAGAGCTTTGCGCCGTCTCTAAGCCTCCCCTACCTGCTTCTTGGCGTGCACCGCGAAGAGGGAGAGCAGACTTTTGAAACCACATCTCTCTCCATCTCTCAAGATCCTGCCGGGGAGAGAGCCGATAAGATTTTTTTGAGAACATTCGCGTGGTTGCTCGTTAGTTCGTCTACTTCCCTGACGTTGTCTACTTCATCCTTGACACTTTGCGGCCGTCCCCGATGCTGCTGCCGAGAATGTATCCAGTGAAACGGGGCTATTTGTGAACCCAGTGCACTGATTGATTTTGGAACGTTGGATAGAAAACCGAGGGATAAATTTGCCTGGAAGACGAGGGTCTAGCGTTTTTGCAAAAAATACCAAGCACTTCTTCACAATAAACTCCCAGTGCATCCCGCTGGTCTACAACATTTTGCAGTTAGACCTTGTATTTCATCAAAACCAACCCACTACAATGAAAGTAAGGTCGAAAATGGACTACGGGTTGATTGTACTGAAGTATAAGGCTCCTTTTGCAAAGTATGTTTACAACCTTGTCTATGTCTTCACGTTGTCCATTGATTTTGTATCCAACGGTATGAAATCCCGGGGTGCACTCGGTGCACAGATAGACCTGTTTCATAGGATATGTTCTCTATTGTTGTCAATGGTACCTCTTCATCATCTATCCCACATGTATTCGTATCCTCACTATTAGGGATTGTTTTACTGCTGGTAATAGAGATGGACACGATTTGCTTCCCTTATCTACGAATTTGCATGCCTAGTTTGTTCAACACTACTCTTGGTCTTGTTAACATGTCTAGCTAGTATGTTCTATCTATTGCTTTTTTGGGTTAAATTTCATCAAAAAAATGCTCATATATTCAATGTTACAATGTACTAAGAAAATAAAATAAATATTATCTATTTAACTAAGTAAATAAATAAATTCATAAATTTCTTGGTTACGTCGTTCCCTTTGCCAGAGGCTCGAAAAGATGAAGAAGCTTGATGTATTTCCAAGAACCTTGCCCCACGACCCTAATGGAGTACCTCAACTCTACCCTCATCTTTTTCTGAGAGAAGGAAGGTGTGTGTAGAAAGGAAAAAAGTGAGCCCTAGAATATCCAACCCCTTGGAGTGTATAGACACTATGTCTGATTAAGATATACATTAATGAGAAGATATATATACAAATAAACTAAATATAGCTAATTTGACAAGATTATATCTTTACATAGGAGGTGTTACGGTCTAGCAAACACAGAACGATAACAACAACATTCTTGTCTAGTGTTTCAATCATTTCACTATCTATCAGCCTTGTCAGCTCCATTAGGAGATTTGTCTGGATCATGCTCAAGGTTATGTACTTAAAGGCGGATGCTCTACGTTGACTCAATGATGGAACATTTTGTTAGTGTGATCGAAAGAGAGCATCACCACCGCTATGACATTTTGATAACACCATACTGTTGGGAAACGTAGTAGAAAAAAAAATCGGCCTACGAACACCCAGGAACAATATGAAGGTGCATTACGGGATTGGATCAAGATCTTTACCAACTCCGAGTATGCAGCGGAAGCAGACGAGTCGGTGTAGATCGTACTTGGAGTCCCTCGAACCGCCAATGAACGAACCCTTGAACCGAAGACCGAAAGCACGACCTCTCTACAGTTTGCAAGCGTACGGTCATCACGATTCAGAAGCGCTTCGCCGTCCAGAACTAATCGCCGCCGGAGAATTAGAGGAGAAGATTAGAGCCACTCAAGGCTTCTAATTATGAGGATTAGAGGAACTAGAACTAGTTCTAATTATCTCAATTAGAACTAGTAGTATTGGGCTAGAGGAGGCACCTAAAACTTGTGTAGACAATAGGGCCAATACCTCAAGTATATATAGGTTAGATGGGAGAGGAGGGGCAGCCACCAAGGAGGGAAAGACCCTCCTTGGGGTTCCGGCCAAGGGGGGAGGAGTTGGACTCCTCCCCCAATCCAATTCACTCCCCCACAAGGAAAGGGGGGGGGGGCGCCAACTCCACTTGGGCCTTGGTGGCCCAAGTTACCTTCCACCACTAGGCCTTTTAAGGCCCGTTGATATTAAATTAAATATAAAAGCCCTCTAACAATTACTAGAGCATATTATATATAGTTTAACACCTCTGGAAACATTTTCTACCTATATATTATTTATCGGTAATACCCGGTATTGCCCGATAAACTCTGAAACCCTTCTGGTGACCCCGAAACACTTCCGGTTCCTCTCAAAACTATTCCGTATATTAATGAAACAATTCCAGAAATTAATCCTCGATACTCTCGTCCTACTAACACAGCAGATCATGATTACCTTAAGCTTGTGACCCTGTAGGTTCGGTAAACCATAGACATGAACGAAACCCCTTCGTTCAATGACCGATAGCGGAACCGTGGATGTCCATATCGATCTCTATGATTACACGAATGATATTCGAGTGAACCTTTGGTTATCATGTGATGTTCCCTTTGCTTAGCGATACTTCGCAAAACTCGAGGTGAGATATATCGGTATCCTCTTGAGTCATACACATGCTCACTATACCGGTCTCCTCGTTACCGGTTTTGTTCTTCTTTCTCGTTGTTGTGTTCCGGCATCCCCGTGACGAAGTCACCTGTGTCTAGCCAGACGATGATGGATGTCGTCACACCGAGAGGGCCCTAAGAATACCTCTCCATCATCGGAGGAGCAAATTCCACTCTCGAGCTATCGTGTCCCTTGTCAAACTTTCCGATGAACCTGTAAGTTGTCGTTATGATCACCAAGTTACTGATGACGTTTGAGCAACCCCAAAGCTCATCGTACGGTAAGAAGTGACTATGATACTCTCATGGTCTAAGGAACTAAAATCATAAGTTAACACTCCGTGTTATAGCAATTGACTTTATGACGATATTATCTCAAAGTATAACAAATAGGTTTGGGTCGATTCAATATGATCGTTCTTCTAACGTCATACTCTCAATGTTGTTTTGAGACTATCATTGCACTTAATAATATCTCAAGATCCGGAAAACGTGATCACTAACAACACTTGAGCTAGTCTTAGAGGCGGGACTAGGAATTTTAATTTATCGTTTATCGTTCTACGCGTTGCTACTTGTGAGCTGCGTTGGGATTTTCCCCGAAGAGGAAGGGTGAAGCAGTACAGTAGAGATAAGTATTTCCCTCGATGAGAACCAAGGTTTATCGAACCAAAAGGAGAACCATGCAAATCCTATTGAACAACACTTCCACACACAAAAGCAAATACTTGCGCCCAACGCGGGCAAGAGGGTTGTCAATCCCCTTGAACTCGTTACTTGCAAGGATCAAATCTTGTATAGGTAGATAGATAAATTGCAAAACAAAATAAAAGTAAATAAATCACAGGAAGGTATTTTTGGTTTTTATAATATGATTAAAGTAGACCCGTGGGCCATAGTTTTCACTAGAGGCTTCTCTCTCGAACACAGCATACGGTGGGTGAACAAATTACTGCTGGGCAATTGATAGAAAAGCGCATAGTTATGACGTATTCATGGCAATGATCATGTATATAGGCATCACGTCCGTGACAAATAGACCGACTCCTACCTGCATCTACTACTATTACTCCACCAATCGACCGCTATCCAGCATGCATCTATGGTATTAAGTTCATGACAAACAGAGTAACGCCTTAAGCAAGATGACATGCTGTAGCCAAAGTAAACTCAAGCAATATGATTAAACCCCGTCGTTTTACCCTTAATAGCAACAATACAATAGGTGCCTCGCTACCCCTTCTGTCACTGGGTGAGGTGATACGTCTCCGTCGTATCTATAATTTTTTATTGTTTCATGCAATATTCTACAACTTTCATATACTTTTGGCAACATTTTATATTATTTTTGGGACTAACATATTGATCCAGTGCCCAGTGCCAGTTCCTGTTTTTTTGCATGTTTTTTGTTTTGCAGAAAATCCATATCAAACAAAGTCCAAACGCGATAAAATTTTACGAAGATTTATTTTGAAATATATGTGATTTTTGGGAAAAAGAATCAACGCAAGACGGTGCCCGAGGTGGCCACAAGGCAACAGGGCACGACTAGGAGGTGGCCGCGCCGTGTTGCCTTGTGACTCCCTTGAACGTCGGTTGGGGCCCTTCTTTCACCGAAAGAAATTTAATTTCTGGATAAAAATTGCCTCAAAATTTCAACTCAATCGGAGTTACGGATCTCCGGGAATATAAAAAACGGTGAAGGGGTCCGAAAACAGACGCGAAACAGAAGAGAACAGAGAGAGATATCCAATCTCAGAGGGGCTCCTGCCCTCCGGGAGCCATGGCGGACAAGGACGAGAGGGGAAACCCTCCTCCCATCTAGGGGGAGGCCAAGGAAGAAGAAGAAGGAGGGGGGCTCTCTCCCCCTCTCTCCCGGTGGCGCCGGAACGCCGTCGGGGCAAACATCGTGTGACGGCGATCTACTCCAACAACCCCGTCATCTTCATCAACACCTCCATCGCCTTCCCTCATCTATTTTCAGCGGTCCACTCTCCCACAACCCGCTGTACCCCCTACTTGAACATGGTGCTTTATGCTTCATATTATTTCCCAATGATGTGTTGCCATCCTATGATGTCTGAGTAGATTCTTGTTGTCCTATGGGTAATTGGTGAATTGCTAAGATTGGTTTAAATTGCTTGTGGTTATGTTGCTATCCTTTGGTGCCCATCATATGAGCGCGCGTGTGGATCACACCATAGGGTTAGTTGTATGTTGATAGGACTACGCATTGGAGGGCAAGAGTGGCGGAAACTTCTTCCTACCATAGAAATTGATTCATACGGGATTGAAGGGGGGCCAATATATCTTAATGATATGGTTGGGTTTTACCTTAATGAACTTTAGTAGTTGCGGATGCTTGCTAATAGTTCCAATCATAAGTGCATAGAATTCCAAGTAAGGGATGACATGTTAGCAGTGGCCTCTCCCACATAAAAACTTGCTATCGGTCTAGTAACTTAGCCACTTGCCTATGGACAATTCCGCAAATCCTATCACCACTTTTCCACACTCGCTATACTAACTTAATTGTAATTGTATTAGAACAGCACCTAATTTTTATTTTCACGTTCTTTATTATCTTGCAAACTTATCCTAATACACCTACAAAGTACTTCTAGTTTTATTACTTGTTTCTAGGTAAAGCAAACGTTGGTGTGCGTAGAGTTGTATCGGTGGTCGATAGAACTTGAGAGAATATTAATTCTACCTTTAGCTCCTCGTTGGGTTCAACACTCTTACTTATCAAAAAAGGCTACAAACGATCCCCTATACTTGTGGGTTATCAAGACCTTTTTCTGGCGCCGTTGCCGGGGAGCAATAGCGTGGGATTGATATTCTCGTGTGTGCTTGTTTGCTTTATCACTAAGTAGTTTTTATTTTTTGTTCTAAGTTTTTTTATATCTTTAGTTATGGATATGGAACACGAAACACCAAAAAAATTAGTTGTACTTGCTACTCATGGAGATGGGGAACCTCCTAAAACCCTCGATGCTGGTTATGTGGAAAACGTTAAAACTACTTCGATAATCCTGATAAATCTCCATTCAACTTGATAATGGGAGATACTTTGGATCACCGGAAATACTTTAGGGATTATCGCTTGTCTCAAAAAGGGAAACACTTATGGGATCAAATTAAAATGTTGCGTTGGTATGCTTGGAATTCATGCTTAAGATATGATTATACTTGTTGCTCTAAGATGGAGGTTCCACACCTCCCTTTTCAATGTGAATTTAATGATAATGAAACCTTGGCTTCTTATGCTAATGGTGTATATGATTACTATGATGTGGAACAAATAGAATAATTTGTTGCTTTTAAGGGTGCTTATGAAATTGAATCTTTGTTTGAAGAATATAAAGATTGTGATGATGCTCTTTACCGATCTGAAAATTATGCTATACTTAAATATTGCTCTGAGAACTATGAATACAATGCCGATATTAAAGAATTTATTGAGAAGGTCTCCGATGTCCAAGAAGAGACTAATATTTTGCAGGAACCTATGGAAGAAGAAATTGGTAAAACTGTGAGCTCATTAGATGAAAAAGATGAGGAGGAGATCGAAGAACAAAAGGAGGAAGAGCGGATTAGCTACCCGTGCCCAACTCATACATTGTTTAATTTCCCTTCGTGCTTACCAAAGGATGATTGCTATGATCCCTTTGATTCGTTTGAAATATCCCTTTTTGATGAACTTGATGCTTGCTATGCTTATGGCCAAGATGCCAATATGAATGATGCTTATGGAGATGAACTTGCTATAGTTCCTTATGTTAAACGTGAAATTGTTACTATTGCACCCACACATGATAGTCCTATTATCTTTTTGAATTCTCCAAACTACACTATATCGGAGAAGTTTGTGCTTATTAAGGATTATATTGAGGGGTTGCGTTTTACCGTTGCACATGATGATTTTGATGGATATCATATGCATGTGCTTGCTGCTCCTAATTGCAATTATTATGAGAGAGGAACTACATCTCCGCCTCTCTATGTTTCCAATACGATAAAATTGCAAGAAACTACTTATGGTATGAATCGGCCTTTATTATGTGTGCATGAATTGTTCTTTTATGACATGCCAATGCATAGGAAGAGAGTTAGACTCTGTTGTTCTATGATATATGTTGCTTTGTGCTCACTACTAAATTACAAATCATTGTTAATTAACAATGGCTTTGATATACCTTGGGATCCGGGTGGATCGATTACTTGAGCACTTTATGCCTAGCTTAATGGCTTTAAAGAAAGCGCTGCCTGGGAGACAACCCAGAAGTTTTAGAGAGTCATTTTATTCTATTGTGTTCTTTTAAAAAGTTTAAAAACAAAAAAATTATAGAGGGAACCTAAAACTTTTCAAAAAGAAAAGTGAAAGTGAGAAAGACGAACACCGTTGAAGTGGGGGACGTCCTTGAACTTTGTTCATGCCCATGGAAACTTTGTGAATCTTGATTACAGAAACTTTTCAACAAAAATAATTATCCCCTTGTACAAATCCATTGTATTTATAAAAATAATGTGCCAAGATTTACCTTTAGGGTGTTTAAATTGCTTGTTTGGTGTGTGCTGTGCAAAAACAGAAACTTTTGCTGTAGTATTTAAATTTATATATTTTACTCGAACATGAAAAAATTCTGAATTTTTTACACAGTACTTCTAAACAAATATTTTATCACGTCCTAATTTTTCAGAATTTTTGGAGTTACAGAAGTATATGTTTCATCTGCATCTTTACAGACTGTCATGTTTTCACAGATTGCTGTTATAGTTTCTTTATCTGCTTATGTTTGAAATCTTGTTGAGCCCCATTGACTTGGGAGACATAGAATTGTGATAGCATACAGTGGGTAATGTTTGATTATAATTATACAATAATGTTACAGTAGGACATGATGGGATTTGATGTTATATGTACTAACCCCTCTAATAAAAAGTTCGGTTAAGTTTTATGTGGATGAAGTGTTCGAAGATCGAGGAGGTATCGATATGAGAAGAATAAGGAGAGGCAAGAGTTCAAGCTTGGGGATTCCCAAGGCACCCCAAGTAAATATTCAAGGAGACTCAAGCGTCTAAGCTTGGGGATGCCCCGCAAGGCATACCATCTTTCTTCTTCGACAATTATCGGTATGTCTTGGTTTTTGTTTTGTTCACATGATATGCGTAAATTCTTGGAGCGTCGTGTGCTTTTTATTTTTATTTTAGTAATGCACCATGCTGGTATAAGATAGTCCTTGGTTGATTTATAGAATGCTCTATGCACTTCACTTATATCTTTTGAGTATGGCTTTATAGAATGCTTCATGTGCTTCACTTATATCTTTTGAAGTTTGGATGCTCGTTTCTCTACATTTGGAAAACCGTTATTTGTAGAATGCTCTTTTGCCTCACTTATATTTATTAGAGCGTGGTCTTTTTTAGAAAGAATTAAACTCTCATGCTTCACTTATATCTATTTAGAGAGTCAACAGGAATTGGTCATTCATATGGTTAGTCATAAAATCCCGCATAAAACTTGTAGATCAGTGAATATGATATGTTTGATTCCTTGCAATAGTTTTGCGATATTGAGGTGGTAATATTAGGGCATGCTAGTAAAAGAATTAAAGTTGAGTATTAATAATGGTGTTAAGTGAACTAAGTCTTTACGCAAGTAAATCCTCACGCATGTAAAGTGGTGGCCGCTGACATTAGCAGTGAGGTCGGAGCATGATTTATCGTTGATTGAGTCTTTGTGTTGTTTGGATCGGGGGCGCGCGATGGTTAACTCCTCCCAACCTCCATGTGAGTAGTACTTTGCTTCGAGGGCTAATAGGCTTTGCAATAAGTATGTGAGTTCTTTATGACTAATGTGAGTCCATGGATTATACACACTCTCACGCTTCCGCAATTTGCTAGCCTCTCCGGTACCGTGCATTGCCTTTTCTCACCTCGAGAGTTGGTGCAAACTTCGCCGGTGCATCCAAACCTCGTGATATGATACGCTCTATCACACATAAGCCTCCTTATATCTTCCTCAAAACAGCCACCATACCTACCTATCATGTCATTTCCATAGCCATTCCGAGATATATTGTCATGCAACTTCCATCATCATCATATACATGACTTGAGCATTCATTGTCATATTGCTTTGCATGATCGTAAGATAGCTAGCATGATATTTTCATGGCTTGTCTGTTTTTTGATATATTTGCTATGCTAGATCATTGCACATCCTGGTACACTGCCAGAGGCATTCATATAGAGTCATCTTGTAGAGTTTTTATCGAGTTGTAATATTGAGTTGTAAGTAAATAAAAGTGTGATGATCATCATTATTAGAGCATTGTCCCAGTGAGGAAAGGATGATGGAGACCATGATTCCCCCACAAGTCGGGATGAGACTCCGGACGAAAAATGAAAAAAGAAAAGGAAAAAAAGAGGCCAAAAAGAGCCCACAAAAAAAAGAAAAAAAAGAGAAAGGAAAAAATGAAAACAAATGAAAAAAATGAGAGAAAAAGAGAGAAGGGGCAATGTTACTATCCTTTTACCACACTTGTGCTTCAGAGTAGCTCCATGCTCTTCATATAGAGAGTCTCCTGAGTTATCACTTTCATATACTAGTGGGAAATTTTCATTATAGAACTTGGCTTGTATATTCCGATGATGGGCTTCCTCAAATGCCCGAGGTCTTCATGAGCAAGCAAGTTGGATGCATACCCACTTAGTTTCAGTAGTCAACTTTCATACACTTATAGCTCTTAGTGCATCTGTTGCATGGCAATCCCTACTCCTCGCATTGATATCGATTGATGGACATCTCCATAGTCCGTTGATCCACCGATTTGATGCGAGACTTTCTCCCTTTTTGACTTCTCCTATTGATCTCTATCACCGCATTCTATTCCACCCATAGTGCTATATCCATGGCTCACACTCATGTATTGCGTGAAGTTGAAAATGCTGAAGCGCGTTAAAAAGTATGATCCAATTGCTTGGTTTGGCACCAGGGTACTCTTGATTTGATATATTTATGCAGGGAAGAATGAGCGTGTCATGCTTACCACAACTAAGTGTATAGAGTCGGTTTCCTTTAGCTCCATTATTATGAAAGGCAATGATGAATTACATGCATGTTTTGTATTATTGTTTAAATATCAAATTGATAGACTATTGCCTTGAATCACTCATACCCTAATATTCATGCCATGATTAGATTATATGATCAAGATTATGCTAGGTAGCATTCCACATCAAAAATTATCTTTTTATCATTTACCTACACGAGGATGAGCAGGAATTAAGCTTGGGATGCTGATACGTATCCATCATATCTATAGTTTTTGATTGTTTCATGCCAATATTCTACAACTTTCATATATACTTTTGGCAACATTTTATATTATTTTTGGGACTAACATATTGATCCAGTGCCCAGTGCCAGTTCCTGTTTTTCGCATGTTTTTTGTTTCACAAAAAAATCCATATCAAACAAAGTCCAAATGCGATAAAATTTTACGGAGATTTATTTTGGAATATATATGTGATTTTTGGGAAGAAGAATCAACGCAAGACAGTGCCCGAGGTGGCCACTAGGCAACAGGACGCGGCCAGGGGGGTGGCCGCGCCGTGTTGCCTTGTGACTCCCTCGAACGTCGGTTGGGGCCCTTCTTTGTCAACAAGAAAGATAATTTTCGGATAAAAATCCCCTCAAAATTTCAGCCCAATCGGAGTTACGGATCTCTGGGAATATAAAAAACGGCGAAGGGGTCCGAAAACAGATGCGAAACAGAAGAGAACAGAGAGAGAGAGAGATCCAATCTCGGAGGGGCTCCTGCCCTCCGAGAGCCATGGCGGCCAAGGACCAGAGGGGAAACCCTCCTCCCATCTAGGGGGAGGCCAAGTAAGAAGAAGAAGGAGGGGGGCTCTCTCCCCCTCTCTCCCGGTGGCGCCGGAACACTGCCGGGGCAAACATCATGTGACGGCGATCTACTCCAACAACCCCGTCATCTTCATCAACACCTCCATTGCCTTCCCTCATCTATTTTCAGCGGTCCACTCTCCCGCAACCTGCTATACCCCCTACTTGAACATGGTGCTTTATGCTTCATATTATTTTCCAATGATGTGTTGCCATCCTATGTGTCTGAGTAGATTTTTGTTGTCCTACGGGTAATTGGTGAATTGCTAAGATTGGTTTAAATTGCTTGGGGTTGTGTTACTGTCCTTTGGTGCCCATCATATGAGCGCGCGCGTGGATCACACCATAGGGTTAGTTTATGTTGATAGGACTATGCATTGGAGGGCAAGAGTGACGGAAACTTCTTACTACCATAGAAATTGGTTCATACGGGATTGAAGGGGGACCAATATATCTTAATGCTATGGTTGGGTTTTACCTTAATGAACTTTAGTAGTTGCGAATGCTTGCTAATAGTTCCAATCATAAGTGCATAGAATTCCAAGTAAGGGATGACATGTTAGCAGTGGCCTCTCCCACATAAAAACTTGCTATCGGTCTAGTAACTTAGCCAATTGCTTAGGGACAATTCCGTAAATCCTACCGCCACTTTTCCACACTCGCTATACTAACTTAATTGTAATTTTATTAGAACATCACCTAATTTTTATTTTCACTTTCTTTATTATCTTGCAAACTTATCCTACTACACCTACAAAGTATTTCTAGTTTTATTACTTGTTTCTAGGTAAAGCAAATGTTGGTGTGCGTAGAGTTGTATCTGTGGTCGATAGAACTTGAGAGAATATTAATTCTACCTTTAGCTCCTCGTTGGGTTTGACACTCTTACTTATCAAAAAAGGCTACAAACGATCCCCTATACTTGTGGGTTATCATGAGGACACTGCAAGATTGAACCCATTACAAAGCACCTCTCCCACTGAAGATAAATCAATCTAGTTGGCCAAACCAGACGGATAGATCAGAGAGAAATACAAAGCTATAATAATCATGCATAATAAAGTTCTAAAAGACTCAATTACTTTCAATTAATAATCTGATCAAAAACCCACAATTCATCGGATCCCAACAAACACACCGCAAAAGAAGATTACATCGGATAGAACTCCAAGAAGATCGAGTAGAACATTGTATTGAAGATCAAAGAGAGAGAAGAAGCCATCTAGCTACTAGCTATGGACCCGTAGGTCTGTGGTGAACTACTCACACATCATGGAAAGGGCAGCAAGGTTGATGTAGAAGCCCTCCGTTATCGATTCCCCCTCCGTCAGAGTACCGGAAAAGACCTCCAGATGGGATCATGGAAGAACAGAAGCTTGCGGCGGCGGAAAAGTTATTTTGGGTGGCTCTCTATTGGTTTGGAAATATTTGGGAATTTATAGAGGTGGAATTAGGTCAAACGGAGTTGCGTGGGGCCCATGAGCTCAGGGGGCGTGCCTACCCCCGTAGGGCGCGCCCTGTGAGCTCGTAGCTCTTCTGGCCTCCTCCCGAACCTTCTAGGGTCCCTTTTGGTCCAGGAAAAATCATTTTAAAGGTTTTATTCCATTTGGACTTTGTTTGGTATTGATTTTCTGAAAAGCCAAAAACAAGCAAAAAACAGGAACTGGCACGAGGCACTGGGTTAATAGGTTAGTCCCAAAAAATGATATAAAATAGCATAAAAATGCATATAAAGTATCCAAGATTGATAATATAATAGCATGAAACAATCAAAAAGTATAGATACGTTGGAGACGTATCACACGTGCATATGAGTTTTCCATTGAATCGCATATTCCAGGATCATAGTAGTTATAACATAGAATATAAAATTTATTTCACAATAGAGGGCCATTGGGTTTATTGCACTTGGGACCACACCAACTTCTTCAATATACTTCTTGATCCAGACTGCCTCCTTCGAAGCTTTTGAAGCCGCAATGTACTCTGCCTCCGTTGTAGAATCCGCAACGATGTTCTGGCTGAAACTCTTCCAAACCACTGCACCTCCATTGAGGGTGAAAACATAGCCCGATTGAGATTTATAGTCATCTATATCAGTCATGAAACTAGCATTGGTGTAACCATTTAGAATGAGCTCTTCATCTCCTCCATAGACAAGGAGCATGTCCTTTGTCCTTCTGAGGTACTTAAGAATGTTTTTAATAGCTGCCCAGTGAGCCACTCTAGGGTCACTTTGGTACCTGCTACTAACACTTAGTGCATAAGAAACATCAGGTCTTGTACATATCATAGCATACATGATGGATCCTATAGCCGAGGCATATGGGACTCCACTCATCTGCACTCGCTCATCAACTGTCTTAGGACATTGACTTCTGCTGAGTGTCGTGCCATGTGACATTAGGAGAAATTCTATATTTGCATTCTCCATTTTATACCTTTTTAAGACCTTTTCAATATATGTACTCTGGTTTAGCGCAATCATACGTCTTGATCTATCTCTATAGATATTTATGCCCAATATATATGCTGCTTCACCTGAGTCCTTTCTTGAAAACACACTCTTCAAATAATCTTTTATCATGCCAAGAGACTTTGTATCATTTCCGATCAATAATATGTCATCTACATATAAGATCAGAAATTTTTCAGAGCTCCCACTAAACTTCTTGTATACACAAGCTTCTTCATCATTTTTAATGAAGCCAAAATCTTTAACTACTTCATCAAAACATTGAATCCAGATTCTCTATGCTTGCTTCAAACCATAGATAGATCTTTGAAGCTTGCACACCTTTCTGGCATCTTTTGGATTGACAAAACCTTTTGGTTGTATCATGTATACATCCTCTTTAAGATATCCATTTAGGAAAGTAGTTTTGACATCCATCTGCCATATCTCGTAGTCGAAATATGCAGCAATAGCCATCATAATCCGCACAGACTTTAGCATAGCTACTGGTGAGAAAGTTTCGTCATAATCAACTCAACTTGCGAAAATCCTTTCGCAACTAGCCTTGCTTTATAGATAGTAGGATTATCATTCGTGTCCATTTTTCTTTTGAAGATCCATTTAAATTGTATGGGTTTCACACCCTCTGGAGGATCAACCAAGTTCCAAACTTTATTCTTGTACATGGACTCCATTTCGGATTGCATGGCTTTGAGCCATTCTTTTGAGCTGGGCGCCGCCATCGCTTCTTTGTAGTGCGCAGGTTCATCTTCTTCTAAGATGAATATTTCATTGTGAAACCATTCAGGAGGTTCAATAACTCTTCCTGACCTACGCGGTTCAGTTACAGTCTTAGCTGGAGCTACTACAGCTGGTGTAATAACTTCTGGCTCAGTTGTGCGGACAACTTCTGGATCAGATTCCATTTCGTTAGTACTCTCAACATTTTTTGGAGATTCTGCAATCTTGTCAAGCTGTACTATCCTCCCACTTATTTCTTTATCGAGAAATTCTTTCTCAAGAAAGTGTCCATTCATTGCGACAAACACTTTGTCTTCAGACTTTTGGTAGAAGGAATATCCAATAGTTTCTTTTGGATAACCTACAAAGTAACATTTGTTTGCTTTGGGATTGAGCTTATTTGGTTGTAAACCCTTTACATGGGCTTCACAACCACAAATCTTGAGATGTGAGAAATTGGGTTTCTTCCCATTCCATAACTCATATGGTGTCGTCTCAACAGACTTTGACGGTGCTCTGTTTAGTGTATATGTTGCTGTATCAAGTGCATATCCCCAAAATGATAAAGGCAGATCAGTAAGGGACATCATTGATCTCACTATGTCTAACAAGGTTCGGTTACGCCTCTCAGATACTCCATTCCTTTGCGGAGTTCCGGGAGGAGTAAGTTGTGAAACAATCCCACGATCACTTAGATGTTTGCTAAACTCATGACTTATATATTCTCCACCACGATCTGATCGCAGAAATTTTATCATTTTGCCATGAAGATTCTCAACTTTGTTTTGAAATTCTTTGAACTTTTTAAATGTTTCAGACTTATGTTTCATTAAGTAAATATAACCATATCTACTCAAATCATCAGTGAAAGTCACAAAGTATAAGTATCCACCGTGCGTCGATGTGCTCATTGGACCACATACATCACTATGTATTATTTCCAATAACACACGCCTGTTCAGGATGACCTATGAACGGTGTTTTAGTCATTTTACCCATCAGACAAGATTCACGTGTGTCAAATGATTCAAAATCAAAAGATCTTAATACTCCATCTTTATGAAGTTTCTGCATACGCTTCTTTCCGATATGACCTAGGCGGCAGTGCCACATATAAGTGGTATTATCAGTCTTCTTAAGACATTTAGCATTAATGTTATATACATCTTTTTCACGTTCAAGATCTAATAAGAATAAGCCACCAACCATGGGTGAAAATACATAAAACATATCCTTATAATATATTGAACAACCATTGTTCTCAGACTTAAAAGAATAACCGTCGTTTATCAAACACGATCCAGAGATAATGTCTTTACACAACAATTACTTAGTTCTAAGATAAATCCTGAAGGTAAACTTAAAGATACGACACCGACGGCTTGAGCAACGATCCCATCACCATTCCTGTCACGCATCACAACTTCATTCTTTCCCAGCTTGCAAATCTTCCGTAGTCCCTATGTTGTGCTTCAAATGTGAGCAACAGATCCGGTATCAAATACCCATGACTTGGAATTTTCAGCAAGTAGAATATCAATAACATTAACCTGTATAACTTTTATACCTTTATCAGAAGACGAGTTCTTCAAATCTGTGAGATACTTCAAGCAATTTCTCTTCCAGTGTCCTTTCTCTTTGCAGTAGAAACATATAGTCTCATGAGATGCTCCACCCTTGTTTTTCTTGGTGTTGCGTTTCTTGTTTAAACTTTCTATTTTGTCCACCAACAACTTTTGTTGATTCTGCAATCCAATCTCATTGGTTTTGAGCATTGCTTCATCAAGCGATGTGAGGAGCAAATCTTTCTCTGGTGTCCTGGGAAAATCAATCTCCATTGCAGTTATACTATCATAATAGTCTGCAAGCCTGGCACCTTGCTCAATCCCTTCAGTTATTTTGCACTCTTCCATTGCTTCAGTCATCTCATGAACTTCAGCTGTTTCTCTGTGGTACATAACTTCCGGTGCCTCGATAATCTCGACGGTACTGGATTGTTCAAAACGTTTCTATAACACAATGTCCACGCAAGATAACATAATACTCTTGACAACACTGAAATCATCCTTGCGAGATATGAACACGTTGATGACATCCTGTGATGATCCATACACCGGGGAATCACCAAGTTCTTGATCCAGCACATATTCTTTCTTAGCACTTCTGAGAATGTATCTCAGAGTGTGGATCCAATCCTCATAGTTTCCACCATTTGTAGCCAACTTTTCTTTCTCAAACAAAGGAGCTAAATTCAAATTGTTGCGAGCCATTGATCTACAACAATAAACACAAGATTCACTTTAGACATTGTTCATAATTGATGATGTGAATTTCAACCGGTAGGCAATCTTTTGCCGATCATATCCCCGTATGACTCTTGTTCATCTTTTGATGCTTCGTGCTCTGAGCTCAGAACGATTCTGCCAGAACTTCAAGACAACCGAGTGCTATCTGCTTGCTCGGTCTGACCTCGCCCTCCTTAGACTTCACGATCCGTTCGTACTTCATGTGGACATGACGTACTCCGGAAAGCCACATGTTATAGATGGGTGCAACACTGGGAAGAGCACATTTTAACTTGATATTTTCAGTGAGAGATCACCCTAATAATTGTCTACTACGCAATCAAAGGGTGCAAACAATAAAGGGATAAACATCACAGGCAACTCATAATAGCATGATGTGATATAGCCCTTGGTGCTGAGAACTTCTCCATGGTCCTCCGTGGTCTTCATGAAAGTACTCCGGGATGATGTCGTAGCCATCATCATGTTCTCCTGCGCCTGGTGAAGCCACCTTGCTCCGGGTTCTTCATAGCATGTCTGTCACTCCGTTGATAAATAAAAATAACAAGTTCCGACACGTAGGTCGTATAAGTGACAATCCCTTGGCTCCAGCCATCATGCCGTACTGTGATGCGCAGGCCACATAATGTTACATCATATAACCATCTCATACATGAACTTATTATCATGACGAAGGCTATACCACATCACATGCAATCCTGCAAAAGCAAGTTAGACGTCCTCTAATCGGTTTTAGAAAATTTTAATTACATGGCTGCTAGGGTTTATGGACAACACTAGCTACCTACATCCACAAATAAAGGTGATAATCCTTGTTGCTAGATTAACTTTCGGGGTGTGTGAGGGAAGAGACTTAATTAAAAATCTCTAGCCCCACACTAAACTTCGTCAATACGCGTGACCCCCTAGAAGATCGAACATCTTCGTTGCCCTCTCGTGATTGCGACGGTTCACTATTCTTGACTATGATGCAGCCCAAAGAACTGTTAGCAGATCATCGACAGCCAGAGCCAATCGATTGTCCGAACTTTGTGAAAAGCTACACCATGCCGTCAATGAACTGAACTGAAGCAACACTCGTGGGAAGCATAGCAAGAACATCAGCCCTCACATCCACATGTGATCTAGATCGCAACCTGCTGATACGTCCATTTTGCATCATGTTTTCCTACTGTTATTTATTATGTTCTGGGTCATTATTTCACTTTATGATGCAATCCTAATGCCTTTTCTCTCTTATTTTGCAAGTTTCACATGAAGAGGGAGATTACCGACAGCTGGAATTCTGGACCTGAAAAAGCTACAGCAGAGATAGATATTCTCCACAACTCCAAATGACCTAAAAATTTACGGAGAATTATTTTGGAATATATAAAAAATATTGGCAGAAGAAATACCAGGGGAGACCCACCAGAGAGTGGCAAGCTCAGGGGGCACGCCCTACCCCCTGGGCACGCCTTGTGAGCTTGTGGGGCTCCCAGCAGGTCTCCGAGGCCCATCTTCTCCTATAAGATGCTATTTGCCCTAAAAAATCAGAAGAAGACTTTCGGGATGAAGCGCCGCCGTCTCGAGGCGGAACCTGGGCAGGAGCACTTTTGCTCTCCGGCGGAGCGATTCCGCCGGGGATACTTCCCTCCGGGAGGGGGAAATCGAAGCAATCGACATCACTAACAATCCTCTCATCGTGGGAGGACCAATCTTCATCAACATCTTCACCAGCACCATCTCATCTCAAATCCTAGTTCATCTCTTGTATTCAATCTTTGTCCCAAAACCACAGATTGGTGCGTGTGGGTTGCTAGTAGTGTTGATTACATCTCGTAGTTGATGCTAGTTGGTTTATTTGGTTGAAGATTATATGTTCAGATCCTGAAGCATATTCAATACACCTCTGATCTTGAACATGAATATGCTTTGTGAGTAGTTACTTTTGTTCTTGAGGACATGGGATAAGTCTTGTTATAAGTAATCATGTGAAGTTGGTATTCGTTTGATATTTTGATGATGTGTATGTTGTTATTCTTCTAGTGGTGTCATGTGAACGTCGACTACATGACACTTCACCATATTTGGGCCTAGGAGAATGCATTGGGGAGTAACACTACACAAAAAAACACTTCCGTGATGATACGTCTTTGTCACAGTAGGTCACATTTTCTGTCATGCATTTACATCCGTGACGATTTTATGACAGAATCAAGATAGTCATACCTGTGCTGTCGTAGAAGTGTTCCATGACAATACTTAAATTATCATCACAGAAGTGTCCACTTCCATGACGATAAATGTCGCATCATGGAAGTGTTTTCGTCAAGGGTAACCGACATGTGGCATCCACCGTAACGGGTTGCCGTTAAGCTATCGGGTTCCAGTTTGGATCCGATAACCCGTTAACAACCCTGACCAATGGGGATTTTCCACGTGTAAAATTCTCATTGGCCAACTGATCCACGTGTCAGCTCGGCGTCATGACAGATGTCATCCATCCTATGGACGAGACGCGCCTATGGAACAGTGACACGTGGCACGGCAAAAAAGTGGTCCATTTAGGTTATAAAGGCCGGCCCGTTTGACTTGGTCAAAAGTTAACGGGCCGGCCCATGGAAAGCCTGTTACCGGCCTATTCGCATACAGCCCATTTACGGCCCGGGTACTCACGGCCCGTTATGGCCTTTCAAAATTCAGCCCAGTAGCGTCATGTGGGCTGTCCCATATGATTCCAGCCTGTTGTCACTTTCGGTCCATCTATGGCCTGTGAAGTCTTTCGGCCCATATGAGGCCTTTTGCATCTCTGGGCCCATTGACGGCCCGTGGCGAATCAGGCCCATCATGAACAGTAAACTGCTTTGAGCCCATTAACGGCCCATGATTCAGTTGGGCCGTTTCCAGCCTGTGTTTTCTTTCGGCCTTCTAAGGGCCCATAAATTCTTGGGCTCATTTTCGGCCCTCGATTACTTATGGTCCGTTACTGTCCTGTTATGCTAATGGGCCACATTCAGCCCGTGGTAACAATCTGTCCGTTTGTGGCCCATTAACCCATTGGGTCGTTTTCATCCTGTCCTATAATCCGGCCCATTAACGACCCGTCATGCCTGTTGATAGAATTAAGCCTGTGCTATCTTATGTCCTGTTAACGGCCCGTTATGGTCTGGGCCCATAAATGGACAGTTACAATTTTGCCCCGTTTACGGTCCATATTGCGGTCCGGTTTTGGCCCACGAACAGTACGGCCCATGGATCCTACGGCGCGTACGAGGCCCATGGATCCTACGGCCCGTAGGAGGCCCATCGTTACCACGGCCCGTATGTGGCCCATGGTTATTGCGGCCACTAGCAAACCGAGGAAAAATAACTGCAGTGACTACAAGGAAACAAATAAACAAGACTATAAGTAAATAAATAAGCAAGCAACTAACGCTAGGCTATTATGGCGATTACAGACATTACATCCACTGGCCATCAAAGTTTGCCATCAGTGCAAATAAAGGGAGCAACAAAGCAGCATATTACATACACTGGGTGTCTAAATTGGCCACCAGTGCAAATAAACGCGGCAGCAAAACAAGTCCAGAACTGAAACAACTTCAGAAGAGCTCAAGAAACGTTATCCTGGGTATCCACCATGCTGTCAATAAGCTTAGCAAGCTTATTAGCTTTCTCTTGTTTGGCGCTAAAATCCTCCAACGCTTGTTGTTGCACCAGAAAGTATGCATCTGAATTCTCTAGGGACTTCCTCAGTCCTTCGACTTCCTGTCGCAGCACAGCTAATCGATGTCTTTCAGCTTGTAGTTGAGACTCAAGAAATCGAACTGATTCAGACAGCGAGTTTGAAGAGCTTGTGCAAGCGGTAGTGGTCAGTAACTCGAACACTACATCAAGACAGGACTTTGGGGTTGTCTCACTGTCTTCAAGATAGTTTTCCTTATCTGTTTTATCAGCTTTGTTGGAGACCAGGAAGGTTGTCTCACTATCTTCAACCTTATCTGCATTACTTCCTTTACCATTGCTTAATGTGGTACTCTTCTCCAATATTCTGTCAGCATTCTAAAAGAAGAAACAAGCACACACATAACAGGTTTAGCATGTAGTATATGAAACTCATTTTGGTGAACCAGTTCAGTAGTAAGGTGGACAGGATTAAACTATCAAGTCTTCTATTGCAAAGTAGTACATTATAAAAGCATCAAACAAACATATATCTATGTGCTACTGTCACTGCATTGTCTTGCCAAATCAAAATAGAGACACAGTTCAAATCATATTAGTTCAAGACAAAATAGCATGATAGAATAGTGTGGGAAACTACACGGCACCACAAGATTTCAGATGGGTACCACGGCTATACATGTACAACTAACAACACTATTGGCTCTGTTTTGATGCTAGTAATGTGCATGATATGAGAAGACAACTGTGTACACAATTGAAATTGAAATCAACATAGAGCAATTTAGAAGAGCAAACCAGTTAAAGAAACATGTTTAAACATACCTGTTGTGCCATTGGAGTTTCGATTGGATCCTTCTATTTAAAAATTAGTTGGTATGAGTAAATACAGTGATACAAGAGTAAAGCAGTATGCACCACAGCTATGGAATCTTACCTGAGAACAGTTGTTCTGCAGGTTTAAGCACTTGTTCTACAAGAAGAGAGTACAGTAAGACGAAGCCATATAGTACTTCAAAATGAAATATGATCTCATAGACCCTACCAGATTCATGGGTCTGGACCAATACAGAACAAGGCGTTCCTAGTCATCGTCCTGTAAATGTGTCTCCGGAGAAAGTAAGGGAATTTGATGAGTTTCCTTGCCAGTGAAATACGTTTTCTTTAGGTAATTCTGATACTGCCGCAAAGCATTCTTGAAGATAGCAGAGGTATTAGCACAGGTTACCTCATCCCAAGTTTCCAAATCGGTCGTTCTCTACACAGAAAAATGGGAACATTTGCTATGTTATAACCAGCAGGGAGGTAGAAAGTATGGGACAAAGCAAAGTAATTGCCATGAATACTTACACATAACTCCTGGAGGAACACATGCAACTGGCTTTTTCCTTCATCTTCAGTATAATATTTCCATGATGGGAAGATACGCACATAGGATTTAACAACATCAAATGCGATAGACGCTAAACTATGGATGACTAGTTCTGCTTCGTCCACAGGAATAGGTGTACTAACTGGTGGAGTTAGGGTTCGCCGTGGTAGTCCTAGCGCTTTGGGCACTGGAGCTGCCTTACTAACTGCTCTTGTTTGGGAGCTCTGTCATGGAGATGGTGTTGTGTCAACTGGAACTGGGTTACTATCTGCTAGGGTTGGGGTTAGATTGGGTGAAGCTAGTTCTCTGTCCATCGGAGTAGGGGTACAGTCTGCGATAGTCTGGGTTATGTGTGGTAGGGCTGGTTCTTGTGCAAGTACAACCGGGGTGCTATCTCCATCGACAGGTAGCACTATTTTATTTGAAGGCCGTGTTTTTACTCCGCTAGATACTGCCATCACACCCTCCAATTCAAATGGCTAATAAACAAGAAAAGTAGTTGAATGTACAGACCTTGTATGAGACAGATGCAATAGATAGTGAGGAAAAAAGAGGGCATGAAATAGTTCACATATATGTTGTTTAACTAAACAGGATAGCATGACATAATTTCACATATATGATGTCTATCTAAACAGTATAGCATGACATAATTCAAAGATATGATGACTAAGTAAAAAGGATGGCATGAGATAATTATATGATGTCTTTAGTAAACAGGTTCGCATGACATAATTCACATACATGTTATCTAAGTAAACAGGATGGCATGATATAATTCACATATGTGATTTATATACTAAGCAGATGGCATTCGCATATATGATGTCTAAACTAAGCAGATGGTGTTGAAAATTGTGTATATGATGTCTAAACTATGCAATGCAAGACACCATATGCATGATACAAGCAGTATAACCCTGCCAAGTTAGAGCATACACCTTGGGGGGGGGATAGGACTGGTCATCTGTCTCTGAATCCTCCTCTGAGGAGCTATCTGGACCCAGCAAGAGAACTGCTTCGATAGGTAGCACTGTCTGCTCTGAAGAACTTGTTTTCACTCTAGATTTTTTTCATCACCCACTCAAATGGCTGATTCACTGGAAGAGTAGTTGAATGGACAAACATTGTCGACAAATGGAAATGTAATGAAAAAAAGGAATGGCAAGATGTAATTCAAATATATGATGCCTGGCTAAACAAGATGGCATTGCATTTTTCACATATATTATGGCTGGCTAAAAAAGATGGCATTGCATAATTCATATATATGATATAGAAACTAAACAACATTACATAACATGTCTAAACTAAGCAGATGACATATATGATGTCGAAAGTAGGCAAAGCAAGGCACCATATGCATGCTATGACCAACATCATCATGCCAAGTTAGAGCAAATACCTCGGGGGGTAAATAGGAGTGGTCAGCTCCCTCTGACTCCACCTCTGAACAGCTATCTTCCTCTGGATTACAATCTAGAGGAGGGGGTGGGATTGCCATTGCACCCACCATGGAGCGATGTCTGCATGACATTGTATTGCCACGCAAGACTCTTCTCTTTTTCTCTACATGTTCAGCATGACTGTGTACAATAACTGACATGCATACGAAAAAAATATAGTGAGATTAAGTAAGGAGAGCATGCAGAAATCTAGAGTGATGGTAACAACCAGTGGATAGATCCAAAAATAATGATAGCAAGCAAATGATAGCTTAATTTAATAAAAAGACAAATGATGGCTGCTTTACTGTTTGTTTCCCACCCAAGATGAACGACATAGTAGATACCCTAGATGAAACAGATAGTAGATCGATATACTATTCATTGATGCCTCAATATGTGCCCCACAAGGATTTTAAAACTCAAGTTTGAACATTAATTTGGACCTGACTTGGAGTCTAAGAGATGAACATGATGATAAACTAGCAGGTAATATTAAGCAATCCATAAAGTATGCAGAAACAAAAGAGTGCGACCTCTCTTGCGGACCCGTGTACTCCTCAGGTTCATCTGCTGGGTCGATGATGGTGATGCAGTTGCGGTGGCTGCCGGTGGTGGGGAAGGATATTTGAGGCGGCGAAAGACGGTAAGGAGTCGTGATGTCTGGTACGGTGGACGCTTTTGTCGATGGAGCAGCTCAGATGAGGTGGACGACGGCGCGGCAGGAGCAGGACAAACCACACAAAGTTTTCTTCGACACCTATCTGTAACTAAAGTAATTCTGTAAGGGCTCCTTTGGGTTGCAGGAAGATCACGGGAATGCAAAGAAACATGGCCAAATTAAAGTCAAACCACCTGCAAATGTGTAAAGTTAGAATGTTATTATGCCACTAATGCACTTAGTCTTCTTTTCATGCATAGGATTTTGATAAGTAGGTCCAGGTGGATATTAAAATTTCTGTGTTTTTCCTTTGAAACAGACACGACAGGAAAAAAATCCTTCAGTTTTGTTTTGCTCCATTCCTTTCAACCAAATGCATAAATAATTGAATAGTAGAGTACCATAGGAAAAGTTCCTATTGCTATGTTTTTCCTTCACTTTTTCCTTTGAACCAAAATAGCCCTAAGGGATCGACATGAATGTAGAGTAAAAAGTGATGCGACAAGTGTACAACCTCTTTGGCGTAGCCGTCTCGACCTCAACATCATTGGGTCGGTCGCTGAAGATGTTGCGGCGGAGGTGGCTATCGGAGCTGGGGAAGAAGATCTGAGGCGTTTGTAGATGGCGTCAAGGGTACTGCTCTGTTGTGATGGATGGTTCCGTCGTTGGAGCAGCTCCAGCGAGCTGTGCGACGTCAAGGCTGAAGCAGTACAAGACGGACATCGTTAATCTGAAGTGGGATTCTAATACCATCTCCAATAGATGATGTAAAATACAACACCAAAAAGTGCTAGCTGTAAAATTTACATCACCAAAAAACAACCAACTCCAACAGATGATGTAAAAACTGTTGACTCTGAACTTAACTGTCGAAACTGAATTTTACTATCGAAACTGACTATTACTATCGAAACTGAATTTTACTGTCGAAACTGAACGCACTAGTAGCAGAGAAGCACTTCATTGGTAGTTTAGGCCGCTCGAGCACTAGTAGTAGCAGAGAAGCAATGACCTAAATCAGCAGCCACTCAACAGGGAATGCACTAGCAGATAGCAGTCGGAGCAGCAGCGCGAACGAGAGCCAGAGCAGCAACTTGTGTAGCTGTAGCAGCCCGTGTACCAGTATCAGCAGCGCGAGCGAGAGCAAGAGCTGAGTAGCAGCACGAGCAAGAGCAAGAGCAGAGTAGCAGCGCGAGTGAGAGCCGGAGCAGCAGTAGCAGCTCCGGCTGGTATGGCCGCCGCCGCCGAGGGAGCCTCGCAATGGGGGAGATCCGCCGTGGAGGATGTCTCCGGCGGCACCAGCGTCGAGGTAGCCGCGCCATGGCGGAGCGGGATCGAGCACCGGCGGCGCCGTGAGGTCGAGTGAAGGAGAAGATGCGATGAGTGTACAACCTCTTTGGTGGTGCCGAGTAGGCCTCGGCTTCATCTGAGGAGTCAGTGAGGATGCTGCGGTTCTGGTGGGGTTGGTTAAGGCGGCGCTATGGGAATGGAGCAGCCGCGATAGATGAGGCGATCGTCTGAGCAGCTCCTTGGAGGTGGAGGATGGGGCGGCTGAACCGGCGGGACGATGAGATCGATGACGGATCCTCATCCGGTGTGGTGGATGAGGGACGTCGAGCTGTTGCGGTGGACGACGTCATTGGGGAAGAGGCTCCGGCTGGGCGGCGATGGGGGGCGAACGGAGGAGGGTGGGGTTTCGCGGCTAGTGGAGAGAGGTTTTGGCGGCCTCGGTTTTCGAATGGGGAAAAGAAGGGGATGGGAGGGGGAACCATGACTTAGGGACGCACTTGTCTGAAATGTAGGGTAAGTTACAAACGTACCCCCACCAATTTGAACTAGCGGCTCTTTCCGATCAGGGGTAGAACGGGGATTTCGCGTGTCGGGATTTCACAGGAGAAGGGAGTTTTCACGTGCGTTGTAATTTCGGGAGAGCAAGGCGCGGGTTGAGAAGGTGGGAGTTTTCGGAGCACAAACAGACAAAGAGATATCTTGAAATTTCGGCATAATAAGGCGCGGGTTGAAATTTCGGGACAAGGCTAACGTGTACGGTACCATATCAATTCGCACTTTCCTCAACCAAAAAAACAAAAAAAAATCAATTCGCACCACACAAGAGAGGGTCTTGTCCCGTTTTAGTGTATGAATTACTACAAATGTCATTCAAAACTTTGAATACATGTTATGTTCAATTAAAATATTTTGCTAGGTGTATAATGCATGTGCATTTCAAATGTATATACTACCGCTGCAATATGAACTAAATTTGAATTCGTTTCACTATTTGAATAAGAATCTACAATCATGATTGTTGTCAAGTTAAACCATGATTTGTATATTATCTTCACAACACACCACATGATTACTGTCAAGTTAGATATGAACTATGTGTACTATATGAACTCGAATTCAAAATTTTGAATCCACATTAGGCTGATTTCAAATAATAGTACATTTCAAGCTCTAGTTAGATCTTCATAATCTAAACCATGTTTCATATGTATAATGTGTTTATCGCACAATGTATAGTGCCCCGCCCCCTATGCCTACAAGTACTTAGTTGTGAGCTGCAAAAGCCACACATTATCACAAATTCAAATAAATGTGAGATTGTTCGATATATATATAGTATAACATGTTCATAACCACACCATGTGTATCACCATTATATTCATGCATGCATGGGTTTAAAACACTATGATCTCTTATTCAAATATCTGAATCCACTTTTGTAATGGATTATGATCTCTGTTAGACTTTACACCCACATAATCCTCTTCTCTTTGTAGCTAGCACTAACTTTCTCTCGTGCATGCATACGCCCTCCTCGCCCTCCCCCTCCCTCAGCATTCTCTCCGTCGCGCACATTCATTATTTTTCTTTAGGTCGTTCACCCACTGTCTCTATAGGTCTCCCCAGCTCCTTCTTTCCGGCACACACCGATCGATATACCTCTCTAGCTAGGTCTGCCTACCACATACAAACACTTTCCCTCTTCTCCTCTATCTCACCGTCCATGCCCCCTATCTCTCATACGCACACTCTCGCCCATCTTTTCATCGATCTCACACTCGCACACTCCTCCATCTCTATATAGTAGGCCTATCGCACCAACTCCTAGCCGCATCCCTGTCTCTATTCGTCTCTCCGGGCCTTATTTGCCTCTAACACATGCATGTATATCGATCGATCTCCCTCTGTACATATAGCTAGGTCGACTATAACTCTTTTTCACCACGCACTGATCGATCTACCTCACTAGATAAGTCTCTCCCTTTCCCCGACACACGACGATTGCTCTACCTATCTAGTTAGGTCTGCTTACCACAGACATATCACCCCCCATCATCCATGCATGCCTCCCGACTCGTCTCTCACACGCACGCGCACACAGACACACATCCCCTCTCTTATTGATATTGCAGTCGTACCCTCTGTTTGTCTAGTAGGCCTCTCCCACCATCTCTGAGAAGCAACTCCACCACCACCCCTCCGGCACTCTAGCTCTGTCTCTCTCCCAACCTTAATTATTCCTCTCCTACACATATGTATGGATGCCAATCAATCTCCCTCAATACATAGCTAGGTCTCTCCTTCTCCACACATATACCTGTCGATCTACCTCTCTAGTTAGGTCTCTGCCCCCCCCCCACACACACACTGATAGTCGAACGCTCTAGTTAGGTCTCCCTGCCACACACAAACTGCACCTGTCCCCTCTCATGTTCCAGTAGGCCAGCCACCCTATATCTTTGACGTGTGCACACACAATTTCACTGGCTCTCTTTATCGATCTCGCACCCATACACCTTCATCCCTCTCTTCGATTCTATCGATATCTCACGCCAATGATCCCTCCCCTCTCTTCTTGTGGATCACCCTCTCTATATATGATATATCTAGGCCTCTGTTTCACACACATTGCATATGTTACATTTTTTTTGAGATATCATCGACTCATATTCCCTGTCTATCTCTCACGCACACAAATACACTTACAAAATCACCCCCCCCCCCCAAAAAAACACTCACGAACGCACTCACCATCTCTCTCTCTAGGTTTGTATCTCTCTCACACACACACCCACATAGGTGGGGTACGTGCACGAAGAGAAGAGGTGCACGCACGACGCACGTACTCACATCTCGTTCCCAACCATACCCGCGCGGGTACAAGGTGGAGCTCATTTCAGTACGAAAAGGCAGCCCACGTGATAATTTGACGCATGTCGGTTGTTCACTTGATGGAGGGTCGTGTACCACGCGTGAACGAAACAAAGTGCGACTTGATGCGTTGGCACGTTATTTTTAAATAAAGTTTTATTCCTCAATGGCACGTATAGAATATAAAATGATTGTATGGAGGGAAAAACGAAAACCGCTCCACTATACTAGTACAAATATAGGTAGGAGCCTCAATGCTTGCTTGCTGGGGTTCGTCTCTTCACACTCTCTCACACAAGACGGCGATGGCCAATCTCTCTCTCTCTAACCGCTGGTCACTGATCCGGCCCGATCCCGTCCACCGGCTGAAAGGGAGGATGTGCAGCGTTGCTCCGGTCGCTGGCGTCGAGGCAGGAAACCCTCTGCCGGCGCGTCCTGATCTGCGGTACCCGCTGTTCTCTCCGACCAAGCTCCGACGCGGTAGGGCCTTTGCCCCTTGCTTGCTATCGCAGCAGATCCCGCCCGCCGCTGCCCTCCTACTTACATCCCGATGACCCTCAGGTATAGCTTCCTCTGGAACCGGCCTTGCTCCACTGCCCAACTTCCCACGTCGCTGCATGTGGATCTTCTCTAGTTCTTTGCCTAAAACGTACTAGCTCGGCCGGCGTACTTTCCATTTTGCAATCTCGTCCTCACACCGTTTGAGAGAACCCACGGTGCTGTTATCTTTCCCTTTAGACAACGAATATCACTACTGCAGGCGACCGCTAACGCAACACATGAATCAGAGACCCCGCGACCAAACTATGTGCGATGCATGAATGGCAAACGGTGTCGTAATAAAACTGTCGGCAATAAGACGAATTGTTTGCAATGCCGGAGACATCAAGCACGATTCAAATTAGAGACGCGTGTGCGATACGTGGCATATAGTTGATCCATACGAACTGTTTGCGATAAGTCAGAACAACAAACACGGCCAGCCAGTTCGAGGTGTGTGCGATACACGACATACAGTCCACTCGGATGAACTGTTTGTGATTACCCAACACAAAAGAAACGGTCAGGCAGATCAAGGTGTGTGCGATATACGGCATGCGGTTCACTCGGATGAACTATTTGCGATTACCCAACACAACAGAATTGGTTCAACTTAACAAGATCTGTGTGATACGCGGCAAACAGGTCAGTAATCAGAAATGTGTGGGAAGACCGATAACAACACAGACAATTCCTGCTAATAACCCGTGTGTGTTGTGGGCAAATGCTTGCAGGTAAACAATTGTCAGCGATTGATGAAATCATCACCGACAGGTTCCACAGTTTAATCCGTGTGCGATGTGATTTGCTCAGTCTGCACAACATCTATGCTCTCTGTCTATAGAACAACAACATATATACTTATAAGGACATGATTGCATAACCAAATTAAACATCCAATTACATAACTGACTACACACATAACATTTGCACACACCAAAGTAAACAATTACATGCATAATAAACTAGGATAAATGATTGTATCTAATCATCATCTACTTCTTCATGTGACGCTTGCCGTTGCTGCTCTGCTGGTGGCTCGATCCCTCGTCGTCTATGGGAAGGAGGCACTCCCTCATGTCGACGATCCGCCTGTGCATCTCGTAGCATGTGTACACGTTCTTGGCTACAAACTTGAGGTGAGGTTCATCCAGTCTCCGCACCCAGGCACCCTGCCAGGATTCAGGATTTCTCTTGGAACCTTCCTTCATGTTTTCGTAGAAGGGGTCGATGACGCCGCGGCAAGTTGAACCAGGGAGTCCTTCTTCGTGCTGCCCCAGACCCTGTAGTGGCCACGGATGTCGACAAGCTTCGGGCAGGCCAAGCCCAAAATCTGGAGTGCTGTTACATCGTCGACGGTGTCCACCATAGCGAACTTGTAGTTGGGGCTCTTGACAAACCTGGCGAAACGCTCGCAAGGCCTTGTGGCCAGGCAGTAGTGGTAGACGAGGACGTGATGGCCCACGCACAACTGGGCGACGGCAACCGCCTGATCAACCCCGGGACGACCGGCGGTGTACTGGAGGTCGAAGCCGACCACTTTGTACTTGTCGTCCTTAGCAAGCAACTGCTCCATGGTGTTGATGGAGTCCTCCACCACGGCTGGGTCGATGGTGTACAACACCGTGAGTTCCTTCCCCCTCACATGGATGTCCACACGATGCACGCCGAACTCCATTGGAGTGCCGCTGGATATCCTCTCTCTATGTGTCGTCGTGGGTGTGCTTGTTGTGTTGTGGGGCGCGATCAAAAGGTTGAAGAGACTAAGGTTATAATGGCCGTGGGAATAAATTGGGAGGTCGAATGGCCTGGAGTATCGGCACGCGCGGATGGCAGTTGTTGCAGCGCGTAACTGCATCGTGCCGCACGTATTAACTGCATCGTGGCGACGCGCGCGGACGCAACCGCATGCATATGGTGCCCAAAACGTGATCGTGCGCCGGCCCCAACCGCTGAAAGAGCGCGCGTGGAGGGACGCGAGCAGAGCGCGCCACGGCTGCCTCAACATCGAGCAGAGCACGCGAAGGGATGCGAGTAGAGCGCGTCGCGGCTGCCTCAGCGGCGAGCAACCACCTGCGTATAGCAGTTCTGGTCAACCGTCTGGCACGCGTGGGAGGCGAGACGGCCCATCCATCGGACACGCTGACGATATCTGGTCTGTTTGTGATACTGGACAAACACGTACACATCCGAGAACGCGGGCCCACGTTACATTCCAAATTACCACACAATAAGTAATTGCAAATATGTTCACACCGATCAAACCTAAACGTGCTCCCACTTAGCACTGGGCTATAAAAACTACCCACTCAAAAATTACTGCACATTCCTCCCCTCATCACCAAAAAATTAGGTCTTTCCTCTTAAGTCGTTCCTTGCGTCTGCCATGGCCGGTAGGAGGAGTTCTGGGTCGACATATAACCAGGGAGCAAAGACCAAGGCCGCGGAAGCACTAGAGAGGTCCCGCCGCAACGCGGCAACCGCAGCAGAGATGTCTTGCCGCGCCGCAGAGCCCTCAAACGAGCTCTCACGGATAGGCAAGGGCTCTCACAAGCGCACTTGCCACATCGGCGAACTCGACAAGCTGGCGCGGCTGAAGTCCTTAGCCAGCGACGACGACATTCTCGCTGGCCTAAATAACCAGCAGGGGCTGGTCACCGGCTTGGAGAAGCTGCTCGAGATTAGAGATACCTCGGTTGATAAGGCAACCGGCCTCATCGTGCAACTCATGGGTGACAATGCGAAGCTCCACAAGGAGCTCGACAACCAGAAGGAGGAGGCCGCCGGCTGGAAGAAGCTGTATGAGAAGAGCATTGCCTCGCAGATGACGCTGACAGCCGTCGTCCATGAACTTAGGGATGACTTGAAGAAGCTCCACATCAAGCGCGAGCTGCAGGTGGAGGAATCCGTGGCTGCTGTCAAGCAAAGTCATGAGGATGTGAAGAAGGAACTGGAAGAACTCCTCACCCAGCGATCCATCGAGAAGTAGAGAGCAGCGACTTCCTTCTTCTCTTGCCCTTGTGTCTTTCGGGCGTTGCCGCATGTGGCATTTTAAATTATCCGGGATATGTAAGACAATTATTATCCGTTGCCATTGTCAATTGTCGTCGTATTATTTCGTTCGTAACCTCGTAGGTACATGTATACGGGCGCCCAAAACGTGATCGTGCACCGACCCCAACCGCTGAAAGACTGCGCATGGAGGGACGCGAGCAGAGCGCGCCGCGGCCGCCTCAACGTCGAGCAGAGCGCGCGAAGGGACGCGAGCAAAGCGTGCCACGGCCACCTCAACGGCGAGCAACCACCTGCGTATAGCAGTTCTGGTCAACCATCTGGCATGCGTGGGAGGTGAGACGACCATCCATCGAACACGCTGACGATATCTGGACTGTTTGTGATACTGGACAGACACGTACACATCCGAGAACATGGGCCACGTCACATTCCAAATTACCACACAATAAGTAATTGCAAATCTGTTCACACCGATCAAACCTAAACGTGTTCCCACTTAGCACTGGGCTATAAAAACTACCCACTCGAAAATTACTGCTCATTCCTCTCCTCATCACCAAAAAAATAGGTCTTTCCTCTTAAGTTGTTCCATGCATCTACCATGAACGGTAGGAGGAGTTCTGGGTCGACATATAACCAGGGAGCAAAGACCAAGGCCACGGAAGCACTAGAGAGGTCCCGCCGCAATGCGGCAGCCGCAGCAGAGATGTCTTGCTGTGCCGCGGAGCCCTCGAACAAGCTCTCACGGGCAGGCGAGGGCTCTCACAAGTGCACTCACCACGTCGGCGAACTCGATGAGCTGGCGGGGCTGAAGTCCTTAGCCAGCGACGACGACATTCTCGCTGGCCTAATTAACCAGCAGGGGCTGGTCGCCGGCTTGGAGAAGCTGCTCGAGATTAGCGATGCCTCGGTTGATAAGGCGACCAGCCTCGTCGTGCAACTCATGGGTGACAATGCGAAGCTCCACAAGGAGCTCGACAACCAGAAGGAGGAGGCCGCCGGCTAGAAGAAGCTGTATGAGAAGAGCATTGCCTCGCGGATGACGCTGACAGCCGTCGTCCATGAACTTAGGGATGACTTGAAGAAGCTCCTCATCAAGCGCGAGCTGCAGGTGGAGGAATCCGTGGCTGCTGTCAACCAAAGTCATGAGGATGTGAAGAAGGAGCTGGAAGAACTCCTCGCCCAGCGATCCATCGAGAAGTAGAGAGCAGCGACTTCCTTCTTCTCTTGCCCCTATGTCTTTTGGGCGTTGCCGCATGTGGCATTTTAAATTATCCGGGATATGTAAGACAATTATTATCCATTGCCATTCTCAATTGTCATCGTATTATTTCGTTCGTAACCTCATAGGTACATGTATACGAGTCGAAAACAGGTTAAAAGTCACATTCTCAGCGAGGCACGAACAAAACAATGCTAGCTAGCATTGAGCGGGGCCATCGGTTCACAAGCTAACACCCTCCGTCCAGGTGCATTAACCGCATGTTAAACAGCAGCTCGACCGCCATTAATGGAGAAGTTGGTAGAGAGGCGGCGGGTGGAGGTCAAAGAGCTCGCTTCCCGATGAGCCTGCCCAGCCGCCATTAATGGAGAAGTTGGGAGCAAGGCGGCGGGTGGAGGTCAAAGAGCTCGCTTCCCGGTGATCCTGCGCAGCAGACTGCTCGCACGGGCCCCGTCGAGCCTGCGTGGCGCATTACTCGCACGCGTCCTGTCGAGCCGCGCGGCGGACTTCTCGCACTCGTCCCGTCTAATCAAACAGATGCACGCATGCCACCTAGCATGGTCAAATTTTTGCACAAAATACAAAGAGGACCAATAAACCAAGACCGAGGTAGTACTCTCCAATAAAAAGAGGGACGCGTGGCCGCACGTAAATGGTTAGCGGAACACCCACGGTTCAAACAATACAACCGTTTGCGATATTAACGTGTCATCTATTTGTTCCAAAATGCCTACGTTGGCTATTAATGTGTGCGCCTTGTCTCAAATTGGACAAAAAAATTACCATGACATATATGTGCCATATAATGACACTATGCCAAGTTTCATGAATTTCGGGTGAGTTTTGGATTTACGGGGATTTAAAAACCGAGATTCTCAATGTTTGAAGCCGAGCCAGGACGTCGAAATGTTTGTAATTCGTTCCCATTTCTTGCATGGGACCTAAACATGCACCCAAGGACACATGTATGGTATTTGAAGCCATTTTGGTGCACTAAAGCATGTGCTTGTTATTCAAATTTAAGATATGGAGATTAAATGCCTAGAAAACTCAATTAATGTATAAAAAGGCCAAACGAACCCTGAATAATTCCATATTTCAGCGTGAATCTCCTGTTGGTCTACGTTGCCTGTAGAAAAAAAATACAAGGCGAGAAGAGGCAGCGACGATTGTCGTTTCGCCCACAAGGGTGACACGTTCCCTATCGGAACCACGAGGCTTCTTGCTAGAAGCTCCGATTTGTAAGAGGCTTGTACCAAAACTTGCCCCAAATTGGACAAATTTTTTACCACAACATATATGGGACATGTCATGACACGATGCCAAGTTTCACGATTTTCGGGTGAGTTTTGGATTTACGGGGATTTAAAAACCGAGATTCTCAATGTTTGAGGCCAAGCCAGTACGCTGAGATGTTTGTAATTCATCCTCATTTCTTGCATGGGACCTAAACATACACCCAAGGACACATGTATGGTTTTTGAAGCCATTTTGGTGCACTGGAGCATGTGCTTGTAGTTCAAATTTGAATTATGTGCCTAGAAAACTCAATTAATGTATAAAAAGGCCAAATGAACCCTAAATAATTCAATATTTCAGCGCGAATCTCTTGTTGGTCTATGTTGCCTGTAGAAGAAAAATACAAGGCGAGAAGAGGCAGCGATTGTCGTTTCGCCCACAAGGGTGACACGTTCCCTATCGGAACCACGAGGCTTCTTGCTAGAAGCTCCGGTTTGTAAGAGGCTTGTACCAAGACTTGCCCCAAATTGGACAATTTTTTTACCACGGCATATATGTCCCATGTCATGACACGATGCCAGGTTTCATGAATTTCGGGTGAGTTTTGGATTTACGGGGATTTAAAAACCGATATTCTCAATGTTTGAGGCCGAGCCAGTACACCGAGATGTTTGTAATTCATCCCCATTTCTTGCATGGGACCCAAACATGCACCCAAGGAAACGTGTATGGTTTTTGAAGCCATTTTGGTGCACTGGATCATGTGCTTGTACTTCAAATTTGAATTATGGACATTAAATGCCTAGAAAACCCAATTAATGTATAAAAAAGGCCAAACGAACCCTGAATAATTCCATATTTCAGCACAAATCTCCTATTGGTCTATGTTGCATGTAGAAAAAAAAATACAAGGCGAGAAGAGGCAGCGATTGTCGTTTCGCCCACAAGGGTGACATGTTCCCTATCGGAACCACGAGGCTTCTTGCGAGAAGCTCCGGTTTGTAAGAGGCTTGTACCAAAACTTGCCCCAAATTGGTCAATTTATTTACCATGGCATATATGAGCCATGTCATGACACCATGTAAAGTTTCATGAATTTCAGGTGAGTTTTGGATTTATGGGGATTTAAAAATCAAGATTCTCAATGTTTGAGGCCGAGCCAGGACGCCGAGATGTTTGTAATTCATCCCCATTCCTTGTATGGGACCTAAACAAGCACCCAAGGACACATATATGATTTTTCAACCCATTTTGGTGCACTGGAGCATGTATTTGTTGTTCAAATTTGAATTTTGCACATTAAATGTCTAGAAAACTCTATTATAATGTATAAAAAATGCCGAACGAACCCTGAACAATTTAAAGCAGTTCTGTTCAACCGTCTGGCACCCGTGGGTAAGCCCTGTGCGCACGCGTCGTGCTAGCTCGCGCTTCCTTCTTTCCCAAGTTTTCTATATTAATGGTGTTATATATCCAAACATGCTACCATTTCCCGCCACTCCCCCAATCGGTTTCCCACTGCCAGTGTCAGTGGGCATAGAAGGCTAGGCGGTGACACACCGGCCATACCGCAGTATACCATTCCAAGCATGCCAATCCGGCGAAGCACCTCCACCGTCATCAACCTCCTCGACGAGGAGAACGAGCCGGAGCAAGCCGGAGAGCCAGAACGGCCGTGCGCCGCCGAGCAAGAGAGGCAGCGTGCCGCCGAGCAAGAGCGGCAACGCGCCGCCGAGCGTGAGCGGTATCATCGCACCCTAGTGCTTGAGCGGGCCAATGTCTACACATGTGTTCATCGCCGCCCATGGAGCAGAGCGGAGCAAGAGTGGCAAAGCGCTGCCGCGCAAGAGCGGGAGAACGCCGCCGCGCATCAGGTGCGGTGCACCGCACTATCTGAGCAGAGCCGTGTCAGCATCCTATTGACTCAACCACTCGACAAGCCGTGTCCAGGGCCGGTAAGCATCCCGATTCCCTACCAGGAATGGGCAGACGCCGTCAGTGCCATAATTGCGCCAGACGAAGTTCGCCCTGCCAGAATCCACCGCCACGACGCCAACGGGCTGGTCGATTGGCTCTTCGACCTCCTCGGCCCCCCAGGTGCCGCCAACGACGAAGCAGAGCAAAATACTCGTCGCGGCTTGGAATCGACCATCGCCGATGAAATATCCTGGACGGAGATCGATATTGCAGTACAACAGTTCCGCGAGCGTATCAGACGCATGGACGAAGGCCTGTACCAATTCATGCTCAGCCAAGAGTTCCATAGGTTTAGGCCCTGTTTGTATCGGTTTTCGCCTGGTTTTCCGCAATTAATTGGGCAACTATCTTGTTCTTAATTAATGAAAAGGCAAAGCTTTTGCTTCTTCCGACTAATTTTAAGTACTAAAAAAATAATGTAAGTTTGAATGGAAGTGGTCCGATATGTAAAGATTGCACACCGTTTCTAAAAGCACAAACGTGTCTGATAGTAAGGAGTAGGTCCCACATGGTGACCATCGGTAAACGCCTTAAACACGACGAGGCAACTCTTATCAGCAAGGGGCAGCTTCCCATCTGCTATCCTAGTCGAATAGAACGCACAAGTTAAGCGTGCTGGGGCTGGAGCAGTCTAAGGATGGGTGACCGGGTGGGAAGTTGCTATATCTCAAGCTTCATTTAAACACCATGATACGGTCATTACAGACATTTAGCATCTAAATGTGTCTGTAGTGACCTATCATGTCGATTAAATAAACCTTGAGATCCTTGTTTTGAAAATTTGGAGAATGATGTTTTTTGTTATTTGTTGTTTTGAAAAATTGGAGATTGATCGAGATCGATCTGTGGGCCCACCATGTTCTATCCTTTGACCCACAATGTTCGAGATCTGTGGGCCCGCACATTCTATCCTTTGACCCACAACGTACAAGAAGGGTTTGACCATGACGGGTTCCTCTTGGTATAGGTCACGACATGTCAGACCAAATTTAGTTGGGGAACATCTGTTCGATTCCCTCCCGCCGGCTCGAAGTTGGGGAACCGACATCATACGTAACCTGGCTTCTTGGCGGTACGGTGTTTGGTTTGTAATGCAGCTGGTGCCCCATCGAAGTTGTGCATTGGAGATTTGATCACATCACACACCACCCATATATACATATATTTGGGCCGCATGCAGGGTATAGGGTCTTCTGATCGACCCCGTCTACCATGTGCGGTATTCAACGACACGCCTATCTATGGGCCTGGTCTATATATATCATCCCTTTGGCCGACAACGAGGGGTTTTGGTCATGAATGGATTCCTCCTAGTTCGTGTTACCGTGGGTCATGGTGACATGTCCGAGCAAAGTTTGAGCTCATGCGTTCTCAAGATTCCCTCCCATGCGCTCGAAATGGTGGGTTGGATCGACACCCTACGTACGTCGACGTAGTCCTTAATTACTACCTACCTTTCATGGGGGTTGTCCATTTCGTGAGGTAGGCGCCACATGAAAATTGTACATTATTGGGTATTTAAAACACATCACCCTTCCAACGTACATCAATTTGGGCCCCATGCAGGTGGTGCTGGTTTTGTGGCCCCTCTCATGCGGTTTACGGTGATGGTCCAATCTATGGGCCCGAGTGGTCTATTATATCCCTTTTTGACCGACAACAATAGTGGTTGTTTGGCCAAGATAGATTCACTTGGTCCATCTTATGGTAGGTCATGGTGACATGCATGCATGTCCGACCAAAGTATGAGTACGTGCATGCGCCCCGCCGACACGAAGTGGGGGTGGGGCAGGCACCTAGCTACAACCTTAACTTGTCATTATAGATATCCAAGGGGGCTTTCCAGTTTGCGAGGGAGGTGCCACATCAAAGTTGTGCATTGTGTATTTAAACATCACACCCTTTATTCCTATATATATTTGGCCACTTCCAGGTGGTTGTTGTCTTCTGGCCCCTCTCAACCGATCTTCGACGACGCGCCCACCCGTGGGCCCGTGCGTCAAAGTTGTGCGTTGGGAATTTGAACATCACACACCACCCTTTTCATACATATATATTTGGGCCACATGTTGGTGTGGTTGTGTTCTCGCGTTTTTTTGTTGCCAAATGGTGCGATATAAAATAGCAGACGCCTCGGATGAAAAACTGTGTGCGAACGTACGCGCAACGGACATGGGTATACTGGCTTAACCGTGTGAGAAGCTTGTGCCCTGTAAAATCGCCACGACTTTGCAAGCGCTAGGAAGGGTGAAGGGGTAATGTGTACAAGATATTTAGGATGAATTCCACATATGCATCTGAAAATTAGGACAAACCGTGTGCGATAAACCATCTAGCTAGAAATCTCAAAAAAAGCTACCCGCCTTGAGTGATGCAAAAATTGGTGGTTCCGTGGCTTTTCCTTATTATCGTACACAATTATAATGTTTGGACCGTATGCGGTCTTGGTTGCTCCCACCCCGCTTCATTTCCTTTACCCAAATTTTAGTTGCCGTGGTATTTCAACCGTCGCCCTCACTCCTCCACCACCGACCTCATAGTAAAATTCTAGTAGCCGAGGCATTTGAACCGTCGCCCTCCCTCGTCCACCACCATCTCCACCCACCATTACTAAAAATTTTAGTAGCCGCGGCATATCCTCAAACACCACCCGCCCTAACCCCGCCCCCTCCACAGTCTACCCCCCCCCCCCCCCCGCTCGAACCCTAGCTCACCGCCGCCGCCACCAACCCCTACCAGTCTGCCCGTGCCTCCTAGCTTAGATAAGTTTAGGTTACCCACCGATTCCCATACCCTCATTGCCTTGAGTTTTTAGATGAGGCCTGCGGTGTCCCTCCCCCCAGATCCCCATCCCCTACTCCAGAGAGTCGTAACCTAAGCCCGGCCACATATCTCGGGGAGCCCAAGGAGCGTATGGCCAAAAGAAGGTCTATCATGGCCTCTCTGCCGGACGATGGCGAGGTGGCCGCCGTTCGTGCCAACCTATCGATCCCGGAGGAACACCTCACCACGGAAGCCGGCGAGGACGTTGACTGCGTCGCCATGGCGAAGGCTTCACGTCAGCGGGCTCGCATATTACTGAATCTCAGGACAGCCGGCTACGACATCAAGCTCGTCGACAACGAAGGCTTCACGCGGGCCATGTCACAGGTTAAGTGGTCCATCCCCAACGCCTCTGGTTCAACCGCCGTCAATCTCTTCGAAGGCCCCGCCGCTAATCTCCTCTACCTCGCGATCAAGGATTTGCGATCCTTTCACGCCATCGAGCCCATTATGTCATTTCTGAAGGACACGTTCTATGGCGGTGGCTTGGGATTCTTAGCTGCCAAGTCAGATCTCATCGACCACGACCACGCGAAGGGCACCCACTACGCCTCTTCCAAGGTGAGACAACCCATCCGCGACATTAGGGAGCGCACCCTGGGTCTGTGCTCTTCCAAGTGGAAGGATCCCATCCATGACAAGTGAGGCAATATCCTATAAGCAAATCTTACTTTTTCTAGATAGCCAACTCATACCCATTGTTGTAGTAGCTTTTGCCACGCGATGTTTTAACTGTGCCGTGTTTAATTATTTCAGTTATGCAAAAACGTAATGTTCAATATGGCTATCTGATGTTTAAGTATGAATTGTCCACTTCAGTTTTACGAATGGCTATATTTGGTTGTTTATAGTGAGTAGATGCCTTGTTTATCTGTATTTGGTTGTTAGGTTGGTTGCGGTGAGCATTTGCCCAGTTTTCAAGCAGATGCCCTGTTTATCTGTATTTGGTTGTTAGGTTGGTTGCAGTGAGCATTTGCCCAGTTTTCAAGCAGATGCCCTGTTTATCTGTATTTGGTTGTTAAGTTGGTTGCAGTGAGCAGTTGTCCAGTTTTCAAGCAGATGCCTTGTTTATCTGTATTTGCTTGTTAGGTTGGTTGCAGTGAACCTTTGTCCAGTTTTCAAGCAGATGCCTTGTTTATCTATATTTGCTTGTTAGGTTGGTTGCACTGAGCCTCTGTCAAGTTTTCAATGGCTATATTAGGTTGTTATAGTGAGCATATATGCCTTGTTTATTTTAGTTATTCACAATGTGATGTTCATTATGTGCAAGTATGAACTGTGCAGTTCGATTTCATCAATACCAGTTTGAACGGCTATATTTGGTTCCTGTTATGCCTGGTGAAGTTAACACATGCCCTTTTATTTCAGTTTTACACATTTATGCAGTGTGATGTTTAAGCATGAGCTACGTTCTATTCATTTTCAACAGTACCAGTTTGAGTTACAATATTTGGTCCCTGTTAAGCCTGTTGTAGTTAACATTCCCTTCCATATTTTATCTGCTTTAATAGCATGCTGAAACCAACACATTCAAGCTGTCATTTTGAGATGTTGTTGTTTACCATGGCTATATTTGGTTGATGTTAAGCCTGTAGTACTTATCACGCCTTTCCACGTACTTACGCAAGACAACAACGGGAGTGGCCAGCATTTTCCACCGAGGTTAGTTTCATCCCTCGGCTTATACTGCCTCCGTTCCAAAATGTAGTGCATACAGATCCACGGCTGGACACTTTTTAGCTTCTAATATTGACTTAATGCTTGTAGGTACATATGTCCTAGGCAAAGATCCACGCCTCAACCCTTTTTGCGTATGGGGCAATGAGATATTCATGAACCAGCATCAAGTGAGGAAACTGTAAGAATTATTAGCAAAAAGATACGACCGATGGCATCTAATTTATTTGTCTATGCTCTATCCAACACAACAGTGAGCTGTAGGATGGTAACTACGAACAATGTAGCCTTCTCTTTTTACTGCCCATAATGAGTTGTTAGACAATAATGTCTGAATCTTTTTCGTTTGCAGTGGTTCCCAAAGCAGTTTACTCAAGATTACCTGGCAAAGTACATGATTGGTGGACATGCAATGAAGGTTAAAGTATTTCATCGAGACTACAATGAGCATCGAGAAGTCCTAATGAATATAGTGAAGGATGGGCGGGCGGCCATCACAAGGGGTTGGCCTAGAGTCGTGCGCGCATTAGGCATGGAGGAGGGCACAATATGGGCATTCCGCTTCACCTTCTCCAGCAACCAGAATGTCTTCCACCTCTTTCTTTATAGTTTTTAGTACAACTGTTATTCATCATTCTTTACTTGTTGCTTCTGTAGTTCTTCAGTATATGTACCTGTGCATCGAATTATGCATTCGTCCTTGAACTTGTATTTGTAATAAACATGGTTCGATATGAAATAAGTGATTGCCTACTTTCGTATTGAAAATCTGTTTCAATTTCAAATTCTGTGAAGTTTAAATGCAAGGATTAAATTAGGGATAAATTATGATCTGCAGGCCATTACACTGCACACGGTTTGCGAAAGCAAAACGTCTGTGATAAATGTGAAGATCAGACACGTTTCTCAAATCAGTACGTGTGCGATGAAACTCTACTGCACACACAATCAGACAAGAAAAAACGTGTGAGATTAACGACAACAGCGCACACAATTCCTTCTTAATAAATGTTTGTGAAAGTCACCTTATCACACACGCTAGGCAATTATGAACTGTTTATGATGTCGTGTGCATCGTAAATGTTTGCTCATAAAAGAACACGCGCGATAGGCCTTCATCCGACACGGGTAATATGGATGAATCATTTGGGACATTTTATACATCTCAAACGTTTATGTACATACAAATGTGTGGGATATATTCAAGCTTCGCATACGATGTACAATCATGAACTGTTTGTGATGGGGTGAGCATCGTAAACGTTGCACCACAGAATACCGATTGCGATGGTAATGCGAGCACACACGAGTAGCAAGGATGGAGCGTTTGGGAAAGATGCGGGCATCGCATACGCTTAGTTCTGCAAAACGTATGCTTGCGTGCTCCCTATCGCCGACGGCTTCTGGGTCATGTGGGAAGACCCCCCCCCCTATCGCACACATAGGCAGGGTGACGGTTTAAAACTCTGTCGTGGAAAGGGGGTAAAAAACGTGTATAGCAGGTCGTTGCACCAGTGTATGCTTCATTTTGTCGGCGTATGTGTCATGAACTGTCATTGGCCAGTAATTCTTTCCTTTCTACCTCTTTTTCCAAACAGGGATATCCATTTCACCTCGTTGCTATTGCGACCTTTTGGTGAACTGCACAAAGCACTTTTTTCTTAAGAGTGTTTTGTGCAGTTCTACTAAAATGTCTCACTGGCAATGTCTCTACATTTCAATGGGACTGCACAAAGGGAGTTTGGAGTTCCTATCCTCCTCATCCAACTCTCAGCCTAATCTTCTCCAACAAGTAGTTAGTCTCAAGAGAGACTGCAAAGGTGACCGGCTTCTATTTGTGTGTTTATTGTTTCATCAACAGTGCTACTATTATTGTAATCACACTTACTCAATATCTTTGCTAACAGGGACGCTCAGCTCTATTTTAGTGGAACTGCACAAAATGATCGGAATGTTCCATGCTTCTGATAGCTCCTTTCTATGCCAACATGTCATGTTGATTTTGACAGAGCTGCGGGAAAGTAGCTGCCAACCAATGAATATCGTGGCCAGGAAATGAAAGCATTCCTATGGAGAGCATCGATCATTTTTTATTTTTTCTTTATTTGTACACCTTCTCACAACTTTGTCTTCAGTTGTGATGTAAATATTGGCTCTGATCTGCGAATCATTGAGATGCATTAGCAAGGAAGTTAGTTTTTTTTGCGAAAGAGCATGGATGTTAGTTTCCTTTGTATTTGATGGAATGTTGTAACGAGACAACCTTCCAGCTGGCAAGACACATGAAACAAAAGCTGAAAGCTTCATAGCGTTGTACAATTTCATGTCGCTCAAAAATTATGTCTACATATATTATGTAAACAAATGCTGAAAGCTTGATAGCATTGCCAGAAGCCATTCTACTACTCCAGCATCCGGGTCCACATGCCATGCACCAAATTAGAGTGCACAACTGCACGAGAGACTCCAGCCCGGTCATTTCGCTGCAGTAATATACTACTCCAATGAGCAGTCAAATCACAAGCCCTACCTTTCCCACAATAAGTTGCTCCGACGAAGCAACCATCAATTCAATCTTCTTTGAATCTGCTCCTACTACTAGGAGCAACTATAAATACTCTACTAAGGAGAACACAGACAGGCTAGGTGTCGCACGGAGGCCATATGGTGATAGTGTGATCTGAGGAGTAATACTTCACTGGGCTGCCGTTTTCCGCACTACTCTGGAGTAAATGCGTACTAGCAGTAGAAGATTGCTTTATCATAGATTAAAATAAAATAAGAGTGCAGACGCTCCACCGTGCGGTTCCTAGTGTACCTGTATACTGTACTACTCGTACTATTAAACCTTGCGCTTGGCTCTTCGCCTCTTCGTGAAGTTGAACAATTATGGTACTACAGTGTATGCTTCTGGCAATCTAACACCGAATGAACTGCTGCACGTCCATGCGTGGGCGAGGAGAACGCGCAGTAGTCAAAAGCTTCTCCTCGTCCTGTGAGCCACCGCGCGTGTGGGAGAGGGAGAGGGCGTAGTAAGCAAGCTTCTCCTCGTTCTCCTCGTCCTGCGAGCCACCGCGCGTGTGGGAGAGGGAGAGGGCGTAGTGTAGTATATAATAGTACTACTACTAGTCCATACTGCCTCCTTTCTGGTTAATATGGCTTAATGGTGGTCACTGGACTTCATAATATGCTCATTGCGGTCAATATATACATTTTGCGGTGTTTATACGGTCACTAGCTCACCGTAGAGCGCCGTATTGCACTCTGTTGACCGGCCAAATAGTCTACGTAGCACTTTGTTGACTGGTTAAATTGACACGTGGACTGTGGGTCCCACCTATCAGTTGGCAGAGCAAAGAAATAAGTTAAACAAAATTTTACACAGGCGCGGCAGGAGTTCAACCCTTGCGCGGGAACCACCCTGGTTGTGTATGTGTGCGCATGCACGTGTAGGCTGAGCACTTGAGCATGAGCGTGTGTGTTGCGTCGTATGCTGTACACATGCATGCGTGTGTGCATGTGTACATGTGACTGCCGCATGCATGCATTAGGGCGTCGCATGCGTTTTTGTGTGCATGTGTACGTGTGACTACTGCATGCATGCATGAGGGTTGTAGTCTTCACATGTTCATATTTCATAATGTACTGCGTGGACGGAGTTTTAGACGGCATTACCCCTTGCTGAAATGATGGATGTTAGAGCAGGTAGGGCACATGGGAGTGAGACAAACCTGCATGCAGAGGTATTTCTGTCGATAGCATAACAAACAGCTCATGCATCGTCAGAACCGTTTGCATGGAAATACTACTTCTCGGTCGTCGGAACTCGTTCTTCTTCCTTTCGCTGACACGTGGGACATCCAGCATCTAGATCCACGTGTCATGCAAGAAATTAGAGATAAGTACTTGGGAGTACAAGTGAGACTCAGGAACGATCACACACGTAGGTGGAGTACCAGCAGGGGACGCAGTAATAATGCCTAATGAGCAGTCAAATCACACAATAAGTTGCTCGGATGAAGCAACCATCATTTCTCTCTTCAATGGCATGTATGCGATATAAAAAGGTTAATATGGATAGAAAAGGAAAACCGCTCCACTATATATACATAATATAGCCAGGAGCCTAAGCTACACGCTTGCTTGCTGGGGTTGCTCTCTTCACACACTCTCACACAAAACGACGGCGGCCACACCGCTGTTCACATATCCGGCCGAATCCCGTCCGCCGGGGGAAGTAGTGGATGTTTTGCATAGACGCGGTCGCCAGCGATGAGGGAGAAAACCCACTGTGGGCGCATCCCGATCAGGGGTCCCGGCCGTTCTCTCTCACAAAGCTCCGGCGCGGTAGCCTTCGCCCCTTGCTCACTGCCACGGTATGGGCTGATGCCGCCTCCCACCGCCCTCCTAGCTACACCCCGATGTCCCTTAGGTACAACTTCCTTTTGAGCCGGCTTCCTCCACTGCCCCAGCTCCCCACGTCGCTCCATGCGGATCTTTCTCTACTTCTTTGCCCCGCACGTTGCTCTACCGGCTTCTATTTGTGATGAGTTTATGTCTCATCAACTAGTGCCACTACTATTATTCTAATCACACTTCTTCAATATCTTTGCCAACAGGGATGCTCAGCTCGATTTTAGTGGAAGTGCACAAAATCATCGGATGGTCCATGGGTTCCAGACTTCTTTCCTTCGGAAGTTTCAACCTTGCTAGGAAATTAAAGCCTGTTTGGGGTTTAGGGTTCAAGGCCTAGGGACTGCATCGATCGTTTTGTTCTTTATTTGTACACCTTCTCACAACGTTTGTCTTTAGTTGTGAAGTAAATATTGGCTATGATCTGTGAATCATTGAGATGCATCAGCATGCATGTTAGTTTCCTTTGTATTTGATGATGGAATGTTGTAACAGGGCAACCTTGGAGGCAAGATACATGAAACAAAAGTTGAAAGCTTCATAGCATTGTAAGTACAATTTTATCTCGCTGAGAAATTATAGTAGTATGTAGTACTCCTACTACTACTAAAGAGCTAGGTGTCGCACGGTGTCCAAGGAATATGGTGATAGTGTGAGGTGGGCCATGTACTACTCACTGGGCTGCCATGTTTCGCACACCTCCGGTGTAAGAGTGGTTAAAATTAGTTTTATCACAGAATAAAAAAAGAGTGCACATGCTCTACGGTGCGGTTCCTGGCTCCAAAATCATTCTACCTCCTTTCGCCGAAACGTGGGACATCCAGCATCCAGGTCCACGTGCCATGCACCAAAGTAGAGTGTAGTACTATAACTGACAATCACGACGGCCGTACCATTGCAGTAATAATGACCAATGGGCCGTCAAATCACATAGACCCGGCAGGAAGTTGGACGGACGAAGCAACCATCACTCTTCGTTGAATCCGCTTCTCCCTCATGCAGTACAATATACTACAGTGTTCTTTTGGAAACCAACGTTTCTTGTCGATGGATCGCACCATGGAGCAAAACTAACATTTATATACATCACGTCTGTCGCGTTTGCGTCTCACCCCACACGGTTGCTCGGCACGCCGCTCATCGCAAAGCGAGTATACGCAAACTTCCCCGCCCGCGTGTCGATGGATCGCGTCATGGAGTACTACTACTAGAAGAGATAGATGAGGCGGGAGAGGACAGCTAGCTGTAGCATGGACTCCCAAGAACTTATTTGCATGCATGTTGTGGTCGGCCGTGGTGTCGTTTGAACACGGAGCAGTCGCGTGCACCAAGAAGCGGCGCGGGCGGCGCTCTCTCAGCTGTGCCAGTGAGAGGTCGCGTCTACTCTGGCCGGGCATGAATCCGGCACTGACCTTTTCGGGGCGGGAGCGCGCGGGGGTGATGGAGATGGTTTTGTTGGGCCGGGGCGGCCAGGAGCGGGCATGGCAGTCGTCCGGACTCCCGCAAACGAGAGATGCTGGACCTACGTAAATATTGCTAGGGTTTAGGGTTAACATTAATTATTATGTAATTAACGTAATAATGGGCCAGTTGGACAAATATGATTGGAGATGAAAGGAGGACGGGCCAACCCCCTGAAATTTAGCGGGGCGTAGGAGATGAAAGTAGGAATTTTACGTAAACACGGATATATATGTGTATGTGTGCGCACGTGCACACACACATATTCATGACTCTCGCGACTACTCGTACATACCATCTCTCTGTAGGTCGATGTCTCGTTCTCTCTAACACACACACGCACACACACACACACACACACACACATAGTTCGGCCTCATTCTGTTCCTAGGATAGGAATATCATAGGAGTGGGAAACAATAGGAAGTGAGATAAAAGGAGTAGTACTACTAGTTCAAAAAAAATGGAGTAGTACTTCGTACAAGAAGAGAAGAGGTACACGCACGCACCCTGCCTCTGATACACCCGTGAGTACACGATGGAGCGCATTTGTACACGAAGCGGCAGCTTACGTGATAATTTGACCCTTTAATTTGGTCACTTAATAATGGAGGGTCGGGGACCACACGTGAGCGATACTCCTGGAAGCGGTGGCGTGTTATTGATCGAGTTTTCTTTCCTCGTACGTTAAAAAGAGATACCTCCGCGAGTTTTCATTTTTGTTTTCGGGAACGCGCGTATTCTGTCTGAAACCATTGCTATGGAGAGAATTTTTTTTACTCCATTGTATATGTAGGCTTGAGAGGGCTTGGTTGATAGGGTTTCTCGCGTCTCACTCTCTCACCCTCTCCAAATCGAAACAAGATGACAGTGTCCACTCTGATATCTCTCCTCACCGATGGTCACAGATCCGGCCGGATCCTGTCCGCTGCGGGAGGGGAGGAGGTGCAGCGTTGACGTGGTCGCCATCGGCAAGGGAGGAAGCCGACGCGCACCGTCCTCTCTGAGCCGGCGCCGGCACGGACGAAGGTCCTCCGCGCCCTTGTTCACTGCCGTCGTGTGGGCAGATCCCGCCGCCCGCCTAAGCCACATCTTTCCCATCTGAGGTATAACTTCTTTTGGATTTCATGCTTCGTTCTACTGGTACAGCTCCCCACGTCGCTGCATGCGGGTTTTGTATATACTAGCACTCTCCAGCTCCCCATGTACAGTAGCTAGGCTTCGTCTACTGGTCCAACATCACCTAAATTTTTTGGTTACAGGAAAGGCCACTCCAAAAATTGTCCTGGTTTTTCCGTCAAAAAAAAAGTTGTCCTGGTTTATGCCTCGATGGAGGTACATGGTGGTTGTGCGCTCACTATCCATGTGCCCCTATTGCTGTTGCTAATCTAATATCACTGGTAAAATAAAGCAATGCCTATGTTAAAGTCATGTCCCTTTTAAGTAATGCTGCTGTCAATCTAGAGGCATCGATAAATAGAAGCAATGACACCGTTTTAAGAAATGCTTCTGTCCTGCTTTAGTTCCCATGAAGATAATCATGATGCTTCTATTAGTGGGGTACATTTCATTAATTCTCATTGACAATTCAGATGCCGCTGTTAATCTTGTACCACTGCCAAAACAATGTGACGACACTATTTAAATATCCCTTTTTTATATTTTTGCAAACAGGGATGCATATCTCCACACCAGGGCATGTCTTCCTCAATTTTAGTGGAACTGCACAAAATTGGATGCCACTGTTGCTCCGCCTCATTGTCCTCTGCCACGTGGTTCTACCTTTCTTGAGCTTGATTACCGAGAAGAAACAGACCACTGTGAGGATTTATCAAACCATAGTGGTGCCGCACCCAAACTTGATGCCAAATGGATGAAGCATCACCACGGTGACCTATCGATGCTCATGGTTGAGTATCATTGTTGCATCGGGTGGTGAAGTTGATCGATGTTCGATGAAATACGAGCTGTCTTCCATCAGTGCTCTTTGCTGGGTAGCCATGAAGACAAACATATCATTCATCAGTGCACCTTGGTTGCGTTGGAGACGCAACCGTCTTTCACCTTGGTGCAAATTTGTCTTTTGCTATGAACCAAACGTTCCATGTTGGTACTAAGAGCAAAAGATTTGTATTGGTTTCTAAGCCTTCTCACAACTTTGCCTTTAGCTCCCCTATATTGGTTTCTAAATGTTGGCTATGATCTTTCAATCATTGAGTTGTATAAACATTTTATTTATGAGTTGGTTCTGAATTTTTGCGACTAGTTAATTATGTTGCCAAACTTTGATAAAATATATTACTCATATAGCTACATAAAAATATGAAGCCAATTGTTGGCATGTATTAGTCGTTTGCTAGTTAAATATGTGGTCAAACTTTGATAAAAAATATGATGTGTAGTAAAAACCCAGACGGAGGTACCACACGTCAATGATAGAAAGTGCGACCAGGACGCGTGGAGCGTTAGTTTGATCATAGTTTTCTTCACTAGTACGTTAAATAAAGAGTTTCATTTCATACATTATTTAAAACGATTGCTATGGAGAGAAAAATAAAACCACTCCACCATATAAGTACTATATAAGCTGGAGCCTCGGCCTTTGTTTGCTAGGGTTTGCTCTCTTCACACTCTGTCTCTCCACTATATATATACACGCTGGAGCCTCAGCGTTTGTTTGCTAGGATTTGCTCTGTTCACACTCTCTCACCCTCTCCAGATCTAAACAAGACTGCGGTGGCCTCTCTCTCTCTCTCTCGCCCCTCACCGCTGGTCAAAGAGCCGTCTGGATCTCGTCGGCCGGGGAAGGTGAGGAGGTGCAGCGTTGACTTTGTTGCCGTCAGCGAGGGAGGGAATCAACTACCGGCGGCGCTGTTCTCTTTCACCCAGCGCCTGCGCAGGAGGGCCTCCGACCCCTTCTTCATCGTTGCCATACGTAGTGTGGGTAGATCCGGCCTCCCGCCGCCCACCTAGCCACATCCCGTCGACCCTAAGGTATAACTTTACTTTGAAACCGGCATTGCTCGAGCTGCATGTGGATCTTTTTCGCTTCTGCAGTCTAATCTAGGTCTAGGTCTGGTTCAAACAAGGAAGAAGGGGGAAGTTTTATAGCATGAATCTAGGACGTGGTTCAAAGAGGAAAGGAAGGGGGGGGGGGAGTTTTATAGCATGAATCTAGGACGTGGTTCAAAGAGGAAAGGTAGGGGGGAGGTAGTACAGACTGGCTATCCAGCCGCTCTGTTGGTCGAAAAGGGAAAATGGGGAATCGCAGTACGCACATCTATAAGGAACTGATCTCTTTGTTGAAAAAGGAAAGAAACCGAGGGGTGGGGGACAAGGCAGTAGAGTTTGTGCATGACTAGATTTGCTGCCCTCACATAGGAAAAAGGTTGAAAGAGAACAGATATGGGACCAACACAGATATGCTGCATGGTTCTTTGTTGCAACAGACTCTGCATCACCCATTTATACATGTGGAGGCACATGGTGCTGGTGTGTTCCCTGTCCCATACAACTATTTAGCTGTTGTTAATCTCATAATGCCGCTGGAAAAATGAAGCAATGCCACTGTTAAAAGTAAATTACATGTATAATGAATGTTAATTTTAAAAGAATGTCTCTGTTCATATGAATCAATGCCACTGTTTTAGAAATGCTACTGTCCAACTTTGTTTCCCATTAAGATAAGGTAGATGCTTCTTTTTGTGGCCGTATGTGTCATCCTCCGTTATTGGCCAGTAATTGTTTCCTTTTTTACCTCTGTGCAAACAGGGATCTCTTTCACCTCGTTGCTATTGTGACCTTTTGGTGCACTGCGCAAAACACGTTGCTAGATTTAGTGGAACTCACACAAAAGGAGATCGGATTTCCTATCCGTGTTGGCAGATTGGTATTTGATCTTGAGGTCTTTCAAGTCTGCCTCATGAAAGGTCAGTACCGGCCTTCATCCACATGATTGTGCAGTGTGCTTTGATATGTTATGCTACTTGCATTGGTACTGTTTTGAATAAATGTTGAATTGAAGCTATTGTATTACTGTCTTCTCCCATTAAGTGAACAAAAATGCTACCAACCCAGATATGCTGCTTGTTTCTTTGTTGCAACAAACTCTGCATCACCCCTTTATACATCGATGGAAGCACATGGTGTTGTTGCGCCCACTCTGCCATGCAACTGTTTAAGCTTTTTGTTATTCTAATGCCACTGGTAAAATTAAGCAATGTCAGTCTTAGAAGTAACTACTGAACCTTAGTTCAGAACTGCAACACTTATTACGTATCAGCGGGAGTACATGTTGAACCAATGTATTGTTAAGATGATGTCTCTGTTAATATGAATCAGTTACACTATTTGAGAAATGGTACTATCCTGCTTTGTCGTTCTTTCTACATGTTTAAGCAAGGTATTGTTAAGATAATGTCTCTGTTAATATGAATCAATAACACTGTTTGAGAATTGCTACTGTCCTGCTTTGTTTCCCATTAAAATAAGGTAGATATTTTTTCTTGTGGGCGTATAAGTCATCAACCGTTATTGGTAAGTAATTGTTTCCTTTATACCTCTTTGTGCTAACAGGGATATCAAAACTTCTGCTCGTTGCTATTTCGATTTTGATTTCAGTTGAACTACACAAAAGGAGCCAATGTATTTAAGGCAAACTGTTGCATTCTTGGGCCCGGTTGATCCTTCCACTTTGCAGAAAGAAGCAGTCACTAGTTGCAGTACATTATAGAAGGAATAATCGAGAAGCTTTACAGAGTATTAGTAGACGCTGGTGACATGACCAGTCTGCAGAGCTCATGTGGCAACTCAAGAGCATGTGAAGTGCAAGATTCTACAACCAGGAAAGGTATGACCAAGTCACTCGTGGACGTAGCTATAACAAATGAGGTCAGCATCGGCCTTCATCCACATGATCGTGCTTTGTTATCTTGTGCTACTTATAATGTGGTACTGTTTTGAATAAATGTTTAATTGAAGCTATTGCATTGCTATCATTCCTGTTAAGATAATGAAGATGCTTATATTTGTGAGCATATGTTTCATCAACTAGCACCACTATTATAGTAATCACACTTTTTCTGTATCTATGCAGACTATTTATGCAGACAGGGATGCTCAGCTTGATTTCAGTGGAACTGCACAAAATATTCGGATGGTTCGTGCCCTCCATAATACTTCATCATGCACAATACATCGAATGGTTCTCTAATCATTCATTGTCACTTTGAGCCACTAAACTAGCTACATGAAAGGAGCTGCCAACGTGTTCAAGGCCTTGCAACATGTAAATACGAAATCCACCAAGCTACGCATGACATTGCTCGATTTCAGTGGAACTGCACAAAAAGACCAGCTGGTTAATCCAGCACGAGGTTCCATGTCAATGTGCAAACTGATGACAAACCCCTCCCTTTCCACAATCATAGGCATTTGATATTTTGCAATGGGAAAACCTTCTCAAAGTTTGCTCATTGGTGTTCGCAAGAAGACATGCATTTGATATTTTGGAATGGGAAACCTTGTCAAATTTTGCTCATTGATGGTTAGGAAGATGACATACATTTGATATTTTGGAATGGGACGCCCTTTGCTGTCAGCAGCATCAATCGATTTTTCTTTATTTGTGTCTTTAGTTGTGAAGTAAAAATATTGGCTCTGATCGATTGTTGTGAATGTTATGAATTGCCAGGCCTGCGAGTTTGATTGCAATGTACAACCACACTAAAAAACTTTATGGTACGTGTGAAACTGCGGCAAACAAAGTGATCACCGTGCGTCCTGACAAAAAATCCTAGTACGTATTGTTTTGCATGTTCTCTAATGCCTCTGATACAACAATTTGAACTAACCAGACTAAATTCATTCAAACACGGCCGGATTTCAAACAGGCCCGGATCTCATTACATTTCGGACATTCTTCAACTAAATAGCGGTGCTCATCCGGCTCTGGATGTATAATTAATTAACCTAATCTATGATCTCTGGCGCCCGTTCCCCGTGTCCGGCTGAGCCCCGAGAACTGAAGATTCTCCAGCTCCACATCGCCGCTCTCCAGCTCCGCCTCCGGAGCCCCGGGAAGTGAAGTTGTCCAACTCCACGTCACCGCCAAGCAGCTAATCGGCCGTCGATGTTCAACACACCAAGCTTGGCTTCAACCGGAGGGGAGGAGCAGTGGCCTTACTTGGACCCGAGCGGCAGTGACCTACCGTCTTCTACGCTTCCTCGTTTTCTGTGTGGCGCGGCCTCGTTGCCGGCGGGGCGGGGCCTCGGCGGAGCCGGTGATGTCCTCCGCCTCGTTGCCGGCGGGGCAGGGCCTCGGCGGAGCCGGTGAAGTACTCCACTTCATTGCCGGCGGGGCGGGGCCTCGGTGGAGCCGGCGATGTCCTCCGCCTCATTGTCTGTCTCGCCAAATAGTGCCTTGCCTGCCCCGTCACCCTCCTTGTAGGCGGCCGCAACCTCCGCCACCCGCTGGCGGTACCGCCAGCGCGCGAGGCGGCTCTCGCAGGCGGAGCGGTAGGACTCGAGCAGCGCCTCCTGCTCTGCCAGGTCCATGGCGATCTGCTCCTCTGCCTGCAGGTGCTCCTGGAGGAGCTGGTGGTTGTAGGCGCGTCGGCCTGCGCCTCCCAGAACTGCTCCTCCCGCTGCTCCCGCACCATGTCCGTGTATTGGGCACGGGCCTCGCCGATGGTCATGGTGCAATGCACCGGCGAGTATGGCGTGAAGGAGGAGGGTGGCGCCGGCTCGTCGACGACCATGTCCTCCATTGGGACGTCATCGTCCTTCGGCTGCCTGCCGGCCAGCCAGTCGGCAGGAATGGCGGTCATCTCCTTCTTCTGGTCCACCGTCCGCCCATCCCGGAGAGCGGTGGAGCGCGAGGAAGCCATGGTGGAAGTGGTGTGGAGAGGAGAAAGGGAACGGAGGCGGATGACTGCGGCTATGGCCGGGGCAGCAGTTTATATAGCAATGGTGGGCAGCAGAGGGACGGACGGGTGGCGCCGGAGTAGCCACCTCGGCAACCGCGTGTCATTAATGTGGGCGGCAGACGGACGGACGGACGACAGTTGTGTCGTTTGAACACGGAGCAGTCGCCTGCTCCGGGAGGCGTGGGCGGCGCTGACCGTTTCGGGCGAGAAGGGCGCCGAGCTCAGCGACGACGACCAGACGATGGACGAGGCTTCCGACCAGGAGCCGGCGCCACCGCCTGCGCCGGTTCATGCCGTGTTCACCATAGAGCAGGTGCGGCCACACTTCGATGCCCTAATGGCGAAAGAGCTACCAATGCCGCCGGTGTCGGCATTCCGGCAAGCGCAGGAGGACCAGTGCTACAACCTCCGTCTCCTCAACGAGCATCGGCTTGCGGAGGGACAAATCACCGGCGAACAGGCGAACGACAATGCCGTCGCGGACATGGGGCCGATGATCCTGGCTTCCTGGATGAGCAGTGGGCGCTGTACCAGACCATCTGTAGGGCCCGCGAGGCCCTCTCCATCATCCTTCGCCTTGTTGCGCTAGCCGTGGCACCGTAGTCTCGCGTTGTCACCATGGTGAACAAATGAGAGGAATCAGGAGATGACTGTACATGGTGAGGATGACAGTAGGAACCCACCAGGGCCATGGCCGTACTCAGGCAAGTGCATCCTTATTACTACAAGAAAAAAAAACTTCCCCATAATGGTTTGCTGACATCTAGGTCCGACGCCATTGTCAACGTAGTCAATTAAGGAGAGAATTGCACAAGGAGCTGCTGACAGCAGGGACCCAGCAGATCATGCATTTTTTTGGAGATGTTTTTTTGTTGCTGAGACAGAGCAGGGTATCAACTGGTCTGTGTGGGAGCTGTGGCCCGTGTCGCCCAGGCTATTATTTTATGTCTACCAAATAACCAGCCCAACTGTTTTTTTCCTTTGTGAAAATGGCTAGCCCAGTTTTTTTTGACGAATACCCAATGCAGGCCAACTTGTTTTTCTCCGCCTGGCTGGGTTGCAAAAACGAGGAGGGGTGCATTCGGCTTGCCCAGAAAATGGGCTTTAAGTAATAATAAATGGGCTATAAATATAAAAAAACATAGCAAACCGGCAATTAGTTTGAAAATTAGTTTTTTTTTGGATTTTGAGATTTTTAATTTCATTACATTTTTTGTTGCGCGCGCAAAATTTCATTGGATTTTAACCTAATATAAAATAATTTTGAAATTAGATTGAATCTGAATCAAAATTTCGGGATAAAAATAATCCGGACCCCACCAAAATGTGGGAAGTTTGGTTGAAATTTTTAACCCTGGCCCTGGCTAGAAAATGGGTTGTACTGTTAACAAACAGTAAATGGGCTGCAGTAAATTCCATAAGAATTAAAAAATGGGCTATAAATTATTAAAAATAGCAAATGGGCTGTATGCTGTCCGCCACTGATGTGATGCTGATTTGTTGGCCTACTAAGTTGACGCGTACGCAAGGCTTTGTCAACTTATAGTCAACACACGATTCTAGCAGTAGAAGCCGTTGGATGGACATCCAACGACTGTCGTGCTTCTTCAATCTCAGATCTTCTTGCTTCAGCCGCCCAAACCACCGCCGGCGGGACCGCCTGCTCCCGCCACCCGTGGTAGGCTATGCTGCCGCGCAGGCCTCATCGCCCCACCCTACTCCCATCGCTGGCCAGGCCATCCCTCTACTTACCCACACCACCTGTTATTCTCCGGCGACGGCAGCCTCACACCGCGGCCGAACCAGTCAACCCTCGTACTCCCCTCCGCATTGGCATCCACTTCTGTGTCTTCGCCGGCTACCGGTCGTTCCTTCCTAGGACTCGTCGTCGTCCACCGCGTTGGTTCTATCGGCGCGGCGTGGTCAACAAACGACAGCCATTGAAAGAGGGATGTATGTGGAGACGCTGACAGTAGGGACCCACATGGTCCATGGCCGCACGCAAGCAAGTGCCTCCTTATTACGCATAAAAAATGATTCCTCCCCCTGACAGCTGGGACCTACCAGCTATATCTTCGCACGGAAGGAAGTGCCTCCTTATTACGCGAAAAAAAGATTCCTCCCCATGACAGCTGGGTCCCAGCAGATTTGGAGGCTGACTTGTGGGCCTACTAAATTGACGCGTACGCAGGGCTTTGTCAACTTAGTCAACAAACGATTCTAGCAGCAGTGATCGTTGGATGTAAATCCAACGGCCGTGTTGCTTATTCAATCTCTGATCTTCTTGCTCCAGCCGCCCAAACCAGCGCCGGCGGGACCGCCTGCTCCCGCCTCCCGTGGCCGGCTGTGCTGCCGCGTAGGCCTCACCGCCCCCTCCTACTCCCACTGCTGGCCAGGCCATCCCTGTACTCACCCACACCTCGTGTTATTCTTCGGCGATGGCAGCCTCACACTGCAGCCAAACCAGTCAACCCTCGTACTCTCCTCAGCGTGGGCATCCACTGCTGTGTCTTCCCCGGCTCCGGGTCGTTCCCTTCCTGGGCCTCGCCGTCGTCCAGCGCGTTGATTCTATCGGCATGGCGTGTTCAACGCGGTCAACAAACGATAGCCATCAGAAGTGGGATGTACGTGGAGAGGCTGACAGTAGGGACCCACATGGTGCATGGCCGCACAGAAGCAAGTGCCTCCTTATTACGAGAGAAAAAAAATGATTCCTCCCCCTGACAGCTGGGCCACACCGGCTCTATCGTCGCACGGAAGAAAGTGCCTCCTTATTACGCAAAAAAAAAAACGATTCCTCCTCATGACAGCTGGGACCCACCAGATTTGGGGGCTGACTTTTGGGACTACTAAATTGACGCGTACGCAGGGCTTTGTCAACTTAGTCAACAAACGATTCTAGCAGCAGTGACCGTTGGATGTTAATCCAACGGCCATGTTGCTTCATCAATCTCTGATCTTCTTGCTCCAGCCACCCAAACCAGTGCCGGCGGGACCGCCTGCTCCTGCCTCACATGGCCGGCTATGCTGTCGTGCAGGCCTCACCGCCCCACCCTACTCCTACCATTGGCCAGGCCTTCCCTCTACTCACCCACATCCCCTGTTATTCTCCGGCGACGGCAGCCTCACACCGCAGCCGAACCAGTCAACGCTCGTACTCCCCTCGGCGTGGGCATCCACTACCGCGTCTTCCTTGGCTCCGCGTCATTCCCTTCCTAGGCTTCGCCGTCGTCCACTGCCTTGGTGCTCTCGGCGCAGCATAGTCAATGTGGTCAATGAACGACAACCATCGGAAGAGGACTGTACGTGGTGAGGCTGACAGCTGGACCCACCAGTTACATCTTCGCACACAAGGAAGTGCCTCCTTATTATGCGCAAAAAAAATGATTCCTTCCCCTGATAGCTGGGACCCACCTGCTATATCTTCGCACGCAAGGAAGTGCCTCTGTATCCTCCCTGACAGCTAGGACCCACCCGGTCGAAGCGTACATAGCGTTGTCTGTCTGGTCGCGAACGTGTACATACATACTGGTCGATCGGTCTCTCTGCAACGATGAACCGTGGGCTTGTAAGGAGCGGCACGTCACGTCAAAAAAAAGGAGCGGCACGTGTCGTAGTAGAGCCCCATACGTAGAAGTTCAGGCAGTCCCGTCTAAATTGAGTACACATACATATAGCCACACCGCAAAAAATACGGCCACGTACGTACATACGGGTGGGGTCTCGAATGCATACTCACGCATACGTACGGCCAGGGATCGTGTACATGGAGTCAACGTATGGCAGCAACGGCCTTCTGTTCATCGGCAGCCAACCGGTTGGGTCGAAACGGAGAAACGACGTCGTGTTCATCGGGAGGCAACCGACTGGGTCGGAATGCGTCATGTTCATCGGGAGCCAACCTGCTTGGACGGAATAGCCGAAACGGGGTTCTGTTCATCGACTCGGGGTCTAGCATACCGCAAAACGGAGGAAACGGCCTTCTGTTCGACTGCCTACGGTCGAAACGGGGTCATGTTCATCGGCTGGGGGTCTGGCGTACCGCAAAACAGAGGAAACGGACTTCTGTTCAACTGCCTACGGTCGAAACGGGGTCCTGTTGATCGGGAGGGGTCTGGCGTACCGCAAAACGGAGGAAACAGACTTCTACCCAACCGCCTACGGTCGAAACAGAATCCTGTTCATCGAGAGGGGTGTGGTGTACCACAAAACGGGACTCCACGGGCTACTGTTCATCCACCGTTGACTTCCTCTAGCCTCCACCGGCTACTGTTCATCCAGCCTCCACAGGGTCCTGTTCATCCACCCCCAACCGGCTGGGGTGCGTTGGCCTCCTCTCGGGGTCCTGTTCATCCAGCGCCAACCACCTTCACACGGCCAGGGTACTGTTCATCCACAGCCAACCCACCGGCTGGGGTGGGGCGTACGAGCGGGCGACAGGAACAGGAACTGTTCATCCACAGCCAACCAACCGGCTCGATCGATGCAAGTCTCGACTCGTTCTACGTGTATCGCGCGCGCGGCAGCAACGGGCACTGTTCATCGAGAGGTGATACGTCCATTTTGCATCATGTTTTCCTACTGTTATTTATTATGTTTTTGTTCATTATTTCACTTTATGATACAATCCTTATGCCTTTTCTCTCTTATTTTGCAAGTTTTACATGAAGAGGGAGATTGCCGGTAACTTGAATTCTGGACCGGAAAGGGGTGAAACAGAGATAGCTATTCTGCACAACTCCAAATGACCTAAAAATTTACGGAGAATTATTTTGGAATATATAAAAAATACTGGAGAAAGAATTACCAGCAGGGGGCACACCAGGAAGCCACAAGCCTGGGGGGCGCGCCCCCGAGCTTGTGGGGCCCCTGGCAGGCCTCCGGCCCCCTCCTTCTGCTATATGAAGCCATTTACCCTAGAAAAAATAGAGAGAAGACTTTTGGGATGAAGCGCCGCCGTCTCGAGGTGGAACCTGGGCAGGAGCACTTTTGCTTTCCGGCGGAGCGATTCCGCCGGGGAAAACTCCCTCTGGGAGGGGGAAATCGAAGCCATCGACATCACCAACGATCCTCTCATCGTGGGAGGACCAATCTTCATCAACATCTTCACCCGCACCATCTCATCTCAAACCCTAGTTCATCTCTTGTATTCAATCTTTGTCTCGAAACCTCAGATTGGTACCTGTGGGTTGCTAGTAGTGTTGATTACATCTTGTAGTTGATGCTAGTTGGTTTATTTGGTGGAAGATTATATGTTCAGATCCTTAATGATATTCAATACCCCTCTGATCTTGAACATGAATATGATTTGTGAGTAGTTACTTTTGCTCTTGAGGACATGGGAGAAGTCTTGTCATAAGTAATCATGTGAATCTGGTTTTCGTTCGATATTTTGATGATATGTATGTTGTTGCTTCCTTTAGTGGTGTCGTGTGAACGTCGACTACATGACACTTCACCATCTTTGGGCCTAAGGGAAGGCATTGTGGAGTAGTAATTAGATGATGGGTTGCTAGAGTGACAGAAGCTTAAACCCTAGTTTATGTGCTATTCCGTAAGGGGCTGATTTGGATCCATATGTTTTATGCTATGGTTAGATTTATCTTAATTCTTCTTTCGTAGTTGCGGATGCTTGCGAGAGGGGGGTAATCATAAGTGGGAGGCTTGTTCAAGTAAGAACAGCACCCAAGCTCCGGTCCACCCACATATCAAATTATCAAAGTAGCGAACGCGAATCAAACAAACATGATGAAACTGACTAGATGAAATTCCCATGTGTCCTCGAGAACGCTTTGCTTATTATACGAGTTCGTTCTGGCTTGTCCTTTGCTACAAAAAGGATTGGGCCACCTTGCTGCACTTTATTATACTTGTTACTTGTTACTTGTTACGAATTATCTTGCTATCAAAACTATCTGTTACCGATAATTTCAGTGCTTGCAGAGAATACCTTGCTGAAAACCACTTGTCATTTCCTTCTGCTCCTCGTTGGATTCGACACACTTACTTATCGAAAGGACTACGATTGATCCCCTATACTTGTGGTTCATCAAGAGGCAACCCAGCACCGGCTGGCTACGTCTCGCACGGGGGCTCGATCGGCTTCAGTAAGCGGCGAGAAGGATCGATCGGGTTCAGCTAGCAGTGAAGGGATCGCTCGGGTTCGGTTAGTAGTGAAGGGATCGCTCAGGTTCAGTTAGTTGCGATGGGATCGATCGAGTTCAGTACGTAGTGCGAGGGATCGATCGCTCGTGTTCAGTACGTAGTGTGAGGGCGATCGATCGCTCGGGTTCAGTAAGCGAACGTACGCCACGCTCGGGTTCAGTTAGCGAGCGCCTCGCACACACGCGCGCGTACGAGAGAAACGCGCAAACCACACTCCATCACTCGGCCCCGACCACCCACCGTAACCGGGAACTCCCCGAAAATTTCCTCGCCCTCAGTTCTACCACGATTTTTTACGTCATGGACGGCCCAAAGAATGTCATGCGGATGCGTCTCCGGCCCGCCCAGGATGAAAAGCCCATTTTCTGGCATAATTTTTTGTCATAGAAGTAGGAGCCCACCACATCTATGATGATACGTGTTTTTATCACAATTATTGTCATAGAAGTGTCACAACCATGACAGAAAAAGTTTTCGTTTGGGCCATAATGTCACTGATGTGTCTTTTTTTTGTAGCGTAATAAGTAGATGATGGGTGATACGTCTCCAACATATCTATAATTTATTAAGTATTCATGCCATGTTTACAACAATTTTATATGGTTTTGGTATGATTTGATTAGAACTAACCCGGACTGACGCTGTTTTCAGCAGAACTACCGTGGTGTTGTTTTTTGTGCAGAAATAAAAGTTCTCGGATTGGGCCCAAAATTTACGGTGATTTTTTATGGACCAAAAGACACCCACGGAGCACCGGAGATGGACCAGTGAGTGGCCGAGGGCGCCACAAGCCTGGGCCTCCCCCCCCTAGGGCGCGCCCACGAGCTTGTGGTACCCTCGGGCACCCCCAGACGTGAATCCAATGCCAAATATTTCTATATATTGGGAAAACCACAGAACGAAACCTAGAACTTCCACGCCGCCGCTGCAAGCCTCTATACCGAAGCGATCTCATCCAGAGCCCTGTTCCAGCACTCTGTCGGAGGGGGGAATCATCATCGGAGGCCATCTTCATCATCCCGGCGGTCTCCATGACGAGGAGGGAGTAGTTCACCCTCGGAGCTGAGGGTATGTACCAGTAGCTATGTGTTTGATCTCTCTCTCTCGTGTTCTTGATTTGGCACGATCTTGATGTACCGCGAGCTTTGTTAATATAGTTGGATCATATGGTGTTTCTTCCCTTTCTCTCTTCTTGTGATGAATTGATTCTTTCCCATTGAGGTTTCGTTATTGTCGGATTGAATACCTTGGATTTGAGAACACTTGATGTATGTCTTGCATGTGGATACCCGTGGTGACAATGGGGTATTCTATTGAGTCACTTGATGTATGTTTTGGTAATCAACTTGCGGATTCCCGTGACCTTGGGGTAATCTAGGCATATGGGTTGGTACACGTTTTCATCTTCTTTTCTCCGATAGAAACTTTGGGGTACTCTTTGAAGTTCTTTGTGTGGATTGAATATTATGAATCTGAAGTTGTTTGATGCATATCGAATAGTTAACTCACGGATACTTCTGGTGACATTGGAGTATCTAGGTGACATTAGAGTTAATTGATGTGTATCATATGGTGTTATTCTAGTACGAACTGTAGGGCTGTTTGTGACACTTATAGGGATGGCTTAATAGAGTGATCGAAAATGATAACTTTGAGGTGGTTTCGTACCCTACAACAATTTCATCTTATGTTCTCCGCTAATAGGAACTTTGGAGTGATTCTTTATCGCACGTTGAGGGATTGTTATATGATTCAATTATGTTAGCATTGTTGAGAGATTGCACTAGTGAAAGTATGAACCCTAGGCCTTGTTTCCAAGCATTGCAATACCGTTTGTGCTCACTTTTGTCACTTGCTACCTTGCTGTTTTTATATTTTCAGATTACAAAAACCTATATCTACTATACATACTACACTTGTATCACCATCTTTTCGCTGAACTAGTGCACCTATACAATTTACCATTGTATTGGGTGTGTTGGGGACACAAGAGATTTGTTGTATTTGATTGTAGGGTTGTTTGAGAGAGACCATCTTCATCCTACGCCTCCCACGGATTGATAAACCTTAGGTCATCCACTTGAGGGAAATTTGCTGCTGTCCTACAAAACTCTGCAGTTGGAGGCCCAACAACGTCTACAAGAATAAAAGTTGCATAGTAGACATCAAGCTCTTTTCTGACGCCGTTACCGGGGAGGTGAGTGCTTGAACATATATCTTTAGATCTTGCAATTGAATCTTTTAGTTTCTTGTTTTATCACAAGTTTGGTTTATAAAACAAAAACTACAAAAAAATGGAATTGAGGTTGCCTCAAATGCTTTATCTCTACTAGCAAAAAGGCCCGTGCGTTGCAACGGGAGAAAAAAAAAGCCTCTCATGCCTCTAGCTTAGGAAATTGATTTTAAAGAACAATGACCTAACATTGAATAATACATGAAAATGCTTTGAATAAACATTAGTCGAAACCCTTGATTTTGTGAACATGTTTTTTATAATATAGCAAATATGCCCGTGCGTTGCAACGAGAGAGGAAAAAAAATCTTGCAACATAACAATTCTAGCATCAGGTGGCACAAATATGCCCGTGCGTTGCAAGGGGAAAACATAAATATTTCTTTACCTTTAAAAACTGGACATTTTTCAAATGTTTGAACATTTTTGTTAAAGTTGGAACATTTTTTAAAATTACATTTTGAACATGACTTTTTTGAAAAATCGAATTCTCTAGGCGCTGGCCCAAAAGAGACGCATATATTCGCTGCACACTTTACTTCGGATCTAAAATGTGGTTGCATGCTTATGCCATGGGACATGGGCCTATATGCCGCTGCATGGGACATTAATTATGCTGATTAATATTTGACTTTTGAATAGAGGATTATCAGCGCTAGTTGGTTGGCTACTTTCTGTTGCATGCATAATGTATAATCCTGGTCTTGGTCGAGGAGGAGACCTGGCCCTCCCGGCTTTAATTATCGCAAATCTTGTTTAATTAGCCAACTGCATGCATGAGCTCCAATTTAATTCAACCAATCCCTCTCTCTCCTTTTAATTCCACCACGCATGTCTCATGAATCCCATCCATGACCGGTTCTCTTCTATGGATACTTTTTGCTCCGTCGGGGTGGCCAACCCAGCGCCGTCATGCATATTCTCTTTTATCCAGACTTTCCTTATTATTGGTTTCGAGGCACCATCTTGTTTCTCTGGACAACTCCCGTATGTATCTAAACTGCTGGGATTTAATGTGAAAAGGCGAGGTGGTACTATTAATTAGCAGACGAATCAATCTTTTGTGCACATCCACGAGCTAGTTCAGTTGGCTGTTTTCTTTGGAGTGCTGGTTGGTGATTGTAAGTTCGATCCTCCATCACACGAATTTTTCTTTTGTATATTCTCAAAATTACACACAAGTGCCTCCCGGCCCAATATGGATGGAAGCTGGCCGACCAGATCATGGGCCGCAGGTTTATCTTCCAAAAAGTAGGCCCGAGTGGGCTGTCTGCAGATGAATTTTTGACGCCAACCGTTTTTCCATCTGGACTGCGAGTAATTAGTACCACCTCATGTATAATAATACAATTAACGTAGGATCAGATGCAGGACAAAACTAAGAATATCACCTTGCTTTATTAGTAGGTATAGATAATGTCTTTCTTGAAAATGATGGATCGGAAAATTGTGCCAAAGTGTTAGAAGAAGAATTCAATAAAATGTTTGGCATAAAATGTTTGAATGAAAAGCATGATTGCAATGTTGTTAGTATGCTTTCTATGAATATCCATGATGCTAATGATATGCAAAACTACAAGCTTGGGGATGCTATGTGTGATGAAGATGATATTTTTAGTCCCCCAAGTTTTGATGAGCAAATTTATTATACTGATAGTATGCCTCCTATCTATGATGATTATATTGATGAAAGTGGGTTTGGAAGAGTGTCAACTCTAGGTACTAATGATCCCACTATTTTGGAGGGTGTTGAATCTTATTGCAATATTGATAAAAGTGGATTTGGAGAGGTCATGACTTTATTTGATGATGATTCCACTACTTCGGAAGAGGTTTCAATTAATTATGACAACAAAGTTGCTATCTATGATGATTATTGTGATGACATGTATGCTATAAAGAATAATGTTAACTATGAAACTTGTCACCATGATTTTAATTTTCAATTGTATTATGCCAATTAAATATCTCATGATAGTTATTTTGTTGAGTTTGCTCCCACTATTATGAATGCGAAGAAAATTGCTTATGGGGAGAGTAGTAAAAATTATATGCTTGTGAATCATGAAAGGAATGCTTTGTGTGATGGATATATTGTTGAATTTCTTCATGATGCTACTGAAAATTATTTTGAGAGAGGAATATATGCTTCTACATATCTCAATAATATCAAGTTCCCTCTCTATGTGTTGAAAGTTTTGAAGTTATACTTGTTTTGCCTTCCTATGCTAGTTGATTCTTGCTCCCATAAATTGTTTGCTCGCAAAATCCCTATGCATAGGAAGTGGGTTAGGCATAAATTTGCTTTTCATATGATTCGTGATGCTCTCTTTGTGTTTCAATTCTTTACTTTTATGTGAGCATCATTGAAATCATCATGCCAAGCTAAAAAGGCATTAAAAAGCGCTTGTTGGGAGACAACCCAATATTTATACCTACTGTTTTTGTGTGTCCACATGATTAAGCTACTGTATTAATCATGTTTTATATGTTTTCTTTCAATAATGTGCCAAGTGAAGCGTTTGGGATAGTGTGTATGCTTGTTGATTAGATTCTGTGCAAAAACAGAAACTTTTGCGTCCAGTGTTGGAATTTCTATTCCGTACTGGAGAGCAATAAAATTCTGAAATTTTTACATAGTATTGAGTTAAAAAAATTATGTTGTCTTAATTTTTCAGAATTTTTGGAGGTACAGAAGTATGCCTTTTAATTCTCTCACTACATGATGTTCTGTTTTTGACAGATTCTGTTTTCAATGCATAGTTTGCTTGTTTTAGTGTTTCCATAGCTTATATTGAGTAATATAAATTGTTGAGATGATAGAATACAGTAGGCATTATGTGAGAACAATTATGAATCTTGTCTTGACAGTACCTAAGTGGATGATTTATTTTTATCATACTAACCTATCTCACAAGTTCCGTTAAGTTTGTGTGATTGAAGTTTTCAAGTTTTGGGTGAGATATCGATATGAGGAGAATAAGGAGTGGCAAGACCCTAAGCTTGGGGATGACCAAGGCACCCCAAGGTAATATTCAAGGAATACTCAAGCGTCTAAGCTTGGGGATGCCTTGTTTTGTATCTTTTAGTTCAATAAAATGCCAATTATAGCCTTTACCATGCTCAGTTTGCAAGTTTATGTGTTGTTGTTTGAAAATAGAAAGTTTTCTGTTATATCCTGAATATTTGTGAATTGTCAGAACATGATAAAAATATGAATTTTTTACAAAGTAAGCATGCACGAGTTCTCTGTCACGTGGTAATTTTTCAGAATTTTTGGAGTTAGGGAAGTATGAATTTTTATTCGACCTTTACAGACTATTCTGTTTAGACAGATTTCGGTTATAGTTGCATTGTTTGCATATGTTTGCTTGTTTAATGTTTCTATTTGTGGATAGGAGTATTAAATATGCAGAGGCATTTAGTATGCAATGTTTAATTATAATTTTAGTGATTTGCTACAGTATAGAATGTTAAGGTTTTGAGTTGATTTATACTAACTTATCTCACGAGTTCTTGTTGAGTTTTGTGTGGATGAAGTTTTTAAGATTTAGGAGAAGCCATGATATGAGAGGAATTAAGGAGACACAAGAGCTCAAGCTTGGGGATGCCCAAGGCACCCCAAGATAACATTCCAAGAAGTCTCAAGCAACTAAGCTTGGGGATGCCCCGGTAGGCATCCCACCTTTCTTCATCAACACCTATCGGTTAGCCTAAGTTTTTATTTGTTCACATGATATGTGCTATTTTTGGAGTGTCCTTTATTTTCATTTTGTTTGTTGTTTAATAAGCTCATTAGATCTGAAATCTTTATTTGGAGAGAGTCTTCACATAGCTACTTAATTGTTTGACTACTCATTGATCTTCACTTATATCTTTTGGAGTAGTTTGTCATTCATTCATGTGCTTCACTTATCCTTTGAGTAAATTGTTGAATGAATTGAATATTATAAATTTGAAATTATCCATGTTCCATATGCTTAGTAAAATTTCACATTGGGTTCAGAAAGTAAAATTTATTGAAATTTGACAATCACAATATTGGTCATACAAGCAATTCATGAATGATTAGTATATGGAAGATAAATTTCACATACAAATATATTATCTTGGACATATTTTATGATTGTGAATACCCATTAATTATTTTCAACTTGAGCAAATTAGTTGAAGTTGGACAAGGAAGACAACGTAATGAGTTATGTTTGGGTATATTTGCATAGAAGTTATATTGTTATGGATACTCTAACATGTGGTGCTTGTTTAGAATCTTTTGCTAGCCTAAATTTCCATACTAAGCGGGAATACTGCTTGTGCATCCAAAATCCTTGAGCCAAGTTTCTTCCATGAGTGTCCACCATACCTACCTATATACGATATTACCCTGCCGTTCCAAGTAAATTTGCATGTGCCATATCTAAAACCTTCAAATAAACATCTGTTTTGTGTGCCCGTACCGCTCATGGAGCGACGGGGTGGTCAATATCTTCCATGTTAAGCGGGTTATTCTCATGATGGGTGTTTATTCACTTGTCATTGCACAAGAGAGGCTGGTAATTGGGATGCCCGGTCCCTTAAATAAAAATAAAAAATAAAAATAAAAACAAAAGCTCCCTCTGGAAAGTTGAAAGTTTGGAGGGCACCCGTGAATTCGGCTAGCCATGGCTTGTGTTTGAATGGTTGAGGGGGGTTAAACTTTTCATTTTCTGCATGGGAACCGGCCATAATGTGTTTAGCATGGAAGATATTGAATACCTTAGTCGTGACATTGACAGGAAAGGCACACCACTCAAAATGTATTCATCTCTGTTTTAAGCTATGAGCTCTGTCACCTCTGCAAATCCCTGCTTCCCTCTGCGAAGGGACATTCTATTTACTTTTATGCTATTACTTTCATGTTATTTACTTTTGTTGAGTCAATTTCTTATTCCAACCTATTCTCTAGTTGGCAAGCATCATGTGGTGGGGATAGATCCAGGCACATATATTCATTCAAATATATTTGATCATGAATTATTATTGTTGACAATTATCTCTATGATAAATAAGTTGGGAGGCGAAACTTTAAGCCCCTATCTTTCTCTGTGTTCGATGGATGCTATTTGTTCTAAAAATATGCTTTGAGTACTAGCAATCATATAAGACTATATGATAATTGAGTATGTGGAGCTCTTACTTAGACTCTGTTGAAGATAAGTTGAATTGCCATTGTTTGGTGACTAAGAACATAAGTTGTTAAGTTTCAAGAGAATGCATTGTTTGAACCATAACATGTGAATTGGTTGGTACTTTATCATGATGAGTTTTATGAGAAAGAGTTGTTGTTTATGATGCTAAAAAAAGTGATTGAAATTATCATTGATCAAACTTGTGCACTTGCTAGCATTCACACTTCATAAATTATTTCTTTTATCATTTACCTACTCGAGGACGAGCAGGAATTAAGCTAGGGGATGCTGATACGTCTCCAACGTATCTATAATTTATGAAGTATTCATGCCACGTTTACAACGATTTTATATGGTTTTGGTATGATTTGATTAGAACTAACACGGACTGACGCTGTTTACAATAGAACTACAGTGGTGTTGTTTTTTGTGCAGAAATAAAAGTTCTCGGATTGGGCCCAAAATTTACGGTGATTTTTATGGACCAAAAGAGACCCACGGAGCACTGGAGATGGACCAGGGAGTGTCCGAGGACGCCACAAGCCTGGGGGGCGCCCCCCTAGGGCGCGCCCCCCCGAGCTTGTGGGACCCTCGAGCACCCCCCTGACGTGAATCCAACGCCAAATATTCCTATATATTGGGAAAACCCCAGAACGAAACCTAGAACTTCCACGCCACTGCCGCAAGCCTCTGTACCGAAGCGATCTCATCCGGAGCCCTATTCCGGCACTCTGCCGGAGGGGGGAATCATCACCGGAGGCCATCTTCATTATCCCGGCGGTCTCCATGACGAGGAGGGAGTAGTTCACCCTCGGGGCTGAGGGTATGTACCAGTAGCTACGTGTTTGATCCCTCTCTCTCTCTCTCTCGTGTTCTTGATTTAGCACGATCTTGATGTACCGCGAGCTTTGTTAATATAGTTGGATCATATGGTGTTTCTTCCCTCTCTATCTTCTTGTGATGAATTGAGTCTTTCCCATTGAGGTTTCGTTATTGTCGGATTGAATACCTTGGATTTGAGAACACTTGATGTATGTCTTGCATGTGGATACCCGTGGTGACAATGGGGTATTCTATTGAGTCACTTGATGTATGTTTTGGTAATCAACTTGCGGATTCCCGTGACCTTGGGGTAATCTAGGCATATGGGTTGGTACACGTTTTCATCTTCTTTTCTCCGATAGAAACTTTGGGGTACACTTTGAAGTTCTTTGTGTGGATTGAATATTATGAATCTAAAGTTGTTTGATGCATATCGAATAGTTAACTCACGGATACTTGTGGTGACATTAGAGTTAATTGATGTGTATCATATGGTGTTATTCTAGTACGAACTCTAGGGCTGTTTGTGACACTTATATGGATGGCTCAATATATTGATCGGAAAGGATAACTTTGAGGTGGTTTCGTACCCTACAACAATTTCATCTTATGTTCTCCGCTAATAGGAACTTTGGAGTGATTCTTTATCGCACATTGAGGGATTGTTATATGATTCAATTATGTTAGCATTGTTGAGAGATTGCACTAGTGAAAGTATGAACCCTAGGCCTTGTTTCCAAGCATTGCAATACCGTTTGTGCTCACTTTTGTCACTTGCTACCTTGATGTTTTTATATTTTTAGATTACAAAAACCTATATCTACTATCCATACTACACTTGTATCACCATCTCTTCGCCGAACTAGTGCACTTATACAATTTACCATTGTATTGGGTGTGTTGGGGACACAAGAGATTTCTTGTACTTGATTGCAGGGTTGTTTGAGAGAGACCATCTTCACCCTACGCATCCCACGGATTGATAAACCTTAGGTCATACACTTGAGGGAAATTTGTTGCTATCCTACAAAACTCTGCACTTGGAGGCCCAACAATGTCTACAAGAATAAAATTTGCATAGTAGACATCAATGGGTTGCGAGAATGACAGAAGCTTAAACCCTAGTTTATGCGTTGTTCCGTAAGGGGCTGATTTGGATCCATATGTTTCATGCTATGGTTAGATTTATCTTAATTCTTCTTTCGTAGTTGCGGATGCTTGCGTGAGGGGGTAATCATAAGAGGGTTGCTTGTTCAAGTAAGAACAACACCCTAGCACCGGTCCACCCACATATCAAATTATCAAAGTAGCGAACGCGAATCAACTAAACATTATGAACGTGACTAGACGACAATTCCCATGTGTCCTCGAGAACGCTTTGCTTAGTATAAGAGAACATTCCGGCTTGTCCTTTGCTATAAAAAGGATTGGGCCACCTTGCTGCACCTTGGTTACTATTGTTACTTGTTACTTGTTACAAATTGCCTTGCTACAAAACTATCTGTTACCGCTACTTTCAGTACTTGCAGAGAATACCTTGCTGAAAACCGCTTATCATTTCCTTCTGCTCCTAGTTGGGTTCGACACTCTTACTTATCGAAAGGACTACGATTGATCCCCTATACTTGTGGGTCATCAAGACTCTTTTCTGGCGCCATTGCCGGGGAGTGAAGCGCCTTTGGTAAGTGGAATTTGGTAAGGAAACATTTTTATTACGTGCTAAAATTTATTGTCACTTGTCACTATGGAAAATAATCCTTTGAGGGGCTTGTTCGGGGTATCTTCACCTCGACCGGAAGCAATAAGAGTTGCCCCTCAACCTACTGAAAATATTTATTATGAAATTCCTTCGGGTATGTTAGAGAAACTGCTAGCTAATCCTTATGCAGGAGATGGAACGGTACATCCTGATATGCACTTGATCTATATAGATGAAATTTGTGGATTGCTTAAGCTTGTAGGTTTATCCGAGGATGGAGTTAAGAAGAAAGTATTCACTTTATCTTTGGGTGGAAAGGCATTGACATGGTATAGGCTATTGGATGATACTGGAACATGGGATTGGAACCGGTTGAAGCTGGAATTTCACCAGAAATTTTATCCTATGCATTTGCTTCATCGTGATCGGAATTATATATATAATTTTTGGCCTCGTGAAGGAGAAAGTATCGCTCAAGATTGGGAGAGGCTTAAATATATGATGCACACATGCCCCAATAATGAGCTCTCAAGAGAAATAATTATACAAAACTTTTATGTTCAGCTTTCTCATAATGATCAATCCATGCTCGATACTTCTTCTACTAGTTCCTTTATGAAGAAAACTATTGAATTCAAATGGGATCTCTTGGAAAGAATTAAACGTAACTCTGAAGATTGGGAAATCGACAAAGGTAAAGAGTCAGGTATAAATCTTGAGTTTGATTGTGTTAGATCTTTTATGGAAACTGATGCTTTTCATAAGTTTAGTACTAAATATGGACTTGACTCTGAGATAGTAGCTACCTTTTGTGAATCATTTGCTGCTCATGTTGATCTCCCTAAGGAGAAATGGTTTAAGTTTCATCCACCTATTGAAGTAAATGAAGAGCCTATTAAAGTTAAAGATGAAACAAACATTTATAATGTTGATCCAGTTGTGCAAACTGCTTATATTGAGAAACCTCCTTTCCTTGTTAGGATTAAGGAACATGCTAAAGCTTCAACTGTGGTTAATAAGAGTAATATTAAACAATTAAACCCTCTAAACAAATTAGAGTGGAACCTGATGTTGCAATGATTAAAGATCTTTTGGTTGATAATATTGATGGACATGTCATATACTTCTGTGAGGAAGCAACTAGGATTGCTAAACAAGAAACATCAGATAAAAACAGACCCATTGTTGGCATGCCTGTTGTTTTTGTTAAAATTGGAGATCATTGTTATCATGGTTTATGTGATATGGGTGCTAGTGTAAGTGCTATTCTGTTTTCTCTTTATCAAGAAGTCATGAATGATATTGCACCTGTTGAGATTGAAGATATTGATGTTACTATTAAGCTTGCGAACAGAGATACTATTTCACCACTTGGGATTGTTAGAGATGTTGAAGTCTTGTGTGGTAAGATCAAATACCCTACTGATTTTCTAGTTCTTGGATCACCACAAGATGATTTTTGTCCCATTATATTTGGTAGACCTTTCTTGAATACAGTTAATGCTAAGATTGCTTGTACTAGGGAAATGGTCAGTGTTAATTTTGGTGATGTATCACATGAATTTAGTTTCTCTAAGTTTCCTAGACAACCTCATGATAAAGAATTGCCTAATAAAGATGAAATTATTGGTCTTGCTTCTATTGTTGTTCCTCCTACTGATCCTTTAGAACAATATCTGCTAGACCACGAAAATGATATGCATATGAATGAAAGAAATGAAATATTCTTTAGGCAAGCACCTATCCTTAAACATAATTAGCCTGTTGAAACTTTGGGAGATCCTCTCCCACCTAAGAGCGATCCTGTGTTTGAATTAAAGAAACTAACTGATACACTAAAATATGCTTATCTTGATGAAAAGAAGATATATCATGTTATTATCAATGCTAACCTTTCAGAGCATGAAGAAAAGAGATTACTTAAAACTCTGAGGAAGCACCGTGCCGCTATTGGATATACTTTTGATGATCTTAAGGGCATTAGTCCCACTTTATGCCAGCACAAGATTAATATGGAGCCTGATATTAAGCCAGTCGTTGATCATCAACGTCGCTTGAATCCTAAGATGAAGGATGTGGTAAGAACTAAAATATTAAAGCTTCTGGAGGTAGGTATAATTTATCCTATAGCTGATAGTAGATGGGTAAGTCCTGTTCATTGTGTTCCTAAGAAAGGAGGCATTACTGTTGTTCCTAATGATAAAAATGAACTTATCCTTGTAACTGGTTATAGGATGGTAATTGATTTCAGGAAATTAAATAAAGCTACTAGGAAAGATCATTACCCCTTGCCTTTTATTGATCAAATGTTAAAAAGATTATCTAAGCATACACACTTTTGCTTCCTTGATGGTTATTCTGGTTTTCTCAAATACCTGTGTCACGAGAAGATCAAGAGAAAACCACTTTTACTTGTCCTTTTGTACTTATGCTTATAAATGTATGCCTTTTGGTTTATGTAATTCACCTGCTACCTTTCAAAGATGTATAACTGCTATATTCTCTGATTTTTATGAAAATATTGTTGAGGTATTCATGGATGATTTCTCCGTTTACGAAACCTCTTTTGATGATTGCTTAAGCAACCTTGACCGAGTTTTGCAGAGATGTGAAGAGACTAATCTTGTCTTGAATTGGGAGAAGTGCCACTTTATGGTGAATGAAGGTATAGTCCTTGGGCATAAATTTTTTGAAAGAGGTATTGAGGTAGATAAAGCTAAAGTTGACGCAATTGAGAAAATGCCATGTCCTAAAGATATCAAAGGTATAAGAAGTTTCCTTGGTCATGCTGGTTTCTATAGAAGGTTCATAAAAGACTTCTCTAAAATCTCTAGGCCTCTTACTAATCTGTTGCAAAAAGATGTTTCATTTGTTTTTGATGATGATTGCGTAGAAGCCTTTGAAATACTTAAGAAATCCTTAATTTCTGCACCCATTGTTCAACCACCTGATTAGAACCTACCCTTTGAAATCATGTGTGTGATGCTAGTGATTATGCTATTGGTGTTGTTCTAGGTTAGAGAGTTGATAAGAAATTGAATGTTATTCATTATGCTAGTAAGACCTTGGATAGTGCTCAAAGAAATTATGCTACTACTGAGAAAGAATTTTTAGCAGTCGTGTTTGCATGTGATAAATTCAGACCTTATATTGTTGATTCTAAAGTTACCATTCACATCGATCATGATGCTATTAAATATCTTATGGAAAAGAAAGATGCTAAACCTAGACTGATTAGGTGGGTTTTATTACTACAAGAGTTTGATTTGCATATTGTTGATAGAAAGGGAGCTGAAAACCCCTATAGCAGATAATTTGTCTAGAATGGAAAATGTTCTTGATGACCCACTTCCTATTAATGATAATTTTCCTGATGAGCAATTAGCTGTTATAAATGCTTGTACTTCTCGTAATAATCCTTGGTATACGGATTATGCTAATTACATTGTTGCAAAATATATACCACCTAGTTTCACATACCAACAAAAGAAAAAGTTCTTCTTTGATTTAAGACATTACTTTTGGGATGACCCACATTTATATAAAGAAGGAGTAGATGGTGTTATTAGACGTTGTGTACCTGAGCATGAACAAGAAAAAATTCTACGGAAGTGTCATTCCGAGGCATACGTAGGACACCATGCGGGAGACAGAACTGCACATAAGGTATTACAGTCTGGTTTTTATTGGCCTACTCTCTTCAAGGATGCACGTAAGTTTGTCCTTTCTTGTGATGAATGTCAAAGAATTGGTAATATTGGTAGACGTCGGGAAATGCCTATGAACTATTCACTTGTTATTGAACCATTTGATGTTTGGGGCTTTGATTATATGGGACCTTTTCCTAAATCCAATGGATACCCTCATATTTTAGTTGCTGTTGATTATGTCACTAAGTGGGTAGAAGTTATTCCAACTAGTAGTGCTGATCACAACACATCTATTAAAATGCTTAAAGAAGTTATTTTTCCGAGGTTTGGAGTCCCTAGATATTTAATGACTGATGGTGGTTCACATTTTATTCATGGTATATTTCGTAAACTCCTAGCTAAATATGATGTCAACCATATAATTGCATCACCTTATCATCCTCGGTCTAGTGGTCAAGTTGAATTGAGTAATAGGGAAATAAAATTAATTTTGCAAAAGACTGTTAATAGATCTAGAAAGAATTGGTCTAAGAAACTTGATGATGCATTATGGGCTTATAGAACTGCTTATAAAAATCCTATGTGTATGTCTCGATATAAAATGGTCTATGGAAAAGCATGTCATTTACCTCTTGAATTGGAACATAAAACTTATTGGGCAATTAAAGAACTTAACTATGATTTTAAACTTGCCAGTGAAAAGAGGTTATTTGATATTAGCTCCCTAGATGAATGGAGAAACCAAGCTTATGAAAAAGCCAAGTTGTTTAAAGAAAAAGTTAAAAGACTGCATGATAAAAGAATCCAAAAAGGGGAATTTAAAGTAGGTGATCATGAGTTATTATTGTTGACATTATCCTCGAGATAAATCAGTTGGGAAGTGAAAACTATAACCCCCCATCTTCCTATGTGTTTGACTGAAACTTTTGCTCCATAAATATACCGTGAGTGTTAGCAATCATGGAAGACTAAATGATAGTTGAGTATGTAAACTTGCTAAACAAAGCTCTTACATAAACTCTTTCTGAAAATATGATAAGTTGCAATTGTTTCAATGACTGAGATCATAGTTTGTTAGCTTTCAACGAAGTTTGTGGTTCATACTTTAGCTTGTGAAGGAATTGTTACTTAATCATGAGAAGTTTTATGATGATATATTGTTGCTATGATAATGATCATGATGCTTTCTTGCACGTATTTTGTTTTATCGACACCTCTCTCTCTGTAAACATGTAGTCATGCTTATCGATTTCGGCTTTCGCTTGAGGACAAGCGAGGTCTAAGCTTGGGGGAGTTTATATGTCCATTTTGCATCATGTTTTCCTACTTTTATTTATTATGTTTTGGGTCATTATTTCACTTTATGATGCAATCCTAATGCCTTTCCACTTTTATTTTGCAAGTTTCACATGAAGAGGGAGATTGCCGGCAGCTGGAATTCTGGACCTGAAAAAGCTACAACAGAGATAGATATTATCCACAACTCCAAATGACCTGAAAATTTACGGAGAATTATTTTGGAATATATAAAAAATATTGCGGAAGAAATACCAGGGGGACCCACCAGAGAGCGACAAGCTCAGGGGGCGCGCCCTACCCCCCTGGGCGCGCCCTATGAGCTTGTGGGCCTCCCAGCAGGTCTTCGGGGCCCATCTTCTCCTATAAGATGCTATTTTCCCTAGAAAAAAATATATCAAAAGACGACTTTCTGGACGAAGCGCCGCCGTCTCGAGGCGGAACCTGGGCAGGAGCACTTTTGCTCTCCGGCGGAGCGAATCCGCCGGGGATACTTCCCACCGGGAGGGGGAAATCGAAGCCATCGACATCACCAACGTTCCTCTCATCGTGGGAGGACCAATCTTCATCAACATCTTCACCGGCACCATCTCATCTCAAACCCTAGTTCATCTCTTGTATTCAATCTTTGTCCCAAAACCTCAGATTGGTACCTGTGGGTTGCTAGTAGTGTTGATTACATCTTGTAGTTGATGCTAGTTGGTTTATTTGGTGGAAGATTATATGTTCAGATCCTTAATGATATTCAATACCCCTCTGATCTTGAACATGAATATGAGTTGTGAGTAGTTACTTTTATTCTTGAGGACATGGGAGAAGTCTTGTCATAAGTAATCATGTGAATTTGGTATTCATTCGATATTTTGATGATATGTATGTTGTTGCTTCCTTTAGTGGTGTCGTGTGAACGTCGACTACATGACACTTCACCATCTTTGGGCCTAAGGGAAGGCATTGTGGAGTAGTAATTAGATGATGGGTTGCTAGAGTGACAGAAACTTAAACCCTAGTTTACGCGCTATTCCGTAAGGGGCTGATTTGGATCCATATGTTTCATACTGTTGTTAGATTTATCTTAATTCTTCTTTCATAGTTGCGGATGCTTGTGAGAGGGGGTAATCATAAGAGGGTTGCTTGTTCAAGTAAGAACAACACCCTAGCACCGGTCCACCCACATATCAAATTATCAAAGTAGCGAACGCGAATCAACTAAACATGATGAACGTGACTAGACGACAATTCCCATGTGTCCTCGAGAACGCTTTGCTTACTATAAGAGAATGTTCTGGCTTGTCCTTTGCTATAAAAAGGATCGGGCCACCTTGCTGCACCTTGGTTACTATTGTTACTTGTTACTTGTTACAAATTGCCTTGCTACAAAACTATCTGTGTCCGCTACTTTCAGTACTTGCAGAAAATACCTTGCTGAAAACTGCTTATCATTTCCTTCTGCTCCTCGTTGAGTTTGATACTCTTACTTATCAAAAGGACTATGATTGATCCCCTATACTTGTGGGTCATCTCCTGCACCTACTCATAAAACCGCTCATGATGCCACTATTGGGAAACGTAGTAGAAAACAAAAAAATCGGCGTACGAACACCCAGGAACAATATGAAGGTGCATTAGGGGATTGGATAAAGATCATTACCAACTCCGAGTATGTAGCGGAAGCAGACGAGTCGGTGTACATCGTACTTGGAGTCCCTTGAACCACCAATGAACGATCCCTCGAACCGAAGACCGAAAGCAAGGCCTCTCTACAGTTTGCAAGCGTACGGTCTTCATGATCCAGCAGCGCTTCGCCGTCCACAACTAATCGCCGCCGGAGAATTAGAGGAGAAAATTAGAGCCACTCAGGGCTTCTAATTATGAGGATTAGAGGAACTAGAACTAGCTCTAATTATCTCAATTAGAACTAGTAGTATTGGGCTAGAGGAGGCACCTAAAACTTGTGTAGACAATAGGGCCAATACCTCAAGTATATATAGGTTAGAGGGGAGAGGAGGGGCATCCACCAAGGAGGGAAAGACCCTCCTTGGGGAGCCGGCCAAGCCCCCCCCCCCCCCCCCCCCCCGCCCACACACACAAGAAAAGGAGGGGCGCCAACTCCACTTGGGCCTTGGTGGCCCAAGTTGCCTTCCATCACTAGGCCTTTTAAGGCCCGTTGATATTAAATTAAATATAAAAGCCCTCTAACAATTACTAGAGCATATTACATAGTATAATTTAACACCTCCAGAAACATTTTCCACCTATATCTTATTTATCGGTAATACCCGGTATTGCCCGATAAACTCTGAAACCCTTCCGGTGACCCCGAAATACTTCCGATTCCTCTCGAAACTATTCTGAATATTAATGAAACAATTCCACAAATAAATCCTCGATACTCTCGTCCTACTAACACTCAGCAGATCATGATTACCTTAAGCTTGTGACCCTGTAGGTTCGGTAAACCATAGACATGAATGAAACCCCTTCGTTCAATGACCAATAGCGGAATCGTGGGCGTCCATATCGATCCCTATGATTACACGAATGATATTCGAGTGAACCTTTGGTTATCATGTGATGTTCCCTTTGCTTCGTGATACTTCATAAAACCCGAGGTGAGATATATCGATATCCTCTTGAGTCATACACATGCTCACTATACCGGTCTCCTCGTTACCGGTTTTGTTCTTCTTTCTCATTGTCGTGTTCCGGCATCCCCGTGACGAAGTCACCTGTGTCTGGTCAAATGATGATGGATATCGTCACACCGAGAGGGCCCTAAGAATATCTCTCCATCGTCGGAGGAGCAAATTCCACTCTCGAGCTATCGTGTCCCTTGTCAAACTTTCCGATGAACCTGTAAGTTGTCGTTATGGTCACCAAGTTACTGATGACGTTTGAGCAACCCGAAAGCTCATCATACGGTAAGAAGTGACTATGATACTCTCATGGTCTAAGGAACTAAAATCACAAGTCAACACTCCGTGTTATAGCAATTGACTTTATGACGATATTATCTCAAAGTATAACAAACAGGTTTGGGTCGATTCAATATGATCGTTCTTCTAACGTCATACTCTCAATGTTGTCTTGAGACTATCGTTACACTTAACAATATCTCACACTAACAACACTTGAGATAGTCTTAGAGGCGGGACTAGGAATCTTAATTTACCGTTTATCGTTCTAGACGTGCATATGAGTTTTCCACTGAATCGCATATTCTGGGATCATAGCAGTTATAGCATAGAAATATAAACTCTAATCATGAACTCAGAAATATAATAATATAATATTATTGCCTCTAGGGCATATTTCCTACACATACAAGGTACTCTTTCGGGAAAAGAAACTCTTTCATGTAGTGTACCAAACGCCACAAATTGCAACAAAGTGAAATAGCTCTCTGATACGTCTCAAAACTATCTATAATTTTTGTATGATTCATGCTGCTTTGTTATCAATTCTTCACACTTTGGGCATACTTTTCTTTATCAATTTTATCGGACTAAAATTCTGTTCAGTTTCTCAAAGGTGGGGTCCTCCAAATTTTTAGTGCATGTATATAATCTACCATGGTGGGCCAATTCTTTCAAACCATTAACTCCAGTAATGGAATTGAAAGTGTGGCTCCATCTAGGTAACACACAAGGTTTGTTCTTCTCACTACATTTCCTAATGATATTGAAATGACCACCAAACACAAAAGATCCTTTGCTCTTATTACACAATTGTGCAAATTCAGTAAGGAAATGATCTTCCCCTTCAGGTTGAGCAAGACCATAAAATTGTTGCTAGCATCATCTCAAAATGAGTTTTCTTGTCCCTGGTCTGCCTACTAACAAAATGATCCCCATTGTCTCTGCATATCACATCAAAAAGCTCAGAATCAACACCTAGCAAGATCCCTCCTGATCTGCCAATTGGGGCTAGGTGATGCCATTCAAAGATCTTAGACCCAGAGATTCTTCCCTCCCATAGAAAATTAAAGTCCTTTATCATTGTCTCAGACAGACCAATGCATTGGACACCATGTTCAAAAATAAAATCCTCCAAGAACTTTTGTTTTTTAGGGGGGGTCCTAAGCCCTTGAAATTCCAAAAGTGACCTGACATGATTAACCTTTTTTCTTTGGGGGTCTCGTCCTTTATTTAGCAAGCTCAACCCTGAAAACAGGGGAGCACAACTTATACATCTTACCATCTCATTAATTAGCTTAACTTTTTCAAGGCTAGCATATAAAACCAGTGGTAGTTTCATCTTCACTATCAGATTCAAAATTAGCAAGAACATCATCATCAATATCAGAAATAGGTTCATTAGTACCCCCTCCGCTCTAGAATATAATGTGCATCAATTTTCATGCAAGTCAAACTTATATATATTTGACCAAGATTATATAATAAAATATCAACATCTACAATACAAAATAAATGAAATATGAAAATAATTTTTGTGGTGGATCTAATGATATAATTTTGGTATTGTAAATATTGATACTTTTTTGTAAAAACTTGGTCAAACATGCACATGTTTGACTTTTGAAAAAACTAATACATCTTATATTTTGGAACGGAGGGAGTACTTTTATGAATTTTACTACTCCCTCTGATCCATATTAATTGACGTTGCTTTAGTACAACTTACTAAAGTTGTACGAAAGCAACGTCAATTAATATGGATCGGAGGGAGTAGCATCTTTCAGATCAATCCTAGAAATTTCAAGGAACTTAATGGTATCAATTAATTTCTCATGCTTATCATCGTTAGAATCAGTAACACCTAACTTGCCAGTCATATCAGAAAGAATATTGTTATCAAAATCGAGAATGTCGGGACAGACATGACATTAGTACCTCGAATGGTGTTTTTTCTGGCACCCTTTGCATAGCTAACTTGGTCATGTCAGCATCTCCCTGGCCAACAAGCCTACCACTCCTTCTGAATTCAGTCCCAGAGGAGCACTCACCTACCTGCAGCAAAAGCATTCTTAACTTTGGCCCCAAATGACTCCTTAGACTCTAGGATATCTTCTTCCTCAACCTCAATCTGAGATAAATGCAGTGTTTCTTGGCTATCAGAGCACTTCTCTTGCCCACCATAAATATCCAGATCCTCCGAAGTGTATTTTTCAATATCATCTTCCATCTCATCCTCTTTAGCCTCCAAATCTTTAGTCTTGTCCATATTTTCCAGCTCCTGAACTTTGTGTGCCGTGATACAATCTTGATCAACCTGTGAGAGAGTGGAAAAGTTGTATCTCTGTATCACAGTGCTCTAGTTAGGCATGACCACAGTTCCCTTCTCAGATAAGATAACTGCATGAGAATCAAAAGCTATCTTTTTGTCTGAATCTCCCCCAAGAGAAATGTTTTCTAGATTCACAGGCTCCCTAGAGCTCTTCACATCTGTAGCCTGTAAGTTCTTCTGCTGCCTATCCTTTCCTTCATCCAAATTCCAATGAACACTTTCATGCACATTTTTAATAACAATTGTGATGGAAGGAAGAAAAGACGACGAGGCCAGGACACAGACTGCTAAGTAGAGAAGAAGGGCAAAAGGGTCATTTCTAATGGTAAAAATGGGTCCCAACTATCAGTATGTGTGGGATCGAGGAGATAGGTCTAGAGGGGGGGTGAATAGACTCTTAACCAGCCAAAGGTGCAGTTTTTAATTTCTCTTGGAATTTAGGCAGATTTTGGCACAAGTTAAGATCACTCCAATACTTTGTACACATGCATATCTAGAGATCGAGCAGCGGAAATAGTAAAGCATGCAAGAGTACGGAAAGTAAAGGGGTAGAGTATGGAAGATCAAACGCAATGAAGACACGGTGGTTTTTGGCGTGATTCCGATAGGTGGTGCTATCGTACGTCCACGTTGATGGAGACTTCAACCCACGAAGGGTAACGGCTGCGCGAGTCCACGGAGGGCTCCACCCACGAAGGGTCCACGAAGAAGCAACCTTGTCTATTCCACCATGGCTTACGTCCACGAAGGACTAGCCTCACTCAGGGTAGATCTTCACGAAGTAGGCGATCTCCTTGCCCTTACAAACTCCTTGGTTCAACTCCACATCATGTCGGAGGCTCCCAAGTGACACCTAACCAATCTAGGAGACACCACTCTCCAAAAGGTAACAGACGGTGTGTTGTTGATGAACTCCTTGCTCTTGTGCTTCAAATGATAGTCTTCCCAGCACTCAAACGACTCCTCACAGATTTGGCTATGGTGGAAGAAGGATTTGAGTGGAAAGCAACTTGGGAAAGGCTAGAGATCAAGGTTCAAATGGTAGGAATGGAATATCTTGATCTCAACACATGAGTAGGTGGTTCTCTCTCAGAAAATGTATGGTGGAAGTGTAGGCACGTTCTGATGGCTCTCCTTACTGAGAAGGATGTGGTGGAGGGGTATATATAGCCTCCACACAAAATCCAACCGTTACACACTTTTGACCCAACTCGGTGGCACCGAAACAATAATCTCGGTAGCACCGAACTGTGTAAAAGATATGAACTTTAGGAATCTCGGTGGGACCGATAGGAACAACTCGGATGGACCGAAGTGCAATGGCTAGGGCAATCCTCATCTCAGTGGCACCGATTGCATCAACTCGGTAGGACCAAAGTGAAGCAATAAGGCAACAGAGAGTTGGCAAGCCATCTCGGTGAGACGGATTTGCAAAACTCGATGAGACCGAAGTGAGTGCAAACGATTACAGAGAGTTGGCAAGGCCATCTCGGTGGGACCGAGATCCATTTCGGTGGATCCGATTTGTTAGGGTTTTGGCAGTGGCTAAGTCTTGGTGAACTCGGTGAGGCCGGATAGAGAATTTTGGTGGGGTCGAGTTGGAATGTGGGTTTTGGACATATTTGGGATTGAGAGAGTGGTTGAGGGTTTAGGAGTACTGTCACTAAGCACTTGAGCAAAAAGATCATTAAGCAACACCTCGTCCCCTTTTAATAGTATTGGCTTTTCTATGGACTCAATGTGATCTTGGATCACTAAACCAAAAATGTAGGGTCTTGATCTTTAGCCAATCCTTATTCTTATCATTTTGAGGGGGTTCCACGTCCTCTTGTCCCTGCCACGCCATTGTTGAACTTGTCTGAAATTCACTAGATGAAAGCATTAGTCCAACAACATGTATGTTGGCATAAATTACCAAAACCACCAAGGGAGCAAATGTGCTTTCAGTATGGCATATTATCAAGAATTCAGAACGGGACAAACTATCAAAAAAAATACTGAAGTAAAGCCATTTATGAAATCTTAACGACGTCATGGCATGCTCAATTATCTCTTAACCTAGCTATGCTAGGCTCTACAACAATTGTTGTAGCTCATCATATGTACACTATGCCTCCCTATCCATACCTAGCTACTGACTATGACAAATTATCAAATTACATAATAACGTGGGGGCAAATGACCCAATCCCCCGGACGCATGTGTAGCGAAGGATGGACAAAAGGGACAACCGAGTCCACGAGCTGGTGAGCTAATCCTGAACGTACATGTGCATGTGATCGGACGGCTTGGGGGGGGGGGGGGGGGGTGATCGATGCCTTCGCATAGGTCGCTCAAATAAAAGGCATACACATAATCTCAAAAAGAAGGAGAAAACACACATGCCTTGCACAACGATACATCATTGTTTCTTTCATGCTTCTGAAATCATCAAATAACAAAAATGGGAAAACATATCACATATTCATTACAATAAATAATATTTCTTTTGACGAAACACAACCATGATGCTGCTTTTCGTTCATTAATTAAGAGGAAAACACCATGGTTACATGGTAAGAACAGGAAAACAGAAAAAGGCCACAGAAACTACTTTTACTTAGGAAAGCAAACTTAGAAAGAAATTCTGATGGCCACACTCAAACACGTGGTTGAGCGCCTTGCCTTGGTTTAGTCAGTCACTCAGTCAGTTCCACCGTATGATTGGAAACGTGCATCGCCGCGGCACGCCCTCTGTATTTCTGGGAAAAAGTTAACGCGGCTTTCGGACTGCAGAATCGAATCATTTTCCCTAGGTTCCGTTCCTGCAAAATACTGTTTTTTTTTTCTTTTCGACGCACCCTGCAAAATTTTCTCTTGCTCCGCAGATTTTTCATTTCATTTCACACATTCCCCCCTGATTCCTGCGCCTTGTGCCCCCCTCGAAAGCTTGTACGCACGCCTGATTCCCGGAGAATCAATTATCCCGCGCCCGTGCGAAGCTAATCAATCAATGAACTAATCATCGAAGCCTGCAGGCAATTTAACAAAGCCAAGCAGTACGGCGGCCAGCGCGCTCCGCCACTGCCCACTGGCCACAGCACGGCGCTCTCGCGTATTATATTACTCTTTCCGTCGCTCCGCCCGAGTATTTTCCTCTCCTCGGGAGCTGCTCCATCCCTCCTCCCTCCCTCCCTCCCATCCTCGCCGGCGACCCGCCGATGGCCCCCGGGCGGCGGCGGCGGAGGCGGGGGCACGAGTGACCGCGGCGGTGCGCGACGCGGACGATGGCGGCGCCGGAGGGCTCTGGCGCCGGCGGCGGGGAGGGGGCGAGGGGGAGCAAGGTGAACCAGGAGCTGTGGTACGCGTGCGCGGGGCCGCTGGTGGCGCTGCCGCCGCCGGGGAGCCTCGTCGTCTACTTCCCGCAGGGACACAGTGAGCAGGTATGGTGCTTCCGATGACTCTTGCTGATCAAAGCTGTTGCTTTCCTCCCTCTCTCTGGACGAGGAAAAAACGCTCCCTTTTTTTGGGCGTCTTGCTCTTGTCCCTTTCTGGCCGCCTCGTGCTCGCGGGAGCGCTGATGATTCCTCCCTCCCCGCGATAGCCGCCAGCACGAAGCGGCCTCATGGTCGCTTCGTCTCCGTGTCCGGCGGCCGGCAGCAGACAACCATAGTCAACTCATGGTTCTTGAGCCTCTCGGCTTCGTCTTGCAGACAGACAACTGCTTTATTTTAGTTCTTGATTGATTGAGAGGGAAATCTAATTCTTTTTCCAGTGACCTTTTCTTTTCTTCAGTAGTGTGAGAGAATCTTGGAAAAAAAAATTCGAATAGAAGATGAGAAATTTGGGAGCTGGATTTCTACCTAGAGCTTTGGTCTTAACATGTTCCAACTCAACTCTGTAGACACGCAACCTTTTTTGGGCTTGGTTCATACTTGATCATATCCGTGCTAATGTTATCTCTGATGCGCACTCACATGATACCCCGGTTGTCACTGTGTCACTGTCATGTTGGACCAGAACTATGATGAAAGAATTAGAGATGGATGCTTCTGATTTAGCGCGAAGTTTCATAGGAGTAATTCCTGTTTTCTGTGTACAAGTTCAGTTGAGAGTCCATTAAAATCACATTATTACCAAAACCACTTGCAAATTTGCAAGTTGTATGCAAGTGGGCTGGAGTTCCAGGGCAAAAAGAAGTCCTTATTCCTTGATACCCAATTTCAGGTGGCAGCATCTATGCGAAAGGATGCAGACGCGCAGATTCCAAGCTATCCAAATCTTCCATCAAAGCTGATATGCATCCTCCACAGCGTCACTATGCAGGTAACCACTACCACTTTGAACAGATACCACTAAGTGGACACCAGATGCGCATTCTGTGCTCTTCTATGCGGATGATCTAACCTTTTAGCGTGATGCTTCTCTCGACAAAACTTGACAGTCTGATCCTGACACGGATGAAGTTTATGCTCGGATGACTCTCCAGCCAGTTAGCAATGTAAGTGTCACTTCCTAAATTTCAGTGAAATCGTTTTATCACGTGACGTACTTGTACTACCATGTTTGTAGTTCCTGCCTAAAAATGGTTTGGGAATTGTAACTGCTAGGTGACACAGTGTGACAAGGAGATATTGCTGGCATCAGAGCTTGCCCTGAAACAAAACAAGCCACAAACAGAATTCTTCTGCAAAACATTGACCGCGAGTGATACGAGCACTCATGGAGGATTCTCCGTGCCACGGCGTGCTGCAGAGAGGATTTTCCCTCGTCTTGTAAGGATAGTTTACTTCTGATGTAAAAAGATGTGTTGAGTGTTTTTTGGTTTGTTCTGATTTGTTCAAGCTGTTCGTCTTGTAAGGATAGTTTACTTCTGATGTAAAAAGATGTGTTGAGTGTTTTTTGGTTTGTTCTGATTTGTTCAAGCTGTACTACATGTAGGACTTCTCATTGCAACCTCCTGCTCAGGAACTCCAGGCCAGGGATTTACATGATACCATTTGGACATTCCGTCATATATTTAGAGGCAAGTCAAATGTTTTTTAGTTCCTCTCGACGCATGAATGAAAGCTGGTGGAAGTTAGCCAAGCCCATATTTTAATACCATGTATCTGTTTTGGCCTACAGTTCTGTTCCTTCATGATTTAATCCATTTTACTGTTTTCTTTTGAAAGGAATAATGCACTAATTTTATGATTGCTTCTCTTCCTCTTCACCAGGCCAGCCTAAAAGGCATCTTCTGACTACTGGCTGGAGCCTATTTATTAGTGGAAAGAGACTTCTTGCTGGTGATTCAGTCTTATTTATTAGGTAAAATGTTGATGCCGAGGTCTCTATTTATTTGTTGGTCAGTCAGCTTTTTCTGACTTGGTATTGCTCAAGAATTGATGTAACAAATAAACTTATCTGTAAAGCTAATCAGTGCCACTAAAATTCTTCCCTTGTGATTGTAGGGATGCAAAACAGCAACTCCTCTTGGGGATCAGGCGAGCAAATAGGCAACCTACTAACCTCTCATCATCTGTCTTGTCTAGTGATAGCATGCATATCGGAGTTCTTGCTGCTGCAGCTCATGCAGCAGCAAATAACAGCCAATTTACAATATTCTATAACCCAAGGTAAATACCATCCTTTGTGAGTTTTCACACGTGAATAGGTGATATACTAGAGTTTCAATTGGACTGCTTTTTGTTTCTTCAGGGCTAGTCCTTCAGAATTTGTGATTCCTTTTGCCAAGTACCAGAAGGCAGTTTATGGCAACCAATTATCTCTTGGCATGCGGTTTAGAATGATGTTTGAAACCGAAGAATCTGGAACAAGAAGGTACAGATTCCAAATTACCTAATTTGTAGATTGAGTAGTCGTCCTTCTTACTTCGAGATCACTTTTAAAATATCCTTGGAGTTTGTAGTGTACCTTTTCTATTAACTGTCAGTTTGTAGTGTACCTTTTCTATTAAATGTCAGTTTGGTGTGCGCATGCTCATGTTTTTATGTGTTTGAAGTTTTATACAAGAAATAATTTTTTGTAAAAACTATTAAGTTGTGATATCTGCCTGCAGGTACATGGGTACAATAACTGGCATAAGTGATCTGGATCCTGTAAGGTGGAAAAACTCTCAGTGGCGCAATATTCAGGTTTGGTCTAATCCATACAAATTAAACCTGCCAAACTGACAAGACATCCCCTTTATTTTTGCTGAGATTAGTAGTATGTATGAGCAGGTTGCATGGGATGAAGCAGCACCAAGTGAAAGACGCACCAGGGTTTCCCTTTGGGACATTGAGCCTGTCATCGCTCCATTCTTCATCTATCCCACACCATTATTCACTGCAAAGCGTCCGAGACAACCTGGGATGATGATAGGTAACCACGGAACTACAGTTCTGTTTTCTTCATGAATAATGCATGTATCTTCATTGTATCACCGAAAACTCCCGACCACGTATCCTTCTAGCAAATAACTAGATAATAAGTCCTTTGATGCACAACTCGGGTTTTTTGATAAAAAAAACTATATCCGCAGATGATGATACCTCTGGAATGGATAATCTTTTTAAGAGAACCATGCCATGGCTTGGTGAGGAGATATGCAAGAAAGATATGAATACTCAGAACAGCATAGTGCCTGGTCTAAACTTAGCTCAGTCACTTCAGTGGATGAATATGCAGCAGAACTTGTCACTAGCCGGCACAGTTATGCAACCAGAGTTGCTAAACTCATTAACTGGCAAACATGTACAAAATTTGTCTGCAGCTGATATATCAAGGCAAATCAGCTTCCAGCCCCAATTCCTGCAACAAAATAACATCCAGTTCAACACCTCGTTACTACCTCAGCAAAACCAACAGGCTGAACAGTTAGCGAAAGCTATATCTACACCAAACCAACTGGGAAATATTATGGTACCACAGAAGGTAGATCAAGATTGCAATTCTGACCAGAAGCAGCATACAGCTACTCAATCAGTGCAAGGCAGCCAGGCAAACTTAAACATCACACAGCCTGAACATGTTGTCCAAGCTCAGTTCCAGCAACCTCGAGTGGTTCTCCAGGCTCAACTCCAGCAACAGCAACCTCTGGTCCAGAGTCATACCGTCTTTCAGGGAGGCTTTCAGCAAATCCAGGTCCTGCAGCAACAGCAACCACATTTGCAGCAAGAGCTACAACAGCAACAACCTCAACATCATCAGCAGGTTCAACACTCAGTACAGGAGCAGCAGCAAATGAAAATACAACCTGTTCATGTGTCCAGTGATGCGAACATGAATACACAGCTATCTGATCATCAAATGAAACTTCAATTATTAAAGGCTCTACATTCACAGCAACATCTGACCGTGGAGCAGCAGAAAATGCTTTTTGATTTGCAGCAACAAGTGGTAAATTCTCAATCAGATCCTCAGCAATGTGTGCAAGGAGCTACCCAAACTGTTGGTTTTCACAACAGCAACACCATCCAGTATGCAACGCAACAAAAGGCCCAGTCTCACCAACTGATTGAAGATTCGCCTAGGGGTACCATTCCCGTTGCAAAATCAGATATCGTTACCTCCATGGGTGCTAGCTCTTTGAATGTGGCTGGTCGAATGCATTCAGTGAGGACAGATAATGTTCCGTCTTCGTCAACATCACCATCCACTACCACTAATCATGTTCTTTTGCAGTCCATCCCAAGTAGCTCCAAGAACCAGAGTTTACCAACTGCAGCAAAAACATCTCAATCATCTGTTGTCTTGGGCCCTACAATTGAACAGGAAATGAAGCCTTACCAGAGTGTGAAGCCAACAATAATGATTCCCAAGATGATTGAACAAGGGCCAGCTACTGAACGAGACTACATAAACAACCCCCACATGGATTACTTGGATACGTCCTCCTCAGCTACTTCGGTTTGCCTTTCTCAGGCTGATGGATCATTGCAACAAAACTTTCCATCTTCATCCTTCGATCAGCATCAGCTGTTGAGGGACACAGCTCCAGATAGTGAGTTTGAGATTTCAGATCCAACAAATAACCTTCTATTTGGGGTGAATATTGATGGTCAACTGGGCTTACCACTTAATGCAGATGCCTTGCTTGCAAATAGCATTGAAAATGATAAATTCATGGATGAGATGGCTGGAAATGGCATTTCTAACTACATTTCATCGAAGGATTCTCAACAAGAGTTATCATCTTCAATGATTTCACATTCACTTGGAGTTGCTGACATGGGATTCAATTCTATAGATTCCGCAATCAATGATCCCCCATTCTTAAATAGAAATTCCAGGGCACCGGCTCCTGCACATCAACGCATGCGAACCTACACCAAGGTTTGTTATTTTTGCTCCAGTGTGTCATTTTACAGTTCACATCAGGATTTTTCCGAGATAATGGAAGCCAACAGATGAATGGCAAGCCACATAGATAAACAAGAGATAAAAAAAGTCACATAGTCTGTTACACGATAGCCACCCAAATTTGGTCATAAATCCCCTGGCTATCAACTCCAGCCTCATGACGCCCGTAGTCATAGGCTCTTGCACACCACAGGAATACTTCGTTATAGATAAGAAACGAACTATTTCACCTTGTAGAATGTAAGTAATTACATATTTATCTCTAGATCTTCCTACCTATATAGAATTTTCTCTGACTAATTTCCTTGCAAAATGATGACCTGAAATTTTATATGCTCACTTTACTGTGCACAGAAAGTCAATGTTCAAAGTCGTTAATGTTAGAAGAGTTTATCCTTAGGCTCTTATCATATTTCTTTCTGTGTTTCTACTTTCTAGCATTGTTTATGTTTACATACGAGTGCACTGTCTCACTCTTGCAGTAAGATCTTTCCTGACCAAAGTACTATATGCAGGTACACAAACGTGGTGCTGTAGGGAGATCTATCGACATGAACCGTTATTCAGGGTATGATGAACTGAAGCATGACATTGCGCGGATGTTTGGTATCGAGGGGCAGCTTGGTGACCAAAGTAGAGTTGGCTGGAAACTAGTATATGAAGATCATGAGAAGGATGTTCTACTAGTTGGTGATGACCCATGGGAGTAAGTAAAACTCCATGAGCTTGTTTCTAACTTTTGTATGCGAAACTTACTAGCATGACTTTCTGGAAATGTGCAAAACTACTAAAAGATAAAGCCGATGGGTGGCTTTAGGCAATTTGTGTGGACATGACCTTGGGGAATGGGTAGATATCAACTAACGGTTCATTCGCTGGTTGCTAAATTAGCTTGTCGAATACAATGAAAGGCCTATGACATTTCATAACTTCAACTGAATATGTACCTGTAAAAGAAAATTCAAAGAAACCCTAAAATCAATTTAACACATTCTGCTGCACTTTGGCTTCAATTTTAATGCCCATTCATTTACTCTCTTTAGTCTGGCTATTGAGCCACTCTGATAAACGAAGAATTGCCTGTGTAGGGATTTTCTGAACTGCGTACGGTGCATCAGGATTCTTTCTCCACAGGAAGAAATGCAAATGAGATTGGTTGGTGACTTTGGGGACGGATTTCTACCCAACCAGGCCTGCAGCAGCTCAGATGGGGGTCAACCTTGGTAACTGAGATCACATGTATGAGTGACCAAATGTAGTTTCAGGCGCTGCTGGACCGACATTTTTCTCGGTCAGTCTCATGAATACAGATGCTGTGATGATAGTTGACGATAATTTAGGCTCTGAAATTCCGAGGCCGAGCGAACATGAATATAAGGAACAATTCATACTTTTTTGTCTCTGTTGTAGTCTTGTAGTTCTCATGTTTTGTAGGCCTTGCAGTCTACATAGCCAAACCATATCTTCTGCTGCCATGTAGTATATGTCATTGTTGCCTGATGTAACAGTTTGGCACATACTCAGATGTCAACTACTGTAACTCGCTACAGATTCTAAACGAAGAAATCATATTCTCGCCTTGTTCATGAACTCTGTGATTGATCAGATTTTTTCCTCCAAAAAATTCTGGGATACTGTACAATACCACCATTTTGATGTGGGGTGTGCGCGTGAACCTAACAGGCTCGGGGGGCTATTAAATCCATAGAAATCTCTCGTAAATGTAGCATTACTCGCGTGTTAATGTCTGAGACAGTTATCTGTTTGCAGTAGTAATATGGAATGTCTGATTAATTCAATACTACAAAAACTAAGATATATGAGTTAGCTTTGATCACTAAGAGCATCACCAACAGATCATGTGTTCCATATAATCTATAGGAGGTTGACAGGTGAGCTGCTTTTGCAGTTCCCACAAAAATCTTCCCCTAAAAATGGTATTTGGTGGTGACGCGGAGGCGATGGCGGGCTCCGGTGGTGGCATACAACGGATCATGGTGGTCAGCGGCGGTGGGTCGACGGGCGGGCGGATGGCGATGGTCGACAGCAGCGGCGGCGCTCTGTGGCGGGCCGACGGGCAGGTAGCGCGATGGTGATGGCTGGTGCCGGTGGTCTGTGGTGGCGCGGTGGGTCTGGCGGCGACATCGTAGATTCCTGTGGCGGCGCGTCGACGTGGCAGTTTTACGGGAATATTTAGGGTAAAGGCCATCTCCCCTTAGATGAAGAGGGAGTTGGCTGATTATACGAGGTCCCTTAAGAAAAATTCCGCTTTTATGGGACTGTTGGAATACTTTTTTTTTGTCTAACTCCTCCTACACCAGGAAATTTTAGGGAAAGGGGAACTGTTGGTGATGCGCAGGTCATGAAAACAACACAAGAAAAAAAAATCAGAAAGACAACACAGGAAGAAAATTTCAGATGACAACACAATAATAAAATCAGAAGTTCAGAACATATAGAGAATCTATAAAAAAATCTAGCGCATTGTTTGTCAGACGGTATAGCCTTCGGGCCTCTTTGATTTGCAGAATTTGTAAAATACAGGAATAGAAAAAACAGAGAAATGGAGTGGCATGCAATTTTTTTTTGAAACGCGGTCCCTTAGGGCCCGATTCATTAAAAAAGGTAGAATAGAGTTGCCCGGTTAATTTACGGAAACCCGGACGAAAACCGTTACAACACGCCCTCAAAAGGGCACCCGGCCGACCTGGCACCAACAAGACCACACACACCGCCGAGAAGAGGACACTGTCGAGGCTGCATGCATTGTCATCGTCATCATCTCTCCTCGAGCAGGCGACTTCGACTTCGCCGCAGACGACCCGTCAAGACCCCTTCGAACGAACGACACACGACGACCTCGCCAGTCAAAGCCAAACAATCGACCGAAGACGTCGAGGACCGGCAGCTCCGATTTTGCTGATGCGCTTCGCAGGAGAAAGTTGCACGCCTCGCACCGACATAACCCAGCGCAACCTCCGGAGAGCACCATCCGCTCAAACCACCCTCATGGAGTCATCGTTGCCGCACGGGCCCCGCCGCACGCAGCTCCGACTTCTATGTCCCAGTGAGAAACACGCATAGACACCCTCATGGAGTGGCATGCAATTTTCAATCCTGTAGGATTAGTATAAGCGTTTGATTGTGCGCAGGAAAAACATAGGATTCTTCACATGAGGTTGGAGTGGATAATTTTTTTGTATGAAAACTAATACAAATGAATCCTAGAAAACAATCTATGAATTGTAATCCTACGAATCAAATAACCCACATAGAAAAAAATCCTAAGGATTAAAATCCTCTAAAACTCCTTTAGAAATTCTTTGAATCAAAGAGGCCTTCACTTCTCGGGGGATTTGATTTTTTGCCCCAACTTACTTTGGACTTTGCCAATTTGCCACTACTTACTTTGTAATTGATTTTTTGCCACCTTTTACTTTGCACTTTGACCTTTTGCCCTCTGTCACGCGGGTCCCACGTAAAATGACAAACTTACCCCTCCCGACCAGATTGACCAGAAACGAGAGGAGGAACTGTTCGTTCGCGACTCATCCCCATCCTCGAGTTTGCTTCCACAGAGACGGCGGGGCGGCGGCCAACTCCGAGGAGATCCCGTGGTCAACGCCGGCGACGGCGACGACGACGGCCCCGGTGGTCCACGACGGCGAAGGTGAGTCTTCTATCTCCCGCCCCGGCCCCGACCACCTAGGGTTAGGGTTACTAGTCGCCGCCACCGCCCCTCGCGTTGTGCTCCGCCGCCGGCAACCACCTGCCCGTGCGCCGCCGCCCGCGTGCCCGTGAGCGCCGCTGCCTCCGGCCACCGCCTGCCCGTGCGCCGCCGCCTCCGGCCACTGCGTGCCCGTGCGTCCCCGCCGCCCGCGTGCCCATGCGCGCCGCCACTGCTGCTGCACGTGGCCGTGCGTGGCGGGCAGCCGGGGAGCAGCAGGGCAGCAGCAGCTGCTCGTGGCTGTACATGGCCTTGATCCACTTCAATGGCGCTTGGTGCATTTTTTTTTTTTTGCTAAGGCTTTATGATTTCCTTGTTCAATTGTATGTTTTTTTATTCATATATTGAGATGCTATTTTGGTGTACATATTTATTAAAATTGTATTACTGTGCTGCTAATCTAGATAAGAATAAGATCAGCACAATAGTAAGGTAATCAAAGATCAGCCCAGGAACATAGTTTTTAATGTACTTACTTAGATTCAAATATTATGAAATGTTTAAACTTCATCAAAGACGTCAATTCATATAAAACCGATTACTAAAACAACTAGTACTATGCAATCATTACAAGACGATGCCTACTAGCAATACTTATTGTTGGTATTCTTGTTCATGCTTTGCAGGTGTAGCCATGCCTAATAGAAAATATTTGTCCTATTCCGAAATTAAGGAGAAGAAACGGCGCAATCCATATGATCATGCGCAGTCCACATCTTGCAATGAAAGCTTTTGGGATATGGAGCAGCAAGAGATGTATCATCGAATCTGTAAGAAAGATAAGGTGTTTCCGCATAAATATGTGCAGTGGTCTGATGTCCCTAATGTCGTCATCAACTATGAGGCTATTGGTCTCAAGGATCTACTTAGTTACAAGTCAAATTGGGATTGGAACAAGGACACTGTCCAAAAATTCTACAGCACCCTGTTCATCAATTCTGACCGCACGGAAATGACGTTTATGGTGAATTGATAGTGCCATTTTGCTACGAAGAAAGATCTTGAACAAGCCTTAGGAATCAAGCCCACGGATGGAAGCATTGTTTTGCATGGCATTGGCTGATGACGCGTCGCAGAAACCTACCCCAACCGTGGAGGACACCATGATAGCATATGACATGGCCTCAAGCTCAAAAGCTAGAAAGTTGACCCCGAAGAGAAGGAAGTACTAGTGTTGTGCTTGATCTTCTCTATACTTTTGGTTGTAATATGACAGACATAGCATCCTTTACTTTGGATGTAACATGGCAGCAACTATTGCTTTATGCTTTTGGTTGTAACATGGCAGCTACTATGGCCTTGTGCTTTTGGTTGTAAAACATGGCAGGAATTATGGCCTTATGGTAGATGGTGTATGACCATGTTAAATGCTTTATTTCGCTATATTGTCTTGATATTGTGTCATGGTGTATGAATATGTCCATCTGGAAATATATGTTTGAATCTTCTGTGCATACATATCTTCAAAAGTGAAATAACAGGCAAAATGTTGTCCAAATTGAGCCAAAATGCTGCCCAAAATTTGAACATTTTTTTCGAACCACCCAGAAAAATTTGAAAGAATTACAGAAAATCATTCATATATGTGTGACTAATCTGGAAAAGTTTTATGCAATTTGGATCATTGGTTCAACGGCAAAATGCATTTCAACTAGTTTGACCACATTTTGACCGAAATTTAAAAATTGTCAGAAAAAATTCAAAAAATTACAGTAAATCATTCATATATGTACGACTAATCTATGAAAGTTTCATGCAATTTGGATCATCAGTTCAACGGCAAAATGCATTTCAACTTTGAGCTTAACTAGTTTGACCACATTTTGACCGAAATTTAAAAGTTGTCAGAAAAAATTCAAAAAATTACAGTAAATCATTCATATATGTGTGACTAATCTGGGAAAGTTTCATGCAATTTGGATCATTGGTTCAACGGCTCTATGCATTTCAACTTTGAGCTTATGAGGATAATGGAGCTCATGAAGTTTGAGCAGGGGGGTAGGGAGCAGTGGGGCAGCGTATGTGAGGCAGCAGGAGCACGGGAGGACGAAGGCCGCAGGGCAGCAAGGGGGAGCAGCAGATACAACGGCGGCGGGGGAGCAGCAGGTACAGCGGCGGCGGCAGTGGTTATGTGCAGGGGTTCATGCACGGGAATGGCTAAGGATGTGCTCTGTTGAAGTCAAACAGGCACAAGGGTACAATGGTCCTCTATTTTGTGTATTTAGTTTGTCTATTATTTCCGTAAATTGTTTCTATGTTGAAAAGTGACAAAAGATCAAAGTTCAAAGAAATGAGTGTCACTAGATCAATTACAATCTAACAAGTGGCAAATTGTCAAAGTCCAAAGTAAAGGGTGGCAAAAAATCAAATCCCCCTCACTTCTCAGTGGCCTGTTGCTGTTGGTCCCGCAATGTATTGAGAGAGGAAACCCACACCGTTTGCGAGGGCTCGACGTTGGTCACCGTCGCCGTCTCCCACACTTGACGCGCCGCCGCAAAGCCCTCGCGACTCGACGCCGGCGGCAACCGGATCGGGTGCATCCAATGGCGGTGTGCTCGGAGCTGAACCAGCTGCAGCACATCGAGCCCTCCCGCTTCATCTCCTTCTCCTTCCCCAACCCTCTCCTCCACCTCCACGACGCCTCCAACCCTTATGCCGACGCCGGCGCCGACGACCACGCGGAGCTCCTCCGGGTGGCCGTTATCGACTCTCCTCCCCCCGCGGCGCCATCCCCGCCCGCTCCGCGGACGGCGGCGATGCTCGTCCCTGCCGGCCGGCACCGCGACTGGATCTTCTCCACCCGCGCCGGGCAGCTCCACCTCCTCCTCTCCTCCCGATCCCAGTGCACAATCTCTCGTCTTATACTCGTCGGCCCAGAGATCCCCACGCCCTCCCCTCGGGTCGTTTGCTGCGCCCCCGCTCGCCCGGACCTGGATCCTGCTCGCGCGCGGCTCCTCCCCCTCCTCCTGGCCCTCTGCCCCAGGGCTGCGTTTGGCAACGGTGCCATCCCTGACGTCCCGCTGCTCTCATTCCACGATGACCTCCTTCGGCTTGTTCCTGTCCAGGTTGTCGCCGGTCCTGTCGTCGGCGAGATGCTTGTCGAGGATGTGGCCGTGGACTGCGCTCCTGGCCCGGCCGAGTTGCGCCGGAGGCTGCGTTTCAAGCGCATGCCGTGCCTTATACAGACCCAGGTGCGCCTTGCCCGGCCAATGTCTGCTGCTGCTGCTGCTGCTTCTTCGCTGTTGGAGGAATTGGAGGAGGGGCCTGCTAGTTCGTTACTGCCTGAGGTGGGTGGAGAATTAGTCCAGCCTTACCTCCAGGCCATGGTTGCCGGCCTTGCACTCATCGATTCATCCTTGGAGGAGAATGCTCGGTCAGGTGCAAGACCGAGGTGTCTTTGCGCTGGCATTGGTGGTGGAGCTCTTCCAATGTCCATCAGGATGGGACTTGGCTTTGATGTACTGGGCATCGAGGCTGATTGTGTTGTCCTAGACGTCGCCAGGAACTATTTTGGACTGGTGGAGGATGAGTTCCTTCATGTACGTGTTGGCGATGCCATTCAAATGATTCAGGATTTTGCGCATCGAGATGAGCCTGATACGAAATTCAGTGCAGTTTTGGTGGATCTTGACTCCTCTGATGCCATGTGTGGTGTCAGTGCCCCGCCATTGGAGATGACCCATAGAAGCATCCTTCTTGCTGCACGCAGAATTCTACATCATCATGGAGTGCTGGTACTGAATGTAATCCCTCCTGCTGCTGATGCATCCTTCTACAAAGGGCTGATTGATGTTCTTCACCAGGTTTTCTCTGAGTTGTATGAAATAGATGTTGGTAATGGTGAAAATTTTGTTCTTGTTGCCAGAGCGTCACCGACTGAAAGCACCCTTCTTGATAGTTCAAGACTCTTTCGGACAGAATTGAGGAAATTAACTGGGGATTTTTTGGAACATATAAGAAAAGTTGAAATTCCAAGTTGTTAAATATTGCTGTTTGAAGTCATGACCTACAGAGAGGTTCCAGACTTATATTTGGGTCTGATATATAGTGCTAAGGTCATGGCTATATTAGAACTATTCTGTTACCCAATCAAGAAGCCTGTTTGAGCATTACTACAGAACTGCTGGGTTTGCTTTTATTATTTTGCTGCCATGCAAACTGATCATTTGCTGCTATACTTCAGATCATATCTAAGTGGGCAATACCTGAACTTCATATTGTCTTCCAAGGCTGAATACTTTAGGAGGAGCAACAATTTTTTGAAAATCAATGATGGGAAGTGCCGGGTAAAGAACTCTGGCAAGTTCGCTCAATCCAGGAGCTGTTGAATACCAAAACTTTGGAAGTTCACTACCAGTTAATGGTTAATGACACATGTTGACAAGCTTAGGCAGCGATTCAGGGTGCAACAAGATCAATTAAGTTACATGAGATGCTCTTTATCCTTCATCAATTGATAGGTGCATATGTTCATGAAGATTGTTTCTGTCCTGCCAATCATTGAACGGCAGTAAAGTGTTCATCGTGACACTAGTAGATAAAATTCGAAAATTATTTATGTGCCAGAATTTTATTTTTAGCCATTTGAAACTTCGTTTCTCTTTATGTTCCGACGAGCAGTAATTATGTTTTACTGTCAAGAAGAATTATGGTGTAGTGATTTAGCTCAAAGTAGGATACATCAAATGACATTGCTACTTAATTACATATTCAGTTGTTTCAAATTTAGCCTTGTTATTAGATTATCATATCATACATCAATTAACTTTTGTAGGGTAAAAACGATCTTTAAATATACTTTTAAGGTTGCCTTGTTCAGTAAACTCATCCGCCGTGTGGTTTGAGTAACACAATCTATATAGCATATACAGTTGATCTCTCCTTTCCCCTATTTGCTTTTAGGTTGGAATTGAAAAAGAGTGGTTACCAATTGTTTAGCTGGGCAGGAAACTTTCTGCTTACCTAGATGGTGGGGTTAACTTTATTGAATCAAGCTTCTTGGATGAGCAGCATCCATATATTTATCTGCTGTGATGTATACAACGATTAAACGAAGAATCTGTCGCGGAAGAAATGCCAAAATGTGAGCAAATGATTTCATAAGTTGGACAGAGTTCATAAACAGATGTTTCGCTGGAGTACTCTACCGTAGAACATGCCTAGTAGCCTGGATATTTCAACCAGTTCAACCAGATGTCTTCAGACATCTCACATGTTGTAGATTTTGTCAGAACCCAATATGTCGCCACTATTGCTTTTTCTCACTTCGTACTCCGGTGTAGTTTGGTTATTTCGATTAAAAAACACCGGGTTAAACGAAGGGGCAAGGGCATCTCCAACGCCATTCCCCAAATCGGATTCAGTATCCGTTTCCATCCACGCCATCCAATCTTATCCATCAAACATTTGCTCCGGTTTTTTTAAAGTTCGCATCCCTCCAAAATAACTATTGATGAGCATAATTCTTCGAGCAGTGAAAGTGTTCAAATGCAACACTAGTTCAAATTTAAATATTACAATCCAAACATTAAGTTTTCAAATAAAATAGTCAAACTTGAATTCAACTTATGTTCTAGTTGTCCTCTTTAACCGCAATCCAAACATTAAGTTTTCAAATAAAATAGTTGGCTCTTCTCCGGCGTGTCCGCGGGATTGCCTCGGTTGGTTTGTTGTTGCGAAGTCGAAGCTGCGGTGGCGGGGTCCCGGTGGCGTACGATGACGGGCAGCAGGTGGTTCGTTCGATGATCTTCTGCGGCGCCAGCCATGCCTAGTTCTCCTTCGTGATTCTCCGTCAGAGTCGGAGCTGCGCTGTCTGGTCGCAGGCGGCTGAGTTCTGGCGCAGATCTTCATACATCTCTACATGGCCTCTACAGTGTGGGTTGGGTCGACGATCGCCTACGGCGAAGTCGGAGTCGTTTGCTCAGAGTTTAGGGATGGCGATGACGCCTCTAGGGGAGGAGTGATGACGATGACGCCTGTGTGTTGTCTCGGTGGGGCCCTCGTTGAGTGGTGTGTGTGGGGTATCTTATGTGTGCCGCTCAGCGGTTGTGATGGTTTTCGCCCGGTTCTCCATAATTAACCGGGCAATCTGGTTTTCGCTCGGTTTTCCCCAATTAACTGAGCAACTCTTTTCTTCTTAATGAATGCAGGAATCCTGCCATTTCGAAAAATAAAATAGTCAAACTTGAATTCAACTTATGTTCTAGTTGTCCTCTTTAACCGCCCACAGATACTCAATCAGCTCATTCTTAAGCTGCTTATGAGTTGTTCGATGCCGAATCTATTGATGCATTTGGACAATCTCCTCAAACGTGACTGAATTTTGAGCTGGAAGTTGGATAGGATCACCCATGTTCTCAAATTGCAAACCTCCGACAGCTCCTTCACCCTCATCATCCACAATCATGTTGTGCATGATGACACAAGCTGTCATCACCTCCCACAAGGTCTCTGGATCCCATATTTTGCAGGTTTTCGAACAATTGCAAAACGGGCTTGGAGCACTCTAAATGGCCTCTCCACATCCTTTCTAACTCCTTGTCTTGCAACTGGATCAGAGATGGTCTTGACAAAGATCGCCCAAGGAGAATAGATACCATCAACCACATAGTAGCCCATGTTGTAGTCATGCACATTGACAGTATCGTTGCACGGAGGAGCTTGTATTTCAGTCAACCTAACAAACAATGGAGACAGCTACAACACGTTGATGTCATTGTGAGACTCAGGCATGCCAAATCCAGAGGTCGTGTGATGCAACTGCTTCAAGAATGATGGCGGGCTTCTTAACATGGCCCTGATATTGCCCTTGTATAGCATATGAGCAGTTCTTCCATCTCCAGTGCATGCAATCAAGGGATCCAAGCATACCTGGCCACTTTCGACGAGTGATCGTCGAGTTCGGAGATACAATGCAACTCCTAGATTGTTCGGCCAAGGGTTAAAACACTCTGCTCACTCCATGATGCATCTCGAACGTATCTATAATTTTTAATTGTTTCATGCTATTATATTATCACTTTTATATACTTTTTATAACAATTTATATTATTTTTCTGGACTAACCTATTAATTTAGTGCCCAGTGTCACTTCCTGTTTTCTGCTTGTTTTTGGTTTCACGGGAAATCAATATCTACGGAGGTCAAAATCACTTGCCAATTTTTTCGGCAACAAGGAACCCAGGAAGCTTTGTGAGAGGTCGAGACGATCAGCAGGGGTCCTACACAGGCACCCGGTGCGCCCTGGGGTAGGGCCTGCCACCTGGCCGTGTGGGGCCCACCTGCAGCGCCTTAGGTCAATTCCACCGCCATAAATTCCTATAAATACTAAAACCCTCTGCCATATCTTCAGAAGAATTTTATCACCACCGCAAGCTCCTGTTTCGCAAAGATCCCATCTGGAGGCCTGTTTCAGAAATCTGCTGGAGGGGGAAGCCATTACCGGAGCCATCTTGATCAACTTTGTTGCCTCCATGATGATGTGTGACTAGTTCCATCTGGACCTTAGGGTCCATAGTAGTAGCTAGATGACTCTATCTCTCTTTTTGGATCTTCACCATGTTCTCGTGAGCTTCTCACATGATCGAGATCAATTCGATGTAATCGGTGCTGTGTTTGTTGGGACATGATGAATTGTCACTTTATGATCAAATTGTTCATTGAAATCAGTTGAATCTTTTGAAGTTTTATTTGCTGTATAATTAAATAGCTTTGCATGCTCTCCGATCTATCTACCTTCTTTGGCCAACTTTGATGGGTTTTTCTTCAGAGGGAGTGGTGTTTTGTAGTGGGTTCAATCTTGCGGTATCTAACAGTGACAAAAAGGGCTAAGTCACGTATTTTATTGTTGCCACTATGGGTAAAACGATGGGGTTTTGTCATATTGATTGACTTCTTCTTGTCTACATTATACCATTTGCTTATTGCGATACTCTGTTTCTTGCAAACTTAATACCTTGAGATGCATGCTGGATAGTGGTTTTGGGGTGGAGTATTAGTAGTAGATGTAGTTGGATTAACGGTCTACTTATCACGGACGTAATGCCTATATGAGATTATACCATGAATGATCATAGTCATAAATGTTGCAATCTGGTCAATTGCCCAACTGTAATTTGTTTACCATGCTACTTGCTATTTTCGAGAGAGATGTCACTAGTGAACCTATGCCCCCCTGAGTCTATTCACCATTACTTGATTCTTCTACACAATTGCCACTATTTTGTCGCCTACTTTTGCTACTATTTTTCTCTATCACTTGTGTTTTACCTTGTAACTAGCAAGTCAAGGGGCTTGACAACCCTCTTGTCGTATTGCGGAAAAGTTTGTTTGTATCTTGTGTGCAGGTGCTATTGACTTGTTTAGCTTGGAAGCTCCTACTGGTTCGATAAACCTTAGTTCTCTAACTGAGGGAAATATTTGCTACTTGGTGCTTCACCCTTCCTCTTGGGGGAATCCCAACGACTCCTGCGGGAGTAGCAAAGACTTTTCGGGCTCCGTTGCCGCGGAGTCTTCTACTACACAAAGGGGTAGCTACATATCGTCACATTAATTACTTGTTATCTATCTTGCTTAGTTACTCTGGTTTGCTTGCATCTTCGCTTGCTAAAAAATCTTCAATTTTTTTAAAAAAAATACCTTTTGTTGCTACTCTTGTGTTTTGCTTTCATGGTTGGTCCTCCTTCTCCTGCTTTGTTACCTGAATTAGAAGTGCTTCATTTTAAACAAATACAAGGAGAGAGTCTGAAAGATGCTTGGTTTAGAATAATTGAGTCCCACAATAATTCCATTATTAAAAATGATATGAAAATTCTTCTTAGAAAATTTTATGTGGGCTTAACTATACCTAATAGGAATATGTTGGATTATACTGCTAAAGGGAATTTTATTGAAAATGATGCTATGAATTCTTATGAGATGATAGAAGGGATAGTTGGAATACCGCCTACTATGAAGGGGTCCCCATTTACTCAGGAGGGTATTCAAATTCTTGAAAAACTAGGTGAGATGCAAAAGAATTTAGTTGATTTGTATAGAAATGGAGAGCTTTCTAAAACCCTGTGCTCCAATTTTACAACGTATAAGTTCTCATTTAATTACTTGTAATAAGAAACTTGAGATTCTTGATAAAAAGCTAGTCATGATAAAGGTTCCTGAGTTAGAAAGTCCTAGAAATTCGGTTGCCTTACCTATGGAGTCTAATCTTGATAAAAGAAATAAATGGGAAGCGTAAGGAACCTCCAGGATTTGAAAACACTCCTCCTTTAAAAAGAGTTGTCAAGGAATTGAAAGATGATAAAACTTGATGCTTGCATTATGCCTAGCTAAAAGGCATTAAGCAAGAGCGCTTGTTGGGAGGCAACCCAATATTTATCTTTACTTTTTGCTTCTATTTTGTTGAGTCAACATGATTATTGCTACTGTAGTAATTGTGTATATTTTCTTTTAGTTTTTGTGCCAAATTGAGGGTTTGGGATGTTGCAATTGCATATTTGTTCTAAATTGCCACTAGCTCAGCTTGAAACTCGCCTTCTGGTCTCGTAAGAGGTAATTCTGGAGTGATCACCACAGCTTAGCTCCCTTCTTTCTTCTTTAATTGAGACACGTGGAAAACTAGATGTACCATTGATCCCACTGTGAATTTCCATCTGTGCAGAAACAGAAAAATTTGCCTCCAGTGTTCGAATTTTTATTGTGTATTGGAACATGATAAAATCCTGAAATGTTTACACAGTATTGAACTACAAATTGGCTGTCACGTCCTAATTTTTCAGAATTTCGGAGTTACAGAAGTATGATATTTAATTAGATCTTTACGTATTGTTCTGTTTTTGACAGATAGCTGTTATGTTTTCATTGTCTGCTTATTTTAGAGTTTTCATGGCTTATATTGGGGGATATAAATTGTGGAAATGATAGGATACAATAGCTAATACCTGGAAATAAATATTCATCTTGTCTTGGTAGTACATGGTTGGATGATTTATTTTATGGGTATGTCTAGAACTTAGTCGACTGAGACTTAACGAAGTCTCAGTTGAGTGACGTCGGCGTAGTTGTGGTGCTGCAAGCGGCATGGCTGGATGCTGTAAACGGCGATGAAAAATGTTGCGACGGTACTGAAAGCAACGACAACATATGCTACAACCGTTCCGACTAAAAATGTTAGAACTGTCAATGGAGGATGTTGCGACCGGCGAGATGATGTGCTACAATCGACTAGGGACGACATGCTACAACCAGCAAGACGGATGCTACAACCGGCAGGAAGAAATGTTGCAAACGATGAGACAAAATGCTGCAAGGTCGACTGAGACTTCATTAAATCTCAGTCGGCTGAGTTTTAGCAAGCCCATTATTTTATATGTGCTAACCTATCTCACGACTTCTATTGAGTTTGATGTGGATGAAGTTTTTAAGATCGAAGGGAGACATCGAGATGAGATGAACAAGGAGTGGCAAGAGCCAAAGATTGGGGATGCCCAAGGCACCCCAAGGTAATATGTAAGGAGACTGAAGCGTCTAAGCTTGGGATGCCCCGGAAGGCATCCCCTCTTTCGTCTTCAATAATTATCGGTATGTCTCGGTTGGACTTAGATTTTTATTTGTTCACATGATATGTGCTTTGCTTGGAGGGTCTTTTGCTTTTGTTTTGGTTTCGTTGGCTGGTCCAGACAATCATTATGTTCTGATCACACTTCTCAAGAGAGACACACATCGGTCTTATATTTTTAGAATGCTCATTGATCTTCACTTATATCTTTTTGAGTTGAGGCTTTTATAGAACTAGAGGATACCCCGCGCGTTCCTGCGGGAATTGGTTGATGAAATTTTGGGTTGATAACATGAGAACCAAAATTAAAAATTCATATGACTTATTATCTTTGATTATGTATAGTTGTAACAATATTATTGAATATAGGCAGAATAATTGAATGGAAAACATTTTCCCATGTATGGTTGATTGTTGTGGCGAGTCTTTTCCTATGCATGATTGCATGGTGAGGTGGGCCTCATCCCATTCATAATTATATGATGAGGTGGCATGCTTGCATGTTGAGATAAATAAGTTAGTGGAGATGACTCTCTTAGGTATATAGGATTTGCTCGAAAGCCCCCAGGCCCCCACGTCGCTCCCCAAGGGGCGACTCGGGTGGCGACCAGCCTAGTCACCGCCGCCACCCCTCCCCTCCCCCCACCCCCGCTCCTCGCCGTCGCCAAAGAGAGCCGGCAGGCAAGCCTGCCCGGCGCCCGAGGACGATGGCGGCGAGGCTCTCGGTCTGTTCCTGCTCTTCGTCTGTCTTCTCCTCGTCTCGTTGGCGACCTTGACGGTGCTGCGTCGCGCCTGGCGGCGCCTTGGCCGGCGGCCGCAGCTTGGTTGGGAGGCCGCCTCACGCTGACGGTCATCCCTTCCCCGCCCCCCCCCCCGCTCGGTTCCCTTCTCCGACCCCGGTGAATCCGCTCTCGCTGCTGCAGATCTGGAGCCCTGGTGGCCGGATGTGGGCGTGGTGCATCTGGCCGCTCGGGTCGCCATCCCCTCCTCTCTCACGGTGGGGCACAACCATGCTGCATTGGGGGCTTGAATCCCCTTTGAGCCCCTCGTCTAGATCTGGAGGAGCCGGATCTGGAGCCCCCATGAGTGCGTCTTGCTGGCGGTCTGGCAGGTGGCCGGCTGTCCATCCGAGACTGGGGTTGCAGGGCAGTGGGGCAGGGTGGCCCTGCGTCGGGCTCTGGCAGGGTGGCCGGAGTCCGGGTCCCATGTCGGCTTTCGCCGGTTGGCTTGACAGGGGTCAGTGGTCTTCTTGGAGCGACGAGTATTCGCTCTTCTTTGTCAATGCGGACACGTTGTAGTGCTAGGGAGGTTGTGGCGCCAGACAAATTTGTGCAAGGCCTTGGCCGTTGCTGGCAATGGCGACGTCTACTGACGCCGTGCTCCTCCTCGGAGACATTGATTTCCACCCCTCCTCCCTAGGCCATCACCGGCGCTGCTGCGTCCACCCTTCCTTGGCGTCTCCATTCGATGGGGTCCTCGTGTTCTTTGATTCCAAGGTTGCTGCGGGGCCTTCTTGTTGCCAACGATGTACCCAATGTGTGCTCAGCCTCTTTTAGACGGCGTTCTGCTTGGTGTGCGAGGCCATCCCGGAACCAGGGGTGATGACCCATAAGTATAGGGGATCACAACAGTCTTCGAGGGTAGTATTTCACCCAAATTTATTGATTCGACACAAGGGGAGCCAAAGAATATTTATGAGCCTTAACAGTTGAGTTGTCAATTCAACCACACCTGAGAAGTTAATTCTCTATAGCAAAATGTTTAGTAGCATAGTAGTATGATAGTTTTGATAGTAGCAGTAGCGATAGTAACATCAACAGTAGTAACTTAGCAAAAGACAATATGAGTAAAGCATAGGCACTGGATCACCGATGGATATTTGTATGGATGACATTCATAATATAACAGTCACAACCTAGAGCGATACACAATAGCTCAAATTCATCAATTCAATGTAGGCATGTATTCCATGTATAGTCATACATGCTTATAATAAGAACTTGCATGACATCTTTTGTCCTACCCTCCCGTGGCAGCGGGGTCCATAAGGAAATCTAAGGGTAATTAAGGCCTCCTTTTAATAGAGAACCGGATCAAAGCATTAACACATGGTGAATACATAAACCCCTCGAATTACAGTCATCCCCGGAGAGTATCCCAATTATTGTCACCTTGGGGTCTACGGTTCAGAACAATAACAAGTGCATATAACTAGCAGATAGGATCAAGAACTCAAATATATTCATGGAAACATAAAGGGTTCAGATCTGAAATCATGACACTCAGGCCCTAGTGACAAGCATTATGCATAGCAAAGTCATAGCAACATCAATCTCAGAACATAGTGTATACTAGGGATCAAGCCCTAACAAATTGACTCGATTACATGAAAAATCTCATCCATCTCCATCACCATCGAGCAAGCCTACAAAGGAATTACTCACTCCTAGTGGTGAGCATCACAGAATTGGCGCTGAAGAAGGGTTGATGATGACGATAGCGGCGAATCCCCCTCTCCGGAGCCCTGAACGGACTCCAGATCAGCCCTCCCGATGAAGAACAGGAGGTGGCGGTGGCTCTGTATCGTAAAACGCGATGAAACTTCTTCTCCTCTTTTTTCTCCGCGAGACAGAACTTATAGGACTGGAGGTAGGGCAAACGGAGCCACAGGGGCCCCACAAGGGGGCACGGCATGCCCAGGGGGTAGGTGCGCCCCCTGCCTTGTGGGCAGCTAGTGGCCCCCCTCCAGCAGATCTTTGCACCAATATTTTTTATATATTCAATAAAAAATCTCCGCCAAGTTTCGTCCAATTCCGAGAACTTTTATTTCTACACAAAAACAACACCATGGTAGTTTTGCTGAAAACAACGTCAGTCCGGGTTAGTTTCATTCAAATCATGCAAATTAGAGTCCAAAACAAGAGCAAAAGTGTTTGGAAAAGTAGATACGTTGGAGACGTATCAACTCCCCCAAGCTTAACTCATTGCTTGTTGCTACTTGTAGCTTGCGTTGGTATTTCCCCGAAGAGGAAGGGATGATGCAGCACAGTAGAGATAAGTATTTCCCTCAGTTATGAAACCAAGGTTATCGAACCAGTAGGAGAATCACGCAACACCTCGTTAGCAGCACCTGCACACAAACAACAAATCCTTGCACCCAACGTAAATGAGAGGTTGTCAATCTCTCGGCGGTCAATTGCAAGATTAAATTGTATGTGATAGATAGATAGATAGAAACAAAAATACAAAATAAAATAAATAAAAGAAAATGGCAGCAATATTTTTAGGGTTTTAGTAATATGATTTAGATAGACCCGGGGGCCATAGTTTTCACTAGAGGCTTCTCTCAAGAAAATAGCATACGGTGGGTAGACAAATTACTGTTGGGCAATTGATAGAAAAGCAAATAATCATGACGATATCCAAGGCAACGATCATGTATATAGGCATCACGTCCAATACAAGTAGACCGACTCCTGCCTGCATCTACTACTATTACTCCACACATCGACCGCTATCCAGCATGCATCTAGTGTATTAAGTCCATAAAAAACGGAGTAACGCCTTAAGAACGATGACATGATGTAGACAAGATAAACTCACGTATGAATAAACCCCATCTTTTTACCCTTAATAGCAACGATACATACGTGTCATGTCCCTTTCTGTCACTGGGATTGAGCACCGCAAGATCAAACCCATTACAAAGCACCTCTTCCCATGGCAAGATAAATCAATCTAGTTGGCCAAACCAAATCAATAGATCAGAGAAGAAATACGAGGCTATAATAATCATGCATAAAAGAGATCAGAAAAGACTCAAATATTTTCATGGATAATCTGATCATAAACTCACAATTCATCGGATCCCAACAAACACACCGCAAAAAGTGATTACATCGGATAGAACTCCAAGAACATCGAGGAGAACATTGTATTGAAGATCAAAAAGAGAGAAGAAGCCATCTAGCTACTGCCTATGGACCCAAAGGTCTGTGGTAAACTACTCACGCATCATCGGAAGGGCAGCAAGGTTGATGTAGAACCCCTCCGTGATCGATTCCCCCTCCGGCAGAGTACCGGAGAAGGCCTCCAGATGGGATCTCTCTGGAACAGAAACTTGCGGCGGCGGAAAAAGTATTTCGTGGACTCCCCCGAGGGTTTCTGATTTTTCCTGAATTTATAGTGGTGGAATTAGATCAAACGGAGCAAAGGGAGGCCCACGAGGCACCAGGGCGCGCCTGGGGGGGTCTTCTGGCCCTCTCCCGAAGCTTCTAGTGTTTATCTTGTCCAGAAAAAAAATCTCCAAAAAGTTTCGTGGCATTTGGACTTCGTTTGGTATTGATTTTTTGTAAAACAAAAACAGGGCAAAAAACAACAACTGGCACTAGGCACTAAGTTAATAGGTTAGTCTCCAAAAATGATATATAATTGCTGTAAATGATTATAAAAACATCCAAGATTGATAATATAACAGCATGGAACAATCAAAAATTATAGATACGTTGGAGACGTATCACTTGTCCTCAAGCAATTCAGTTGATAAACTGAAAGTCATAAAGAAAGACTTTTACAAACCCTTTTGTTTTTGTTGCCATATATAAGCTTAACTAGTAACCAAGTTTTCAGCAAAGATCATTAACTAACCACATGAATAATAACACTCAGAACTCAAACTTACTCATATCCATGGCATAATCAACTAGCGAGCAATAATAACACATCTCACATGCCAACACTTTGTCAAAACAATCATGATATAATATGATCGTATGGTATCTCGCTAGCCCTTTCTGAAACCGCAAAACATAAATGTAGAGCACCTCCGAAGTTCAAGCAGCGACTAAACATTGTAATTCAGGGTAGAAGAGATCTAGTCATGCTCACATCCAACATTAACTAGATTCAATGGATGTTAAACTAAGAATGACAATAGCGATCTCTATCACTACAAAAAAACACTTCCATGATGATACGTGTTTGTCACAGTAGGTCACGTTTTCTGTCATGCATGTACATCCGTGACGATTTTATGACAGAATCAAGATAGTCATGCCTGTGTTGTCGTAGAAGTGTTCCATGACAATACTCAAATTATCATTGCGGAAGTGTCCATTTCCATGACGATAAATGGCGCATCGTGGAAGTGTTTTCGTCAAGGGTAACCGACACATGGCATCCACTGTAACGGGTCGACGTTAAGCTATCGAGTGCGGGTTTGGATCCGATAGCCCGTTAACAGCTCGGACCAATGGCGATTTTCCACGTGTAAAATTCTCATTCGCCAACGGAACCACGTGTCAGCTCGTCGTCGCGACAGATGTCATCCATCCACTGGACGATACACGCCTATGGAAAAGTGACATGTGGCATGGCCCAACAGTGGCCCATTTAGGTTAAAAAGGCCGCCCTGTTTGACTTGGTCAAAAGTTAGCGGGTCAGCCCATGGAAAGCCTGTTAACGGCCTGTTCAGATATAGCCCATTTACGGCCCGGGTATTCACGGCCCGTTATGGCCTTTCCAAATTCGGCCCAGTAGTGTCATGTGGGCCGTCCCGTATGATTCCAACCCGTTGTCACTTTCGGCCCATCTATGGCCCGTGACGTCTTTCGGCCCATATGAGGCCTTTTGTATCTCTGGGCCCTTTAACGGCCTGTGGTGATTCTGGCCCATAATGAACAGTAAATTGCTTTGGACCCATTAATGGCCCATGATTGGGTTGGGCCATTTCGAGCCCGTTATATCTTTCGGCCTTCTAAGGGCCCCTAAATTCTTGGGGTCATTTCCGGCCATCAATTACTTACGGTCCATTACCGGCATGTTCTGCTAATGGGCCAAATTCAACCCGAGGTTACAATCGGCCCGTCAGTGGCCCGTTAACCCATTGGGCCGTTTTCATCCCATCATGTATTCTGGCCCATTAAGGACCCGTTATGCCTGTGGATAGAATTAAGCATGTGCTATCTTATGGCCTATTAACGGCCCGCTTTGGTTTGGGCCCATAAACGGGCGGTTCCGATTTTGGCCCATTTACGGCCCATATTGCGGTCCGGTTTTGGCCCACAAATAGTACGGCCCATGTGTGGCCCATGGATCCTACGGCCCGTAGGAGGCCCATGGATCCTACGGCCCGTAGCAGGCCCATGGTTATTGCGGCCACTAGCAAACCGAGGAAAAATAACTGCAGTGATTACAAGCAAAAAAAAAGCAAGACTATTAAGGAAATAAATTAGCAAGCAACTAATGCTAGGCTATTACGGCTATTACACATATTACATTCATTGGGCAACGAAGTTTGCCAGCAGTGCAAATATAGGCAACAACAAAGCAACATATTACATACACTGGGTGTCAAAGTTGACCACCAGAGCAAATAAACGCGGCAACAAAACAAGTCCAGAACTGAAACAACTTTAGAAGAGCTCAAGAAACATTATCCTGGGTATCCACCATGCTGTCAATAAGCTTAGCAAGCTTATTAGCTTTCTCTTGTTTGGCGCTAAAATCCTCCAACGCTTGCTGTTGCACCAGAAAGTATGCATCTGAATTCTGCAGGGACTTCCTTAGTCCTTCGGCTTCTTGTCGTAGCTGATCGACGTCTTTCAGCTTTTAGTTGAGACTCAAGAAGCCAAACTGATTCAGGCAGCGAGTTTGAAGAGCTTGTGCCAGCGGTAGTGGCCAGTAACTCGAACACTACATCAAGACAGGATCTTGGGGTTGTCTCACTGTCTTCAAGATAGTTTTCCTTATCTGTTTTATCATCTTTGTTGGAGACCAACAGGGTTGTCTCGCTATCTTGAACCTTATCTGCATTACTTCCTTTACCATTGCATAATGGGGTACTCTTCTCCAATATTCTGTCAGCATTCTAAAAGAAGAAACGAGTAGACACATAACAGGTTTAGCATGTAGTATATGAAACTCATTTTGGTAAACCAGTTAAGTAGTAAGGTGGACATGATTTAAACTAACATGTTTTCTATTGCAAAGTAGTACATAATAAAAGCATGAAACAAACATATATCTATGTGATATGGTCACTGTATTGTCTTGCCAAATTAAAATAGAGACACGGATCGAATCATATCAGTTCAAGATAAAGCAGCATTGAAAGAATATAAGGGTGGGAAACTACACAACACCGCAAGATTTCAGATGGGTACCACGGGTATACATGTACAACTAGCAACACTATTGGCTCTGTTTTGATGGTTGTAATGTGCATGATATGAGAAGACAACTGTCTATATAATTGAAATTGAAATCAACATAGAGCAATTTAGAAAAGCAAACCAGTTAAAGAAACATGTTTATAACATACCTATTGTGCCATTGGAGTTTCGATTGGATCCTTCAATTTAAAAATTAGTTGGTATGAGTAAATACAATGATACAAGAGCAAAGCAGTATGCACCATAGCTATGGAATCTTACCTGAGAACAGTTGTTCTTCAAGTTTGAGCACTTGTTCTACAAGAATAGAGTACAGTAAGACGCATGCATATAGTACTTCAAAATGAAATACGATCTCATAGACCCTACCGAATTCTTGGGTCTGGACCAGTACAGAACAAGGCGTTCCCAGTCATCATCCCGTAAATGCGTCTCCGGAGAAAGTAAGGGAATTTGATGAGTTTCCTTGCCAGTGAAGTACGTTTTCTTTAGGTAATGCCGATACTGTCGCAGAGCATTCTTGAAGATAGCATAGGTATTAGCACAGGTTACCTCATCCTGACTTTCCAAATCGGTCATTCTCTATAGAGAAAAATGGGAACATTTGCTGTGTTATAACCAGCAGGGAGGTAGAAAGTATGGGACAAAGCAAAGTAATTCCCATGAATAACATTACTTACACATAACTCCTGGTGGAACACCTGCAACTGGCTTTTTTCCTTCATCTTCAGTATAATATTTCCATGATGGGAAGATACGCACATAGGATTTAACAACATCAAACGCGATAGACGATAAACTACGGATGGCTGGCTGTGCTTTGTCCACGGGAATAGGTGTACTAACTGGTGGAGTTGGGGTTTGCCGTGGTAGTCCTGGCTCTTTGGGCACTGGAGCTGCCTTACTAACTGCTCTTGTTTGGGAGCTCTGTGGTGGATATGGTGTTGTGTCAACCAAGGTAGCCAGAGTCGGGATTCGGAGTCGGATCGATTTTCCTTAGACAGAATCAAGTCGTAGTATCGAGTCGTGGAATCGAGGATTCTACTAGATTTACTCAAAATAGATATTTTGTATCCACACAGAAATTTATATGGGTTCTATAGAGTTTTAACACTAAATATAGAGCAAAAAATGTACACATCAATGCTAGTTGTATTCCACTTCTTTTCTTGGCTAACCTACTATATAGCTTGCATGTATGGAACATATATGAGAGGGAAATATAAAGAACATTTAAATCTTCAATGCACAAACTTTACTTAGGTGGTTGTTTTAGAGTACGTGAATAGCCGGTCACTTGTATAGCTGACCTGTAGTGCTGAACCATGAAGGTCTTGCTCTCCTTCTCCGATCAATCTTGACACATCCTCCTTCTCATGCCAATTCCATTCGTCGACAAGCCTGATCCTCAGTTTTGATATAGGGGTTTCTGAGAGCTATATCAAAGGTGTCGGCGGCTAAGTGTTTGGGCTTGGGAGGGGAATAAAGGGCCATGAGGCATGTTAAAAGGGGTTTGGTTGATGGCATACTATTCTGCTACAACTAAACAAATGACTTAGATAAATTAGTAGAATCGGACATAGTCCATAGCATAGTTGGGATTCTACAGTTTTGTACAAGATTCTATTTTTTGGATCGCAACTCAACATGGATTCTACCAGATCCAGATTCATAGTAGGAATTGGATCGACATGCTTCTGTAGGGCCATGAAGTCGTAGGATTCTAGGAGTCGAGTCGGGATTCTGACTACCTTGCTGTCAACTAGAACTGGGTTACTATCTACTGGGGTTGGGGTTAGATTAGGTGAAGCTGGTTCTCTGTCCATCGGAGTAGGGGTAGAATCTGCGAGAGTCTGGGTTATGTGTGGTAGGGCTGGTTCCTGTGCAAGTACAACCGGGGTGCTATCTCCATCGACAGGTAGCACTGTTTTATTTGAAGACCGTGTTTTTACTCTGCTAGATACTGCCATCACCCCCTCCTATTCAAATGGCTGATAAACAAGAAAAGTAGTTGAATGTACAGACCTTGTATGATAGACAGATGCAATAGATAGTGAGGAAAAAAAGAGGGCATGAAATAGTTCACGTCTGTGTTGTTTAACTAAACAGGATAGCATGACATAATTTACCATATATGATGTCTCTCTAAAGAGGATAGCATGACATAATTCAAAGATATGATGACTAACTAAACAGGATGGCATCAGATAATTATGTGATGTCTTTAGTAAACAGGTTGGCATGACATAATTCACATACATGTTATCTAAGTAAATAGGATGGCATGATATAATTCAAATATATGATTTATATACTAAGAGCATCTCCAATAGAAGATGTAGATGCAAAAATACCTAAATTTTGCATCTCCGAGGCCCAAAAATCCCTCTCCAACAGATGATGTAGATGCAAATATTTTTACATCTCCGCCTCCCGGAGATGTAAACTACAACACCTCGCGGTGCAAATTTGCATCTCCACCTACAGGAGATGTAAAACTGGCGGCCACGCGCTAACTGCCCAACCGCTTTCATTTTCCTTCCGACCGCCCGCCAGTCGCCCGTTCACTGCCCGCCGACCGCCGCCCGGGCCATGGCCGACTCCGACGACCCCGCCGCCTCCTCCGCCGTAGCCGCCCACCCCGCCGGGGCCTTCGCCGGCGTGACCACCGTCCCCAATCCCGCCTCCTCCTCCATGCTGCCGCCGACATGCTGCCGCCCCAATTTTGCCCCACCCCGGCCAGGCGCCGTCGCGGCTACGGCCCCACTGCCAGATCCGGTCGCTCCATCGCCCCCACCTCCAGTTCCGCCGCTACTCCGCCGCCGCCCGCCTCCAAATCGGCCGAATTGGCCGCTTCTCCGCCGTGCCGCCGTATGATTTAAACTCCCCCTGTAACGCCCAAGATGAGGCTCTATCGCAATCTCGTGATGAAGTCAAGATCATGACAGAACCCCATTTTGGATCGCATAGCAAGGTGGTTCTCAAATACATACAACCGAATGAACAGATGAGTGTACCAGATAAAGGCTTACACTCGCCACATGCTACAGCATAAATATGTCATAATCATCATACAATCATCCAAAGGAAAGATAGGGTCCGACTACGGACGAAAACAAACGAGAAAACACCACCCTGCTATATCCCCGGATCAACCGACTAGGGCCCACTACTGATCGTTTGGCATCGTGAGGTACATACGTCCACGCTCATCATCATACTCTCAATGGAGCATCTCGGGCTCACCTGTGTCTGTCTCAAGCGTACCTGCAACTGGTGTTATAGTAATCTGTGAGCCACAGGGACTCAGCAATCTCATCACCCAAGGTAACAACACTATTTAAGCTTATAGGAATGGAAGGGGTAAATGTGGTGAGGTTGCAGCAAGCACTAAGCATGTTTAAGTGGCTAACTTACGAGTACAAGAATAAAGATGAGCATACTACGCATAACGGTTGCAAGTTTAATATGATCAAGAAGTGATCCTGAACACCTACTTCCGGTTCAATCATAACCCCACCGTGTTCTCTTCCCGAACTTACTTGAAAAGAGACCATCACGGTTACGCACACAGTTGGTGTATTTTATTAGAATTAGTGTCAAGTTCTCGACAACCGGAGGTTAAAAATATCCAAGTCGCCACATAACCGTGAGCACGGCTTTGCGTAAGATTTAACCCTGCAGGGGTGTTCCAACCTGGTCCATCATAGACCAACACAAGCTGCGGTGGAAATTCATCAACCTCGAGATAGCCCGAAGCATCCTCGGAATCCCGGTGCACAAGACATTTCGACAATGGTAACACAAGTCCAGCAAGACCTCCCGACGTGCCGACACCCCGATTGGAGCCGCGCGTATCTCGAAATCAGGCCACGATCGGATGGGACAAGCTACGAGTAAAACCAGAACCTCGAGTTTCCTCGTGGTGGCCTCGCAGGCCACCCGTTTCGGACCAACACTCATGAGGAGCACTGGCTCGGGGTTGTTGATTAAAATATCCTCGGGTTAATTACTCCCTATGCAAATTTTAGTTGTTATTAGGCAAATGGTAAAACCAAAGTTGGGCCTTGCTGGAAGCAGTTATTCAAAGCGAACTATCAAGAGGGTCCCATTCCCCTGAGCATGTTAGGAATGCTAATCAAGGATCATAACACCGGTATTACGGAAACTAAGGCGGCATGAGTGGAACAAAACACTAGGCAAAAGGCCGAGCCTTCCACACACAACCAAGTATATAGATGCATTAATTAAATAGGAGATATTGTGATATCTCAACATATCCATGTCCCAACATGGAACAGCCTGCACTGCACCTGCAACTAGCAACGCTATAAGAGGGGCTGAGCAAAGTGGTAACATAGCCAAACAACGGTTTGCTGGGTAGGGTGGTTAGAGGCTGTATCATGGCATATGAGAGGCTGACATGTATGTGGTAGGAAGCATGACATAGCGATAGCAACGAGACAACTAGCAAGCAAAGATAGTAGTGTTATCAAGGGTAATGATCATCTTGCCTGAAGCCTCTTCGGTAGGATAGTAAGACTGCTCCTCGAACACGTTCTCAATCGGTTCCTCGAACTCGGACTCGTCTCCCGGTACTACCCAAAGAAAGAACAAGCACTGAAATAAAAAAACAATCATGGCATAGATGCACAATCAAAATGATGCATGAAATGGCATGGTGGAATAACGAGCATGTCATGGATGAAGGAACGGTGCTACCGGGACGACAGAAATGATAACGAGATGTGAACGGTGAAGTAAAAGATGGATATGGGCAAAGTCTTGGCAACCCAAGTATGCCACTAGAAAGAATGAAAGATTTCGCATGAAATCGATATAAAGATCACGAGGAACGGGTGCACGAAACTCAAATGGTGAGCTAAACAATATGCAATGCAAAACTGTAGTTAACAGCAACATAGCATCTTATGCACATCAAAACAACAAGCTACAGTACTCTAAAATACTCAAACAAGATATGTGGCTGTAGTACTCTAAATGCACAGCAATACATTCCATAGGTTCAAATTCATTAGCATCACAGGTTAATTGGAATGAAGACAACAAGATGCAAAGAAAATGTTACAACAGAGTATATGCTGGCAGAAACTTTGACAGGCAGTTTTCACATGGTTGCTACAGTAGGCAAAATGACTCTAAAATGCAAGAAATTGATATGCACCTAGAGTATACATGGCATAGATCATTTCATTACATTGGCACAAATTCATATGCAGCATGGATTCATCACAATGGAGCTCACAACATTGCAACATGATGTTGACAGAAAACTGGAACAATGACTAGGCACATTTAGAGCAGCATTTGTATTTGCTACAGGAGTTTAACATGGCTTCAATTGGCATGGCATGAATGTGCTGACAACATAGAACAAAACATGTTTACTGCTCATGCTCAGAATAGCTATGGATTAGATGGCAGCATCAAAGCAACATGGCAAGTTTATATAACAGACAGCTATGACTTAGCAGTTTTCATCAAGTGCAAATCATTAACAGTGATTAAGCATGTTTACAAGCTTGTAGCACTCCTATCATGGCATATCATGGCATGAAATAAATACTAGCAGCAAGATGGCATGAAAATGCTCCAAACTCATGTTGACAAGATGCTCATATGACATTTACATTAATTCACACAAAAATGACAAAATAAAATATTATGTGAAAATGGCATGCGTGCAAACTTGCTCAAATGATAAATCTAATGCCACCAATGGATTAGTTGGATTTTTCTACCCCAAAATCATATATAATATGCATATGTTCCTATTTATGAAATGCTCAAAATGCACACATGTACACACTGCCTAAAATGGAATTAATAGAAATGGCAAACTGCCCGAAATGGAATGTCCAGATTTGGACTTGCCCGATCTGGAAATTGTACAGAACAGGAAACTGCTCGAAATGGAAATATGCCATAAATGGAATAAAACAAAGAAGGGAGATGGGGTGAGGATGACATGTGGGCCTGGTTGTGGGTGTGTATGACAGTGGGACCCACAAGGGCCCACTGGTCACTGGACGGCAAAAACAATTGGGGAAAACCCCCTGGCCCCAACGGGTTTCGAACCCGGGGCGGCTCGCTGGGTGCGGTGCGGCTCGACCAGCTTGGTTGGCCCGGTGCGTGTGACAGATACGGGCTCGGCCCCTTTTGACCTGGCGTGACCAGCTCGCAGCGACAGCGGCGACAGAGCAAAGCAGGGAAAATAGAGCATGCGGCGTGGCGAGACAGAGACGGCGGAGGGCTCGCCGGAGTTGGCTCCGGTGACCCTAGGGCGCGGCGGAGGGGTGCACTCAAAGCGCGGGAGAAACCCGCACGCACGCATGCCACGCACGCAACCAGACGACAATGGAGGCGACGAGGGACAGAGGCGGCGGCGATGAGCTTGTGCTGCTCAGGACGGTGGCTAAATGGAGCAAAACAGCGGCGGGATCGGCTCTACGGCGCGAGGCGGACACGATGGACATGAGCGGACAGGCTATGGTGGTCGGGGCACTCGCCGGAGACGAGGCTTGACGGCGGCGAGCTCGGGCACACATGGCAAATGACGACGGAGCTCGAGATCAGGGGAAAAGGGGCACGGGGAGGTGCGCGAACATACCACAGGCACTGCGGTGTGCTTGGTTGTCCGAGAGGGTGACAGAGTCGCCGGAGTTTCGCCGTAGAAGGGCTTCGGCCGCCGAGGAAGAAGAAGGAAGTACTTGGCGTCCCACGGGGCAGCAGAGGACGTCGAGGACGTAGTCGACGACGAGGAAGACGACGGACAAGGTTGCAGGGGCTGGCGTTGACGGAGGGCACGCCGGCGACGAGCTCGCGCTCCCAGATGCGCTCGGGACGGAGCTCTAGCGGCGGATCTGGAGGCTCATCGAGCCTGGCGGCGGTGGTGGATGGAGAGGGGAACCCTAGGCGAAGCTTGGACAAGGAGAGAGGTTATAAGGAGGGCTAGGGCGACGGGATGCAGCGGCGACGCTCTCGCGCTCGCGGTCCCCATGGGCGCGGGCACGAGCTTGACGAAAAGGGGAAGCGCGGGTGGCCTGTAGCCCGTCGCTGGCAGGCGGGGCCAGACGTGCCACGCGGCAGGGCGGCAGCGGGGGTATGTGGGTTCGCGGGTGAGAAAAGAAAAGGAGGGCGTGAGCGGGTGAGCTGGGCTGGCGCGCTGGTGGGCTGCACTACTTTTGCTGCTGGGCTCGGCTGCTGCTGCTCTCTTTCCTTTTCTATTCTATTTCCTCAAACAGAAATAAAAGAAGAAATGCAGAGGGAGTTTGGAGAGAGCTGTGAGAGACATAAAAATATCCCCGAACTCTAGAAATTATGCAGCATTTGAATAAAATGGTTTGTCAATTTTTAGAGAAAGAAAAATATCACAAGTTTGAATTAAATTCAAACTTGAGGCATTTTTTATCCCAACCAAATCAATTCCAAAAATGGTGAAATTTGGCAGAGAGGTTTAGGACATGGACTAGAGAATTTAGAAATATGGTGAACATTAATTTGGGATAGAAATGTAGCATCAAGAATTAAATTGGGAGAAAGAGGGGATTTGAGAGAGAGGTGATGGTAGAATAGGTTGCATGGATGAAACCCAAGAGTTGGGTGAGGCAAGAAGAAGATGATGACACACCTCATGCATACATGATGAACATAACATAACAATGGGTGCAATGCTCATGAGCAACATAATGAATATGATGATGCAAGCACATGACAAATAATATGAAAAAGAAATGCAACGAGAAAAGAAAGGCAAAAACACAACATGAGAAGAAGCCCATCCATCAAGATCATCATGACAATTCCATATATGGCAATGTTGGTGAGTACAAATATGGAAGGAGCACTCTTGGGGTGTTACAACTCTCCCCTACTACAAGAGGATCTCGTCCCGAGATCTAGGAACGAAAGAACTCCGGATATTCAGAACGGAGGTGGTCCTCGCGCTCCCATGTGACTTCTCGGTCGGAATGGTGAGACCATTTCACTTTCAGGAACTTGATTGACTTGTTGCGAGTCTTGCACTCAGTTTCTTCGAGAATGGCAATGGGATGCTCACGGTAAGACAAATCATCTTGGAGCTCAATGTCTTGGAAGTCAATGGTGCGGTCGGGAGTCTTGAAGCACTTGCGAAGCTGTGACACGTGAAACACATCGTGCACATTTGAGAAGTTGGAAGGTAGCTCGAGTTGGTAGGCTAGATTGCCTCTTTTGCCAACTATCTTGAAAGGGCCCACGTATCTTGGAGCAAGCTTTCCTTTGATACCGAAACGTTGGGTGCCTTTCATAGGAGAAACACGGAGATAGACATGGTCTCCAATCTCGAAAGCCAAGTCACGATGCTTACTATCATAGTAGCTCTTCTGGCGCGATTGCGCTGCTTTCAGATTTTCACGGACGATACGACACACCTCTTCAGCTTCAGAAATCATATCATTGCCAAGAAGTTGGCGTTCACCGGTTTCGGACCAGTTGAGGGGAGTGCGGCACTTTCTGCCATAGAGAATCTCAAATGGTGCCTTGCCCGAGCTTGCTTGGAAACTATTGTTGTAGGAGAACTCGGCAAAAGGAAGGCGGTCTTTCCACTTCATGCCGAAAGAGATGACACACGCTCTCAGCATATCCTCGAGAATTTGATTGACTCTCTCGACTTGGCCACTAGTCTGAGGATGAAAAGCTATGCTGAAGCGAATCTTTGTGCCCATGGCCTGCTGGAAAGAATCCCAAAATTTGGAAGTGAAGATGCTTCCACGATCTGAGGAGATCAACTGAGGAACACCGTGCAAGGAGACCACTCTGGAAGTGTACAACTCTGCCAACTGGGCTGCAGTGATAGACTCCTTGACTGGAAGGAAGTGAGCGACTTTAGTGAGCTTGTCAATGACCACAAAGATGGCATCATTCCCTCTCTTGGACTTGGGAAAACCGGTGACAAAGTCCATCTCAATATGATCAAATTTCCACTCGGGAATGGTAGAGGCTGAAGAAGTCCTGCTGGACGTTGATGTTCCGCCTTCACTTGGCGACACACATCACACTCATTCATGAACTGAGCGATCTCACGCTTCATACGAGTCCACCAATAAGTTGACTTGAGATCATGGTACATCTTGGAGCTGCCTGGATGGATGGACAAGAGAGAATTGTGTGCTTCGTTCATTATGACCTTCCTGAGATCCCCTTTTGGCACAACTAGCCTGTCCTCAAAGAACAAGGTATCCCTGTCATCCACTCGATAGCACTTATATTTGGGAATGCTTTTTGCAACGCCGAGTTTCACCTTCTTCACCATGGCATCTAAGAGCTGAGCTTCTCAAATTTGATCCTCCAATGTGGGAGTGATCTAGAGGTTTGTGAGAAATCCTTGCGGAATAAGCTGGAGGTTGAGTTTTCTAAAAGCCTCACAAAGATCGGGCTGGACTGGCTTGAGAATTAGGCTGTTGCAATACGCTTTTCTGCTCAACGCATCCACGATAACATTAGCCTTGCCTGGAGTGTATTCAATGCTCGGATTGTACTCTTGAATCATCTCCACCCATCGGGTCTGACGGAGATTAAGGTTGGGTTGAGTGAATATGTACTTGAGGCTCTTATGATCGGTGAAAATGTCCACCTGCCTGCCCAACAAGAGATGTCTCCTTGTGATTAAGGCATGGACGACGGCTGCCAACTCCAAGTCATGAGTAGGATAGTTCCTCTCGTTCGGCTTCAACTGCCGAGAGGTATAAGCCACCACTTTCTTCTCTTGCATTAGTACTCCACCGAGACCTTGCAGAGAAGCATCACAGAAGACTTGGTAGGGCTTGGATTCATCTGGAGGAGTGAGAACTGGAGCAGTTATGAGCTTCTCTTTGAGTGTCTTGAACGCAACATCACACTCAGGAGTCCAAGAATATTTGATATTCTTCTGGAGGAGGTTAGACAAAGGCTTGGCAATCTTGGAGAAGTTCTCCACGAATCTTCTGCAATAACTTGCGAGCCCGAGAAAGCTTCGACGTTGCTTAACATTTTGAGGAGGCTGCCAGTTGACAATAGCTTCAACCTTTTCAGGATTTACCGAGATGCCCTTGGCAGAGATAATGTGACCGAGGTAAAGAACTTCATCAAGCCAGAATTCACACTTAGAGAACTTTGCATAGAACCGATGCTCTCTGAGCTTATCAAGTACCAAGCGCAAATGCTTTGCATGATCCTCTTCAGTCTTGGAGAAAACCAGGATGTCATCGAGATAGACAAGAACGAACTCGTTGGTGTATGGATTGAACACATAGTTCATCACACGAGAGAAAGTAGGAGGTGCATTTGCAAGGCCGAAGGACATCACTGTGTATTCATAAGAACCAAAGCTCGTCCTGAAAGCTATTTTGGGAATGTCTTCTTCGCGAATACGAATCTGGTGATATCCCATACGAAGATCGAGCTTTGAGAACACCTTTGCACCCTTGAGTTGCTCGAACAATTCATTGATATTGGGAAGTGGATATTTGTTCTTGATTGTCTTTTTATTCAATGGGCGGTAGTCAATGCAAAGTCTTTCCGTGCCATTTTTCTTCTTGACAAAGAGAACTCCACAACCCCAAGGAGATGAACTTGGTCTGATCAAGCCCAGACGCTCTTGTTCATTGAGCTGTCTCTTCAATTCTTTCAGCTCTTCTGGTCCAAGCTTGTAGGGGCGTTTGCATACGGGTTCTGTGCCAGGCTCGAGCTCAATGACAAACTCAACAGGCCGGTGAGGAGGCATTCCTGGCAACTCTTCTGGAAAAACATCCTCATATTCACATACCACTGGAATTTGAGATATGGCATTAATCTCGCCTTTCTCATTGAGGGAGAATTACCGAATGGTATCATCACGAGCAGCAAAGATAATGACCTCTTCATAAGGATGAGTGAATTTAACTTCCTTGGCCGCACAATCAAGAGAAGCCTTGTGCTTAGAAAGCCAATTCATGCCGAGAATAAGATCAATATCAGAATTTCCAAGGGCCATCGGGTCAGCCAGAAAAGAATAGTTGCCCATCTTGATGCCAACATTAGGGGCCACCAATGTAGACGTCAAACGTTTCGCTGGAGAAACAACTTCCATTGCCACAGGTAACGTCTCTACTTGAACATTATGCTTGGATGCAAACGGATATGACATGAAAGAATGCGAAGCACCAGAATCGAATAAAACTTTAGCGGGAATGGAATTAACCAAGAGATTACCCATGATCACTTCAGAAGACTCCTCTGCTTGAGCTGAATTCACCATGTTCACTCTTGCTGACTTGGGATTGTGTTTGACAATAGCATTGCTTGGAGGCTTGCCGGGAGGAGGAGGCGGAAGGCGCCTCTGATTGGTGCACTTGTTGGCATAGTGTCCTTTCTGACCACACTTGTGACAAGTAACCTCCGAGAGCGGACGAGGAGGAGGAACAACTACCCTGGGAGCCTGAGGTCTCTGCTGGTACACTGGGTTGGGCGGGTGGGAAGAACCACGACCACCAAACTGCTTCTGCTGATGCTGAGGACGAAACTGAGGAGGAGGAGGTAACCAGAACTTCTGCTACTTGGCAACCACTTGAGACGAGGAAGAAGAGTGAACTGCATCTCTGATTCTCTTCTTAGAAGCATCAAACTTGACTTGAGCTGATTCTTGCTTCAGAGCCATGTTATAGAACTGATCAAACTCAGGCGGATCGACTAGGATGAGAGCAAGCTGTAGGTCCTCTCTGAGACCACCTCGAAACTGGTAAATCTTGCTCTTGTCATCTGGAATGTCTTGCTTGGCATAACGAGCGAGATTCTGGAACTCGGTGTTATACTGGTAGACAGACATGCTTCCTTGCTCGAGGTTTCTGAATTTCTCACGCATCTCCTCAAACACACTTGACGGAATGTGATGTGCTCTGAAATCACGACAGAAATAGGTCCAAGTGATGACTCGACCACCTCTTGAATCTTTGTACTGCCGCCACCACTCGGCTGCCTGGTCCTTGAGCTGGAAAGAAGCGAACTTGACATAGTCCTCAGGTCTGACATTGCTGCACTCGAAGTGTTTGTTGATATCCAGTAACCAATCGTCAGCATCGAGAGCCTGAGTGCACGAACTGAAGGACTTGGGCTGGTTGCTGAGAAACTGGTTGAGAGTTGCATATTGAGGTTGATTGTTGAAGTTGCCTTGGCCTTGATTGCCTTGATACCCTTGATTCCGCTCTTGCATAAACTGGAGCAGCATCTGAGTATTGGCATTGGTTGCTGCCATCAAAGCTTGCCATGCCTCCGAAGGCGGAGGTGGACGAGGAGGTGGAGGTTCTGACTGCTCCCCATCATCACGGGTCGGATTCCCACGGGTTGCGGGAGCCATCCTGAAGATGATGACAACCGTTAGAATCTTCAATGAGATAATTAGAAAGCTGAATCAATAGGATAGATATTGCAACAGAATTCTTCACAAGCTAGCATCCGAACTGATATGAACGAATGCATTCTGAAAGATAGATGATACACCAAAGATTGAGAAGCCACTTGGAAAGAATGTTAGAATAATGCACAAGGTAACGAAGATGGAAACAAACATATGATAGACCCCATATCATATCATGTGTCTGTTAGAAAGATATCCTAGGTGATACTTGAATTCCCCTAGGAACTCCTAAAACTTCTTGGTTATGAGACCAGGTTGCAGATCCAGGCACCTACTCATCAAACAACAACCTAATCAGCTGCAACCGCATCCACAACCCTCAACACACGACCGAGAAACTTCGCAAATTCGTCTACCTCAGACCTTCGAAAACACAGCGATACTAGTCATAGTGGATCATCCGAGCTATCTCCTCCAGTACTGGGGAAAAGTCACGGCACTATTTGCCACCACAAAAAGTATAGAAGCGTTTCGATGTCGGCGTCCTCTGGTATTCCGGAACCGAAACGATAGCGAGTGTGACAAAACCCCTTGGAGCTCAACTCCCCGGGTCCAATCCATACGGTCAGGAGGCACCAAGAACAGAGTCACGTCACATCGATATCGCAACCATTCCAACAATACCCGCGTGATCCTAAAAAATTTTTTGAGTGAGAAGAGGTAGTAGAATGAAACACCTACGCCACAATTCCTCATCAGAGCGACGAAGGGGATAAGGAGTAAAAAGAATTCCTACTCTCTGATATATATAACTAGGACTCAAAATAGTTTTTCTTCTAGACTCGTCAACGGTTCGATCAAACAAGGGGCTCCTATAGTCAGTATGGCTCTGATTACCAACTTGTAACGCCCAAGATGAGACTCTATCGCAATCTCGTGATGAAGTCAAGATCATGACAGAACCCCAGTTTGGATCGCATAGCAAGGTGGTTCTCAAATACATACAACCGAATGAACAGATGAGTGTACCAGATAAAGGCTTACACTCGCCACATGCTACATCATAAATATGTCATAATCATCATACAATCATCCAAAAGAAAGACAGGGTCCGATTACGGACGAAAACAAACGAGAAAACACCACCCTGCTATATCCCCGGATCAACCGACTAGGGCCCACTACTGATCGTCTGGCATCGTGACGTACATACGTCCACGCTCATCATCATACTCCCAATGGAGCATCTCGGGCTCACCTGTGTCTGTCTCAAGCGTACCTGCAACTGGTGTTATAGTAATCTGTGAGCCACAGGGACTCAGCAATCTCATCACCCAAGGTAACAACACTATTTAAGCTCATAGGAATGGAAGGGGTAAATGTGGTGAGGTTGCAGCAAGCACTAAGCATGTTTAAGTGGCTAACTTACGAGTACAAGAATAAAGATGAGCATACTACGCATAACGGTCGCAAGTTTAATATGATCAAGAAGTGATCCTGAACACCTACTTACGGTTCAATCATAACCCCACCGTGTTCTCTTCCCGAACTTACTCGAAAAGAGACCATCACGGTTACGCACACAGTTGGTGTATTTTATTAGAATTAGTGTCAAGTTCTCTACAACGGCTTCACGTAAGATTTAACCCTGCAGGGGTGTTCCAACCTGGTCCATCATAGACCAACACAAGCTGCGGTGGAAATACCTCAACCTCGAGATAGCCCGAAGCATCCTCGAAATCCTAGTGCACAAGACATTTCGACAATGGTAACACAAGTCCAGCAAGACCTCCCGACGTGCCGACACCCCGATTGGAGCCGCGCGTATCTCGAAATCAGGCCACGATCAGATGGGACAAGCTATGAGTAAAACCAGAACCTCGAGTTTCCTCATGGTGGCTTCGCAGGCCGCCCGTTTCGGACCAACACTCATGAGGAGCACTGGCCCGGGGTTGTTAATTAAAATATCCTTGGGTTAATTACTCCCTATGCAAATTTTAGTTGTTATTAGGCAAAGTCTTGGCAACCCAAGTATGCCACTGGAAAGAATGAAAGATTTCGCATGAAATCGATATAAAGATCACGAGGAACGGGTGCACGAAACTCAAATGGTGAGCTAAACAATATGCAATGCAAAACTGTAGTTAACAGCAACATAGCATCTTATGCACATCAAAACAGCAAGCTACGGTACTCTAAAATACTCAAACAAGATATGTGGTTGTAGTACTCTAAATGCACAGCAATACATTCCATAGGTTCAAATTCATTAGCATCACAGGTTAATTGGAATGAAGACAACAAGATGCAAAGAAAATGTTACAGCAGAGTATATGCTGGCAGAAACTTTGACAGGCAGTTTTCACATGGTTGCTACAGTAGGCAAAATGACTCTAAAATGCAAGAAATTGATATGCACCTAGAGTATACATGGCATAGATCATTTCATTACATTGGCACAAATTCATATGCAACATGGATTCATCACAATGGAGCTCACAACATTGCAACATGATGTTGACAGAAAACTGGAACAATGACTAGGCACATTTAGAGCAGCATTTGTATTTGCTACAGGAGTTTAACATGGCTTCAATTGGCATGGCATGAATGTGCTGACAACATAGAACAAAACATGTTTACTGATCATGCTCAGAATAGCTATGGATTAGATGGCAGCATCAAAGCAACATGGCAAGTTTATATAACAGACAGCTATGACTTAGCAGTTTTGATCAAGTGCAAACCATTAACAGTGATTAAGCATGTTTACAAGCTTGTAGCACTCCTATCATGGCATATCATGGCATGAAATAAATACTAGCAGCAAGATGGCATGAAAATGCTCCAAACTCATGTTGACAAGATGCTCATATGACATTTACATTAATTCACACAAAAATGACAAAATGGCATATTATGTGAAAATGGCATGCATGCAAACTTGCTCAAATGATAAATCTAATGCCACCAATGGATTAGTTGGATTTTTCTACCCCAAAATCATATATAATATGCATATGTTCCTATTTATGAAATGCTCAAAATGCACACATGTACACACTGCCTAAAATGGAATTAACAGAAATGGCAAACTGCCCGAAATGGAATGTCCAGATTTGGACTTGCCCGATCTGGAAATTGTACAGAACAGGAAACTGCCCGAAATGGAAATATGCCATAAATGGAATAAAACAGAGAAGGGAGATGGGGTGAGGATGACATGTGGGCCTGGTTGTGGGTGTGTATGACAGTGGGACCCACAAGGGCCCACTGGTCAGTGGACGGCAAAAACAATTGGGGAAAACCCCCTGGCCCCGACGGGTTTCGAACCCGGGATGGCTCGCTGGGTGCGGTGCGGCTCGACCAGCTCGGCTGGCCCGGTGCGTGTAACAGATATGGGCTCGTCCCCTTTTGACTTGGCGCGACCAGCTCGCAGCGACAACGGCGATAGAGGAGAGCAGGGAAAATAGAGCATGCGGCGTGGCGAGACAGAGACGGCGGAGGGCTCGCCGGAGTTGGCTCCGGTGACCCTAGGGCGCAGCGGAGGGGTGCACTCGAAGCGCGGGAGAAACCCGCACGCATGCATGCCACGCACGCAACCAGACGACGACGGAGGCGACACCGGCAACAAGGGACAGAGGCGGCGGCGACGAGCTTGTGCTGCTCGCGGCGGTGGCTAAACGGAGCAAAACAGCGGCGAATCGGCTCTACGGCACGAGGCGGACACGATGGACATGCGCGGACAGGCTATGGTGGTCGGGGCACTCGCCGGAGACGAGGCCCGACGGCGGCGAGCTCGGGCACACATGGCAAACGACGATGGAGCTCGAGATCTAGGGGAAAAGGGGCACGGGGAGGTGCGCGAACATACCACAGGCACTGCGGTGTGCTTGGTTATCCGAGAGGGTGACGGAGTCGCCGGAGTTTCGCTTCAAATAAGCATCTGTTTTGTGTGCCCGTACCGCTCATGAAGCGGCAGTGGGTGGTCAGTATCTTCCATGTTAAGCGAGGTATTCTCATGATGAGTGTTTATTCACTTGTCATTGCATGAGAGAGGGCGGTAATTGGGATGCCCAGTCCCGCAAAACAAAAACATATATAATGAAACAAACTCCCCCGGAAAGTTGATTGTATGGAGGGCACCCAAGGATTCGGCTAGCCATGGCTTGTGTTTGAATGGTTGAGGGGGAGTAAACTTTACTTTTCCGCTTGGGAACCGCCTATAATGTGTTTAGCATGGAAGATATTGAGAATCCTCGGTCCTGGCGTTGACAGGAAAAGTACACCTCTCAAAATGTATTCATCTCTGTTTTAAGCAATGAGCTCTGGCACCTCTGCAAATCCATGCTTCCCTCTGCGAAGGGCCTATCTTTTACTTTATGTGTTTACTTTTATGCAAGAGTCAATAGCATTTCTTATTATTCCAACCTATTCTTTAGTTGGCAAGCATCATGTGGTGGGGAAAGATCCAGGCACATATTGCCAGTCAAATATATTTGATCATGAATTATTATTGTTAACAATTATCTCTATGATAAATGAGTTGGGAGGTGAAACATTAAGCCCCTATCTTTCTCTGTGTTCGATGGATGCCATTTGTTCTAAAAATATGCTTTGAGTATTAGCAATCATAGAAGACTAGATGATAATTGAGTATGTGGAGCTCTTACTTAGACTTTTTTTGAAGATAAGTTGAATTACAATTGTTTGGTGACTAAGAACATAGGTTGTTAAGTTTCAAGAGAATGCATTGTTTGAACCATAACATGTGAATGGATTGCTACTTTATCATGATGAGTTTTATGAGAAAGAGTTGCTGTTATGATGCTAGGAAAAGTGATTGAAATTATCTTTGATCAAACTTATGCACTATGCTAGCATTCACACTTCATAAATTATTTCTTTTATCATTTACCTACTCAAGGACGAGCAGGAATTAAGCTTGGGGATGCTGATACGTCTCCAACGTATCTATAATTTATGAAGTATTCATGCCATGTTTATAACAATTCTATATGGTTTTGGTATGATTTGATTAGAACTAACCCGGACTGACGCTGTTTTCAGCAGAACTACCGTGGTGTTGTTTTTTGTGCAGAAATAAAAGTTCTCCGAATTGGACGAAACTTTTTGACGATTTTTTTGGACCAAAAGAGACCCCCGAAGTTTCGTGGAAGGACCAGAAGCCTCACGAGGTGCTCACAAGCCATCACGGCGCGCCCTGGGGGGGTCGTGCTGTGGTACATCGTGGGCCCATCTTAGCCCATCTTCGCGTGATTCCAATGCTGAAAAATCCTATAAATAGAGAAACCACCAGAAATAAACCTAGAACTTCGACTCCGCCGCCGCAAGCCTTTGTACCTTCGAAATACCATCTGGAGCCCTGTTCCGGCACCCTGCCGGAGGGGGAAATCATCACCGGAGGCCATCTTCATCATCCCGGTGGTCTCCATGATGAGGAGGGAGTAGTTCACCCTCGGGGCTGAGGGTATGTACTAGTAGCTATGTGTTTGATCTCTCTCTCTCTCGTGTTCTTGATTTGGTACGATCTTGATGTATCGCGAGCTTTGTTAATATAGTTGGATCATATGGTGTTTCTCCCTCTCTATCTTGTTGTGATGAATTGAGTTTTTACCTTTGAGGTTTCACTATTATCGGATTGAATACTTTTATGGATTTGAGAACACTTGATGTATGTCTTGCATATGAATACCCGTGGTGACAATGGAGTATTATATTGATTCACTTGATGTATGTTTTGGCACTCAACTCGCGGATTCCCGAGGTGACATTGGGGTAATCTATGCACAGGGGTTGATGCACGTTTTCGTCCTACTTTCTCCGGTAGAAATCTTGGGGCACTCTTTGAAGTTCTTTGTGTGGATTGAATATTATGAATCTGAAGTTGTTTGATGCATATCGAATAATCAACTCACGGATACTTGTGGTGACATTGGAGTATCTACGTGACATTAGAGTTGGTTGATGCGTGTCATATGGTGTTATTTTAGTACGAACTCTAGGGCTATTTGTGACACTTATAGGAATAGCTCAATAGATTGATCGGAAAGAATAACTTTGAGGTGGTTTCGTACCCTACAACAATTTCTATCTTATGTCCCCCGCTAGATAAGAACTTTGGAGTGACTCTTTGTCGCACGTTGAGGGACTGTTATATGATCCAATTATGTTAGCACTGTTGAGAGATTGCACTAGTGAAAGTATGAACCCTAGGCCTTGTTTTCAAGCATTGCAATACCGTTTGTGCTCCGTTTTATCACTTGCTACCTTGCTGTTTTTTTATTTTCAGATTACAAATACCTATTTCTACTATCCATACTACACTTGTATCACCATCTCTTCGCCGAACTAGTGCACCTATACAATTTGCCATTGTATTGGGTGTGTTGGGGACACAAGAGATTTCTTGTATTTGATTGCAGGGTTGTTTGAGAGAGACCATCTTCATCCTACGCCTCCCACGGATTGATAAACCTTAGGTCATCCACTTGAGGGAAATTTGCTACTGTCCTACAAAACTCTGCGCTTGGAGGCCCAACACGAGTCTACAAGAATAAAGTTGCGTAGTAGACATAATTATGCCACCTGGATACTCATGTTATTACTTTCTTTTCAACACCTCTCGAGGCGTCGCATTCAGACACCCGTTTGGCATTTCTTTTCAAGATCTCTCGAGGCGTCGCATTCAGACACCCGTTTGGCATTTCTTTTCAAGACCTCTCGAGGCGTCGCATTCAGACACCCGTTTGGTATTTCTTTTCAAGACCTCTCGAGGCGTCACATTCAGACAACCGACTAGCGTTTTATTTTGGAATCCTCGGGCGGTCTAACGCCCGATATTCCATTTTATTCTCTTGCAATCCTCGGGCGGTCTAACGCCCGATGTTCCATTTTATTTTCTTGGTTATTACTTGAATGACATAATTAGCCATTTACACCGTATTAATATTTATTATGCCATGCTATAATATCAATCAAAATATGCATATAACTTAGTCCATCATGAACATATGCACTCTATTGCATTCAGTATATCTTTTGTTCATAATGTTTGCGAGTACATTCAAACGTACTCACTGGCTTGTCCCTGGCTTGTTAATTTGGCCAGACCTGGATGGAGACGACCTTATGGAGGAAGAGTGCGCTAGCGAGCCTGACGCTTAGTGGTGTTCCCAGTCAGTCACCTTGTGGTCTTGGAGTCTACCACGTGTACCATCTGCAGTGCTTCCGCCACACTAATAAAATAGTCAAGCCTCACACCGATGCTTGGCTTTATCTTATTGTACCAGTGTTGTATTACTTCCACACCACTGTCTTGTACCACCACCGTCATATACTGACAAGTCTGTAATAATTGTTGAGCACCCTGGCTCAACCTTGTGTAATATTATGTTTGTACTGGATATCTGTATCAAGGGAGTCCACCAGTTGTTCTGATCTTGGGGCTGGTGTGACTTGAGGCTATTCCGAGATTTATTCCAGAAACAGGCCTGACACGACGGTTACCCAGGTTCGGGCCACCTTGCGGTGTAAAACCCTACTCCTGCTTGTGTTGGGATTACTGTGGGCAAGAGAGTATTCTCGCGTACAAGGTAGGAGACGAAGGAATCAATCCTTTCTACAATGGCAGCACTGTCCCTTTTATAGCCGCCTTGGTCCTCTTCCCCTGAAAATATCAGCGGGAAGGGTAGCCACACTTGGCGGGTTTTGAAAGGGGACAGGTGCCCAGGCTATCCTGACTAAAGTCGGTCTTCGCCTGCAAAAGCATGATCCATGACGCACCGGTGGGCTCGGTGATGACCTCCGCCCTGCGCGCCTTGCTGTCTTGGTCTTCTTTCACCAAACGGGCAGTCCTTGGGACTTGCTTTGGAGGAGGGCAGCTGGGGCTGCCCTTTAGCACCAAAGAGGAAAGCCTCTCTGTCTGTGCCCGCTGGCGCGGCCTCTGCCGCCGTTCGTCGCCGAGCGCATCACCCATATGGTGGGCACAGGACAGCGCGGTTGGCGTCAGGCTCGGGCAACCTCGGGCGGCCGCCTCGTGAGGCTTTCTGCCGCTGCTGCGGCTAAGTCTGGGTGGTTTGCCCCTTGAGGAGGGGCCCTCGTGAGGTTGGCGCCTCACGAGGTGTCTTCGCTTCGCGGCGCCCGCAGTTGAGCCGCGTCTTGGGCCTTCGCCAAGCATCGTATCTTGGGCCGCAGGCAGACAGGCCGAGGTACCCTGGTTCCCAATGGCCCAACAGTAGCCCTCGGGCCCGTGGCGCGCAATTTCCCGCCCATTGGGAGCGAAACGGCGCGGGCCCTGACAGACTGTGGGGCCCAGGTTTGACGCGTGGCGTGCGATGGGACGTGGGACGCCCCCACTTCCCCCACTACGCCTCGGTAATCGCCTGCGCCTGCCATAAAGCCTGCACGTGCGGGGCGCAGGGCTATCATTGCTTCCCTTCTGCTTCCTCGATTCCCGGTGTCGAAGAAGAAGGAGCGGCAGGGAGGGCGGCCTCATAGGGTGTTATAAAAGGAGCGAAGGGAAGGTGGAGACCTCCCCCGCCCATCTTCTACCTCTGCCTCTCCCCTTCTTCCACCCTTCACTCTTCCTTGCACTTTTCTAGGGCCACTGCTGCAATGGCGAGGGGGAGAGGGCGAGCCCGCGCATCTCCTGCTGCCGCAAGGGTTCCCCCTCGGGGCCAGGGGCACTCCTCGGCGGCCGCCGCGGCCAGCCCTAGCTTCCGTGGAAGGGCCACCGCCCGCGGTCGTGGAGGGCGCGACACCCGTGGCGGAGGCGGGCGCGGTGTGGCAGCTGCCCGTCCTCCTCAAGCGAGGGCCCACATGGCGGAGGCGGCGCACGAGTTCATTGTGGGGTGCATCGTTGGCCCCGCAGCTGGCTCCGGCTCCCCGACTCCTTTGCAAGAGCAATGGAGGACAGCGGACCCTTGGGCCTGTGGCTACAGGCAGACGGCTGCTGCAACGGCCCCTCCTGGGTGGCGACCGAGTTCTCCCCTGCTGGCTTCATGTTCCTGAAGCGGGGGTGGAAGTCGTTTGCCCATGCCCGTGGCCTAAGGCGGGGGCATCTCCTTCAGTTCAAGTATGACGGAGCCGCCACCCTCTTTGTGAAGTTCTTCGGGGTCTCCGGTACCTGCATGGAGTGCTGCGCGGAGAGCGAGAGTGGCAGCGGCTCCGACTCCTCCGGTGGGAGAGACAGCGATGGCAGCACCGACTCCAGCAGTGGGGGCGGAAGCGACGACAGCTCTCCGCGCATCAAGAGTGAAGAGGAAGATTCTGACTAGGCGCAGGTAGCGCCCGAGTCGGATCTTGAAGATGTGCCGTGCTCCGTCTTGGCCCTTCTCTTTTGTTCCTGTAATAGATCGATGTAGCCCTGTGGGGGCGTAAAAACGATGTTTTTGTTTAAGTACTTTATGATTTGCTGCAATGTACGCTTCCTCGTGAGGTCCTCTCGTGAGGCCCATTTTCCTTTCCTTGCTTGCCTTGATGCTCTACGTCGTCAGGACCCAGCCCCCGGGCGGGCTACAGCCGTCGCTGGTATGTCAGGTCGCGTTGCCTGGACAAGGCCAGGAGATGTAGGGCACTGAGGCGTGGTAAGGACTCCTGAGGTGCGATGCTCAGGAAGCCCCCCTTTGACGTGCAAGCGGCTTGCGCGGAGGAGGAAACGTCAGCACTCAACGAGGTTGCGGGGAGAGGAAAGCCTGAGAGGTGCCGAGAGTGGCTCGTGAGGTATTTTTGTACTTAGCTCTTTTTGAGTGTCGCTTGGCGTGTCGTGGTCGCGAAGTGCACCTCGCGAGGCCTTGCTCGTGAGGACTCCCGCTAACACTTGGTGGAGACAGCCGCCGCAGGTTGGCTCGTGAGGCAGCGCTCGTGAGGCTCCCTGAGAGCTTACGGAGACGTCTTGTCGTGGAGCTCTTGGCGAGGCAGCGCTCGTGAGGCCTTCTACATGCCTTGTTCCTGTGACAACTGCATATCGAAGATTTTCACGAATGGGGGAGCGGTGCACGCTTGCTAGCTCACTCGTGGGTGTCACGCGAGGAGACGAGACACCAAGGACCTTGGTGAGGTGGCGTGCACGGGAGCAGGCCCGCGAGCCAGAGCTCGATCACTTGGGTTTTGCAGCGCTGCTGGGACTGACCCGAGCACAGGCACTGTGTCCAGCCCCCGCTCGCGTGAGGAGCAAGAGGGAGATCGCGAGCGCGCACAACTCCTGAAGCAAATGACTTACCAAAGACAAGATATCATAGGAAATAAAGCTTTACTGCAGCATAATAATAAGGTTCATTACACAACCAAAAAAGATGCAGCTGTCGTGTCCGGCACGGGTCAGCTTGAGGTTGGTGCAGCCCGTGGGGCACCCTCAGTTTCACATCCAAAAGAGAAGAGGCTACCGTGTCCGGCACGGGTCAGCGTGAGGTTGGTGCAGCCCGTGGGGCGCCCTCAGCTCAATTGTTCCGCCAGCGCTGGGCATGGGGCTTCCACTAGGCGTGGGACGTTCCGCCAGCGCGGAGCATGGGGCTTCCACTGAGGCGTGGGCGGGAGCTCTCGCGGACCCATCAGGCGAACGCAATGAGAGGCTCCGGAGCGTGTACAGCTCCACTTCGTTCGTACGCGTGAGGGTCACGGGTAGAACTTGCGGAGGTGTTGGATGTTCCATGTGTTGGGCACAGGAACTCCGTCCTCCGTCTCCAGTCGGGCGGTGCCGGGCCTGGAGACATGAGCAACCCTAAAAGGGCCTTCCCACATGGGTGAGAGCTTGTGGAGTCTCTCTCTGGAGAGGATCCTTCTCAGGACGAGATCGCCGACTTCGAGGGTGCGTGGGCGTATGTTGCGGCTATGATAGCGACGCAAAGCCTGCTGGTATCTTGCGGCGCGCAGGGCGGCCTGGCGACGGGCTTCCTTGAGGAGCAGCAGGTCGGCCTCTCGCGAGCCGTCCTGACGAGCCTAATCGAAGGCGAGGACTCGCAGAGAGCCGTGCTTGAGCTCAGAAGGAAGGACTGCTTCAGCTCCGTAGATGAGGAAGAAGGGAGTCTCGCCGGTAGGCTTGGTTGCTGTTGTGCGGATCGACCATAGCACAGACTGTAGCTCGTCAAGCCAGCCCTTGTCGCAGGCTTCGAGCTTTTTCTTGAAGCTTCTTGTCTTGAGGCCCTTGAGGACCTCGGCGTTGGCACGCTCGGCCTGGCCGTTGCTTCATGGGTGCGCCACAGAGGCGTAGCAGATCTGCGTGCCGAGGCTGGCGCAGTATGACTTGAAGAGACCGCTTGTGAACTGGGAGCCGTTGTCAGTGATGATGCGGTTGGGGACGCCAAAGCGGCTCACGAGGCCCTTGATGAACTTCACGGCAGAGCCTGCCGGGATGGTGCGCACGGTCTCGACCTCCGCCCACTTGGTGAACTTGTCGATGGCGACGTAGAGGTAGCGGTAGCTGCCAGCTGCGCGAGGGAAGGGTCCCAAGATATCCAGCCCCCAGACCATGAAGGGCCACGAGAGAGGGATCGTCTGGAGGTCTTGTGCCAGCTGGTGGATTTGCCTGGCGTGGAATTGACAAGCTTCATAGGATTGGACCAGCTCAGTGGCTTCGTGAAGCGCGGTGGGCCAGTAGAAGCCGCTGCGGAACACCTTGCCGACAAGGGTGCGTGATGAAGAGTGGTGGCCACAGTCTCCTTCATGGATGTCGGCGAGCAGCTCGCGACCTTGTTCTTCAGAGATGCACCGTAGCGAGACGCCATTGGGGCACCTACGGTATAGCTCGCCATCCTTCAGACAGTAGGCGGTGGCCTGGCGAGCCACATGCTCCGCCTCCGAGAACTTCTCCGGGAGGGTGCCGTGAAGCAAGTAGGCCTTGAACTCAGCGGCCCAGCTGTCCGCTTGACGCTCCAGCACCAGCAGCAGGCGGGCGCCTGAGGCTGGGCCGTAGTTTGGTGCGCCCATGGGTGGTGCGGGTGGGAGCTCTTCATGAAGCAGCGTAGCGCTCACGACAGGTGGTGTAGCTGATGGCTTGAGGAGCCTTTCCTCGAAGACGCCGGCGCTTTGGGGCTCGTGGCGGGATACTCACTTGGCGATGTCGTCAGCCTCCTTGTTGCTGCCGCGGGGGACGTGCTGGAGCTCCAGGCCAAGGAAACGCTTCTCGAGCTTGCGAACCTCTTCCATATAGGCGGCCATGTGCTCATCCTTGGGCTTGTAGCTTTTGTTGGAGAAGTTGACGAGGAGCTGCGAATCGCCCTTGATGGTGAGGCGCTTGATGCCGAGAGAGAAAGCAGCCTTGAGGCCGGCGATGAGGCCCTCGTACTCCGCAATGTTGTTGGAGACCTTGCCGTCGCACTTGAAGCAGAGTTGGACAGCGTAGTAGAGCTTGTCTCCCATCGGCGAAGTGAGCATGACGCCAGCGCCCGCGCCCTGCCGGGAGAAGGCGCCATCGAAGTGCATAGGCCAGCCGCCAGGCGCCTCGTCCCCAGGCAAGAGGGATTTGTCCTCACGAGGCTCCTCCTGGGGCGGATCCGTCCATTCCGCTACAAAGTCAGCCAGGGCTGCACCCTTGATCACCCTTGTGGTGCAGAATTCCAGCTTGAAGGCCTGCAGCTCGATGTTCCATTCGGTGACACGGCCAATGGTGTTGGGGCTACGCAGGACTTGCTCCAGGGGGTAAGACGAGATCACCTTGATGGGATGGCCCTGGAAGTAGTGGCGCAGCTTCCTAGAGGCGACGAGGAGTGCGAGGAGGAGCTTCTGCTGCACGGGGTAGCGCTCGCGCGCATCCCACAGCACCGTGCTGACGAAGTACACCGGGTGCTCGACGAGGCGTGTAGTTGTCGTGGAAGCTTGCTCTCCGGGGGGCCCGGGAGGCACATGAGGCTCTGATGGCTCGGGAGGCGGCTCATCGGAGGCCTCCTGACGAGGGCCCTCTGCAGGTGGAGGCGCGGCCTCGGGAGGCGGCGCACCAAGGGCCTCATGAGGCGAGGCCTCAGCAGGCGACGACGCGATTTAGGGTGGCGCCGGCGCGGCAGGCTTCTTCTGTGCGCAAACGCGCTCTTCTTGAACTGTCACCAGGGCTGCGCTGGCCGTCTGGAGAGTAGCTGCCAAGTATAGGAGCAGGGGCTCGCGAGAGCGCAGCATGACCATGATGGGCGGGCTCGTGAGGTACCTCTTGAGGTCTTCGAAGGCAGCGTCAGCCTCGGGAGTCCACTTGAAGGGGCCGGATCTCTTCATGAGCTTGAAGAATGGCAGGGCTCGCTTGCCGAACTTGGAGATGAATCGCCCAAGCGAAGCCATGCATCCCGCCAGGCGCTGCATCTCCTTGAGGCTCTGAGGAGGACGCATCTTCTCGATGGCCTTGATCTTCTCGGATTGGCCTCGATGCCGTGGTGGGAGACCAGGAAGCCAAGCAGCTTGCCGGAGGGAACTCTGAAGACGCACTTGTCTGGGTTGAGCTTGAGGTTGACCTTGCGCAGATTGTCGAATGTCTCCCTGAGGTCTGCGAGGAGGGACCAGGCCTCGCGAGTCTTGACAACGATGTCGTCGATGTAGGACTCAGCGTTTCTCCCCATCTGGGGCCCCAAGGCGATGCGCATCAGCCTCTGGAAGGTGGCTCCGGCGCTCCTGAGGCCGAAGGGCATGCAGATGTAGCAGAATATGCCGCAGGGGGTGATGAAGGCCGTTTTCTCCACGTCTTCGGTTGCCATCTTGATCTGGTGGTAGCCGGAGAAGGCATCTAGGAAGCATAGCAACTCGCACCTGGTGGTGGAGTCCACGATCTGGTCGATGCGAGGCAGTGGGAAGGGATCTTGAGGGCAGAACTTGTTGAGGCTCGTGAAGTCGACGCACATTCGCTCCTTGTTGCACTTCTTGGGCACCACGACTGGGTTGGCGAGCCATTCGGGATGGCACACCTCACGGATGACTCTAGCTTCTTGGAGCTTCTGAACTTCCTTGACGATGAAATCTTGCTTCTCTGGCGCCTGGTGCCGTGCCTTCTATTTCATGGGGCGTGCATTGGGGCACACCGCTAAGTGGTGTTCGATCACCTCCCTCGGCACACCGGACAAATCAGATGTCGTCCAGGCGAACACATCTGAATTTGCCCGAAGGAAGGTGACGAGCGTGTCTTCCTATGCAGGAGAGAGGCCGGTGTCGATGGTGAAGGCAGGGCCTAAGCCGCTGCCATCCACCGACACTTTCTTTGTCTCGGCGCGGTCCTGGGAGAATAGCTGCTTCTTCTTCATGGGTGCGGCCTCATGAGGCTCGGCGATGTCTTCGTCGGCAGGGTAGGCGGTGGTGGCAGCCTTGTAGGCGCTCTCGAGGAAGCGGACCGTGTCCTTCTCGTCACAGTAGACAATGATGATGCCGCTGCAGCCCGACATCTTGAGGATGTTGTAGGCATGGTGGGCCGCCGCCATGAAATTGGCGAGAGCCGAGTAGCCCAGGATGGCGTTGTACGGCAGGCCAATGTGCGCCACGTCAAAGTCGATGAGCTCAGTGTGGTAGTTCTTGCGGGTGCCAAAGGTGACGGGAAGGCGCACTTGCCCTAGAGGGATGGTGGAGCCATCAGTCACTCCGGAGAAGGGCCTGGTCGGCATCAGCTGCTCGTAGGGCACTTGGAGCTGCTCGAAGGTCTCGATGGAGATCACGTTGAGGCCAGCACTTCCGTCGATGAGCGTCTTGGTGGCGGCGACGTTGCTGATGATGGGGGTGCACAGCATGGGGACGGTGCCCGCAACGCTTGAAGACTTGGGGTGATCATTGGAGTCGAAGGTGATTGCGTACTGCGACCACTTGAGGGGCCGAGCGGCCTCTGGCCTCGGGAGGGCGGCGTTCACCTCGCGAGAGAACAACTTGAAGTGGCAGTTGGACGCGGGAGCCTGGGCCTTGCCAAGGATGCAGGCCACTCCACGCGGCTCCTGGTAGCCCCCAGCGCCCTCGTCAGGCTGATTGCCGTCGTTCCTTCAGGGTGGTGGCGGCATCGGTGGAAGAGCGGCGTTGGCCTGAGGGTTGGCCTCACGAGGCTGATCACGCCAGGCGGCCTCGTGAGGCTGGTGGCGCCAGCCTTGCCGGAAGTTGCCATTGCCGCTGCGGTCTCCCCAGCGGTTGCCATTGCGGCCGCCTCCGCGGCCGGTGCCGCGATCATTGCGGTCGCCCCGGCGGCCCAGGCGCTCGTCGCGAAGCAGCTTGAGCTCGTGGCAGTCCTCGGTGCTGTGGGAGTGCGAGTTGTGGTAGGCACAGAGAGGGCGGTTGTCCTTCTTGGGCTCGTCACGTTCACGGCCGCATTTATGCTCGGGCTCCGCCGCCAGCACGGCAGGGCCCTTGAGCTTGGCGTCCTTGCTCTTGGCCTTGGCGGCGTCTGGCGCCGCGTCGGGGTCGTTGTGGGCGAAGAGACGGACTTCTTCGGCCTTGGTGCACCTGTTGGCGAGGTCGAACAGCTTGAGGACAGAGTTAAGCTCGTCGTTGATGGAGAGCTTCTCGCGCATCATGACGTCCGTGGCGCCATTGGAGAACGCGGAGACGATGGCGGCCTCGGAGGCACGTGGGATCTTGTTGCGCACTTGGCTGAAGCGCTGGATGTACTTGCGGAGAGTCTCGTTAGGGCGCTGGCGCACGATGCGCAAGTTGTTGTGCGTGAGGGAGCGCTCATGGGTGCCCTTGAAATTGGTGACAAATTATTGGCAGAGCTCGGCCCACGAGGAGATGGACTCTTTGGGGAGGTTCATGAGCCATGAGTGTGGGCCATCCTTGAGGGCCATGGGAAACCAGTTCGCCATGACCTTGTCGTCGCTGTTCGCTGCCTCGATGCTCAGGGCGTAGAGCTGCAGGAACTCTGCGGGGTTGGGGGTGCCGTCGTAGCGCGGAGGCAGGTCCAGCTTGAACTTGGTGGGCCACACCACGCGGCGCAGCTCGCGGGTGAAGGCGCGGCAGCCCCCGCAGCTGGAGGGAACGCCCCCAGCGAGGGCGGCACGGTTGTGGCGGCCGGCGGCCGCGACCTCCTGGATGGTCCTGTCTTGGCGCTGGCGCTGCCGCTCGAGGAGCACACGCGCGTCGGGCGGTGCGCGCCGGACAATCTGGCAGCTGGGCTCGCCATGGTCCGACGAAGATGCGCGCGGGACGGCTCACGCGCCCGCGCGTCGCGGTGGCGCCTGGCACCCTCGCTAGGCGGAGGAGGCGGAGGTGGCGCATCATGTGCCACGTCCCTGGCGCGAAACGTCGGAGGGTGGGGCGAGTGAGAGGGCGCCGGGGCGTCTCCGGCGGCATTGACAAGCTCGGTGATGCGGCCGAGCCAGGCGTCATAGCCGGCGTCGGTGGGGCGGTAGCGTAGGAGCTCGCGCGCCATAAGCAGCGCGGCCTGCGGGGCGGGCGCGTCGCGACGGGCGAGCGAAAAGGCCGTGGCGGTGTGGCCGTCCGCCTGCACGGCCGGGTAGAGGGAGGAAGCCTGCTGCTCCCTCGCAGCGGGGTCGGTGGCGGCGCCGGCGGCGCGGCGTTGACGGTCGTCACGAGCGACCGGCTCCGTCTGGGCCACCCTGGCAGCCCTGCGCGCGTAGCGCTCACGACGAGCGTCGGCCATGGCGGTGAGGAAGTGGGAAGAACTGAAGTCGCCCCCTACCTGGCGCGCCAAATGTCGGAATCGGGGCTCCGGGGACCCAAAGGTTCGAACATTAGGGGCGAGCTAGTTCCTAGCGATCCAAGGGTGACCACGGCGAGGCTACAGCGAGAGCGCTAGCGCAGAGCACGACAGGGGACACGATGGTTACCCAGGTTCGGGCCACCTTGCGGTGTAAAACCCTACTCCTGCTTGTGTTGGGATTGCTGTGGGCAAGAGAGTGTTCTCGCGTACAAGGTAGGAGACGAAGGAATCGATCCTTTCTACAATGGCAGAACTGTCCCTTTTATTGTCGCCTTGGTCCTCTTCCCCTAAAAATATCAGCAGGAAGGGTAGCCACACTTGGCGGGTTTTGAAAGGGGACAGGCGCCTAGGCTATCCTGACTAAAGTCGGTCTTTGCCTGCAAAAGCATGATCCATGACGCGCCGGTGGGCTCGGCGATGACCTCCGCCCTGCGCGCCCTGTTGTCTTGGTCTTCTTTCACCAAACGGGCAGTCCTTGGGACTTGCTTTGGAGGAGGGCAGCTGGGGCTGCCCCTTTAGCACCAAAGAGGAAAGCGTCTCTGTCTGCGCCCGCTGGCGCGGCCTCTGCCGCCGTTCGTCGCCGAGCGCGTCACCCACGTGGTGGGCACAGGACAGCGCGGCTGGCGTCAGGCTCGGACGACCTCGGGCGGCCGCCTTGGGAGGCCGCCTCGCGAGGCTTTCTGCCGCTGCTGCGGCTAAGTCTTGGTGGTTTGCCCCTTGAGGAGGGGCCCTCGTGAGGCTGGCGCCTCGCGAGGTGTCTTCGCTTCGCGGCGCCCGCAGTTGAGCCGCGTCTTGGGCCTTCTCCAAGCGTCGTATCCTGGGCCGCAGGCAGACGGGCCGAGGTACCCTGGTTCCCAATGGCCCGATAGTGGCAGCATCTGCCGAGGAGGTACATGCTCCTGCCAGCAAAGCTCCTAGGGGAGGAAAGAAGAAGAGGACCGGCAAGACCTCTGATAAGGACTCCGGGAAGCGCACCGCAGAGTGCGGCACGCCTGTTGAGGACATACCAGAGAGCCCTACCGGCAATAGCAAGAAAGCCAAGGCCTCTGCGCCGGCGACCAAGCAAGTTTCTACGAGGGAGGATGGAACGAGTGGCACTTTCACCATAAGTGCCACTCTCGGTGACAAATAGGAAAGCGCGCTCGTTGCCTTCCTGCGGGGGAACGTCGATGTATTTGCTTGGCAAGCATCTGACATCCCCGGTATTCCCAGGGAGGTGATTGAGCACCACCTTGCCGTTTGTCCTCATGCAAGACTCATCATGCAGAAGGTCAGAAAGCAAGCCTTGGAGCGGCAAGAGTTTATTGCCGAGGAAATCAAGAAGCTAGAAGCGGCAGGCCTGGTTAGAGGAGTGCTACATCCCACGTGGTTAGCCAATCCAGTTGTGGTGCGTAAGGCGAATGGAAAATGGAGGCTTTGTATTGACTTCACTGATATAAACAAAACTTTTCCAAAAGACCCTTTTCCTTTGCCACGCATCGACCAGATTGTGGACTCCACTGCCGGCTGCGAACTACTCTCTTTTCTTTACGCCTATTCTGGTTATCATTAGATTTTTATGGCCAAGGAAGATGAGGAGAAAACGGCGTTCATCACTCCATGTGGCACGTATTGCTTTATACGCATGCCCTTCGGATTGAAGAGTGCCGGGGCAACATTTGCCAGAGTAGTTCAGATTGGTTTTGAGGCCCAGTTGCATAGAAATGTGGAAGCCTACATGGATGATATTATGGTCAAAACCAAGGACAAGTCAACACTGATCCAAGATTTGGAAGAAACATTTGCAAACTTGCGCAAAATCAACTTGAAGCTCAATCCCGAGAAGTGTGTGTTCGGCGTTCCGTCCGGCAAACTTCTCGGGTTCTTTGTGTCTCAGAGAGGAATTGAAGCCAATCCCGACAAGATCAAAGCAATTGAGCAGATCAAAGCACCAAAACGTATCAAGGATGTCAGGCGTCTTGCCGGTTGCGTTGCCGCGCTTAGTAGGTTCATCTCCAAATCAGCAGAGCGCGCCTTGCCGTTTTTCAAAATATTGAAAAGGGCAGGTCCAGTGAAGTGGGCCCGGGAAGCGGAGGCCGCGCTCGAAGATTTAAAGGAGTACCTTTCCTCTCCGCCAGTCTTAGTCGCACCTAGGCCACAAGAGTCATTGCTGCTATACTTAGCGGCAACGAATCAAGTGGTTAGTGCTGCGCTTGTGGCTGAAAGAGAGGTAGACGAAGAAGAGGCAGCAACCGCAGAGCCACAGACCGACAAGCTGGAATCTTCTCCGGCAAGGTCAGGTGCCGACAAGTCTGAAATTGTGCAAGCAAATGAGCCATATCAACAAGTTATGCAGAAGAAGAAGATGGTGCAACGCCCAGTATACTTTGTTAGCTCTCTCCTGCAGGGGGCTAGATCAAGGTATTCTGGTGTGCAGAAATTGCTCTTTGGCCTTCTCATGGCCTCAAGGAAGCTGCGCCACTACTTTCAAGCACACCAAGTCACTGTCGTCACTCGCTTTCCTTTACAATGTATTCTGAGAAATCCAGAGGCCACCGACAGGATTGTGGAGTGGGCGTTGGAGCTGTCAAGCTTTGACTTGAAGTTTGAGAGTACCTCAACAATTCAGAGCAGAGATTTGGCGGAATTCATTGCAGAATGGACCCCGATGCAAGACGAAGAAATACAAGAGACCTCGCTCCCCGGCAAGGAAACTGTTGATAATTTTATCATGTACTTTGACGGTGATTTCACGCTGCCGGTGCCGGCGTGCTGCTTATCGTACCGACCGGAGAGCATCTCAAGTACGTAGTCCAGATGCATTTTCCCAGGGAGTAGGCCACCAACAACACTGCTGAGTACGAGGGATTGCTTGCCGGCCTGCGCATTGCAATCGACCTTGGTATTCGAAAGATGATTATCAGAGGCGACTCGTAGCTTGTGGTGAGGCAGATTAATAAAGATTACCAGAGTCCCTTGATGGAGGCTTATGTTGATGAAGTGAGAAAGTTGGAAGAGCACTTTGACGGTCTACAAATGGAGCATGTCCCCCGTGCCCAGAATGAGATTGCCGTTGACCTGTCAAAGCTTGCCGCCAAGAGATCTCCTGTGGAGCCAGGAACTTTTATGCTACAACTAAATCAGCCATCCATTACACTATCAAGGCTGGCAAAGAAAAGAAAGCAAGACGTTGGTGGTTACTTTCCGGCAGAGCTGCCAGCAGCCACCAAGAAAATGGATACCGCTGACAAGACACCCTTTACTGATGAGCTGCAGCCTTCGGCAAGCCAGGTCCTTGCCGTCAAAGCAAGCGCTCCCGCAGAGGAAGAAGTGCCTTTAGTCCTTGTTGTCGAGCCACAAGCTCCGGCATGGGCGTAGCCGATTGTCCGGTACCTTCAAACAGGAGAACTTCCCGGTGAGCAAGAAGAAGTGGAAAGAGTAGCCCGTCAGTCAAGGATGTACCAATTTGTTGACGACACTTTGTACAGAAAGAGACCAAACGGGGTGAAATTGAAGTGCATTTGCTGGGAAGATGGACAGAAGCTGTTGGCAGAGATACATGAAGGGATGTGTGGCTCTCACATTGGGTCAAGCGCGCTTGTCGGCAAGGCGTTCCGTCAAGGATTCTACTGGCCGACAGCCCTTCAAGACGCCTTGGCGGTGGTTACCAGGTGCAAAGCATGCCAGTTCCATGCCAACGACATACACCAGCCAGCTCAAGCTCTTCAAACCATCCCTCTTTCCTGGCCTTTCTCGGTCTGGGGGCTCGACATTGTCGGCCCCTTCCCCCGTGCTACCGGGAGCTTTGAATTCTTGTACGTTGCAATCGACAAATTTACAAAGTGGCCTGAGGTAGAGCCGGTGAGAAAGGTGATGGCACAATCAGCTATCAAGTTCCTCAAAGGATTGGTTGCTCCTTTCGGCGTACCCTACAGGATCATCACCGACAACGGCACCCAGTTCATGAGTCGTGCCTTCACAGCTTTCTGCCAAGAACTTGGAAACAAGATCTGCTACGCTTCCGTTGCTCACCCGAGGAGCAATGGACAGGTGGAGAGGGCAAATGCAGAAGTGTTGCGTGGTCTCAGGACCAGAACTTTTGACAAGCTGCACAAGTGTGGAAGATGCTGGGTGGAAGAGTTTCCAGCGGTTCTTTGTTCACTCAGAACGACACCAAGTCGAGCCACCAGCCAGACGCCCTTCTCCCTTGTATATGGTGCAGAAGCGGTACTCCCCATAGAACTCAGATACGGGTCACCTCGAGTTTTGGCCTTCGATGAGGAGGATCAAGAAGAGCTACGACAAGTTGATGCCACGCTCCTTGAGGAGGATCGTTTTCGGGCTGCTGTCCGTGCCGCACGGTACCAGCAAGCTTTGCGCCGCTATCATAGCCGCAAAGTTAACGCCAGGAACCTTGAGGAAGGCGACCTTGTTATTCGTCGGATTCAGTCCACGAATGGGAAAAACAAGTTGACGCCGAAGTGGGGAAGGCCCTTACCGGGTAGTATGAGTCACTAGGCCCGGCGCAGTCCGCTTAGAGACCGAAGATGGCACCCCTGTGCTCAACTCATGCAACATTGAGCATCTTCGCAAGTTCTGCCCATAAGGCACGGTTGCCGGGCTGCCCGGCAGCCTCTTTTGTACAAGTTTGCCGGCAGGGCATGTAATCCTTTGTACAGAGCCGGGCGCAGACCCCGTGCATAGTGAATAAAAGCTAAGTGTTTCGCAACTCTTGTCAAAGTACATATTTATTTATGTTGCATAAAGTGTTGTGCTACATTTTGCCTTGTATGAGATGATTAATGAACCGTCAAGGTTCCAGCCTCTTCTTTTCTCTTCTTTATTTCTCTTAAAGGAATGAAGTGTTCCTCGCGTGCAAGTTTCCCGGGGGAGTGACGGTATGGATACCAAATGACGTTCAAGATATCATTTACGACGAGAAGTACAGCAAAGAAAAGCTAAGTTGCAAAACTTTGAAATAAAATTCTTTGTTGCAATTGCTTTCCCTTGAACGATTTATGTCTTAGTGTGAAAAACCTACATGCGAAGGAATCTTGTTGGGATTGCTCACGCTCTTATTTCTGTTTCGAGTCCGCTCAACAGTATAAGCTAGTCACGTCAAAACCGATGAGTGTATCTTGCCGGAAGGCGGCACCTCCGGCAAGCTGCTAAGGATCCGTCCTCAAGCGCTGGCCGCGAGTATGTGCGCACCGGCAAATTTCTGGCAAGCGTAGGGAGAAACACATACAAGGACCGAATTATAAAGGGAATAGCATACATTCATTCAGAGTACACAAAACATATTACATCAAGGCACAGTGCAGATCTAACTTAAGATAGTTCTATCTTTTACATGTTCTCACTTGCGGCAAGGTGTGACGACAAGATTAATTCGTGACTCCGCCCTGCGTCCTAGTGACCTGGCCAACCCTGTCGTCAATTGGGGCGACGAGTGCTTCAATGGCTCTAGTGTCTGTTGATACGTCTCCAACGTATCTATAATTTATGAAGTATTCATGCCATGTTTATTATAGTTTTGTATGATTTTGGTGCACTTTTATACGGCTTTTATATGATTTTTATGGACTAACATATTGACCTAGTGCCCAGTGCCAGTTGCTGTTTTCTGCTTGTTTTTGGTTTTCCAGAAAATCCATATCAAATGAAGTCCAAATGCAGCGAAACTTTTTGACGATTTTTTCTGGAAGGAAACAGACCCAGGAAGCTTCGGGGGAGCAGCAAAAGAGCCACAGGGACCCCACAAGCCACTTGGGCGCGCCACCCCCCCAGGCGCGCCCTGGTGCCTCGTGGGCCCCTTGTGGCACCTCTTTGCGTGATTCCAACGCTGAAAAATCCTATATATTCAGAAACCCCCGAAAGTTAACCTAGATGAGTTTTTACGCCGCCGCAAGCCTCTGTACCAAGGAGATCCCATCTGGAGCCCTTTTCCGACACCCTGTCGGAGGGGGAAATCATCACCGGAGGCCATCTTCATCATCCCGGCGGTCTCCATGACGAGGAGGGAGTAGTTCACCCTCGAGGCTAGGGGTATGTACAAGTAGCTATGTGTTTGATCTCTCTCTCGTGTTCTTAATTTGGCATGATCTTGATGTACCACGAGCTTTGTTAATATAGTTGGATCATATGGTGTTTCTCCCTCTCTATCTTGTTGTGATGAATTGAGTTTTTACCTTTGAGGTTTCACTATTATCGGATTGAATATTTTTATGGATTTGAGAACACTTGATGTATGTCTTGCATATGAATACCTATGGTGACAATGGGTTATTATATTGATTCACTTGATATATTTTTGGCACTCAACTCGCGGATTCCCGAGGTGACATTGGGGTAATCTATGCATAGGGGTTGATGCACGTTTTCGTCCTACTTTCTCCGGTAGAAATCTTGGGGCACTCTTTGAAGTTCTTTGTGTTGGATTAAATATTATGAATCTGAAATTGTTTGATGCATATCGTATAATCAACTCACGGATACTCGTGGTGACATTGGAGTATATAGGTGACATTAGGGTTGGTTGATGTGTATCATATGGTGTTATTTTAGTATGAACTCTAGGGCTGTTTGTGACACTTATAGGGATGGCCCAATAGATTGATCGGAAAGGATAAATTTGAGGTGGTTTCGTACCCTACAACAATTTCTATCTTATGTTCTCCACTAATAGGAACTTTGAAGTGATTCTTTGTCGCACGTTGAGGGATTTTTATATGATCCAATTATGTTATCATTGTTGAGAGATTGCACTAGTGAAAGTATGAACCCTAGGCCTTGTTTCTAAGCATTGCAATACTGTTTGTGCTCCGTTTTATCACTTGCTACCTTGCTGCTTTTATATTTTCAGATTACAAAAACATATATCTACTATCCATACTACACTTGTATCACCATCTCTTCGCCGAACTAGTGCACCTGTACAATTTACCATTGTATTTGGTGTGTTGGGGACACAAGAGATTTCTTGTATTTGATCGCAGGGTTGTTTGAGAGATACTATCTTCATCCTATGCCTCCCATGGATTGATAAACCTTAGGTCATCCACTTGAGGGAAAATTGCTACTGTCCTACAAAACTCTGCGCTTGGAGACCCAACACGAGTCTACAAGAATAAGTTGTGTAGTAGACATCAAGCTCTTTTCTGGCGCCGTTGCCGGGGAGGTGAGTGCTTGAAGGTATATCTTTAGATCTTGCAATCGAATCTTTTAGTTTCTTGTTTTATCACTAGTTTGGTTTATAAAAGAAAACTAAAAAATGGAATTGAGGTTGCCACACATTATTCATCTTTATAATGTCTTTCTTGAAAATGATGGATCGGAAAATTGTGCTAAATTGATAGAAGAAGAATTCAATAAAATGTTTGGCGTCAAATCCATGAATGATGAGCATGATTGCAATGTTGCTAGTATGAATTCTTTGAATATCCACGATGCTAGTGATATGCAAAGCCACAAGCTTGGGGATGCTATGTTTGATGAAGATGATATTTTTAGTCCCCCAAGTTTTGATGAGAAAATTTATTATGATGAAAGCATGCCTCCTATTTATGATTATTATATTGATAAAAGTGGATTTGGAGAGGTCACGACTTTATTTAATGATGATTCCACTATTTTGAAGAGCTTTCAATTGATTATGACAACAAAGTTGCTATCTATGATGATTATTGTGATGACATGTATGCCATAAAGAATAATGATAACCATGAAACTTGTCATCATGATTTTTATTTTCAATTGGATAATGCCAATCAAGTATCATATGATAGTTATTTCATTGAATTTGCTCCCACTACTATTCATGAGAATAAATTTGCTTATGTGGAGAGTAATAAAATTTCTATGCTTGTGGATCATGAAAAGAATGCTTTATGTGATAGCTATATTGTTGAATTCATTCATGATGCTACTGAAAATTATTATGAGAGAGGATCATATGCTTGTAGGTGTTGCAATAATATCAAGTTTCCTCTCTATGTGTTGAAAGTTTTTAAGTCATGCTTGTTTTGCCTTCCTATGCTAGTTGATTCTTGCTCCCATAAATTGTTTGCTCGCAAAATACCTATGCATAGGAAGTGGGTTAGGCTTAAATGTGCTTGCCATATGATTCATGATGCTCTCTTTGTGTTTCAATTCTTTACTTTTATGCGAGCATCATTGAAATCATCATGCCTAGCTAAAAGGTATTAAAGAAAAGCGCTTGTTGGGAGACAATCCAACACTTACACCTACTGTTTTTATGTGTTCACATGATTAAGCTACTGTATTAATCATGTTTTATATGTTTTCTTTCAATAATGTGCCAAGTGAAGCCTTTGGGTTAGTGTGGATACTTGTTGATTTGATTCTGCGCAAAAACAGAAACTTTTGCGTCCAGTGCTGGAATTTTTATTATGTACTGGAGTGTGAGAAATTCTGAAATTTTTACAAAGTATTGGGATACAAATTTTTTACGTTTTCCTAATTTTTCAGAATTTTTGGAGGTACATAAGTATGGTTTTTAAATCGCTCACTACATGCTGTTCTGTTTTTAACAGATTCTGTTTTTAGTGCATAGTTTGCTTGTTTTAGTGTTTCCATAGCTTATATTGAGTAATATAAATTGTGGAAATGATAGAATACAGTAGGCATTATGTGATAAAAATTATGAATCTTGTCTTGACAGTACCTAAGTGGATGATTTATTTTTATCATACTAACCTCTCTCACAAGTTCCGTTAAGTTTTGTGTGATTGAAGTTTTCAAGTTTTGGGTGAGATATCGATATGAGGAGAATAAGGAGTGGCAAGACCCTAAGCTTGGGGATACCCAAGGCACCCCAAGGTAATATTCAAGGAGGACTCAAGCGTCTAATCTTGGGGATGCCCCGGAAGGCATCCCCTCTTTCGTCTTCAACATTATCGGTAACCTCACTTGGAGCTATATTTTTATTCGTCACATATTATGAGTTTTGCTTGGAGCGTCATTTTATTTTGTTGAGATTTTCTTGATGCTATCAATAGTCTTGTTTTGTATCTTTTATTTCAATAAAAGTGCCAATTATAGCCTTTACCATGCTCAGTTTGCATGTTCATGTGTTGCTGTTTGAAAACAGAAAGTTTTCTGTTATGTCCAAAATATTCCTGAATAGTCAGAACATGATAAAAATCTGAAATTTTTACACAGTAAGAATGCATGAGTTATATGTCATGTGGTAATTTTTCAGAATTTTTGGAGTTAGGGAAGTATGAATTCGTATTCACCCTTTACAGACTGTTCTGTTTAGACAGATTTCGGTTATAGTTGCATTGTTTGCATATGTTGCATGTTTAATGTTTGTATTTTTGGATAGGAGTATTAAACATGCAGAGGCATTTAGTATGCAATGTTTAATTATAATTTTAGTGATTTTTTACAGTGGAGAATGTCAAGGTTTTGAGTTGATTTATACTAACTTATCTCACGAGTTCTTGTTGAGTTTTGTGTGGATGAAGTTTTTAAGATTTTGGAGAAGCCATGATATGAGAGGAATTAAGGAGACACAAGAGCTCAAGCTTGGGGATGCCCAAGGCACCCCAAGATAAAATTCCAAGAAGTCTCAAGCAACTAAGCTTGGGGATGCCCCGGTTGGCATCCCACCTTTCTTCATCAACAATTATCGGTTAGTCTTGGTTGAGCCTAAGCTTTTACTTCACATAAGATGTGTTATTCTTGGAATGTCATTTTATTTTGTTTTCTTTGCTGTTTGAATAAAATACTTAAGATCTAAAAACTTTAAATGAGAGAGAGTCCTCACATAGCTACCTATTTACTTAACTACTCATTGACCTTCACTTATATCTTTTGGAGTAGTTTGTCATTTACTCTTGTGCTTCACTTATATCCTATGAGTAAATTGTGAAAGAATTGAATATCATAAAGTTGAAATTTTATATGCTTCATATGCTTGTCCCATGGGGAGTAGTGACTTCACATACAAGAAGTATATGTGGTAAAATTTATTGAAAGTTAACAAACATAGCATTGGTCACTTGAACAATTCATGAAAGAATTTTGAAGGAAGAGAAATTTCACATATAAATATACTATCTTGGCCGTCTTCCATGATTGTGAGCCCCCATTAATTATTTTCAAGCTTGATCAAGTAGTTGACGTTGGACAAGGAAGACAACATAATGAGTTATGTTTGTTTATATTCACATAGAAGTTATATTGTCATGGATCCTCTAACATGTGGTGCTTGCTTAGGATCTTTTGCTAGCCAAAAATTCGTACTAAGTAGAGATACAACTTGTGCATCCAAAAACCCTTAAACCCAGTTTCTTGCCATGAGTGTCCACCATATCTACCTATGGATTGAATAAGATCCTTCAAGTAAGTTGTCATCGGTGCAAAAAGCAATAAAAATTGCTCCTAAAATATGTATGATCTTTTATTGCAAGGGAAAATAAGCATTGTACGAACTTGTGATGGTAAAGAAATAAAAGCGACGGACTGCATAATAAAGGTTGCTATCACAAGGGGCAATATAACGTGACGTTCCTTTGCATTAAGGGCTTACACATCCAAAAATAAAAAGCGCATGACAACCTCTGCTTCCCTCTGCGAAGGGCCTATCTTTTAATTTTCTGTATTTACTTTTATTTGTTTACTTTTATGTAAGAGTCAGTAATGTTCATCCCTATTCCGCTCTATTTATTCTCTAGTGGGCAAGCATCATGTGGTAGGGAATGATCTAGGCACATATATCCAGTTGAATATAGGTGATCATGAGTTATTATTGTTGACATTATCCATGAGATAAATAAGTTGGGAGGCAAAACATTAAGCCCCTATCTTCCTATGTGTTTGACTGAAACAGTTTGTTCTAAAAATATGCTTTGAGTGTCAGCAATCATGGAAGACTAAATGATAGTTGAGTATGTGGAATTTGCTAAATCAAAGCTCTTACATAGACCCTTCCTGAAAATAAGATGAATTGCAATTGTTTGATGACTGAAAACATAGTTTGTTAGTTTTCAAGAAAGTTTATGGTCTATACTTTAACATGTGAATAGCTTGCTACTTGATCATGAGAAGTTTTATGAGATGAGCTACTTTTTATGATATATAATGATGCTAGAAAAAAGTGATTGGAATTATCATTGATCAAACTTATGCACTATGCTAGCATTCACACTTCATAAATTATTTCTTTTATCATTTACCTACTCAAGGACGAGCAGGAATTAAGCTTGGGGATGCTGATACGTCTCCAACGTATCTATAATTTATGAAGTATTCATGCCATGTTTATTATAGTTTTGTATGATTTTGGTGCACTTTTATATGGCTTTTATATGATTTTTATGGACTAACATATTGACCTAGTGCCCAGTGCCAGTTGTTGTTTTCTGCTTGTTTTTGGTTTTCCAGAAAATCCATATCAAATGAAGTCCAAATGCAGCGAAACTTTTTGACGATTTTTTCTGGAAGGAAACAGACCCAGGAAGCTTTGGGGGAGCAGCAGAAGAGCCACAGGGGCCCCACAAGCCACCTGGGCGCGCCACCCCCCCAGGCGTGCCCTGGTGCCTCGTGGGCCCCCTATGGCACCTCTTTGCGTGATTCCAACGCTGAAAAATCCTATATATTCAGAAACCCCCGAAAGTTAACCTATATGAGTTTTTACGCCGCCACAAGCCTCTGTACCAAGGAGATCCCATCTGGAGCCCTTTTTCGGCACCCTGTCGGAGGGGGAAATCATCACCGGAGGCCATCTTCATCATCCCGACGGTCTCCATGATGAGGAGGGAGTAGTTCACCCTCGAGACTAGGGGTATGTACAAGTAGCTATGTGTTTGATCTCTCTCTCTCGTGTTCTTGATTTGGCACGATCTTGATGTACCACGAGCTTTGTTAATATAGTTGGATCATATGGTGTTTCTCCCTCCCTATCTTGTTGTGATGAATTGAGTTTTTACCTTTGAGGTTTCACTATTATCGGATTGAATATTTTTATGGATTTGAGAACACTTGATGTATGTCTTGCATATGAATACCTGTGGTGACAATGGGGTATTATATTGATTCACTTGATATATGTTTTGGCACTCAACTCGTGGATTCCCGAGGTGACATTAGGGTAATCTATGCATAGGGGTTGATGCACGTTTTCGTCCTACTTTCTCCGGTAGAAATCTTGGGGCACTCTTTGAAGTTCTTTGTGTTGGATTGAATATTATGAATCTGAAATTGTTTGATGCATATCGTATAATCAACTCACAGATACTCGTGGTGACATTGGAGTATCTAGGTGACATTAGGGTTGGTTGATGTGTATCATATGGTGTTATTTTAGTACGAACTCTAGGGCTGTTTGTGACACTTATAGGGATGGCTCAATAGATTGATCGGAAAGGATAACTTTGGGGTGATTGCGTACCCTACAATAATTTCTATCTTATGTTCTTCGCTAATAGGAACTTCAAAGTGATTCTTTGTCGCACGTTGAGGGATTGTTATATGATCCAATTATGTTAGCATTGTTGAGAGATTGCACTAGTGAAAGTATGAACCCTAGGCCTTGTTTCTAAGCATTGCAATACCGTTTTTGCTCCGTTTTATCACTTGCTACCTTGCTGCTTTTATATTTTCAGATTACAAAAACCTATATCTACTATCCATACTACACTTGTATCACCATCTCTTCGCCGAACTAGTGCACCTATACAATTTACCATTGTATTTGGTGTGTTGGGGACACAAGAGATTTCTTGTATTTGATCGCAGGGTTGTTTGAGAGATACTATCTTCCTCATACGCCTCCCACGTATTGATAAACCTTAGGTCATCCACTTGAGGGAAAATTGCTACTGTCCTACAAAACTCTGCGTTTGGAGGCCCAACACGAGTCTACAAGAATAAGTTGTGTAGTAGACATCATCTTTCCCCTTCGGCAAGCTGGTGAATGATGTCTACTATGCAACTTTTATTCTTGTAGACGTTGTTGGGCCTCCAAGTGCAGAGTTTTGTAGGACAGTAGCAAATTTCCCTCAAGTGGATGACCTAAGGTTTATCAATCTGTGGGAGGTGTAGGATGAAGATGGTCTCTCTCAAACAACCCTGCAATCAAATACAAAGAATCTCTTGTGTCCCCAACACACCCAATAAAATGGTAAATTGTATAGGTGCACTAGTTCGGTGAAGAGATGGTGATACAAGTGAGTATGGATAGTAGATATAGGTTTTTATAATCTGAATAAATAAAAACAGCAAGGTAGCAAGTGATAAAAGTGAGCACAAACGGTATTGCAATGCTTAGAAACAAGGCCTAGGGTTCATACTTTCACTAGTGCAATCTCTCAACAATGCTAACATAATTGAATCATATATCAATCCCTCAACGTGCGACAAAGAATCACTCCAAAGTTCCTATTAGCGGAGAACATAAGATGAAATTGTTGTAGGGTATGAAACCACCTCAAAGTTATCCTTTCCGATCAATCTATTGAGCCATCCCTATAAGTGTCACAAACAGCCCTAGAGTTCGTACTAAAATAACACCATATGATACTCATCAACCAACTCTAATGTCACCTAGATACTCCAATGTCACCACATGTATCCGTGAGTTGATTATTCGATATGCATCAAACAATCTCAGATTCATAATATTCAATCCACACAAAGAACTTCAAAGAGTACCCCAAAGTTTCTATCGAAGAAAAGAAGATGAAAACGTGCAATCAACCCCTATGCCTAGATTACCCCAAGGTCACGGGAATCCGCGAGTTGATTACCAAAACATACATCAAGTGACTCAATAGAATACCGCACTGTCACCACGGGTATCCACATACAAGACATAGATCAAGTGTTCTCAAATCCAAAATATTCAATCCGATAACAACGAAACCTCAAACGGAAAGACTCAATTCATCACAAGAAGATAGAGAGGGAAGAAACACCATATGATCCAACTATATTAACAAAGCTCGCGGTACATCAAGATCATGCCAAATCAAGAACACGAGAGAGAGAGAGATCAAACACATAGCTACTGGTACATACCCTCAGCCCCGAGGGTGAACTACTCCCTCCCCGTCATGGAGACCGCCGGGATGATGAAGATGGCCTCCGGCGATGATTTCCCCCTCTAGCAGAGTACCGGAACATGGCTCTGGATGAGATCACTTTGATACAGAGGCTTGCGGTGGCTGCGTGGGAGTTCTAGGTTTATTTTTAGGGTTTTCTATATTTATAGGATTTTTCAGCGTTGGATTCACGCCAGGAGGGTCCACGAGGGAGCGACAAGCTCGGTAGGCGCGCCCTGGGGGGAGGGCGCGTCCCCCAGGCTTGTCGCTTCCTCGTGAGGCTTCTGGTCCTTCCTCGAAGCTTCGGGGGTCTCTTTTGGTCCATAAAAAATCACCGTAAATTTTCAGCCCAATCCGAGAACTTTTATTTCTGCACAAAAAACAACACCACGGTAGTTCTGCTGAAAACAGCGTCAGTCCGGGTTAGTTCTAATCAAATCATACCAAAACCATATAAAATTGTTATAAACATGGCATGAATACTTCATAAATTATAGATATGTTGGAGACGTATCAGTGAAGGCCCTGGAAATATCGATGCCGGGGTTACGGTGGACGATCTTGACGAGCACCTTGAAGAGTATATCTCGGCTAAGCTTGCGGGATTCGTTGGCGAAAGAAGCAGACCGCTCTTCCTGATACTTCCCCAACGCCTTGGTAAGGCCCTTGAAGAAGAGAGTTAAACTGGCACTTGCCGCTTCTTGGTCGTTGGGGGAATAGCTATATTCCGCCAAGCCCATGACGGCAAGCTCGGCGCTGAGTTGCTCTACGACTTCTACAAGGCGGTTGGTCCATAGTTGCAAGCTGCCCTTCAGCATTTTAAAGGAATTCTCAGCCTCGGCAAACACATCTTTCTCCTTCTCAAGATCTGTGGACAAGATTTTCTCCCTAGCCTTGGCGCCTTTGAGATGCTCTTCCAGAGTGGACAGTTTCAGCTTCAGATCCTCCTGGGCGTCAACAGCTTGGCTAAGTTCTTGATTCTTGGTTGATAGCTGTGTCTGCAAATCACCCAAGGTGTGAGCTGCCTTCCACGCTGATTCTTGGAGAGTCAAGAGCTCCTTCCTGTTGCCGGCAAGGTCCTCTTCAAGCTTTGTCACCTTGGATTCCAACTCCACCTTGGCGGCCTCGGCGGTTTCTGCAGCCTTGACGGCCTCCAAGAGCTTATCAGCATGAACCTGAGCTTGAGTCTGGATGGCCTTCTTATGGTTCTCTTCAAGCTCACTGGTTCGCTGCTTGAGCAGGGTCTGGATCTCTTCGTCCTTGCCGCGGAGCTTGGTGGCAAGTGCTTCTTCTCGGGCGGCAAGTTCTTTCTCCTTATCGACGAGCTGCGTTTCGCGCTCCGCCAACATGCCGTCCAAGGCCGCTGCTTTCTCCTTAGCAGCGGCAAGCCTTTCATCCTGCCTCCGGATGCTTTGGGATTTCTCATTGTACCACCGGCGGATCTCTTCCGCCTTCTCTTTCAGTTTCTGTTCAGCCAGCTCCACGGCTTGTTGCTGCGTGTGGAGCTTCTCCCAGCGCTTTCCGTAGCGATCTTGCATGCCCTTGAAGCCGGCAGCCATCGTCTTCAAGAAGGCAAGATCTGCAGAGCCATCGTCGGAGTTGTCTAGTATCGTGACGCTGCTGGAGAAAGGCGCCAAGATTTCCGCGATTGCGTCTTCAAAAGTAGGTTCCCCAGCACCAGATGAGCTGGGGGCTCCGGATTCCTGCTGCTGACTGATAGGTTCCAAAGGATCCGCCAGAGCTTGCATCTCGGGTGCGCTGGGATGGATGTCAGTGCTTGGATTGTCGCTGCCAGCCTCTCCCATCTCAGCGTCAGTTATGACAGGCTCAGATGTGCTGCCGGAGGGTTTGTCAGGCTCTTCGGGAGTTTTCCTGGCCTCCTCAAGGGCAGACGCAGTGGCCTCTTCGGCAGAGATCTTGGCGACCTCATCAGCGGCGCTCTTCGCAATCTCCTCCATGGAGACCTCTCCTTCTTCCGGAGAGGTTGGTTCTACAAGACAGGAAAGAAGCGGAGAGCAAGATGAAATCGAAATTTCATGACAAGTTCAAGAAAACAAAAAAGAAGGATTGACAAGGATAAGATTACATCTGGAAAGGAACTTACCTTGATGGGCATGTGGAGGGGATGCCGCTCTTCCTCCGGCAACCTTGGTTGTCGTCGCTCGGTCTCTATCAATGTTAGTTGCCGGAGGGGCCTCGATGCGGGCGGGCTCTTCTTGGTGCTCCTCTGGGGGAGGGCTGCTCCTTGTCGGTGAAGGTCTTGGTGACGGTTCGGAGTTTGAGGGTGCCATCCAGGGATCCATTCCTTGGCACTCTCCTTTTGGCTGGCCCCTTCCCGACTCCTTGTCGGTCTCCATGGCAGAAGACTCGATGACGGTGCTTGCCAGCGGGAATTGGATGTGAGCCTCACGCTGGGGGCTCGAGCCGGCAACCTCAGACGAGGTGACACCTTGGTCTGCGCCTGTTGCCGTCTCGCCCTCTTCGGCGGTTCTGGGCTTCTTCCTTTGCCTTTCCGCCAGGGGCACCTCATCCCTGCAAGATCAGGACAGTCAAGATGATTAGTTCAACAATAGTATCAACACAATTGTAAGGATGATGGATGAAGAAGATAGGCTTACTCTTCCTCCTCTTCACGATCACTAAGGACAGATAGGTCCCAGTGCACCGTATCATCTGCGTCGGAGGGTGTAGGTGGTGACGGTGTCTTCCTAGCCCGCTCGGCTCTTGACGGAGCCAGGGGCTGTGATGCACCCTCGCTCTCTGCAGTTGGTGAAGTCGGTTGCCGGGAAGCGGCTCCGCGAGGAGGCTTGCGCCGAGAAGGCTGAGCCCGGGAAGCTGCAGCCGCTGCCTTGATGCCGACAAGTTCCTTACTTGTCGGCTCGGTGTGCACTGCCTTCTTCTGGGCAGGCTTCTTGGCGATGGCAGTCTTCACTTTGGCAGGAGGAGGACGAGGTGCTTCCTCCTCTTCCTCTTCATCTGAAGATTCCTCGGGCTGCTCCTCTTCTTCCTCAGATTCCTTAGTTTGGTCCTCCTCGCCCACATGCTCTTCCGCATGTTCTTGGGTGCGGTCTCCTCTGCTCATTCCCGGAGCTGTGACCTGCTCTTCGGCTCGGTCTTCGGTCCGTCCCCCACTGCCGGCGCCCTTAGTTGCCCAGGAACGAGCTACTTTCTTGAGCTTCTTAGCTCTAGCGACAAGGAACAGCTCCTCATTGTCCTTTGTCGGATGAATCATATCATCTTCGACACTGACGGCTTTCTCCACCAAGCCGGCGAACCAGTTCTCCACTTCCTTCTTGCTGGGTACCTTCCATGTGCTCAGAACTGTCTTGGCGTCACAGTCCGGCATCATTGCTAAGATGTAAGCCCCGGCGGTTGATAACCCACAAGTATAGGGGATCGTTTGTAGCCTTTCTCGATAAGTAAGAGTGTCAAACCCAACGAGGAGCAAAAGGTAGAATCAATATTCCCTTCAAGTTCTATCGACCACCGATACAACTCTACGCACACTTAACGTTCGCTTTACCTAGAACAAGAATGAAACTTCTGGTAGGTGTAATAGGATAAGTTTGCAAGAATAAAACTAGAAGTACTTAGCAAGATAATAAAGCTAGGATTACTTTGCAAGATAATAAAAGTTAGTTGTTTAGTAGAGAGCTTTTTGTAACACAAAGAGAAAGATTGTCCATAGGCAATTGGATATAACACGATAGATACTTATCATATGCAATGAGGGAGAGGCATACGCTAACATACTTTCCGGACTTGGATCATATGCACTTATGATTGGAACTCTAGAAAGCATCTCCAACTACTAAAGATCATTAAGGTAAAACTCAATCATAGCATTAAGTAACAAGTCCCCTTTACTCCCATACGCAACAACCCCCTTACTCGGGTGTAAGCTTCTGTCACTCTAGCCACCCACTATAAGTGAATCATGAACGTATTGCAAAACCCTACAGCGAAAATCCCTCACACTTGCGCGACACGGAGGGCATCATGGGACAGCACCATATTAACATACAACTCATATCAATCATACAATACCACAATTAACCCGTAGGACAAAAAGAATCTACTCAAACATCATAGGATTGCCACACATCATTGGATAATAATATATAGCGTTAAGCACCATGTTCAAGTAGAGAATTACAGCGGGAATAGAGAGGTTCACCACTACATAGAGGGGGAGAGAGTTGGTGATGACGGCAACGAAGTTGTTGGTGTAGATCGTCGTCACGATGGTTCCCCCGGCAGCGCTCCGGCGCCACCGGAAGAGAGGGGGAGAGAGACCCCCTCCTTCTTCTTCTTGCTTGGCCTCCCCCTAGATGGGAGGAGAGTTTCCCCTCTGTTCCATGGCCGCCATGGCTCCCAGAGGGCAGGAGCCCCTCCGAGATTGGATCTCTCTCTCTCTGTTTCTCTTCTGTTTCGCGTTCCTGTTTTCTGGCCCTTCACCGTTTCTTATATTCCCGGAGATCTGCAACTCCGATTGGGCTGAAATTTTGAGGAGATTTTTATCCGGATATTATCTTTCTTGCGGCGGAAGAAGGGCCCCAACCGCCTTACAGGGGCGCCACAAGCCTGCCCGGCATGCCCAGGGTAGGGGGCGCGCCCCTCGAGCTTGTGGGCCCCTCGAGCATCGTCTTGCGTTGATTCTTTTTCCCAAAAATCACATATATTCCAAAATAAATATCCGTAACTTTTTAACGCATTTGGACTTCGTTTGATATGGATTTTCTGTGAAACAAAAAACATGCAACAAATAGGAACTCGCACTGGGCACTGGATCAATATGTTAGTCCCAAAAATAAAATAAAATGTTGCCAAAAGTATATGAAAGTTGTAGAATATTGGCATGAAACAATCAAAAATTATAGATACGACGGAGACGTATCAGCATCCCCAAGCTTAATTCCTACTCGTCCTCGAGTAGGTAAATGATAAAAAGATAATTTTTGATGTGGAATGCTACCTAACATAATCTTGATCAAATAATCTAATCATGGCATGAATATTAAGACACGAGTGATTCAAAGCAATAGTCTATAATTTCATATAAAGACATCAATACTCAGGCATACCAACAAACAATCATGCCTTTCAGAATAAAAATGCTAAAGAACGCTATCCCTACAAAATCATATAGCCTTGTCATGCCCCATCTTCTTAACACAAAATTGAAAGCACATTTGCTCCCTTGGTGGTTTTGGTAATTCATAACAACATATATCTCATTGAACTAATGTCCATTCAAGTTAAAGATTTCAGGATGTTCAATGATTGGCATGGCAAGGACTAGAGATGTGGACCCCTCAAAATGCTAAGGACATGGATTGGCAAAAGCTCAAGACTCTACATTTTGGTTTAGTGATCCAAGATCACATTGAGTCCATAGGAAAGCCAATACTATTAAAAGGGAATGAGGTGTTGCTTAATGGTCTTTTTGCTCAAGTGCTTAGTGACAGTACTCCAAAACCCTCAACCACTTTCTCCATCCAAATATGTCCAAAACCTACATTCCAACTCGGCCCCACCGAAATTCTCTATCCGGAGCCACTGAGTTCATCTGGACTTAGCCACTGCCGAAACCCTAACAAATCGTATCCACCGATATGGATCTCGGTCTCACCGAGATGGCCTTGCCAACTCTCTGTGATCGTTTGCACTTACTTCGGTCCCACCGAGTTTTGCAAATCGGTCTCACCGAGATGGCTTGCCAACTCTCTGTTGCCTTATTGCTTCACTTCGGTCCTACCGAGTTGATGCAATCGGTGCCACCAAGACGAGGTTTGCCCTAACCATTGCACATCGGTCCATCCGAGTTGTTCCAATCGGTCCCACCGAGATTCCTAACGTTCATATCTTTTACACTGTTCGGTGCCACCGTGATTTCTGATCGGTGCCACCGAGTTGGGTCAAAAGTGTGTAATGGTTGGATCTTGTGTGGAGGCTATATATACCCCTCCACCACTTCCTTCTAAGTAAGGAGAGCCATCAGAACATGCCTACACTTCCACCATACATTTTCGGAGAGAGAACCACCTACTCATGTGTTGAGATCAAGATATTCCAATCCAACCATTTGAACCTTGATTTCTAGCCTTTCCCAAGTTGCTTTCCACTCAAATCCTTCTTCCACCATAGCCAAATCTGTGAGGAGTTGTTTAAGTGTTAGGGAGACTATCATTTGAAGCACAAGAGTAAGGAGTTCATCAACAACATACCGCCTATTACCTTTTGGAGAGTGGTGTCTCCTAGATTGGTTAGGTGTCACTTGGGAGCCTCCGACATGATGTGGAGTTGAACCAAGGAGTTTGTAAGGGCAAGGAGATCGCCTACTTCATAAAGATCTACCCGAGTGAGGCTAGTCCTTCGTGGACGTAAGCCATGGTGGAATAGACAAGGTTGCTTCTTCGTGGACCCTTCGTGGGTGGAGCCCTCCGTGGACTCGCGCAGCCGTTACCCTCCATGGGTTGAAGTCTCCATCAACGTGGATGTATGATAGCACCACCTATCGGAACCACACCAAAAACCACCGTGTCTTCATTGCGTTTGAAATCTCCGATCCCCTCCTTTACTTACATATGCAATTGTTTACTTTCCGCTGCTACACCCTTAGAATTGCATGTGTAGGGTGATGCTTGACTTGTATACTTGCTAAAATCTGCCTACATCTAAAATTGGGAAAAGGTTAGGTTTTTATTTGGTCAAGTAGTCTAATCACCCCCCTTCTAGACATACTTTCGATCCTACAATTGGTATCAGAGCTTTGGTCTCCGTAAGCCTTGATTTCCATTGCCTTGGTGATCACAGCCTTGGTTTCACAACCTAGGAGAGTATGGCGCCTAGTTAGGGTAATTATCATTGTAGAGGTCCATATTTTGATGGTACAAACTTTGCTAGTTGGAAACATAAGATGAAAATGCATATTCTTGGTCATAACCCCGCCGTTTGGGCTGTTGTTCGTGTTGGCTTGCAAGGAACCGGATCGTGAAGCAACCCCAGAAGAATTGAAGATGTTGCAATACAATGCTCAAGCTTGTGACATTCTCTTCAACGGTTTGTGTCCCGAGGAATTCAACAAAATCAGCCGCCTCGAGAATGCAAAGGAAATTTGGGATACTTTGGTTGATATGCATGAGGGTACCGAGTCCGTCAAGGAATCTAAGTTGGACGTGCTTCAAAGTCAACTTGACAAGTTCAAGATGAAGGATGGTGAAGGAGTCGCTGAGATGTACTCTAGGCTTGATCTCATCACAAATGAGATTGCCGGCTTAGGAAGTGAAGAGATGACCGATAAATTCATCATTAAGAAGATACTTAGAGCTTTGGATGGAAAATATGATACCGTTTGCACATTGATCCAAATGATGCCAAATTACAAAGATCTCAAGCCCACGGAAGTCATTGGAAGGATTGTTGCTCATGAAATGTCACTCAAGGACAAAGAGGAGCTACACAATAAATCAAGTGGTGCTTACAAAGCCTCAACCGATGCTCCAACAACTCCAAGTGACAAGCTAGTATTCAATGAAGAGATAAGCCTAATGGTGAAAAGATTCAACAAGTTCTACAAGAACAAAGGGAAAGAAAGAAGCTCTAGCTCAAGACACTATGAGAGAAGATCATCAAGTCGTGACTGTAATTGCTACAATTGTGGAAAACCCGGACACTATTCCAATGAGTGTACGGCTCCCTACAAGAAAAGAGACGAGTCACCAAGAGGAAGATATAGAAGAGATGAATCACCTCATAAGGAGAGAAGGAGTAGAGATGATCGTTATGAACGAAGACACTCTCGAAGAAGCAAGGATTCGGAGAGGAAGGACAAGTCATCAAAGAGCTACACAAGAAGAAGACATCAAGCTCATGTTGGTGAATGGGTTTCCGGCTCCGACTCCGACAACCACTCCGAGAGAAGTTATCACTCCAACTCCGACTATAGTCAAGATGAAGGTGTTGCCGGACTTGCTCTTGTGTCATCCAACTCCCATGATCTATTTGACTCACCAAATGAAGGAATTGGAAGATGCTTCATGGCAAAAGGCCCCAAGGTATCACACCCCGAGTATCTTGATTTCAATAGTGATGAAGATGATTTGCTTGGTGATGATGATCTACTTATTGATAAGGCTAGTGATGTGAGCTATAATGAAAATGCTAGTAATCATGATAGTCAAGAGGAAACGAGTGACAATGCTATGAAGGAGATTGAGCGTCTAACTAAAGAACTAAATACTCTTAAGTTAGCTCATGAAACAACTCAAGAGGATCATAGAGAACTTCTAAGAACTCATGAGAAGCTACGCTTCGAGAAGCTAAATTTAGAGCAAGAGCATGAGTTTCTTAAAGCTATCAATTACGATCTTTGAAAGAAGAGTTCTTCATATCTTGCCAAACGTTTACTCTTGTCTACCTTTATGCCACAAGTTAAACCTAAGCAAACTAGCAACAAGGGTAAAAAGGGTTCTACCTCTAGTAGTAACAATAACAATGCTAAATCCAATATTGTTGCTTCTAGTAGTTCTATTGATTCCACTAATGATTCTCTTAGCCAAGTTACACTTAAGCAAGAAAATATTCTATTGAAAGGAATTATAGAAAAAGGTGTCTACAAGAGCCTTGCCGGGAGTAAACAATTTGAGGAAATTATACGCAAGCAAGGAAGGCACTGGAAGAACCAAGGTGTTGGTTTTGAACGAAAGTTCAATGCCAATGGAGTTGAGTGGGAAGAAGATCAATACCCCAAGACGAAGTTTGTTCCTCAACAAGAGAAGTATGATCCTACTTCCTTCAGGGGAACACAAGCTCAAGAAGATCTTCCACCACAAGACCACAAGCTAAAAGGCCAGGACAAGCTTCAAGAAGAGATTGATTCATTTGAAGAAGCGCCTCAAGCCTTGGTCAAGTGGGTTCCCAAGACTTCATCAAGTTCTACTTCATCAAGTGCTACGACAACTCCAAGGATTCCCATCAAGTTGATGTGGGTCCAAAAGAAGAAGAACTAGAGAGTTCTTAAGGGTGACTCCGCCAACAAACTTCACTCATATTCATTTATGGCAAGAACTTGTGCAACCAACCTCCACATCTTGCACTAGTTCATGGAGTCACAAACCCTCTTGTTGGTAAGGCAAGGGACAAGGTAGTCATTGCATTCATGGACATCATCATATGTGTATTTCACTCTATGTCTATGGATATCCTTGTATGTTCCTTGTGTGGGACTAACCCATGTAGGTATTGAAAGCACAAAACTCCAAAGGATTGCTCCCAACTCTTGATGGTCTACATCAACATTGAGCATCCACATCTTCAACATCTACATGAAGTCATCATCGACAAAACCCAAGGTTAGTTCATCCCTCTTTGGGGGAATATCACATCTAGGGGGAGCTTTGCTCTAAAAATTGAGCTAAAGCAACTCTAATGGTGTGAACACATCAATGCTTTATGTAAAAGTGGCAACCCCACTTGTGCTTAAACGATGAGTATGACCTATGATCAAATGTTCTCATTTGACTCCTAAGTCAATATACTCATATATAGATGACCTAGTCATCGCCATTGCTTGATAGATGCTAGAATTGGTTGTGCATGTTTGACACATATTTCATTTGCTATCTTATTGTGTGAGCATGTTGGTTTGCATGTTTTCTTCATTCGAGGACATCCATTTGTTGTTTTGATTGTCTTGGTTTTTCTGGCCAAGTGGATGTACAAGAATGCCTAAGTACCTTCTCTAGCTATCTATGCTTTCTTGTCTCAAATTCTATTCTTGCTACATCACAAAAAATGAACAAGTCATTTTCGGACCCTCCGGGTGAGGAGCACTCGGAGCCACCGATCTGAAAGGGCTGAACCTCCAAAACCTTCTACATGATTTCGGCCGAACCAATCCACTCACACTCGGTCCAACCAAAGTCATTTAGATTGATCTAGGTTTCCATCTCGGTGTCACCGAGTTGAACCATTTCGGCGCCACCGATGTGCAAAACTGCTTGCAGTTACACATATCGGTGCCACCGAGTTGTCCAACTCGGAGCCACCGACAGCACACGGGTATATATACTTCGCGGGCCCGAACGGTTGAAATTTCTCAAACCTCCTCGTTCCCGCACCCCGTTGCTGCCGTCGCCCAGGTCTTTGGATCGTCGCCCTTGTCTCCAGCGCGCCTTCGCCGCCGGAATCCGCCGCCGTCAACGGCAATCTGCTCCGCCGTTGCCGCCGTAGAGGATCTCCACCAAGTTAGGGTGAGATTCGACCCCTTTCGTGCCCTAAATTATGATTCAATGCACGAATGGATAGCCATTATTCTTGCCACAGATTGAGACTTTCATTTACACTGCAAATTCCATAGATTAGAATCGAGTAAAAAAATTAGGTTTAAGTTTCCGCCGAACGCATCTCGGACCGACCGATTAGAAATTTTCAGAGTCACCGATTTGGCCCCAGGCCATTGCACTAGTACGTCTCGGTGCCACCGAGTTGTACGAATCGGTGAGACCGAAAGTAAAATCTCTGTGAAACCCTAGCATCTCGGAGTCACCGAACCCCATATCGGTCTGACCGAAATGGAGTGTAAAGTTTCTATTGAGTGCTTCGGTATCACCGAGATGATAAACTCGGTCCATCCGAAATGCCTTCTGTGAAAACTTGAAACTAAGATTTGAACTCAATTTTTATGAAAAACATCTGATTTTTGTGATGACTCGTCTACTCTGCCCATACCCATCTATTCACAGGGTCAGCTTTGCAAGATGTCTGATGCCAGCGATAGACAGAACATGTCAGAGCAGCACACTGATCTCAGTTCAGGCTCTAGTCCTGAGGAAAGCTTTTATGAGGGAGAGAGGAGCTCTCCAGATCTTCCAAAGGCTGCAACAAGGACCAGGAAGAAGAGAACCTCAGATGATGAGGATGAGGACTTTGTTGCTAGTGAAGCAGCATCAAAGAAGAAGAGAGTTGTGCTTGCAAAGGAGTATAGCACCAAACCATCTGCTAGAACCAAAGAGAAGACAGCAGTCAAGAAAGTCACTAAGGAAACTATGACATTCACACTTGAGGAACCAAGTGATGCAGAAGCAGCTGCAGGAAAGAAGAAGAGAACAAGGAAGACTACTGCTCATGTGATTGGCAAACCCTCCATGAGGACTGATGAGGAGGAGGAGGAGGAGCCAGCAGCTGATGCACCTCCTGCCAAGTCTCAAAAGCTTATGTCAGATGCTATGAGGACTGCTGCCCCCACCAAGTCCAAGCCAAAAGCTCCAGCACCCAAGAGATCAACTAGAAACATTCCTGCTACAGAGAAGAACAAGGCCCCAGTGCCTGAAGCTGATGTTGATGAGGAGCCACTAGTGCTCAGAAAATTAAAGCCAAAGATTCTAGATCATGACAATGCACACCCAGTCGCTGAAAACATGATGCTCAGGAAGGACAAAGGACTGTGTCAATGGAGATTGTCAGATCCTTATGCTGCCAGAAGAAGAACTGCTTGTGATTACCGCTTCCAGACCAGAGAACAACAAGACTTCTATGAGACTGTTCTGCTTGATAAGAAGCCAATCGTCAGTGACATGAGATGGGTGGACTGGAAGTACATCGATGCAAATGAGGACTACTTCCCCCATGTTCATGAGAGTTTCAGGATAGCTGGTGTTGATGAATTTGTTGGACAGAAGCTTACAAAGTGGAATGATGAGATGATCATGCAATTCTACTCCACGACTCATTTTTATCCAGATGGCAGGATTGTGTGGATGACTGAGGGATCCAGATACCAGTCAACCATCTCTGAGTGGGCTACTCTTCTTGGTGCTCCAGAAGAAGAAGATGATGACATTGATATCTATGCCAAGCTCAAGATGGACCACAACTCTATGGCCAATATGTACACAGCTATTCCAGAGAAGGACATCGAGACACACAAGCTAGGGTCAGTGAAGCATTTGCTACCTGGTTTGGCCACCATTAACACTATCTTGAGGTACACTCTATTGCCCAAGTCAGGAGATGATAAGATGATACGTGGCCACTCCATCAACTTGCTGCACCTCTTTGATACACCTCAGAAGTTCAAGATGATGAGCTTGATAGTTGAAACCATCAAGAGGACAGCTGCTGATCAGAAAAGATCTTGTGGATATGCTCCGCACATTCAGATGCTTATCAATTCCAAGGTTGGAACGAGCACTTATCTTCCTGATCGTGAGCATCTCCCACTGCGTCCAGAGTTCGAGGACAATGTTATTGTGCTGGACCCTTCGCATCCTACCTCTGCTCAAGCACAAGAGAAGATCCGAGCAGCCGCAGAAGCAAAAGCAGCCAAGGAGGCATCTGCTCCCAATGCACCCATTGCCAACCTCAAGTCTAAGAACGATCAAATGACTTATCTGCTGGAAGCCACCCTGAGGATTGAGCGAAGTCTGGCCAACCTCACCCAGAACCAGGCTAGCTTAGAGCGGATAGTCGAGACTAAGATTCATGATCTTGATGTAAAGATCACAGAGGTTCAGACCATAGTGGAGAAGCTGAAGGATGATGTTGATGCAGCCAGGGCCGCTTCAGATGACAATGGAGATGACAGACCCACTACAGAGAGATTCCAGACAGTGCCTAGGGTAGCCAGGTCTGCTGCAGTGCCGATTGCGGATCCGAGAACCACAGTCTCTGCACCTGCTGCTGCTGCTACAGTGCCACCACCGGTCTCTACTCCACCAGCCCAACAGACATCAGCTGAAGCCTTCGCGGATGCACTTCTCTCAACGCCGTCTACGCACACCGGAGCTGCCAGCCGGAGATCACCATCAGGAGCTTCCGAGGATCGTGCCTAGAGAGTCGTATAGTCCTATACCTATTCGAACTTTTTGGTACTTGTTGCCAAAGGGGGAGAATTTGTATAGATCATAGGCTTCGAGAGAGTGTTTTGCTCGTTGGTTTTTCTCGAGTTCTTGCTACTATTTGCTTTATGCTACTCTTGTTTGATGTGTGTGCTTTGATACTATGTCTATGAGATACTACGTGTGTGATTGATCATACCATGCTTTATGTGATGCTTAATGCTTATCCTTATCATTATCTTTGTATGATCATTCACTTGTGTTTTGGTGATGCGTGCCTACTATTCCACTCATATCATTTTGTGCGCTCCACCAAGTCATATGTGACATGGAAGAGTGACCCATGATCCTAATCGATTGTGCATTTGCATTCAAACGCAAATTATTAATAATGCACAAATTTAGGGGGAGCTCTTGCTTATCACATACTTCTCAAAGCGACGATGCATTCCATTCATTTAATCATTTGTCGAAGCTTTGATCTATATGTTGTCATCAATTACCAAAAAGGGGGAGATTGAAAGCACATTTGCTCCCTTGGTGGTTTTGGTAATTCATAACAACATATATCTCATTGAACTAATGTCCATTCAAGTTAAAGATTTCAGGATGTTCAATGATTGGCATGGCAAGGACTAGAGATGTGGACCCCTCAAAATGCTAAGGGCATGGATTGGCAAAAGCTCAAGACTCTACATTTTTGGTTTAGTGATCCAAGATCACATTGAGTCCATAGGAAAGCCAATACTATTAAAAGGGGATGAGGTGTTGCTTAATGGTCTTTTTGCTCAAGTGCTTAGTGACAGTACTCCAAAACCCTCAACCACTTTCTCCATCCAAATATGTCCAAAACCTACATTCCAACTCGGCCCCACCGAAATTCTCTATCCGGAGCCACCGAGTTCATCTGGACTTAGCCACTGCCGAAACCCTAACAAATCGGATCCACCGATATGGATCTCGGTCTCACCGAGATGGCCTTGCCAACTCTCTGTGATCGTTTGCACTTACTTCGGTCCCACCGAGTTTTGCAAATCGGACTCACCGAGATGGCTTGCCAACTCTCTGTTGCCTTATTGCTTCACTTCAGTCCTACCGAGTTGATGCAATCGGTGCCACCGAGACGAGGTTTGCCCTGACTATTGCACATCGGTCCATCCGAGTTGTTCCAGTCGGTCCCACCGAGATTCCTAACGTTCATATCTTTTACACTGTTCGGTGCCACCGAGATTTCTGATCGGTGCCACCGAGTTGGGTCAAAAGTGTGTAACGGTTGGATCTTGTGTGGAGGCTATATATACCCCTCCACCACTTCCTTCTAAGTAAGGAGAGCCATCAGAACGTGCCTACACTTCCACCATACATTTTCTGAGAGAGAACCACCTACTCATGTGTTGAGATCAAGATATTCCAATCCAACCATTTGAACCTTGATTTCTAGCCTTTCCCAAGTTGCTTTCCACTCAAATCCTTCTTCCACCATAGCCAAATCTGTGAGGAGTTGTTTGAGTGTTGGAGAGACTATCATTTGAAGCACAAGAGCAAGGAGTTCATCAACAATACACCGTCTATTACCTTTTGGAGAGTGGTGTCTCCTAGATTGGTTAGGTGTCACTTGGGAGCCTCCGACATGATGTGGAGTTGAACCAAGGAGTTTGTTAGGGCAAGGAGATCGCCTACTTCGTGAAGATCTACCCGAGTGAGGCTAGTCCTTTGTGGACGTAAGCCATGGTGGAATAGACAAGGTTGCTTATTCGTGGACCCTTCGTGGGTGGAGCCCTCCGTGGACTCGCGCAGCCGTTACCCTCCGTGGGTTGAAGTCTCCATCAACGTGGATGTATGATAGCACCACCTATCGGAACCACGCCAAAAACCACCGTGTCTTCATTGCGTTTGAAATCTCCAATCCCCTCCTTTACTTACATATGCAATTGTTTACTTTCCGCTGCTACACTCTTAGAATTGCATGTGTATGGTGATGCTTGACTTGTATACTTGCTAAAATCTGCCTACATCTAAAATTGGGAAAATGTTAGGTTTTTATTTGGTCAAGTAGTCTAATCACCCCCCCCCCCCCTCTAGACATACTTTTGATCCTACAAAAATATAAATCATGTACAACCCCGATGTCAGCCGAGCAATTGGTTCATACTTTTTAACGCGCTTCAGCTTTTTCAACACCCACGCAATACATGAGCGTGAGCCATGCACATAGCACTATAGGTGGAATAGAATGCGGTGGTAGGGATCAATAAGGAGAAGTCAAAAAGGGAGAAAGTCTCGCATCAACTAGGCGGATCAACGGGCTATGGAGATGCCCATCAATCGATATCAATGCGAGGAGTAGGGATTGCCATGCAACGGATGCACTAAGAGCTATAAGTGTATGAAAGCTCAAACTGAAAACTAAGTGGGTGTGCATCCAACTTGCTTGCTCATGAAGACCTCGGGCATTTGAGGAAGCCCATCATCGGAATATACAAGCCAAGTTCTATAATGAAAAATTCCCACTAGTATATGAAAGTGACAACATAGGAGACTCTCTATATGAAAAACATGGTGCTACTCTTAGCACAAGTGTGGTAAAGGATAGTAGCATTTCCCCTTCTCTATTTTTCTCCCTTTTTTTTACTTTTTTTTACTTTTTCTCTTTTTTTTGTTGGGCTCTTGTTGGCCTCTTTTTTTTTGTTGGGCTCTTTTTGGCCTTTTTTTTATTTCCTCACTGGGACAATGCTCTAATAATGATGATCATCACACTTTTATTTACTTACAACTCAATATTACAACTCGATACTAGAACAATATGACTCTATATGAATGTCTCTGGCAGTGTACCAGGATGTGCAATGATCTAGCGTAGCAAAGATATCAAAAAACGGACAAGCCATGAAAATATCATGCTAGCTATCTTACAATCATGCAAAGCAATATGACAATGAATGTTCAAGTCATGTATATGATAATGATGGAAGTTGCATGACAATATATCTCGGAATGGCTATGGAAATGCCATAATAGGTAGGTATGGTGGCGGTCTTGAGGAGGATATAAGGAGGCTTATGTGTGATAGAGCGTATCATATCACGGGGTTTGGATGCACCGGCGAAGTTTGCACCAACTCTCGAGGTGAGAAAGGGCAATGCACGGTACCGAAGAGGCTAGCAAATTGCGGAAAGGTGAGAGTGCGTATAATCCATGGACTCACATTAGTCATAAAGAACTCACATACTTATTGCGAAAGTCTATTAGCCCTCGAAGCAAAGTACTACTATGCATGCCCCTAGGGGGGAGGTTGGTAAGAGTTAACCATCGCGCGCCCCCGACCTCCACGCAAAGGAAGACACTCAATAATAAATCATGCTCCAACTTCTTAGCATAACTAAAGACTATACGTGCATGCTTCGGGAATCACAAACCTTAACACCAATATTCTTACTAAACCACAATTATTCACTAGTACCTCCCACATATTACCATCTCAATATCGCAAAACTATTGCAAGGAATCAAACTTATCATATTCAGTGATCTACAAGTTTTATGACTAACCATGTGAATGACCAATTCCTGTTGACTCTCTAAATAGATATAAGTGAAGCATGAGAGTTTAATTATTTCTACAAAATATTATGCTCTAATAAATATAAGTGAAGCAAAAGAGCATTCTACAAATAATGGTTTTCCGGATGTAGAGAAACAGGCATCCAAACTTCAAATGATATAAGCGAAGCACATGAAGCATTCTATAAAGCCATACTCAAAAGATATAAGTGAAGTGCATAGAGCATTCTATAAATCAATCAAGGACTATCTCATACCAGCATGGTGTATTACTAAAATAAAAATAAAAAATCACACGACGCTCCAAGATTTTATGCATATCATGTGAACAAAACAAAAACCGAGACATACCGATAGTTGTTGAAGAAGAAAGATGGGATGCCTTCCGGGGCATCCCCAAGCTTAGACGCTTGAGTCTCCTTGAATATTTACTTGGGGTGCCTTGGGCATCCCCAAGCTAGAACTCTTGCCTCTCCTTATTCTCCTCATATCGATACCTCCTCGATCTTCGAACACTTCATCCACACAAAACTTAACCGAACTTTTTATTAGAAGGGTTAGTACATATAACATCAAATCCCATCATGTCCAGCTGTAATATTATTTTATAATTATAATCAAACATTACCCACTGTATGCTATCACAATTCTATGGCTCCCAAGTCAATGGGGCTCAACAAGATTTCAAACATACACAAATAAAGAAACTATAACAGCAATCTGTGAAAACAGGACAGTCTGTAAAGATGCATATGAAACATATTCTTTTGTAACTCCAAATATTCTGAAAAATTAGGATGTAATAAAAAATTTGCATAGAAGTACTGTGTAAATTTTTTGAATTTTTGCACGCTCCAGTAAAATATGTAAATTCAAATACTACAGCAAAAGTTTCTGTTTTTGCACTGCACACACCAAACAAGCAATTTAATCATCCTAAAGGTAAATCTTGGCACATTATTTTTATAATACAATGGATTTGTACAAGGGGATAATTATTTTTTTTAAAAAGTTTCTGTAATTCAAGATTCACAAAGTTTCCATGGGCATGAACAAAGTTCAAGGCATGATCCCACTTCAACGGTGCTCGTCTTTCTCACTTTCACTTTTCTTTTTGAAAAAGTTTTAGGTTCCCCTCTATATATATTTTTTGTTTTTAAACTTTTTAAAAGCACACAACAGAATAAAATGACTCTCTAAAACTTCCGGGTTGTCTCCCAGGCAGCGCTTTCTTTAAAGCCATTAAGCTAGTCATAACGTGCTCAAGTAATTGATCCACCCGGATCCCAAGGTATATCAAAGCCAATTTTAATTAACAATGATTTATAATTTAGTAGTGAGCACAAAGCAACATATATCATAGAACAACGGAGTCTAACTCTCTTCCTATGCATCAGCATGTCATAAAAGAACAATTCATGCACATCAAGTAAAGGCCAATGCATAGTATAAACAGTTTCTTGAAATTTTATCGTATTGGAAACATACAGAGGTAGAGATGTAGTTCCTCTCTCATAATAATTGCAATTAGGAGCAGCAAGCACATGCATATTATATTCATCAAAATCATCATGTGTAATAGTAAAACGCAACCCATCAATATAATCCTTAATAAGCGCAAACTTCTCCGATATAGTGTAGTTAGGAGAATTCAAAAAGATAATAGGACTATCATGTGTGGGTGCAACAGCAACAATTTCATGTTTAACATAAGGAACTATAGCAAGTTCATCTCCATAAGCATCATTCATATTGTCATCATGGCCACAAGCATAGCAAGCATCAAGTTCATCAAAAACGGATATTTCAAATGAATCCAAGGGATCATAGCAATTATCATAGCATTCATCCTTCGGTAAGCACGAAGGGAAATTAAACAATGTATGAGTTGAAGAGTTACTCTCATTAGAAGGTGGGCACGGGTAGCTAATCCGCTCTTCCTCCATTTGTTCTTCGCTCTCCTCGTCATCTTTTTCATCTAATGAGCTCACAGTTTCAGCAATTTCTTCTTCCATAGATTCCTGCAAAATATTAGTCTCTTCCTGGACAGCGGAGGCGTCCTCAATATATTCTTTAACATAAGCATTAGAAGCATAATTTTCATAGCAATATTTAAGTATGGCAAAATTTTCAGATTTGTAAAGAGTAGCATCATACTTTTCAATCAAAGAAGCAATTTCATAGGCACCCTTAAAGGAAACAAATTCTTCAATTTGTTCAATATCATAGTAACTATAAACACCTTTGGCATAAGAAGATAAGATTCCATTATCATTAAACTCACATTGGTAGGGAAGGTGTTTTTTAGGGTCTTCAGAACAACAAGTAAAATCATATATTTCGCATAAATTCCAAGCACAACATTGCAAACAATTAATTTGATACCTTAAGAGTTTTCCTTTTTGAGACAAGCGGTGTCGCACAAAACAAGCATGCTCATCTAATGATTTTCCCTCAACTAAGCTAGTTGGGTTTTCAGCACGAGCACAAAGGGATCGAAGATGATCCAAGTAGAAAGCTTCAGTAGTATAAAAGATTTTGGGTGGTTCTTCAACCATTGGGTTAGCAAGTACAACTTTTTTTTTGGTATTTTACGTTTCCTACCCATAACTAAAGATAGAAAACAAGAGCACAAAATAAAAACTACTTAGTGATAGAAAATAAAATCTACTTAGTGATAAAGCAAACGAGCACACACGAGAATATCAACCCCACGCTATTGCTCCCCGGCAACGGCGCCAGAAAAAGGTCTTGATAACCCACAAGTATAGGGGATCGTTTGTAGCCTTTCTCGATAAATAAGAGTGTCGAACCCAACGAGGAGCAAAAGGTAGAATCAATATTCCCTTCAAGTTCTATCGACCACCGATACAACTCTACGCACACTTAACGTTCGCTTTACCTAGAACAAGAATGAAACTTCTGGTAGGTGTAATATAGGATAAATTTGCAAGAATAAAACTAGAAGTACTTAGCAAGATAATAAAGCTAGGATTACTTTGCAAGATAATAAAAGTTAGTTGTTTAGTAGAGAGATTTTTGTAACACAAAGAGAAAGATTGTCCATATGCAATTGAATATAACACGATAGATACTTATCATATGCAATGAGGGAGAGGCATACGCTAACATACTTTCCGTACTTGGATCATATGCACTTATGATTGGAACTCTAGCAAGCATCCGCAACTACTAAAAATCATTAAGGTAAAACCCACCCATAGCATTAAGTAACAAGTCCCCTTTACTCCCATACGCAACAACCCCCTTACTCGGGTGTAAGCTTCTGTCACTCTAGCCACCCACTATAAGCGAATCATGAACGTATTGTAAAACCTTACAATGGAAATCCCTCACGCTTGCGCGACACGGAGGGCACCATAGGACAGCACCATATTAACATACAACTCATATCAATCACACAATACCACAATTAACCCGTAGGACAAAAAGAGTCTACTCAAACATCATAGGATTGCCACACATCATTGGATAATAATATATAGCGTTAAGCACCATGTTCAAGTAGAGAATTATAGCGGGAATAGAGAGGTTACATCGATGCATAGAGGGGGGGAGAGTTGGTGATGACGGCAACGAAGTTGTTGGTGTAGATCGCCGTCACGATGGTTCCCCCGGCGGCGCTCCGGCGCCACCGGAAGAGAGGGGGAGAGAGACCCCCTCCTTCTTCTTGCTTGGCCTCCCCCCTAGATGGGAGGAGAGTTTCCCCTCTGGTCCATGGCCGCCATGGCTCCCAGAGGGTAGGAGCCCCTCCGAGATTGGATCTCTCTCTCTGTTTCTCTTCTGTTTCGCGTTCCTGCTTTCTGGCCCTTCACCGTTTCTTATATTCCCGGAGATCCGTAACTCCGAATGGGCTGAAATTTTGAGGGGATTTTTTCCGGATATTATCTTTCTTGCGGCGGAAGAAGGGCCCCAACCGCCTTACAGGGGCGCCACAAGCCTGCCCGGAGTGCCCAGGGTAGGGGGCGCGCCCCTCGAGCTTGTGAGCCCCTCGAGCATCGTCTCGCGTTGATTCTTTTTCCCAAAAATCACATATATTTCAAAATAAATCTTCGTAAATTTTTATCGCGTTTGGACTTCGTTTGATATGGATTTTCTGTGAAACAAAAAACATGCAACAAACAGGAACTAGCACTGGGCACTGGATCAATATGTTAGTCCCAAAAATAATATAAAATGTTGCCAAAAGTATATGAAAGTTGTAGAATATTGGCATGAAACAATCAAAAATTATAGATATGACGGAGACGTATCAGCGGTGTTGTTGCAAAGTGGGATCACCTTTGCCGGCAGGTGGAAGTTGCAGCCCTTGTTGAAAAGCTGACAGATGAGCCAATAGTGCTCCATCACCGTCAAGTTGTCGTTAAGGCCTGGATGCAGACGCATTGTATCGGCAGGGTTCTTCTAATCCCATGCTTTCCGGCCTCCTCTGTGCTGCAGCGGGGCGATCCGGCGGCGAGTGAAATCCGCTCCCACCATCTCGACCTTCAAGCCGGCCTCCTTGAGGGCAAGGATTCGGTACTGTGCCACTCCAAGCTTGACGTCGTTGGGGTCGACAATGCTCCAGTTGGCGACTTTTTTCAATCTTCTCGGTTCTGAGCTGACAGAATGCCGGGAAGTTCTGCTGCTTGATCCAGCACCAGTCAGCCCTCCGCTCGTTCCACTTGATGTGCAGCTTGCCGTCCAAGTAGTGCTTCTTCAGATTTGTCCTTGGAATCCAAGTGACACTGCCGGAAAGGGAGTTGTCCTCGACCCGGGGAATGAAGAAGTGCCGGAACAGAGCAACATTTGGGGCTATTCCCACAAAGTTCTCACACAAATGCGCGAAGACCGACAAGCAGGTGACCGCATTGGGTGTGAAATCTAGCAATCTGAATCCGAAGGTGTTCATCACCTCTACGAAGAAATCAGAGAAAGGCGGGCACAGCCCGCAATAAAAGTACCCGACAAAGAAGTGGTATTGGTCGTCCGCGGAAGGGAGGGATCCTGGGAGCACCACTGTGGCCTCGTGGTCCTTTGTCTTCCTCGTGTACACGTACGAGTACCTCCTCGTCAGGTCATCCCCTGTGAGCGCCGGCGGAAAAACGACGTTAACCCGCCGCCGTGCTGCTTTAGCGGCTTTCTTCTCCTCCGCCGCCGAATCGATGGGCTTCGCGGCTCTCTTCGGCGCCATTGCGAGCTCTGAGGGGGGAAGCTTAGTGTTGGCTGGGCGGGGCTGTGCACAAGCGGCGCGCTCTGTTCTTGCGCGAGGTTGAAGACGGAAGCGACTGCTAGATTGGGGAAGAAGGGGAGTAGATGAGCAGCGCCCCTTCACAAGTACCTTTTTATGGGGAAGGCGCGAGGGGCTGGCTCTTTACTGCCTGACGTGGATGCGCTTTTACAGGCGCACTCCCCCACTCGCCGTTTCGTTCCACCTCTCCCACGTCCCGCATTCAACGCGCGTCGTGGGTAAATCGTAAAAACGAAAATTGCGGCAGTGATTCTGCGCCACGTGTGTCTGTGCATCTGTTTGGGCCTAGCCCAACGACGCCTCGCGCACGTGTGTGGCCCAGGCCCAGGGGCTCCTGTCGGTGTATGAAAACATGGGTGTTATCATACCCTGACTTATGCACAGACAGTTGCAGCCTCCCCGGCGGCAAGGGCTTGCCGGAGGTTTGCTTCCATCAAGACTAGGTTGACAAGACCATGGAGAAGACCTCGAGGCAGGTCATCGAGAAGTACCAGTGCAGTACTGAAGATCAAGATTACCCTTACCGGCAAGTTCCGCACCGGCAAGGCAAAGGCCCGGCAAAGCTCCGTGCCGGCAGGCTCTTTCTGTCTCACTGCTGCTCCACCTCATCAACCAGATAAGCATGTATTGATAGGTGTCGAGCGGGCAGGCAGCCAGGCAGAGCTTGTCAGGGCACGTGTCAGCACGCCACCCAAAGATTAGCTTTAATGACACTCGTCCCTGGGTCGTGTCAAGATAATAGAAGGGCAGTTGGACGAGCGGTGCAGAACCTTTGCCGGAACTCGCCTCCCCTGCGTAGCACCTAACGGTGCATTTAATGCTTTTGTCCTACCTCGTTAGGGATAGGCATGCTAACAGTGCAATCACTGTTCATACCCCGTAATTACCATCTTAGCCACAGTGGTAACCCCTTGGCCTATAAAAGGAGGCCCACGGCTACTGGTAGAGGGGTCGACCCTTAGCTCAATTACGCGTAGCAGCTGCACTTCCCGCGCGCCTTGCCGGAAAAGTTGCGCTCCCTTTTACGTTGAGCTCAAACACAATCAAACCACCAAAGCAGGAGTCAAGGCGGCCCGAACCTGGATAAATCGCTGTGTGTTCTTGCATCTACGGATCCTGCTCTTTGTACACGTCAATTCCCACAGCCGAACCGCAAAGGGATCGTCTTGATCCCATAGATCGTCGTACGCCACGACAATCATCAATGAATACCTATGCAACAGTCGATGCAATTAAAGGATGTTTTTTTTAACCTTGCAGTGAAAGGATGTTGAAGAGGAATAAAGTGGCCATACTTTGTAAACTTGTCAATAACCACTAGAATGCAATTAAATATGCTAGATGCTAGTAACCCACTGATGAAATCCATAGTAATCATCTCCCAAGCTTGCTTAGGAACAGGCAAGGGACATAGTAAGTCAGGATAGGACACTCTCAGGTTTAGCTTGTTGGCAAGTGATGCAAGACTTAACATAGTCCCTAATAAACTTGCACATACCCGCCCAGCAAAACAAAGCATGGATTCTTTTGTAGGTGATAGGAAAACCAGAATGACCTCCTAAGGGACTGTCATGAAAAGCCCTAACAATCACTGTTTGTAGTGTAGAGGAATTGTCAATCTAGATTATATTCTTGTATTTAATAAGGCCATTGGACAGAGTATAATACTTGCTGGAAGTAGGAGAAGTACTCAACTGTTGCAGTAGATCCTGTGCTTTCTTGTCCCCAGAATAACTATCCAGAATATCTTGAAACCAGTTGGGAGTGACAGATGTCATAGCTAGCACTTGAGAACAATTATGAGGTCTTCTTGACAAGGAATCAGCTGCTGAATTAGTGGTTCCTTTCTTATACACAATCTTGTACTGTAACCCCATCAACTTGGTCAATGTTTTTTGCTACCAGGCGGTATGAAGTTTCTCAAACAATCCGCCAAATTTTGCAGAACTTTCGGCGAACATCTTGGGTACCTCTCTGATGGTAGCGGTCCTCTGATATTCAACCTTGCAATCTATGTCCTCGTCGATGCCGCTCCTCAGGAGATCGAAGATCCGTCGCCCTTCAGTGGATAGCTCCTCCATCGCCTCTCATCGCCGGCGGAATTTGTGGCGCATGTGGTGGCTATGACCCGGCAGCGCCAGGACATGGCTCTGAATTTGGGGATCGATCTAATGGAAATCAGGGAACTATGGCTACGGTGACGAACTAGTTGAATTTCATCAGAGGATTCCTCCCATCCACGCCCTCACCTCTGTTCCAGAGTTACAATACGGCGAAATGACCATTCCTTCCTTCCCAAGTTGATAGCTATGGCTAGCCTAGTATATAAGGAAAAACGTTACAATGCTTCAGTGAGCCCATTCGTGGCCTGCAAGCCGGGCTGGTAACTTGGTCTCCCTTCTGGGCCGGGTCGCCGGTCCAGAGTTTGAGTCATCGCTTACGCGCCACTGACATGCTGCCCTGATGAATAATCTCAGGCAACCCCGGCTAGGCTAGGTGTGGAGCCAGTAGGATGTCCTTGCATGCCTCGTAGAACACCCAGGTGACGCCGGACGTGGGCATGACCTTGGGGAGCTCGCCGCCCAGACGCGGAACAGCCCCTTGAGGCCCTCCTCCTTGACCACCTCGGCCAAGGCCGCGACCATGTTGGGCGGGCATCTCCCTCGCAGTGGTCCGACCATCAACCGCTTCCTCGCCACTTCCAGAGGGAAGCTGATTGTGCTCGCCGTCAAACCTGGAGCAAACAACCTCGAAATGTAAACGGTCTATTCATTTCATTTATTCAAAAGCCAAATTGCAGCTGAATCTTGAATGCATCCCATTTCCAAGTTTCTTCAAGGATTGTGCCAAGGTAAACAGAATGAAACCAAAGTGACGATTGAATGAAAATGCCCTTTTAACGGGAAAAAAAAAGAGTTACGTTCTCGGTGGCACTGAACCCTGACCTGAAAGAGCTCCGATGACCAGCAGCTCGGGACGGCTCAACGACTTCTTCTCGTGTGCACGGCAGTAAGTGGACTTGATCGTCTCATACATGAAGTAGTAGCATGTGCTGTAAGGAAGCATGCCGACCAGCGTCGGGCACAGGCCAGCGTAGAGACCGCCGACGCCTTCGGTTCGGTAGATTTTGCTGAACGCAAGGGCGATACTTCTAGGATACGCCTGGCAGTTAACAGTCAGACGATCCTGAGACAGAGCATAGAACATCAATGAATGGGCAAATGGTTTGTCAGCACAAGTATATAAAACACCATCATGTTCACATCAAATGCAAAGATATTAGTACAAAGTTTGTCAGTATCTCCTGCTGATTTGGACACAGACAGCACATTATACAATTTATTTAAGATACAGGTAATTTATCATCGATAGTAACCATCAAATTTGTCAGTATCACTGTAGTCAGCTAATACAGAGCCAGATCTGATGTACCTTGAGGACCTCAAGGGGATGGCACACTAAAGTGCTAACTATTCCAGCTGCCGCGCCTCCAATGGCGATTGGAGATAGCAGGTGAAGAGGCAGCTCGATTGTCAAACCACCGAGCTGTATCTTTGGGCACCCATCCTCTTTCCATCTCTCTTGTGCTGAAGCCATGCTCCGTTTGACGCACTCGAATGTGCCGAGCTGAATTGCTTGAGTAGGAACGATGCGGATCATGTTAATTGTATTGCCTGCCCAGAGTCCTTGCCAGCCATTGTGTTCCATGATCTCCATGAAACTACCGAAAATCTGTTTTGACCCTACACCGACAACTATTCTTGTCCTGAAATCAATCAGAAACAATGACATCACTGTTTGTTATTAATATCAGATGAGCCTAATTAACTTACTCCACCAACCGAATCTTGTTCTAATCAGAAAAAACACCAAACTTACTGAAGTGGGTAAAATGGAAGTATAGATGAAAGTAAATTGAATACCTGATAGTTTCTAGAGGAGCAAGAACAGCTTTAGTCATAGCACCTGCCATTGCCCCGCTAACGAATTCTGCAGTTTCTCTACGCCTCAGGAAAGTCTGCATTAGAAAATAAGGTTCTTAGGTTCAGATGTAACAACTCACAACTCCATCATCATCCACCTGAGCTTTAAACACATATGCAACTATGAATAAATCACTAGGAACACCATTTCTGTAAACTCCCACTCTGCAAACATCAAATAGCCAGCAAGTTTGTTTCTTTTTTTTTTACTTGGTAGATGTAGATAAAATACATTTTATTCTAAAAGATGTAGATGTGAGAAGACCAAGAAAAAAAAATCTCAGGTGCCAAAGTACAAAATTTAAGCCATCTTGAAAGAAACATATCATGCAAACATGTCCGAAGGAATACTCAAAACAATTCAAAGTCGCTCACTAAATCAGATAAACAGATACAGTAGTACTACTTGCTCAAATCAGACCAAAATTAGCCAAGGAACTAAATTATAGCGATTAGTGGAATTTGGCAGCTTAGTTATTTCTCTAGATCTTGTCATATACAAAAACAGTACAAAGAAATTCCAAAAAGAACGGATATTCAACTATAAAAGATTGTTCATATATGTATAGCTTACAAGTGATCAGTTCCGATCCAGGTGTTTTTTTGGAAAAAATATCTACCTAGTATAAGTACCAAGAAATTCAGCAATCGTGTAGAGCATGGACACATGTCGATGGGAAATAGAAAGATGCACACATCAAACTACAAAGCTAATCCTAAATCATAAGATATATATCAGCCATAGAGTCATAGTAGTAAAAACAATTGCAGTAACTGTTATACTATCATACCATACAATTAAAAGAGAGCGAAACGGATCAGAGGAGTTCAAAATTGAAGCAAGTGGACGTTCTGAAACCCTGACAAAGAGAAGCTTCAGCAGAAATTGAATTGCTTGCCACTATGAACAGTTACTGACGAAAAATCGCGAAGTGCAAAACGCATCAGAACAAACAAGCAAGCACAACAATTTCCAATTTTTTTTAAAAGCACAACAATGCGTCCAAACGAAGTCGTAAACCGTCCCAATTTGCATCAACCGCACACACAGCCACACGAGACGCAGGGATCTGCGGTTCCTTACCCTGACGGCGGCGCCGACGTCCGGCCCGCTGAGCCTGACTGCTACGTCCCAGTCGAGGTAGACGTCCTTGGGCTTGGGGAACCCCACTCCAAGCAGACCGTCGTCCTTGAACGCGCCGGCGCCGCGGGCTCCGGCGAAGCCGATGCTGGCGAGCGCGAGCTTGTTGCCGCGAAAGCCACTGGCAGCCCCCTCCACGCCCATGGCTCGAGCCCCGGACAGCGGCAAACAGTCGCGCGGAATGGGAGCGTTAAAATGGTGGCGCTCCGCCGCACCTTTCTGCAGTATCCACCTTTGTTGTGCGACGCTCGGCTAGTCGGCTTGGTGCACGCTTTCGACGTGCATTGTTCTGGTCTAGCGTGATGTGAACGTTTTTTTCACAAAAAAAGAAAAAGAAAAAGCGTGATGTGAACATTTTCGGTGCTACGTTGCATGTATTTTTGGGAGCTTCTCCGTATGTTTTACACGTTCGTGTGCGAGTCTTTTGGACATTTGCGTCAGGGGTTTCTTCCTGGGATTTTCGGGACGGTGGCATTTTCGAAGATAGAGACTTTTTTTTTTAATAAGGGGCGTTTTATTACTTAAAAGTTTTAAGCATTACATCCGGCCTCTACATAACTGAGATGCACACAGTCAAAAAAAATCCACTCACAGAACAAAAACAAAAAGAGACGAAATACAAAGATCTAGAGTCTGTATACGCCTAAGTCGTAGGGGGGGCAATCCTAAGATCATGCAGTCACCCACCGAGATATTTAAGTTTTTTCCTTATTTTTTGAGAGCGGGAGAACTACAAATTGAACAAGCGGAGGACCATTGTACGTTTCCCGACGCGATTACCCTTTTTTTTTAGTTGACCCGAGGCGATTACCTGTGGGTCCACCAATAATACTCTGCCACAGTTTGAGTCAGATATCAGCGTATCGGGCCGTGCAAGGTTGAGTTCGGCTTACGGGCCTTCACGGGTCTCGGGGTCAGGACGGCCCAGTTATGTAATTTACCTGGCCGTGCGGGCCAGTGTCCACCAACACAGCACAGCTTGTCTCTCAAAAAAAAAATAGCACGGCTCCCTGGAGAATGCTGCGCCGCCGCCTTGGGCCGTGGCAGTGGCCGGCGGCAAGGCGGCAGCTGTCGCGGCTAGCGCCGCCCGAGCCCGCGCCGGTGGTGCGCGTGGACAGCAACAACGTGGCCCGCCTAGGTGCGCCCAAGCCCGGGCCGAGGCCGCGGCAGCTGCTCTCCCTGCCGCCGTTCCCCTCCGGGGCCGACCCGCTCCCCGGGAGGAAGGTGGTACCTCACCGCGTGACGGCTGTCAGCTGGGTGAAGCACTGCTTCGCCGACGTGCCGCAGGAGGTCGTGCAGGCGCACTTCAACAAGAGGCAGGTACGTGCTACGGGTGTCACGCCTCCTCACTCTGTACCGGCCTTGTTATCATCTAAAGATTGCACTCTTTTTTTCGGTTAGCGTTAACACATGATAAGAATGGGATTACATTGTTCTCAAATGTGAATTGCTTGTTCAAAGTGTCGGCTATTCTAGTGGCGAAATGCAATGTAGCTGCTTTCATGCTTAGGTACTTACTAGTTCTTCAAGACTAATGATTTATTATGATGAATTCAGTTCATGATCGCAATGTTTTTCTCCAATGAGCCATTGATTGATTCGCTTTGGTAGATATTTTTTCTACCCTTTAGCTTCTATCATTTCACTACCAGTGTATACTCCATTTAGGCACTGTTCTTCAATCTGACATGAAAAGTGCTGCTATCTGTTATCAGGTTTACACTGAGTGCTCAGCTCAGGAGGTTTCCGCAGAGACCATTCGGTGTCAGAAGCATCATTTGAAAAAGGTATGTAATGAGGAATTCATTCTGTATTTTCTGGGGTTCTTTTAGTGAACTGCTATTTGCTACGTGAATGAAGTAAATATGCTCAGCAGTTCGTTGCAGATCAAGCATTCTGAAGTGATGGAGCCTGGCATGAGAATTCATCTTCCTGTGTCTGTGGCTGAGGCCGAGATAAAGAAGCGGTATGAGACCATTCCAACTGCGACACTGCATCCCAATAGGGATGAGATTGAGTACCTGAAAAGGCTTGTCATCTACAAGGTATTCTATAATTGTATGTTGTATTCTGAATTTCTGATTAGTTGCTTGCATAATTACTAACTTGCACAAGAGGATTTTGATATGTGTAAATTAGGTGTCTGTCTACATATTATATACTTACACAATACCATAAAGATGCCATCCACATGTTACTTATTGGTATTTTCAAAGGTGTCACCATTTCAATGTTTCATCTAGAGTTTATTATTTAATTTTCCTTGTACAGATTCATAATAGTAATGCTGAAATTTCTAAATTATAGGACTCGGCCATACTTGTGCTTAACAAGCCCCCAAAAGTGCCCATGAAGGGGAATTTGCCAGTACATAACAGTATGGATGTGCTTGCAGCAGCAGCACTGTCATATGGGAATGAAGAGGGTCCGAAATTGGTAAGATTGTTTCTCTTTATTTGGGTTGCCATGTGTAATCTTAAGCTCTCTCTGATGATTTCCTTCCTATGGTTTGTGAGTGCAGGTTCATCGACTGGACAGAGATTCTAGTGGTTTACTGTTGATGGGGAGAACAAGAGAAAGCTTTACCCGGTTGCACTGGCTCTTCACTAGCATCAAATTAGCAAAAACAGCTTCACAGGTTAACATAAAATTCTTGATTTTTTGCGACTTGTCAAGGGTGCTTGTATCTAAATGATTTTGATTGACACGCCTTTTTGCAATAATAGCCCGCTGATGTTGTATATTATTGATGGGTCTTGTAGACATGGAATACTGCCTGTGAAACATACTTGCAGAGGTACTGGGCATTGGTCATTGGGACCCCTACAGAGAGTGAAGGAGTTATATCTGCTCCTCTCACGAAGGTATTTCCTCATGTATCTATGGAAAATATGAAGTTATTAAGAAATCATGCTATCTTGAATCCTTTACTGTTCTATGTTACTTAAATCATTGTATCATCTAGAAGGTGTAGTCATCTTTAGCAATCTCATCAACCATCACAGTTGGTGCATCCCTGGCTCCATTCCACAGATATTGAACTATGATTATTCACACATAAGGTCATATACTCAAACGTAGTAACGGTCCATTTGGTTAATGGCGAGATTTGTCACATGTCCTAGTTTCTCTCTCACTGAGCTAGGTACTTCTTGATGACGGAAAAGCTGAGAGGGTCATTCTGGCGCATCCCTCTGGCATAGATGGTGCACAAGGGGCTGTAACTGAGTATCGGGTGATGGGACCAACCATCAATGGCTGTTCCTGGATTGAGTTGCGCCCATTGACAGGCCGGAAGCATCAGGTACTCTCACGGTACCTAATTAACTCTTACTGGTGAACACATTTCTGTAAAATATATGAAGATCTTAACATACTTGATATTATGGATACACCGTTCATCCTGTTGCATCATCTTTCAATTTTCCTCTTCAATACCAGAGTTCGTTTTGTAATGTGGTGAATATATTTGCATATCCATACATATATTATTGAAAAATTTCAACTGAAATCACCAATCTAAACTATACTGACCCTGCTGCAGCTCCGAGTGCACTGTGCGGAATCCTTGGGCACTCCCATTGTTGGAGATTACAAATATGGGTGGTTTGTGCACCAAAGGTGGAAGCAGAATCCCCAACCGGACTTTGAGCCGTTCACCGGGGAACCATACAAGCTGAGGCGGCCTGAAGGCTTGGAGGTTCAGAAAGGCAGTGTTCTCTCTAAAGTCCCTTTGCTGCACCTGCATTGCCGGGAGATGGTGATCCCTAACATCGTGAAGTTCCTGAGTAACATCGGAGAGTGGCATGATAATGGCACCCCATGGTCCAAGGAGAAGCCGAATCTCCTAAGGTTCATCGCGCCGTTGCCCGTGCACATGAAAATTAGCTGGAATATAATGTCTTCCTACCTGGTGTAATAGTTTATCTTTGTTTGAATTTTTTTTAATGTCACTCCTCTTAAGTTGCATTTCATGATGTGAGCCCTTTAAGATCACTGACATGCAGGGCCCATGCCCACATTTCAGTGACACATGGAGTGGCATATTCTGAAACTCAGAATTAGGGGAGTTACAAATAATGTATTGTTATTTAGGTTTTTTTTGGGATTGTCAGGTTGTAGATTTGTAGCAGCTGGCATTTCAGAATCAGTGAACAATTGATGCCAGTACTGTAATTTTTTAGGGAGATTATAAATCAAATTTGGCACAATCATCTTACAAAGAATCTTCCATAGTTCCATTACATCTATGATTTTGTTTCTAAGCATAACATCATCACTGTACATCGTAGCATCTGATACTACCTTTGTTGCACTAGTGTAATAGTGTTGCACTGATGAAGATCAGTAGTTCCAAAAGATTTGGTTTTTCCTGTGCTGCTTCCTCAGGTAGACGCCGAGCAAGTTGTAGTACGTCCATCGCCGCTTCCCGCCGCCGGCCTCTAGCAGCGCCTCGGAGGTGGCATGGAAGCTGCCCTTGCCGAAGGCCTCGAACACGACGCCGTCCGTGGCCATGACGGGCTCGGCGGCGCCGTCCAGCCGGCGAAACGCGAAGGAGATGTTACGCGCGAGCCGGCGCTCCATGTAGGCATCCACGAAGCATCCGTGTGTGACGAGGTCCGGCGCGACGCCGTCGCGGCGCATGTGGTCGGCGGTGAGGTGGAGGTCCCAGAACATGCACATCTTGGAGAAGGCGGCGGCGCGGATGTTGAAGGTGGTGAGGTCCGGCCGGTACCCGGCGCCGGTCATCTCCAGGAAGGCGCGCTGCAGCGACTTCATCTTGAAGTTGGCCGCGAAGGAGAGGAGGTAGAGGTTCCAGAGCAGGTTGCCGGCGTTCCGGCGGCCGAGGCCGACGCCCCTGACGAACTCGCCGAGCTTGTAGTACTTCCTGTTGGCGATGTACGCCGAAGCGACGGCGCGGATGGCGTCGACGGAGATGAGGAGGCCGGACTTCTTGAGCCGGCCGACCGCCGCCTCCATCTCCGGGACGGTGCCGGAGGCCGCGTAGTGCCGCACGAAGGCGTTGCCGGTGGCGGAGTCGACGCGGAGGCCGGCGCAGGCCATCTCCTGCACGGCGTCCTCCATGAGGGCGAGCTCGCCGGCGGCGCCGAGGCAGGAGACGGCGAGCGGGTAGAGGTCCCGCGCCGCGGCGGGGTCGCGCGCGGAGAGCTCCCGCGCGGCGAGGAGGACCTCGTGGTAGCGGCCGACGCGCGCGTACGCCGGGAGGAGGCGGGGCGCCGCGGCGGCCAGGCACGGCGCGGCGGAGCTGAGCAGGAGCTGCGCCCAGATGGACTGAGCCCGCGCGAAGTCGCCGGCCTCCGCGCGCGCGACCATGAGGGCCGCCGCGGCGTCGGCATCCGACGGGGCGGTTCTTGGACGTGGCACCGCACGCCTCGACGCCGGCGTGTACGCCCGGGCGAGGTCAGTTTGGGTGAGACGGAGCTCACTGCACGAAGAGGAGGGAGGAGGGAGGCGGACGTGATGAGACGAGGAGAACGGGACGGCGAGCGGCGCGTGGTGGTGCTCCGGGGGCCGGCGACGAGTCGCCGGGAGAGGACGAACGGTGGAAGGCAGCGGGCATGGGGGGAAGGGGGAACCCATATCACCTCATCCATTCATGGAGCCATCGTGAGAAAAAGATTGCCATCATTGCTCAAGAGTAGTTTTCACAAAAAGCTCAACTCTTATTTCGAAACTTCTTTAATATTTGAACTGCCTGGTGAAATCTCTATGAAATTCCTGTTATTAAGCTAGAAATAAGAGGATAAATCAAGGAAAATCTCCCGCTCCAAACAGGATTCATTGTAATGCCTTTGTAGATGTTAAATCCACTGAAATTCATTTCACAGCTAGCTCTGGAGCACTACTAGTGTTCAAGAGAAAGAGGCAGAGACCAAGTTCTGTTTACAAATTGGCAATATTGCCCAGGCATGTCGTCAGCTGCCATTTGTGCTCATGAGCTCAGCAGCTGATAATAAGCTCAGTCATGGCATTGGCACCTGAGATTGTAGAACATGCAACCAAAAACAGATGATTAAAAAACCAGCTTCGCCCCCACACCCGACGACAGTCCTCAGGGGGTCGGTCAAACAGGGGAGCATTACATTAATCAACCGCAGATTCACATCAAAATACATCCGGTACTCTGTTAAAATACTACCCAACGAAATCAGACCAGAAAATTGGTCAATAGTACAGTAATGAGAAGAAAAATAAAAACACAATCCCGCGACAAGCAGATGAAAAGCTCTCACGACAATAGTACATGAAACGGAAAAATAGGAACCGGAGAGAGGAAGGTCAGGTCAGGCTTGCATCAAACAAGCTGAACGCTACAAATGCCTTCCTCTTTTAACCCTACTATATACTAGTTGTAGTACATGAGCTGCTGCGCCGACGTCTGGTTCGGGTAGCCGTCGTACAGGGCCTGGGAGCCAGCAGCGAGTAGCCCCGCGGATACCTGGCCCGCGAGGCCGTGCTGGCCAGCAATCTGCCCTGCCGCAGCCTGGCTCAAGGCAAGCTGCCTCTGATAGGCTAGAAGTTCGGCTGCTGTGAAGCCTTGCGGCACGCCAGCCATTGCTACGGGTTGATAAGAAGCAATCGGGGGCGGCAGCGGCTTAGAAGATGTCCCAGGGGGGGTTGGTTTGTTGCCCCATGAGCACTACAAGATAACACGGAAACAGATGATGAAATTGCATGAACAATTGTGTCAAGAATAAAGAGGGCACAAAAGCAAAATAAATAATTGCTCTGGAGGTTACCTTGATTGGCTTGCCGCGAACGACCAATCCGTTGGCCATCTGAATAGCTAATGCTGCTTCACCATGGGTACTGTACCTTATAAATCCAAACCCTTTTTCCTGTTGAACACGAACTTCCTCAATAGCCCCGACCCCTAAGTTGTAGAAATGGCGGTGAAGCTCATCTCGATTAACCTGACCAGTTAAGCAAAAGGATAAATTAAAGGTCAGCCTATCCTAAAATTTTCAGCTCACAAGAAAAAACCAGAGAAGTAACTTCATAAATGACATGGGAAGGAAACTGCGCTAGCAGAAACTTGTTTTTACTGTTTTACCTCGTGTCCAAGGTTGCCAACGTACACCGTTGTGAAATCAGGGTTGTTCTCTGGATTTTCTTTGCTTCCTGTATCCTGGTTTGCCTCCATTGCTACAGAAGAAAGATGGACAACGGGCAAAATCAGCAGCCATTTTACTGGCTAAAATCATTATTATTGAAAACATGGCCACGTAATTCCTTTCATAACATTCGTTGAGCTTAACAAGATACGAGAACAAATCTACCATTAAAGTAAAAACACTTGTCATTATAGACACCTGACCTGCATTACTGGAACCACCATTTGTTAGTACAACTGCATTATGATTGTCTGTTTCTTGTTTCTCTTCTGCGTTGGTCTTTGTTGCCCAGTTGCACCTTATTTGTCTACTGCCAAGCCATTTACCTGTTGCAAACATTAGTTTGGAAGACTTAGACGGTTCGAATATCAGAATATCAGTAGAAAATAGAAAGAAAAAGGTAATCAGCTGTAAGCTCCAGCACTGGCATACCAGTCATTTCAGTTATAGCAGTTTCAGCTTCCTGCACCAAGAAACAACATAGTATTGGGTGACACACTGATGATAGAGGTAAAACACTAGGGTCTAACTTGAAATTGTAAGTGTAGGACTGATCAAAATACCAGTTTCCATTTCTCAAAGAAGTTAGTTATGCTCTAGTGAGTTTAGTTTTTTTTTTGGCATGCTAGTGAGTTTAGTTGTTACTAAAGGAAGCTTCATTTAGTCATCAAACATCATGTTCATGTTAAACTAAATGCAAAATTGACACTACAGTTTGAATTTTGACTGGGCGATGCAAGGAGACAGGCAATTTCCAATACCAGAGAAATAATTTGATTAATAGGAAAAAAATGTAACATATAAAAATCGTTTGCTAAACATGAGAACTAAACAAGAAATATAGTGCTTTGGCTTTGCAAAATCCATCAGTATCAAATAGCTCAAACACCAGTCTATTAGGTAGATATTAAGGTGGGTATTAGACTCATGCGATCAAAATGGTAAGACTACTGGAAAATGCAAAAGAGAAATGGTCTTAGTTGTTCATACCTGCTGATTACGGAAGGAGACAAAGCCATAACCTCTGGAGCGTCCAGTTTTATTATCCCACATGACTCGAGCATCACTGATCATAAATGGCAGACATGAACTGAAAAGCTGCAGTGAAACAGTAGTAGAAATAAAGGGGAACTAAAAACTTACGAGCAAGAAGGATATGTTGAGAAACAGGCATAAAGAGTTGCATCATTCACTTCAGAACTTAAATCACCAACAAAAATATGGAAATGCCCTGGAATAATTCAATGGGCACGGTTAACCAAACAAGGGTTAATTAGAAAAGGGAAACAAGACACAAGAAGGTTTAAAGTATCTCACCAGATGTATCCTCCCTTTGTGTACTTGCATACGCCCAGTTCACCTTGATTGCTTGACCGTATCTGGGCGAAATAATTCAAAATGAGCAGCATTAGAGTTGATTCGGGACTCCAGAATCTTTGTTGCTGAAATTAGTTAAATATCAGAACTTACATGTGACGCCCATGAAGGGTCATTATTGCAAGAGCTGCTGACCTCCGATCATAGTAGTCAACAAACCCAAAGGAAGACTGCAGAGAACAAGAGATAATCCTTGTCAAACAGATGAAAATTGACTGACGACAGTAGGCTTTTTGCTGATTTAGCAAAATGTTCAGTAGCATACCAAAAGTACCAGTATATATTTTCAAGAAAATACAAAGGCATTGTGTCTTGATGCGCTCACAGAGAAGTAATTATATGTACAAGCCTAGGCAAATTTCCCTACACACGCTACAAGGATAAATTGTACTCCCTCCGATCCGGATTAATTGACGCAGCCTCTATACAACATTGTATAGAGGTTGTGTCAATTAATTCGAGTTGGAGTGATGAATAAGCATGTTCACGGCAAGTAGGGTACAGGGCAGCACTGGGCTAAAACGTTAAAAATCTTGGAATGTCAAGACATTGGCGTTCTCTAATTCTTTATCAAACCTATGGTTCAGTACAAGAGGTGCATGAACAAAATCCATCAAGGTAATTGGAAGGTGAAATCCCTTTAAAGCAATAAATTTTCATGTATTTTGCTAGTATAATTGCACACTAGGGGTGTAGAAGTGCACCTTTTCTTTCCGGATGAGCTTGCATCTTTCCACAGGACCAGAGCCCTGGAAAACTTCAATCAGAAGGCTCTCAGTGACATTAGGGTGTACGTTTCCTACATACCTAGTTGTCACAACATCGCGAATCAAATCAGAGTCAGAAAACAATCGATAAAAAATCAAGATAGATAGCATGCAACTATATTTATGATGATTTAATAATAACTAAACAATAAAATAAATTAGCAACAGATTCAATGGTAAATTATGCTGATCTAAATTTTACCATGGGTTGTTATGATATTCATTTGAAAATTTCATCTTGGAATTCCACATTGATTTTAAAATTAAACCACAATTTGCATGACTAAAGGGGAAAAAGGACTAAGCTAAAAATCATATGGAGGTGAAAACACGAAAGAAAACCGAAAGCACTCACACACTGCGACATGTGGATGGATCAAACCCAGGTGGGAGATTGCCATTTGAAACAGGCTCCATCTGCAAAATGTAAAAAAAATAAAATAAAAAGAAGATACATGCTGATGCCGAAACTAGTTGAGGAGCAAAGAGAAACAAATAACATATAAAAGATGATAAAATTAAACTCAATGTAATAGGAACAAAATCCCAGTTCTCCAAAGTCGTCTTTTATGCCATTATAATAATGACTCAAATGTTGTGTTACATCCAAGCATCTCTCTCTCACACACCCTATGTTTCAACTGTCTGCTAGACCTATGTGCTGTGCATATGCAGCATTGATCTCACATCGATTTAACAACCCGTGAGCAACAATCAATGTATCATGATTAGGCCAATGCAATTGACAAGCTTTATACAGATGGTGACAGCAGTAGCCCTTGCTCTTAAGAGTACAAGAGACACAGAAAGCAATTTTAATTTAAAACACGGTATTCATTGTGTTGCAAAAATCCTGACTCAAAGCAAACAACAATTTTCAAGGTTCATACCAAGATCGACATGCAAAACAGCTATCACACGTGCATACAAATAACCGATGCGAAGCATATCATGAACAGATAACGAGGCAAGGAGCATATGAAAACAAAAACAAGTAAATGTAATGGAAAGCCTTGAAAACTTGTATTGTCCAATTGAATCGCATCTACCCAGCCAATGCGCTTCGAATACCAATAACAATGGAGCAATGTTCCAACCAACCGGAGCACAACAAGACATGTGACACCATGCAAATGCAACTCAGATGGAAATAGCAGCTGCTCCATTCCACGGAAGAAACTTCTGCTATCAAGCCAAAAGTCGCTAACGAACAACATACACCTACCCCCAACAACTTCAGAAAAAAGGAGGGGGGGGGGGGGGGGGGGGGGGGGGGGGGGGGGGACGCTCCAAGCAAACAACAATCTTCCGCGCTCACAGACAGATCGGCGTGCATTGCTGCGTCCGAATGCACGAGTAAACAAATAGATCAGGAACCGAGGAAATAGAGGGGCAACCTGAGTCATGGCCGCGGCGGCCGCGGCGGCGAGGACACCGGACTGATACTGCTGCTGCTGCAGCGCCTGCTGCATCAGGAGGGCCTGCTGCTGTTGCTGCTGCTGCTGCCGAAGCCTCTGCTGCTGCTGCTGTTGCTGCTGGCTCGCGCCGGCGCCATTCATCTCCTCCGACTCCGACCAGATCGAAACACTGGGGGACCGAGGGCCCGCGCGAACCGATCGATGGATCAGCGGATTGGATCCAACAGATCAATAGATTTGGTGGCGAATTTCTCGTGGCGGATCGAGCAGGGGAACGGAGGAAGAGGAGGTGAGATTTTTCCTCGTATTTTCTCTCTCTCGCTCTCGCTCTCTCTCTCTCTCCTCTTTTTTCTCCCTCTGTTTTCTCCTCGTCGGACTCCAATGGAGATTAGGGAGGGTGGAGGGGCAGAATGGGGATTTTACCTATCGGGGGAGATGACGTGGAGTTTTCTGTGTGGCTCCCCAATCCCATGGCTCCGTGACAGGTGGAGCCGGTGGTCCTGCCTTCAGCTGCTTGCTAGGATTTGGGTCGGTTTTTCGAATTTAAACAGGGATAGATAATGTTTGTTGTGCCTGTTTTGCCCTATATCATGCATAATCTGGGCTCTCAGATCATATGTTAGAACTTGAGATTTGTACATAGAGTTTTTTTTCCGAGCAACCGGTAAGAGCGCTGCCTTTTCATTAAGGAGTAGAAATATGTACAACTGACATGTTTATGAAAAGGGTACATGTCGGAAAACCCCGGGGAAAAACGACCCCAAGCTAACTACTCATGAAGATGGAATTCTCTAGGCCGGAAGGCCATGTCCCGTTGTCTGATATGCTCGAAAGCGAGATGCGCCACCTCGATGTATGTTAACCTTGCGTCGTTAAAATTTCGCCGATTTCGCTTTTTCCATCCATTTCACATGATGTAGATCAGATGTCCACTCCGCTTCTTCTTGTGCTTGTTGTCAATGTGCTACAAAGTACCATCCCACCAACCGTCCATTATGCAATGGTTGAATGCTTCAGTCGGATGAATGTGGTCGTCGGCCCAAGAGAGGACCGAGTGGCGGACAACAATGGTGAAGGGGCAATCCTTGCAAAGGTGAAGCGCGGTCTCAGGCACCTGCAAGCAGAGTTGACAGACAGAGTCATGGGGCCAACCTCGCTACGCAAGTCGGTCGGCGGTGAAAATTTTGGTATGAAGGATAAGCCATGCGAAAAATCTGCATTTCGGCTCAGCATGGGTTTTTCCAGATTTTGTCTGTGTCAAACCTACGATAGGATCCCATGAATTGCATCATGCAGGCTGACGGGGTTAAATCCGGCAGATCTCGGGTAGGGGGTCCCGAGCTAAGAGTCTGGAGACGATGCTAACGAGGACATGAGTTTTTAAGGTTCATGCTCTCCTCAAAGATAAAACCCCACGTCATGCTTGTGTTTTGTTGCCTTTGGGTGGAGTACAAAGTATGGATGATCTACCATGAGATTGTTGTGTATCCTCTGTGAGCCCTACCCCTTGGTTTATATAGGAACCAGAGAGTCTAGGGTTCCCTCCTAGTTGGCTATGTACAAAGAGAATGAGTTGTATTCAATTCCTAACATCTTAGAGTATACAACAAGTCTTTGGGAACCTTCCCTTCATACGTCATGGGCCGCTTGTCATGGCCCATTGGTGAACCGACATGGGGGTCCTCGACCCGGCCTATTTGGTCGGGGGATGACGTGGTAAGAGACCTCCAGACCGGGACATCGTTAGTAGCCCCTGAACCGGTCTTCAAGTATGGATGGACCTTGGTTTCTCCGAGCTGTTCTTCTTCTTCGGTCCTCGGTCTTGAAACTGGTTCAACCAATCCATCTTTCGAAGTTAAGCCCTGGTTTATCGAATTAGATCCAAGGTGTTCGAGGCCATCTCGGTCTCCAATAAGCATCTTGCCATTTCCGCGTTGCACCGCATAGGAAATTTTCCCGCACAATCATTCCTTAGCCGCGAAGTATTCCTGATGGCCCGATCTGGCTCTGAAAGCATGGCCCTGCCATGCCCATGGGCCCGCTTGACCACGCGGCGTTCGTGACCTGACGGTTAACATGTCATGCAAACATGAGTCGAGGGGGCACCGTTGTCCCGTCCCATCAAAAAAGGGATCATGTGTATCGATACGCACGGCAACCAACATCCACCCCTCGATCTTTGTGCGCAATTAACACATAAGTCACATGAAGCAGGGGATTTATTGCCACGCGGCGCGGTCGAGCCTCCGTCGTTTCGCAAATCGTTCCCCTATAAAGGGTGTGAGGCTACGGAGGAGAAAATTTTACACTCTCCCCCACCTTCGTCTTCCTTCTTGAGCACTCATGCCCTAATCCTCTTTTCCGCGCCCTCTGTCTTCTTCCAAGCTTCGCCTTAGCCCTTTCAGATGGCTGGCGTCAACAGAGGCAATTCTTGGTCGCGGGCCAGGCTGGCACTTCGTCCTCCCATGCATCGGCTGCCGTTAGGGGAGGGTGGAAGTCCTGCATGGTGTCACAGGTTCAGCTTGACCGGCTCTTCAATGTCGGATACCTGTCGTCGCCGGTCTACGCGCGTCCGGGGCTCATCGCCATTGGGCAGGACACCGCCCAGGAACCCATCCCCAATCCTCAGGAGAATGAGCGGATATTCTTCGTTCCCATCCTTATTCGAGGCTTGGGCTTTCCGATCCATCCCTTTCTGCGGGGCCTCCTCCACTTTTACTGTCTTCACCTGCATCACTTATCCCCCAATTCGATCCTCCACATAGCACAGTTGCTCTCGCCCTACGTGCACCACCTCCTCCGCTACTGGAAAGGCGATTGCCCAGGCTTTCCGACAACCCGGTCGTTCCACACAGCCAACGTGACCGTCATGCAACCCAAAAAGAAGATGGAATAAACCCCCCACGGACAATGACTTGATGCACCTTTACTCAACGACGACAAGAACAGAAAAATGAAACAATGGCGAGCACGAGACACGTCAGCTAAATTTCAAAATAAACATCCTAACTAAATGGAGTGCAGCAATGTGACCACCCGCACGAACCCAACCCGAGAAGGGACCAACAACCCGCACAACAAACCCCGAGGGCCCGACCCACAGAGGAGAGAATAACATGCATTCTGTGCACACCAATCAACAATAGAACGTACAAGTGCCAAGAAACCACAAACGGATGGCGTGGAAGGCACTCTTGCCCTCGGAGGCTCCCGGGAGGCGGGTACTCCAACATCCTTTATAGGAGTAATATACGAGAGGAGAGACCACTTTGTAAAGGGTGATACTGTAAGTGCATCAAGTGCCCCCTTAGTGGTTTTGGAGTATTGAAGACAAATAGGTTAAGGGACTAATGTGTTTGTGAGTATACACAGGTGAAATAGACCCTGAAGATTTGGTTTAACCCACGGAAGTCGACCCCTAAAAATGTATTTTTTCAAGTGAAGAATTTGGTGCGGCCTGTGAAGAAATTGATGTGAAGACTTTGAAGCTTGAAGACTTTGTTTTCATAGTTTCTTTTCTTCTTATTTGAGTCATAGGAAAAACCGTACTGTTAAAGGGGGTCTAGGTGAAACATTTATCATACTTCAAAGCGATGCTCAAACCTATACACATTGGGATTTGAGGTGGGTCCCGGCCGTCCACGTCGGCGTCGACCGGCGACTTGTCCCTTGGTACGGTGAATCTTGCAAGAGGTGGGGCCCAACGTCAGTGGCAAGCTGCTCCACTTGTCGGCACTCCTGGAGATCATGGCCCTTGGTACGGTGAATCTTGCAGTACGGGCCGTCGGTCTTCTCTCCGGCGGCGGCCTCATGGCCACAAGTGCAGACAGCAATCTCCTTGCTGCTGCTCTCAGCCTTTGGCTTTTTGTCGGGATTCCCCGACTCCTCAACTGCTAACACAGCCTTGCCTTTACGCTTGCGATTGCGGTTTCGGCTCTTCTTCTTTGGGGTTGATGCGTCGTCATCTTTAGAATCCACTTCAGCACCAGCATCCTCCCCGGGGAGTCGCCTCCCCTCCTCAGCACATGAACACTTGTCCGCCAAGGCATATAGCTCATTGATGGTTATGACCTTCTCAATGTTCATATCAGATCGCATTCTGCGATTGCGCACATTCATGTGGAATGTGGCAACAACAGCTGCGGGATGAACATCAGGAATGTTGTGGTGCACACGGCTGAACCTTTGTATGTACTTGCGGAAGGGTTCGCCATCTCTCTAGGGTATGACATGCAGATCGTTGTCCTGACCAGGAAGCTTGTGGCCACCCTGGTAAGCACCCACGAACTGATGGCACAAATCCGCCCAAGAAGAAATGGAGCCTTCCGGCAAGTTCATCAACCACGACCTGGCGTTGGGCTTGAGTGCCAACGGGAAGTAGTTGGCCAATATCTTGTCGTCTCGTCCCCCGGCAACTTGCACCGCGATGGTGTATATGCCAAGGAACTCCGACGAACTGATCTTGCCGTCGTACCTCTCGGGCAGCTCTGGCTTGAAGGCACGGGTGGACGGCCAGACAACCTGCCGCAACTCATGAGTAAACGTTGGGCAGCCTACCTCGTAAGATAAACACCCAAGGTACCCTGGCGCAGGCACGTCCGTTGCCGGCCCGACACGGTCATCTGACTGACGGCGTGCTTCCCGACGCCGCTCGATCGTCGTACAGGCGTCCTCAACGCGCCGTTCTCGGAGCACTTGGCGACCTCGCGGATCCGATGACGCCATGGACACCACGTCCTGGTCATCCGATCGGCGAGCTTGCCGCCGCAATGGTTGTTGATGCGGAGGTGACTGAACCGTTGGCGCAGCGTCTCCGGCATGGCCGCCGGTTGGTCCTGCCGGCGTCGTGGGTGGTCGCCGTGAAGGCCCTGCCTCCGGTGTTTTGCCGGGATCGGCAAAACTGATGAGACTCTGAATGGTGGCCCTCCACTCATCCATCTTATCAGGAGTCGGCGGGAAAGTCAACATCATTTGGACCCGCGCCATGGCTTCTGCCGCCGTGGTTGGCATGGCGGGGAGCATAGAACCGGACGTCATTCGACTCCTGGCGGAACCAGTAGGAACTCTGTCGCGTACCTGATGCCGTGGCACATGCTCACCAACGGGTTGGCGTGGTGGTGGTGGTGCCTGAGCATCGTGAGGACGATGCTCATCGTCGGCTTGACGTCGTCTAGGGCCGCCAGCACCGCGAGGGAGCGTGTCGCGCCCACCTTGCGATGGTCGCGGTACACGTCCCGCCGCAGCGTTGTTGGACGTCGCCGCAGTTGGGTCTTGGCTGGCACCGCTCTGGTCCACATTGCTGTGGTGGCTACGGTCACCAGAACGTCGTGGGAGTTGGCCGTCTACGCCATCTCCGGTGTGGTGGCTACGTTCACTAGTGCGGCGGGGAAGCTGGCCGCCTCCGCCGCCCGCGCCTCCTGCTCCACCCGTCCCAGCCGTACCGCCCGCACCGCCTGCGCCGCCTGCGAACACCTGTGAAGGCAACTTGGAGGTAGAGGGAGCCGTCGCGGCTCCACCCTTCTTCTTGGGCGCCATCGACAAAAGTGATGAAGCTGGTACTCACACTACCGACACTGATTCGTAACACACGATCCCCCTGCCTGGCGCGTCAAAGATGTCGTGGCGTATGACGATCTATGGGATCAAGACGATCCCTTTGCGGTTCGGCTGTGGGAATCGACATGTACAAAGAGCGGGATCCGTAGATGCAAGAACACACAGTGATTTATCCAGGTTCGGGCCGCCTTGAGGCGTAAAACCCTACTCCTGCTTTGGTGGTTTGATTGTGTTTGAGCTCAACGTACAAGGGAGCACAACTTTTCCGGCAAGGCGCGCGGGAAGTGCAGCTGCTACGCGTAATTGATCTAAGGGTCGACCCCTCTACCAGTAGCCGTGGGCCTCCTTTTATAGGCCACGGGGTTACCATAGTGGCTAAGATGGTAATTACGAGGTATGAATAGTGATTGTACTATTAGCATGCCTATCCCTAACGAGGTAGGACAAAAGCATTAAATGCACCATTAGGTGCTACGCAGGGGAGGCGAGTTCCGGCAAAGGTTCTGCACCGCTCGTCCAACTGCCCTTCTGTTATCTTGACACGACCCAGGGACGGGTGTCATTAAAGCTAATCTTTGGGTGGCGTGCTGACACGTGCCCTGACAAGCTCTGCCTGGCTGCCTGCCCGCTCGACACCTATCAATACATGCTTATCTGGTTGATGAGGTGGAGCGGCAGTGAGACAGAAAGAGCCTGCCGGCACAGAGCTTTGTCGGGCCTTCGCCTTGCCGGTGCAGAGCTTGCCGGTAAGGGTAATCTTGATCTTCAGTACCGCACTGGTACTTCTCGATGACCTGCCTCGAGGTCTTCTCCATGGTCTTGTCAACCTAGTCTTGACGGAAGCAAACCTCCGGCTAGCCCTTGCCGCCGGGGAGGCTGCAACTGTCTGTGCATAAGTCAGGATATGATAACACCCATGTTTTCATACACCGACAATGATATTTATAAGTTGCACAACATGCCAAAGTTCATTGTGTTAGAGATACGACACGCAAATCAAACGATGAAGAACGAAATCAACACAGGAGACACGAGATTTTAATGTGGAAAACCCCTCCAACACGAAGGGAAAAAACCATAGGTGCCAGCCAGCGAACTTCACTATATCAGGAGAGGTTACAAACGCCGGGGATTTACAACTGATCAACTTATCCCGTGTGGCGGCTTACAATGGATATATGTAGTAAAGGTGACCTAGGTCAGTACTGATTCGGCCCAAGCCTACCGGCGACGGGCCGGAGCTCCGCTCCGCTCGTCAGAAGTTAGCCTGTATCTTTATACTTGAATTTGGATCACAACATAACACATTGTGTCAGACAGGGATCCAATTTTCACTAGCACATTTTGGAATTTAGTGACCAATGCTACTTGAAGTGAGTTAAAAATGAGCACAACTAATCATCCTCAGACTGATGGCCAGACTGAACGAATAAATCAACAGGTAGAATGCTACTTGAGGTGCTTCATCAGTGCTCACCCACACAAGTGGTCTAAATGGCCGCCCCTCTATGAATTCTGGTATAATACTAACCGACATTAATCTTCGGGACAAACTCCTTTTCAAATATTGTATGGTCATGCTCCTGGGCACTTTGGAATCTCTGCAACAGACACTGTTATTCCTGCTGAAATTACCGACTGGCAGAACATAGGGCTCTTATTCTGGATTCAGTCAGACAACACCTGGTTCATGATCAACAGTGTATGAAATATCAAGTGAACAAAGGGAGGACTGAGAGGCATTTTGTTGTTGGAGAAAAGGTTTTCCTGAAACTACAACTCTATGTGTAGTCTTTAGTTGTCACATGAGCCAACATATGTTGTCCTTCAAATATTATGGTCCCTATGTGATTACAGAGAAGATTGGTGAATTGGCCTATTGATTGGATCTTCCACAATCCAGTCGCATTCATCCCGTATTTCACGTTTCACAACTCAAACAGTGTGTGCTTCCTCCTAGTCAGGTACAATCAGCACTACCTCCTCCTGATGCTCTTCTACAAGTGCCTGTCAAAATTTTGCAGCGTCGTGTCCGCCAGCATGGTCATCATACTATTCCGCAAGTGCTTATTCAGTGGAGTGGCGTGGATGATTCGGCTACTACTTGGGAAGATTTGGATTCATTACGTCAGCAGTTTCCTCGATCAACGGCTTGGGGTCAAGCCGGTTCTCAAAGAGGGGAGATTGTCAGTAGCGCGAGCAATGCTTCAAACTCTGGACTGGCGGCCCAGCCCAGAAGGGAGACCAAGTTACCAGCACGGCATGCAGGTCGCGAATGGGCTCAGTGAAGCCTTGTAACGTTTTCCCTTATATACTGGGCTAGTCGTAGTTATCAACTTGGGAAGGAAGGAATGGCCATTTCGCCGAACTGTAACCCTCTACTGGAACAGAGGTGAGGGTGGATGGGAGGAATCCTCTGATGGAATTCAACTAATTCGTCACCGTAGCCACAGTTCGCTGATTTCCATTGGATCGAGCCCCAAATTTCTTAGTAGCGCTGACACAACAGGTATTGGAACAAGATGAACTCATTGTGTTGTGTGTGGATTGCCATCTTTTTGTCCCCTATGGAACTACACACTTGCTAGTTATCATAGATAAAGTGGTTATTAGTCCCCCGCCAAAAAAGAGTGGCTATTAGAAGCATTAATTAATTTAACTTCACTAACCTAGATTGTCTAATTGCTGGCTATGGCTTAAAAAGACTGGATCAATTTGTGATTTTGTTGCAAAATTCCCTGAGTAATTGAAAAGCGAATTTTCATTTGCAAGAATACGTACGAGTAATAATATGGGTGCACTCTTCACGCGCCATGTGGCGTGTTTCTTACTGGAATTCATGTTTACTTCATTCTCGAAAATAACAATTTTTTGTTTACCCAATTTACAACAGAATGATGGTGTGATTGTATTATTTCAAACAAATTGATCCGTGTATGTATCAATCGGCCGAGATTTTCTTAATTCTCTCAATATAGAAGTGCAACTTGCTCTTTCACTAAACTGAAATTGCATGTTCCGAATGAATAAACCGAGACTTAAGGAATTCCCAGTTGATTGAGACTTGGCAAAACATTTTGTTATCAGAAGAGGAATGCCACGAAGGCCATGCAATGACAATATGATAGTTCTTTTTTTTTGACAAATGACAATATGATAGTTGTCTGATGCATTGTGGTGCTTGTGAGGAGTGAGACACGAGAAGGAGCGATCTCCAAAGATGGCCATTTGGCCACACTCCACAGCACAAAAAGCTAAGAAGACTCAGGCCTTGCTCTGACCGTCCATCCGCGATCACGCGGTCCAGCTTTCTCCTGGCGTGCATATAATACCTGGCACAAGCAATGGGCAGCACATACCAATACGCACGCCCGCACGTACTTACAAGCCGGCCGGCCGGCCATGTGCCCCACCACCGTCCCGGTGACCGCGGCCGTGTCCGGCGCTGACATGGACGACACCGTCCTTGCAAAGCTTCGTGCCTCGCGAGCCGCCATCGCCTCGGTGCTTTCCGACGCTGCCGAGGCGGAAGCTGCCATCGACGAGGCCGGCGACCGACTCACTGACCTCCTGTCCAGCGCCTCTTCGCCGTCCTCCTCCAACCTCCAGTCCAAGGCCGTGGCGGCGCGGGCACTGCGCGCGCGCATCGACCGCGCCGTCGCCCCCGCCGAGCCACTCCTCGCGGCTTTGCGCCGGGTGTCTTCCCTCGCCGAGGAGGCCGCGCAGCTCCCGGAGAACCCGGCCGATACCGAGAGCGCCGTTGCTTTTGTCGACCGCGTGGACCAGATGCGCGACGCCATCGAGGACGTGGTGGTGCGAGGGGACGAGGCCGTCCAGAGGGTCGAGGAGGCGGTGGGGTTCCTTGGCCGCACCACCACCAAAGCCGCCGGCCGCGGCCGGGTGCGGCGGCTCACCGAGGCGGCCTCCGCGCTGCGCGCCGTGTACGAGACAGAGGCAGAAGCGATGCGCTTCGAGGGCCCGCTCGACGAGGCGCTGCTCGGCCTCCAGGATCTCTTCGAGGCGGTCCTGCTCAGGCTCAAGCACGCCGCGCCTGCGGACGATGCCGGCGCCGTGGGCGACACGGACGAGTATGAACTCGGCATGGACGACGAGGTGGACGCCGCCGCGAGGATGGCGAAGACGCTGGCCGGCAACGACTGCCTGGACATCTGCGTCGATATCTACGTCAAGGCGAGGTACAGGAGAGCGGCCAAGGCGATGATGCGGCTGGACCCGGCGTACCTCAAGGCTTACACGGCCAAGGCCATCGACGGCATGGAGTGGGAGGCTCTGGAGTCCTCCATGGCGCTGTGGAGTCCGCACTTCCACGTGGCCATCGCCTCGGTGCTCACGGCGGAGCGCCGGCTGTGCGCGCGGGTGCTCGCGCACCTCCCGCCGGCGGTCTGGCCAGAGTGCTTCGCCAAGATCGCCGCGCGCATCGTGGCCGCGTTCTTCCGCTTTGCCGATGGCGTGGTCGCGGCCGAGCGGGAGCCACAGAGGCTGTTCAAGCTGTTCGACATGTTCGACGCGGTGGCACGAGAGAGGGAGCGCCTCGACGCGCTCTTCTCCGGCGAGTCGGCAACGCTGGTCGCCATCCGCGAGCGAGCGAGCGAGGTGGAGCGCGCCCTCGCGCGCGCCGCGGCCGGCGTGTTCTACGAGTTCGGCCTCCGTGTTGAGACGCACTACATCGCCGGCGCCGGCGCCGGGACCGACGCCGTGCACGTGCCCAAGATCGTCCGCTACGCAGTGAACTACCTGAAGTGCCTCGCGTCCGACGACTACCGCGGGCTCATGGACACCGCGCTGCGCGCAGAGCGGCAGCGCGGCGGCGACGGCGATGAGGACGGGATCGAAGAGGAGGGCGGAGGAAGCCGCGCGGCGCTCGCGGAGGCGGCGTCGAACGTGCTCGAGGCGCTGCACCGGCACGTGGAGGCGGCGCGCAAGGTGTGCGCGGACGCGGTGGCCGGGCACGTCATGGCCATGAACGCGTACTGGTACATATACATGCGCACCCGGGGCAGCGACCTGTCGAAGCTGATCGGCGAGGAGCCCATGAAGCGGCGGTACAAAACCTCAGCCGAGGAGGCGGCGTGGGAGTACCAGGACGCGGCGTGGAGCCCGCTGGTCCGGCTCCTCGGCGGCAGCGGCGGCAAGGCGTGGCCAGCCGACGAGGCACGGGAGAAGGCGGCGGCGTTCGCCAGTGTGCTGGAGGAGAGGGTGAGGAAGCACGGGGCCGAGTACAAGATCCCGGACGGCGACCTCCGGGCACAGATCAAGACCGCGGTGACCAAGGCGGTGCGCGGCGCGTACGCCGGGTTCCTGAAGGCGAACGAGAAGGCGGTGGCCGGCGGGAGGCGGGAGCTCCTGCAGGTGGACGTCGTCGAGAGCATGGTGAGGCGGGTGTTCGAGGAGATGGGCGACGGTGAAGCCGGCGGCAAGGGCATGGGCCGGACGAGGAGCAGCGGCCGGGTACGGCGGGAGAGCGGCAATATCGAAGGGTTCGAGGCCAACTGAAGTTACCACAGCACGCACGCCATGGATTGCCACACAATCCTATTTCGGCGTGAAATAATACTTTAGCATGAAGGTTCTTGTTACCAATTACTGTAACCTGCAATAAATCACAGGCCATTTTCTCCTCAGTCAATCCAATGAATGGACGATGTTTTACCACACAACTGGAGATTTTAAGCAAGCAAGCAATTACATTACCAAGCAGTAAAGATACACACATGTATCACACATACAAGCCAAACCACTAGCACTATACATATTTTGCACACAGCTACCAACTAGTAGTACAGTGTGGATAAGCACACCCTAACATAGATACACTGGTGCGCACAGAACAAACCTTGTGCCTAGCACCTCCCTACGCTGCCTAAACAAAGTCACATATGTACAATCTTCCTTGCTGGAGTTCCAAGTTTTGTTAGCACTTTGAAGCACCGCGGTTCCAAGTTATGATTTCCTCCTTGCTGATGAATTCGGCAGGCGTTGAGGCACCCCCGTCACCTAGGAGTCGCACTCGGCATCTCCTGGAAGGATTATTATATAGGGTTAATAAAGACACTTCAAGATACTGGAGCTGAAGCAAAGCACAGGGAAGATTGACTGATTCGTTGTAAAGTATCGCTAGTTCAAGAGGCTCACCTTCACCGCAAAGCTGCTCGACTCGGCTCGCGATATGTTTGCCATAGGTGTACTTCCTCAGTGCTTGCAGATGACCCTTTACACGGCTGACCAGAAGCTCCCGCTGCTCATCGTTGCATGTTTCGAGTATCTTCTGAACAACATAATTAGCATACTGATCCTTCATCATTGCCTAATTGCATAACAAGTGGTTAGCAAATGAGCTCACAGGAATTTAATAGCGAACAAGCTTAAAATCGAGGATCAACAGAAACAGAAGCAATAGACGGTTCAAAGATACAGGACTCAGATTGCTCAGTCAGGCTTGGAAATGTAACTCTGACTGCTAAATTGTCATTATCTGATTTCGCATGGGATGCTACTGCCTACTTCAGACTTAAGACCCTGTACCTTGGAGCATTACTGCCTTAAAAACTCTATCAGCAAAAACAAAAAGGAGGCAAAGAAAGGGATGGAAACATTGCGTTACAGTGTCGAATTATCATACATACCAGCAAGGTATCATTTCCGTCAGTCTGCTCCACAATCTCTCTGATTAGAAGATCTCGTTCCGCAATATCTCCATGTTGAAAACACTTCTCTATCACATTTGATGCAAATTTATTTTGGCTCATGGTGACAACCTGCCCAGCCAATTTACTGATAATTTGAGCCCTTTCATGACTTTTTCCTTTTTCCACAACATGCTGCAAAAGAGCCCGGAAAAAAGAAATAAGCTGATATATTCTGACGTAAAGTAGCCAAGGGCACTTCACTCAAATCATCATCTGGTATCTAGAACTCCATAGCATATTCTTTTGCGACAAATGAACCAAAGGCAAGTCATAACTGGCGATGTATTTTGTGTTTATTACAGCCACTCTGTCAGTTCATAAATCAAAGCACTGTGGCCAACTACTGTGCACTTTTTAGAATTTGGCGAAAGATACAGAATCAAATTACAAATAAATTTCACCTGTGTGACATAGTTGCCATACTGGTCTTGTGCGAGGATGCAAGCGGACTGCAATATTTCATCTATTATGCACTGACCTCGTGAATCACCACCACAATGCTCCAAAACTCTCTGCAGAGAAGGGTATGGATTGAAGGGAGAAAGAAAGTCAGCGTGCCAGGATCAAGTAGCAAATTCATATATAGCATTATTCTGAAGTCTGAACCCACCTGAATAACACGGCAGCCATATGGATGCATTGAAAGGCTAGCAACTTGTCCCCGAAAAGCAGATACTACAAAACCAATATGTTCCGTGGGGACACACTCTATGCACTTCTGTATAACATGATTCCCATTTTGGTCACGAACACATCGCATAATATTTCCATCAAGCTCGCGGACCAGACCTATTTTCTGGTCAAGTTCCATAACTTCCAGAGCCTGCATATTATAGAAGAGAATTAAACAAAGCAAAAATTAATAATAACGGCAGGACACATCAGATACTATGATGTATGCTGGTTGCATCCAGAATTTCTATACCGTGCCAACATGTAACTGCCAGGTTACACACTAATTTACATAGCAGATTACACACTAATTTCTACTTGTTATTTTGAATTTCCTAAGTAAATTTTCCAATCATACTGATTGCACGCAGAAAAAAATATAATGTTCTCACGTACTACCAACTACAGGTATACTTCAACCCATTTCTCCCAATTTCCTGATTACTCTAGCTCTCTTCAAAGCTTTCTACAAGCTGGTGATAATTTGGTGAGATTTTCTTTACAAAATTGCATTTACCTCTCTTTGCACATTATCCCTGAAATCGAAAGTTTTTTCTGACTGGCCACCATATTTAACTGATGTTACATATCAGATGATCTAGTGAGCTAGCTTAATCTCAAAGGGTACACTCTTGATCCACAAGTTGGAACCAAACTCAAACTCTCAACGCTAGTTCTAACAAATCCTTATCTCTAATATAGCAATCGTCACTATTGTATTTTCAAGGCATATGATTTTGCCGCCTTGGAGCTGCCATATCAGCCTTGGCCCATAAACAACCCATGATTATGTCAACACACTGAAATGGTGGAATAAGCAAACCTACCATAATTAACCACCACACTTTTTTTTTCTACAGTTATCCAAGCGAACAAACCTAAGCTAGCCAAAGAGTAATTTGGGCTAATCAGCTTAGTTGCCAAACACAAAATCTAGGTTACACCAATCTACATGTGTTAAACTTAGCTAACCTAGTTATCTATTGCAAACAAAATGCAGCCATGCCACTTGGTCATGCATACCAGGGTACCATCCAGAATGTATGATAAACTCAGTAGCTAATTCTTGAGCTAAACAGCTTTGTAACTTTTAAGTGAACATCCCAAGTAAACCCCCCAAAAATGCTATAAACACATGGGGAAAACTAGATACATAATAGATGAACAAGGTGCATACTCATAGACCCATATCTTTATAATTAACATAGAACGAGATCAGGCTGGACTAAAAACAGGCAAATGTTAAAGAGTAAGAGTACCTTTTGAATTACTCGGCATCCATACATCTGAAGGCTCAAAGGTACAATATGACCAGCAAGCTTGGCGGCAAGATCCCTTCTTTGCTCAGGAGTTCCATGTTCAAAAAACTGCAGAGATTACATGTCACTTTTTTGTACAACCAGCAGTTATCATGTGCGACAAAGTGATGCAGACAATTTGCTCCACATAATAGATAACCGGAGCATACCTTTTGGATCACATAATTCCCGAACACATCAGTCATTAAAGATGAAGCATGAGGAAGAACTTCTGCAAACACGGCTGCCTTCTCTTCAGCAGTGCAGTTTTCCAATTTCTGCTGGATGAAACGGCTACCATGTTGGTCAGCGCTGAGGTCAAGAGCACATCACGCATTAGTGACCAAAACTGGTATTAGTGTATATATGCTTAGTTAGAAATTAGAATGATACATATGCTGAGATGCATGCCTAATAGAATGATCAATATGCTAATATGCATATCAAATTAGAATGATAAATAATCAACACAACACAACTAACCTGAAATCTACTATGCGACCTGTGATATCAGAAAGCTCAACCCTACGTGCTCTGTTGGACTTCAGCTCTTCCAGGAAAGTGCATGCCTTCGGGTTATCAAATTTCTCTCTTTCTCGCTGCCCTTGAAACCCAGAAACAGCAGTCATACTTCTTGAGGCGGACTGAAACCTCGCAGAATCATTTCTACCAGAGGGGGAAATTCCAGAGAAAGGTTGCCCCGGAAACACTGGGCTTGTTGGATAAGTCAATGGAGCTCCAACATAGGGTGAAATGCCATGATAATTTGGAACAGTTCCTCCTCTTAGGGTTGTAGGAGAATTAGAAATTCCAGTTTTTGGAAGTTGAAGCCTCTGATCAGACGGATATTGAGCTTGAGGAAATAACTTACGTGGATCAAAATTATCAGCAACATTTCTAAAAACACTACCCCTTGGAGCCAATGTATTGTATTGATTTCCACTAGCATACTGTGGAAAAGAGGGATGCTGAAAGAACTGAAAAAAGTTCGGGTCGGGAATGGGTGGCTGCATGGGAACCCCAAGTTGCCCATACATTTTATATGGCTGAATAAACTCGGTTCCTGCAGTAAGATTCCCTGCTGAAGGAAAACCAGATGGCCTATCACTAAAGCTTGGAGTCATAGGGCTGTCGAGAGGTGTCGCAGCAGAACTCTGGGGAGAATAGCTAGTCATAACAGGTGGGAAACCTGAACCACCCAAAGCATACCCAGCAGTCACATAAGGATTTGCCAATACACTGGCTGGATGCAAATTCTGATAATATGGGCTTCCAAAAGAATTCGGTGTATAAAAGGGTGTTGGCATACCAAGTTGAGGTAAAAGTTGCTGCATGTCACCAGTGGGTAGTTTTAGCTGAGTATGAGACAAGTTGTCAACAAAAGGAACATGGGGCAGATGTGCTCCATGAGGAGTCATTGGTATATGGTCGCCTTGGACTAGAGGTGAGAAGCCATACTGCTGCAAGAAATTGCCCTGCCACTGCTGCTTAACTTGTGACGTAGTCTGGCTATCCAAACTTAACTTCAAATTCTTCATGCTTGAGTCCACAACATCAAGTTCAGTAACAACTGCCCCACTGACAGGCACATCATTTCCAGGCTTCATGTCTATGCTCTGCTTTTCTTGCTGTTGCTCAGAAATTTGTACACTAGGGTTATTATCAGAACATGATGAACTGGGAACAGATGTAGATGAAAGATTGTTGCTAAGTGTACTTCTCAGTACACTGGTCAAAGGTACAGGTGTCCACGAATTCAACCCTGACGGCTTGACAACATCATGTGGCAAATTCCTTGATGAGTCAATATTAGAATGGACAGCTACACCATCACCAATACTGCTACTTGATAGATGTGAAGAGTTATCATACAAAGAATCGGGGTTCTGCTGAAAGCTCTCCTAGAGAAAATATGAACAAATAATAAGATGATCAACTGTAACATGCTTGGACATAAAATTAAAATATTAAAGTAATGTCAACCTTCATTTGCATGTGCAGCATGGAAAAAATGTAACTAAACATGACCATTAATTGTGCATCTATGCAAAAAAACTCAGTATTATCCAAGTACAACTAACAGGTGTTTCAAAGATATTTTCAGTGCCACCATATTTTCTGCCCAATCATCCTTGTTTTGGTATATTTACAAGATATGCAGCAAGATTACTAGATTAGCGCAATCAATGAATACTTTAACTATCCAAACAAAAGTCAACCATTTCTAACAAAGGAGTGCTGATTTTCCTTCAAACTGGAGTTGAAAGATTGGCTGATATTGATATTATTATTTTTTTAGAAAAGGAGGATGACCCCCGGCCTCTGCATCTGGGCGATGCATGCAGCCATTTTATTAATTATTCGCAAAGACCTTACAAAGTAATACATCAAGTAGTCTGAAGCCATCATCTTAGCAACATCTGTCGCTACTCCTATCCACTTGATGAAGGGGTGCCGATAGTTCGAGCCTAATACCAAACAGACATCACACCAAAGTCTAACATCAAAACCCAGAGGCCCCAACCAAGCCGCGTTGCTGGGGCACACACCGGTCCGGCGCACAAGGTAGTTCATTTGCAACTTCTTACAATAAACTTGATGGCATCTTAACATAGGAAAGCAATTGCATTGATACTTTGATCCAACACAGTTATTATTACTAGTTCAAGCAGGTACAGAGGCCAAGCATCCCTGAGCGGCACATAATCGATCAGAAAAATGGAAAGCAGGCAAGAGAGACTTGTGGTCTATGTGGAACACTCACCGGCACAAAATCCACAAGATTCATCTGTTCATCATCTGCAGAACTTGAATCCAACCTTGGAGACTTATCATCTTCAGGTTCTTCCTTGTGAGTTGATAGAGTAGATCGAGGTATAAATAAGGAGCCTTTATTGCTGTCATCTTGGGAAACCACTCTCCATTCTTTAACCTTGCCAACTCGGTTCATGAAGCGGCGACTCTCCCTTGAGATTAGTGGAGGAGGAAGCCTTGGGTTCAAATTCACCTTGGAACCATAATAGTCAAAGTATGCAGGATCAGCACGTAACTGCTCCTCAGCCGTGGAACTGCCAGTCACATTGTCCAAGTGACCTAAACTGGCGTCGAAGTTTCCACTCCGCTGGCCTATAAGATTACCAAGAGCAGCCAGAGATCCCTCCATGCTAGGAGGCGCGCTTCCACTTCGATTTGGGACAGATTCCCCCCAGCCCCCATAAATCCCACTGCCATTCTCCACAAACCCCAGTCCTTCTCCTGGAAGATTTCCCAGTGGAGAGTCAAATGCTCCGAAATCCTTAGTCCAGCCACCAGCCCCTCCCCCTCCAATTAACCGAACAGCACTCTGTGTGGCCATTACACTGCAAGGAACCAGATGAGAGGGAAAAATGAATATTTAGTGTTTATCAATTGACTATATTAGCAAGTTGCATTCCTATTCTATCATTTTCCTAGTCTAGCTATTCGAGATCAACTTTTATATATATATATTCATTCAGGAGTAACTGGATTTACCGATTTGGCACATTCAACAGGCAACAAGATAAGCTTTGTTGAAGCAAATGATTTCCAAAGTTACTGTTTCATATTAGGAAACTATGAATGACAGAATAACAACAACATACAAGAAGAGTACCCAAACATGCTAAAGGTACCAAGCCTCGGAATCTCTCGATGATGCGAAATGTGGCATTATAACTTGCGGTAAATGGAAATGACTTGTCAAGGAGAAGCCTAAAGCAATGGATTACATGCTTGCAGCCCAACCACACAGCAATTCCAAAGCGAAAGCACCCAATTTGTACCTAAAAGGCAAGAGCTTGGCAGCGAAATCAGGCATAAATCCATCAAACACCTGCACATAAAGTTAGGCCATCCCCGACGCCCTCAATCATGCACCTCCGAATCACAACAAAATCGAGGAAAACCCCGGTTCCTTTCTGTTCCGGTGAGTCTTTTAGACGACTTTTTTTTTGTTCTAGTGAGCAGTGAGGTCGCCTGGTTATATACGGGAGAGAGAGCGAGCGAGCGAGAGCGAGAGAGAGAGAGCTTGTGGGGGATAGGTACCTTGACGCCTCCGAGTCAGCCGAAGCTTCCAAACCCTAGGCGAGCACCAGCGCCAGCACCAACCAGGCCTCCTCCTTCCCCTCTCCCTCCTCGGCCCCAAGCCGCGGCAGCTGGCCAGGCCTCGCTTCCCTCTCCCTCGCTCCCCGGAGAACAACCAGCTCGAGTCCCCCCTTCTCCCTCTCGTCTCCGCCGATCTTCTCCTTCTGGAAGCCTTCCTTCTCCTCTCTGAGTCTTCCCCCCTTTCTCTTTTGCGGGCGGAGAAAAAGGATGTCGCGTCTAAAACCCTCGAACCGCTTGCTTGCCGCGGGCGGCGGCGTCGTCCCCACTGCTTTGAGGGTCGTGCTGGGAGGTGATGTGCGGCGAGGATGCGGTGGTGGTGACGGTGACGGGCCTATCTGGTACGCCAACGTGTCGCCGGACCACGGGGCACAGCCGCACAGGGGTCAGCTAGGTGACGGTAACAGGTGCGCAAGACGCTACGGCCACCCCAGTGGAGCAGCTCTACTCGGAACGTGGAAATGGCTCTGGCAGAGAACCAAATATGGTATATATATATATATATATATATATATATATATATATATATATATATATATATATATACCCACTAATAAAGCACGCATTGCTTCCGTCGGGTTCACCGTCACGACATTTTTGCAAATAAAACCCTCTGTTTTTAATCAGTTCACCCATATTTTCTTTTTCTATCCGATGTGGTACTAATTCTTAGTCCGTCCGCCCGGTACATCTGATCCGTCACCTATCTTTGTGCGTGGGTTGCAGTTTACGATTTAAGTGCATGGGCCAAGCTGGGCCAGTTGCGCCCCTTTCCTTCTTTTTGTTGATTCGGGAGAAAAAAATAGCTGCGGCCTGTGCGACCATACTGCGTAATTAAATAGTCCCACGTCGTCCCTTTGCAATAAAAACGATCAACTTATATACGGCCGAGTTATACCAGAAAACAAGCAGCCTCAAAAATAAACAAACGAGGGTGAGATGTGCGTCTCGACGGTGTGCGGCTGTGAAAAAAGAAGGAAGAAAGAAGGCTCGTGGGGACATTGGCTTGCGTTGTCTGTTGACTCTAATTAAATGAGTTCGTGGGATGTGCTGGCTGAATCGACGCCGCCGGGGAAGTGAAGAGGAGGAGTTCGTGGGATGTGCTGGCTGAATCGGCGCCGCCGGGGAAGTGAAGAGGAGGAGTTCGTGGGATGTGCTGGCTGAATCGGTGCCACCGGGGAAGTGAAGAGGAGGAGCGGGAACATGTGCACTTGCTCAATCGGGAGGAGGAGCAGGAACAACCTGGCTTCCCACGGATGGGGTAAAAACGGAGCAGGAACAATCTGGCTTCCCACGGATGGGGCAAAAGCGGCGGTGACTGACCGCCGGCACATCCGAAGCGGGGGCCGCTCCCCGAACATCGAGGCGAGACCCACGGCACCTGCGCGCGGTTGCTGAGGGGTCTGCTCGACCTCCGACCGACCGCATGAACGCGGCGTTTGGACCCAGCTCCTCCACCACAGGGTAGGCCGAGCACCTAGCTCCTCCAGCTCGCCACACTCGACGGCGCCCAGCGGCCAGATAGCGTGCCAGCCATGCGGCCAGCACTCTCCCCTATCCTACGCTTCCTCTCTCTCTCAGCTTTGACGAACAAGGAGCAGATAGTAGAGCGCTCTCTGCCTGGAAGAGATAAGATTGATAATCCATGTGAATTATTTTAGCTGGTCAGCTGCCGTCTAAGTGTATCCATGTAAAGAGATAAAGTTGTCTCTCTAGAAGAGATAAGGTCAGGATGGGTCCACGTGCTTGAGCTAAAAACAGGATAGTTCATCAATGGAAATCAAATATTTGTACTTTATTATTTTATACTATAGTTAAATAAAAATGTCTCAAATTAGTATACTCTCCTATCAATATTATTTGTCTTAGATTTGTTTAGATACAGATGTCGGTTTTAGATAAGGATACCAAACGGTTTTAGATACATCCATCCGTATCTAGACAAATCTAATACAACTAATATGATATCTAAAATCGTTTGGTTTTAGATATATCCGTATCTAGACAAATCTAAGACAAATAATATGAATAGGAGGGCGTATCTTTACTTTTAGGAACGCGGATGGGACAAATAAAATGCATACTATAGGAAAAGTATACCCTTAGGGCTAAAAGGATGGACTGATAACCAACTCATGTCCCATATAATATATATGGTCCAAAATACAAATGCAATGTCTGTATAAATGCATCTGTCACTCGTCCTAATATACTCGCACATTTAGAATAAGTGCATATATGATCTACCATCTTCTATGTGCTTACGAATTATGACACATATTTTTTGGTTTTTATCAGCTTATATTTATATAGGTTCATGAAAGGGGAGTAAATTTTCCCATGATGCTACTCTAACTTTTTGCTGCATTTATACAAGATGTGCTTGGTGGACCATTAAGATGACAATAATTTTTGCCACACCTTCCCTCTACTTGGTGGTCGTGCTAGAAGGAGGAAGATGTATGGGTTGACTACGGCGGGAGCAGCAGATGAGCGGGCGTTACGCCATCATCCTGTGGAGGACATGTACAAGATGTGTGTAGTGCGCAATATGCGACCACGTCTTTACTGGCGATCCAGTTGTCGCTTGTCACTGAAGCGTTCCTCTCCTGGGCACCGCCAGATAGAAGCTCGCGTCGCTGAGGAGTGAAGGTCTTGAGACATTATTATCAGGGCTAGAGTGTGTGATATTCTCCCGTTGCAACGCACGGGCCTTTTTCCTAGTAGAAGATATAAATGCAAAAATAACTACTTTTTGCATCTCCGAGGCCAAAAAACGCACCTTCAACAGATGATGTATATGCAAAACAAAATACTGCTCCAAGTGTTGTAAAGTACAACACCTGAAGATGCAAATTTGCATCTCCACCTCCTAGGTGATGTAAAAATGCGGTCACTTGGTCGTTGCGTACATGGCAGGATGATAAAGTGCACGCACGAAAGAAGCGTCGGCTGTCAAAGAAAAGGTGCTGCAGAAGTGGACCACGCTAGAGGAAGGATGGGTGAAAGCAAATGTTGACGGAGCAGTGTCCAAACACGGAGACAAGGATGGTGGCGGTGTGATCTTGAGGGGTCATGCTGGGGACTTCCGAGCTGCTACATGTCATGTGTATCAACAAGCCTCGGATCCAGAGGAGGTGGAGATTATGGCGTGCAAACGCGTTGTTTAGCTAGCAGCGGAGATCAACGTCTAGAAGCTACACTTGGAGATAGATAACAAGACGACGGCGTCCATGCCAAGAGAATCAGGGAAGAACCTGGCGGCGATCGGGCCAAGAATTGAAGAGATCAAAGGGTTGTTTCACTCATTCCAGAAGGTGGAGGTCACATGGGTTAGTCGTTTGACGAATGTTGCCACTCATAAATTAGGAAGAGTAGGGGTAGGAGAAGAATTGTGTAAGGTGTGGCTCATGGTGCCACCATACTTTATCTTAGACTAGCAAACATGACCGTGCGTTGCAAAGGGAGGCAAAAATATTACGCCCTAGCCAAATAAATATGGCTCAATACCCGGGCATATGAGCGTCCTCTATTTTAACACGGTGGTCCACCATGTTTATCTTTCTTCCCACCCTCGCTGATGATGGTTGTGATGTCCACGTGATCACATTGCATTCGACGTGGTAAATCCCAAGGCTATGAGCTTGCAACTGCACGCCACGCTTGTCATTGTGTTGTGCAAGGGAATGTTTAAAACTTTAAAAACAAATCCCATCGTCCACGAACTACTCCCAACGCCTAGACATGTAAAGACTTTCCAATAACTAATCAAATCCTAGACATAAAAGACTTCCGAATCGCCGAACAGTTTTTTGAATCGACAAACATTTCTTTGAAATTTGGAATTTTCTTTTGAAATTCGTAAACATTTTTTTGTTTAGATGAACATTTTTAGAAATGCATAAACAATTTTCGAATTCATGAACATTTTTTGACTCAGCAAACTTTTTTGAATTAATGATTTTTTTAAAAAAATTGGGGAACAAATTTTGAAATTCACGATTTTTTTTGAATTTTTGTGAACATTTTCTAAAATTTCATGGACATTTTTTCAGATTCATGAATACCTTTTGAATACACGATCATTTTTTCAAAATCATGAACATTATTTTATTTCCCGACCTTTCTTTCCAAATCGTGAATTTTTTATTTGCAAACAATTTTTAAAAATCACCAACGATTTTTGAATCCGCAAACATTTTGTGATTTCCCGCACATTTTTTGAATTCACGGATATTTTATGATTTCTCGAACATTTTTTTCAAAACTCACAACTTTTTGAAATTTGGAAATCCCGATTTAATTTAAAGAAGAAAAAAAACAAAAGCAGAAATGAGAAAAGAAAAGGCAAAAAAAAACAAAATGAAAAAAAACAGGGGGCGTCACGCCCCGCACATGGGCCGGCCCATGAACGCGTACGGGGGAGGACGAGGTGCGTGAGAAAAGGGAGGAAAAAAGGGCAGAACCTTGGATCGAACCCTAGTCTCCAGTGTGGAAGAGTCAGGCTTTAGCCACTGCGGTGCTTGTGTGGCTGTGATATATGTGGGTATCATCTCTATAAGAACTGAACACGACGGCACATTTTTCTTCACTTATGGATGGCATAGTGGGTAATTTATGACAACTTCGGGGTTAGTTTTATGACAGACGAGCAGAAGCGATAATCCCTTTATTAGTAGGTATAGATGTGGTCTCTGATGAGATCTCAAACTTTACTTGAATAAAAGAAACGTTACTTGGCGACCGTCAGCTGTGAAGGATTTTGCAGCGACCCCACCATCTCCCGTCGGATTTGTTTGCACGAATCCTGATGTAGGATCCATGCCACGTCAGATCCCCAAACCCGTTCGCTATAAGGGAAACACTAGCAAACCATACTCCCTCCGTTCCATAATGTAGTGCGCCCACGCTTTCCCAAATCTAAGTTTGACCATGAATTTGACCAACGAGACCGATTGCGGCGGGAGCAAAAACTATACCACTGAATTCATATTTTCGATACGAATTCAGTGGTATAGTTTTTGCTCCCGCCGCAATCGGTCTCGTTGGTCAAATTCATGGTCAAAGTTTAAGCTCGAAAACCGAGGACGCACTACATTATGGAACGGAGGAAGTATTTCAAAGTACTAGAGCCACCCCACTGGCTAGCAGCGCACCCCTTCGCCAGGGCCACCTGGGTTTGAATCTCAGTCCCCATTTTTTCCTTTTTTCACCAGATGGTATTTTCTATAGGGAAAAATCTACATGGCAGTTTTTATAAACTTTCTAACTATGTCACATGGCATTTTTATTTCTATTAAGAGATGGCATTTTTATATTAAGAGATGGTATTCTTCGTGGACGTCCTCAGCGAGTGCCCGGAGCTACGATACGTCCGGCTACCGGTGAAGATCGCCACTATTTCTCCTTACGGCCTTGAAACTCTCACTGGCCATAGCCAGGAGTCCCCGGGACGGTGCCGGCGCTTGTGCGTCACCGACGGTGGCCGCACCACGAGGTTCGTCGAGGTCGTCACCACCACCGTCTTCATGTCCCGCGGCCGTGCCACCGCTTCTGCTTTGTTCACCATCAACGTGTGGATGTTGAGGCGGGGAGGTAAATCCATGACATGGGAGAAAGAGAGCCACATGGAAGATTCCGAGCTCTGGACTCAGCAGGGCTACGGCGATCTCCCGCGTGTTGCCCCTACGTGCCCCCGTGTGAGCATGGGGGAGCCAGATGTCATCTACCTGACCATCGATGCCGACGAGACATGGGTCAAAGCACTTCCATGTGCCTGAGACCAGCTAATTAACCACGTACGTACATGATCTATGTCCTATTCCTTCCCCTGTGTTTCTCCATATCACTCACGTGAATTTGCACAGTGCTTGTTTTTTCTCCCTTTGTAAACTAATATAAGACGTTGTAGATCACTATATACTCCATCTATAAACTAATATAAGATGTTTTAAATCACTACTTTACGGAGGAAATATTACAAAAGAAAGGGAAATACTCCCTCAACTACGCGACTTTGCCTCCCCTCCCCCCTCTCCCTCGCATCGCTCTCCCGAGAGTGACTCGGGGGCGCCCTAGGGTTCCGTCGCGTCGCTGCCCCCCCATCCCCTTCCTCCTCACCTCTGTCGGAGGCAGTCGCCAGGTCCCCCGCGCAGCTGCCAGTGAGGGTGGCGGCGAGGCCTTCGGCCGCTCCCTTTTGGTGGTGAGGGCCCGGATCTGAGGCGGCGGCCTTGGAGTGGTGGGGACAGCTCTCCACCGGTGGCGGGAGGTGCTCGTCGATGAGGTCGGCCGGTTCCCCTCGGCTGCGCGGGGAGCGAGGTCCCGGCGGGTGGTGGTCGTGGGTTGGGAAGGCCCCGAGCTCCCCCGTCAGATCTAAGGCGTTCCAATCCAGCACGCGTCGCACAACCCCCGTCCGGCCTGGATCTCCTGCGCGCGCGCCTGCTGATGCTGTTGGCTGGTCCGGTTGGTGGCGGTAGGGAGCCTATCCGGGGGAAACCCCTGACCGTCGATGGTGGTCACGGCGTCGATGGCGTCCTGGATGCCATTCCCTTCCTGGTGACGACGTCGAGGTTCATCTTCCCTGCCTCCCCTTCTCCGGCGCCCGAGTGAAAACCCTAGCCTCTGTGGCTGAGCGTCGGCAGTGCTACGGCGTCGTCACCTTCCTGAAGGCATCGTCTTGGGCATGGAGATGTGCTACTTGTGAGATGCGTTGGGATTTTCCCCGAAGAGGAAGGGTGAAGCAATATAGTAGCGGATAAGTATTTCCCTCAGTGAGAAACAAGGTTATCGAACCAATATGAGAACCACGCAAATTCCCGTCTTCAGCACCTACACACACAAAAGCAAACACTTGCACCCAACGCGGCAAGAGGGTTGTCAATCCCCTTGAACTCGTTACTTGTAAGGATTAATTCTGATAGTGATAGATAGATAAAAAGAAAAGTAAAATAAAAAGTGTAAATTGCAGCAAGGTATTTTAGTTTTAATAATATGATTAAGGTAGACCCGGGGGCCATAGTTCTCACTAGAGAGTTCTCTCTCGAAACAATAGCATACGGTGGGTAAATAAATTATAGTTGGGCAATTGATAGAAAAGCACATAGTTATGACGTTATTCATGGCAATGATCACATATATATAGGCATCACGTCCGTGACAAGTAGACCGACTCCTGCCTGCATCTACTACTATTACTCCACCAATCGACCGCTATCCAGCATGCATCTATGGTATGAAGTTCATAACAAACAGAGTAACGCCTTAAGCAAGATGACATGATGTAGACAAAGTAAACTCACGCAATATGAATAAACCCCATCGTTTTATCCTTAGTAGCAACAAAACAATACGTGCCTCGCTACCCCTTCTGTCACGAGGTGAGGACACCGCAAGATTGAACCCACTACAAAGCACCTCTCCCACTGAAGATAAATTAATCTAGTTGACCAAACCAAACGCATAGATCGAAGAGAAATACAAAGCTATCATAATCATGCATAATAAAGTTCTGAAAAGACTCAATTACTTTCAATGAATAATCTGATCATAAACCCACAATTCATCGGATCGCAACAAACACACCGCAAAAGAAGATTACATCGGATAGAACTCCATGAAGATCATGGAGAACATTGTATTGAAGATCAAAAAGAGAGAAGAAGCCATCTAGCTACTAGCTATGGACTCGTAGGTCTGTGGTGAACTACTCACACATCATCGGAAGGGCAACAAGGTTGATGTAGAAGCCCTCCGTGATCGATTCCCCCTCCGGCAGAATACCGAAAAAGGCCTCCAGATGGGATCGCGAAAGAACAGAGGCTTACGGCGGCAGAAAAATTGTATCGTCTGGCTCTCTGGGGGTTTTGGAATATTTGCGAATTTATAGAAGTGGAATTAGGTCAGACGGAGCCACGTGGGGCCCACAAGGCATCAGGGCGCGCCTACCCCCCCTAGGCGCGCCCTGTTGCCTTGCCGTCTCCTCATTTTCCGTCTGCTCTCCTCCCGAAGCTTCTAGGGTCTCTGATGTCTAGAAAAAAATTGTCAAAAAGTTTCATAGCGTTTGGACTTCGTTAGGTACTGATTCCTGAAAAACCAAAAACAAGCAAAAAACAGCAACTGACACTAGGCATTGGGTTAATAGGTTAGTTCCCAAAAATGATATAAAATTGCATATTAAAGCATATAAAGTATCCAAGATTGATAATATAATAGCATGAAACAATCAAAAATTATAGATACGTCGGAGACGTATCAGTATCCCCAAGCTTAATTCATGCTCGTCCTCGAGTAGGTAAATGATAAAAACGGAATTTTTGATGTTGAATGCTACCTAACAAGTTTATCATATAATCTCTTTACGGTATAAATGATGAGAAACGATGAAGTACTAATTTCAACATAATAATATCCATGAATATAAGAAACATAATTATTAAACTTTCAAAAGATACGATCCTTAACGAATGTTATCCCAACTCAATTTATCATGTTAACATGGCATGACTCCGCCTTCACCGCATAAATATAAATCATGAGCACCCCGGTGTTAAACCAGGCAATTGGATCGTACTTCTAACGTGCTTCAGCATTTTCAACTCCACGCAATACATGAGCGTGAGCCATGGATATATCACTATAGGTGGAATAGAATGCGGTGGTAGAGATCAATAAGGGAAGTCAAAAAGGAAGAAAGTCTCGCATCAACTAGGTGGATCAACGGGCTATGGAGATGCCCATCAATCGATATCAATGTGAGGAGTAGGGATTGCCATGCAACAGATGCACTAAGAGCTAATAATGTATGAAAGCTCAACGGAAACTAAGTGGGTGTGCATTCAACTTGCTTGCTCATGAAGACCTCAGACATTTGAGGAAGCCCATTATCGGAATATACAAGCCAAGTTCTATAATGAAAAATTCCCACTAGTATACGAAAGTGACAACATAGGAGACTCTCTATATGAAGAACATGGTGCTACTTTGAAGCACAAGTGTGGTAAAGGATGGTAACATTGCCCCTTCTCTCTTTTCTCTCATTCATATTTTTTGGGCTCTTTTTGCCTCTTTTTTTTCCTTTTTCTTTTTCCGTCCGGAGTCTTATCCCGACTTGTGGGGGCATCATGGTCTTCATCATCCTTTCCTCACTGGGACAATGCTCTAATAATGATGATCATCACACTTTTATTTACTTACAACTCGATATTACAACTCGATAACTGAAACAATATGACTCTATATGAATGCCTCTGGCAGTGTACCAGGATGTGCAATGATCTAGCGTAACATGTATACAAATGATGAACGGTGGCTTTGCCACAAATATCATGTCATCTCTATATGATCATGCAAAACAATATGATGATGAACACACAAGTCATGAGACGGAATGGTGGAAGTTGCATGGCAATATATCTCGGAATGGCTATGAAAATGCCATAATAGGTAGGCATGGTGGCTGTTTTGAGGAAGATATAAGGAGGCTTATGTGTGATAGAGCATATCATATCACGGGGTTTGGATGCCCCGACGAAGTTTGCACCAACTCTCGAGGTGAGAAAGGGCAATGCACGGTACCGAAGAGGCTAGCAAATTGCGGAAAGGTAGGAGTGCGTATAATCCATGGACTCACATTAGTCATAAAGAACTCATATACTTATTGTGAAAGCCTATTAGCCCTCAAAGCAAATTACTACTCGCATGCCCCTAGGGAGGAGGTTGGTAGGAGTTAACCATCGCGCACCCCCGATTATAACAACACTCAAGGATTTCAATAAGACATAAAAATGCTCAAACCTCCCCACCATGCCATGACCAACACTTAGATGAGAAGTTAATAACAAGCTTTAATACCGATATTTCTACTAACCAATGATCATGAACCAATATCCTTTCATATTACGACATTAATACAATTAAACCATACGTTTCATATTTAGTGATCTACATGAAAGTTTTTTATTATATCCCCCTTGAATACCTATCCTTTTTGGACTAGTCTTATAACACGTGCATATTGCCATTACTATTTATTAGACTCTCAAAAAGATTTAATTGAAGCATGAGAGTGCAACCATTTCTATAAAATATAACCACCGCCGTGCTCTAACAGATATAAGTGAAGCACTAGAGCAACTGCCTAGCTCAAAAGATATAAGTGAAGCACATAGAGTATTCTAACAAATCACGACAAATGTGTGTCCCTCTCAAAAGGTGTGTCTAGCAAACAATGATTGAGGCAAACTAAAAAGCAAACAAAGCAAAAACTTTAGCACAAGACGCTCCAAGTAAAACTCATATCATGTGATGAATAGAAATATAACTCCAAGTAATATACCGATAGATTGTAGACGAAAGAGGGGATGCCATCCGGAGAATCCCCAAGCTTAGAAGCTTGAGTCTTCCTTGAATATTACCTTGGGGTGCCTTGGGCATCCCTAAGCTTAGGGTCTTTCCGCTCGTTATTCCTTCATCCATCGTGATCTCACCCAAACTTGAAAACTTCAGCACACAAAACTCAACAGAAACTTCGTGCAATCATCCACTTTAGGTACTGTCATAAAATCATTCATAATTGTTCTTGCACAATACCTACTATATTCTAACTTTCCCATGATTTATACTCCCCGATATAATCCATAGTTTCATTAAAACAAGCACACTATGCAATAAAAACAGAATCTGTCTAAAACAGAACAGTATGCAAGGACAGAATATTTATCCATACTTCTCTAACTCTAAAAACTCTGGAAAATTAGGACAACATAAACAATTTGTATCCCAATACTGTGTAAAAATTTCAGATTTTTGTGACGTTCCAGTAATAAACTAAAATTCACTACCGGGCGCAAAACTTTCTGTTTTTAAACAACATCAATTATACTATCATCCAAATCATCCCAAAGGCATTACTTGGCACAAACACTAATTAAAAGATAAAAGCACAATCATTACAGTAGCTATAGTTGTGTGACTCAAGAAAATAAAAATTGCAATAAAGATAAATATTGGGTCGCCTCCCAACAAGCGCTATTGTTTTATGCCCCTAGCTAGGCATAATGCATAGTTTCAAGTGTTATCATCCTTCAAATTAACTCCATAGGTGGCCCTCATAATAGATTCATATGGTGGTTTAATTCTCTTCTAGGGAAGTGTTCCATCCCTTTCTTTAATGGAAATTGGAATCTTATATTTCCTTCTTTCATATCAATAATAGCACCTATTGTTCGTAGGAAAGGTCTACCAAGTATTATAGGACAAGACGGATTGCATTCAATATCAAGCACAATAAAATCCATGGGTACATAATTCCTATTAGCAAGTATGAGAACATCATTTATTCTACCCAATGGTTTCTTAATAGTTGAATCCGCTAGATGCAAATTAAGGGAACATTCATTCATATCGGTGAGACCTAGCACGTCACATAAAGATTTTGGTATAGTACAGACGCTAGCACCTAGATCACATAAAGCATTACATTCATAATTTTTAATCTTAACTTTAATAGTAGGTTCCCATTCATCATGTAGGGGCTGTTTGGTTCTAGGCCTTGCATTGCCACACTTTGCCACACATTTTTGCCAAGTTTGCCTAAGGTTAGTTCAACAAAATGGGAGCCACGAGTTGGCAAGCCTAAGGGAATCTTGCCACACTTTTTGTGTGTATGTCATGTGGGGCCCTAGTGTGGCTTGCCTAAGGTGTGGCTTGAACCAAACACTCACCTAAGTTGGTCAAACTTGCCTATCCTTAGATGTGGCAATCTTTGGCAAACTTAGTCACAAACCAAACAACCCCGTAATTTTCTAGGTATTGACACCTCCAATTCAAGCTTTTCTTCATGAGCTTTTATCATTGCTTCTACAATATGTTTAGTAAAAGCTTTATTTTGTTCGTAAGCATTAGGTGAATTTATCATTGATTGCAACAAGGAAATGCATTCAATCAAAGAGCAATTATCATAATTAAAGTCCTTGTAATCCAAAGGAGTGGGCACATCACTATTTAAAGTCTTGAACTCTTCAAACCCACTTTTATCATTTTTATCATTAAGATCATCACCCTCCGAACAATTGGGACGCCCTCTAGCTAAAGTTGACTCATCTTCAGTCCCTTTCTCATCAAGTTTTATATTACTAAACAAAGATTCAATAGGTGAAACACCAATAATTTTAATATCTTCATCATGATTACGATAAAAACCGGGTGGAATAACTTTTTCTAGGAATTCTCGCTTAGCTCTCAACCTAGCGGCTCTCTTTACTTTCATTAATGGAGACTTGGATAGATTTTATAGATTAATTGATATCATTCTTGGGAGGCAAAGTTTTAATTTTAAGAGTTTCCACATCATGAGCAATTCTATCCATGTTTCTAGCCATATCATCAACTTTATGTAGTTTTCTTCTACCATAGCATTGAAAATCTTTTGAGAACTAATAAATTCTTTAATGTTGTTCACAAGTTCAGTAGGTATCCTATTATTATTATTATTATTATATGAATTTCCATAGGAATTAACATAATTATTAGTGGGATTTCCGGGATACGGTCTAGAATTAAAATTCCCTCTATAAGCATTATTGTTGAAATTATTTCTAGAAACAAAATTCACATCAATAGCAACATTATTTTTCTCAATCAAAGTAGATAGTGGCACATCATTAGGATCAACTTGAGCATTTTTACTAGTAAACATATTCATAAGAGCATCCATTTTATCACTCAAAGTAGTAATTTCTTCAACAGAGTTTACCTCCTTATCAGTTGGAGCTCGTTCAGTGTGCCATTCAGAATAATTTGTTATCATATTATCAAGAAGCTTTGTTGCTTCTCCCAATGTAATTCCCATAAAGGTGCCACCTGATGAGAATTTGATGATGTCTCCCGGGCAACGGCGCCAGAAATTCTTTCTGCTACTTGTGAGCTGCGTTGGATTTTCCCCAAAGAGGAAGGGTGAAGCAATATAGTAGCGGATAAGTATTTCCCTTAGTGAGAACCAAGGTTATCGAACCAATAGGAGAACCACGCAAATTCCCGTCTTCAACACCTACACACACAAAAGCAAATGCTTGCACCCAATGCGGGCAAGAGGGTTGTCAATCCCCTTGAACTCGTTACTTGCAAGGATTAATTCTGATAGTGATAGATAGATAAAAAGAAAAGTAAAATAAAAAGTGTAAAATTGCAGCAAGGTATTTTTAGTTTTAATAATATGATTAAGGTAGACCCGGGGGCCATAGTTTTCACCAGAGGCTTCTCTCTCAAAACAATAGCATACGGTGGGTAAACAAATTACTGTTGGGCAATTGATAGAAAAGCGCATAGTTATGACATTATTCATGGCAATGATCACATATATATAGGCATCACGTCCGTGACAAGTAGACCGACTCCTGCCTGCATCTACTACTATTACTCCACCAATCGACCGCTATCCAGCATGCATATATGGTATTAAGTTCATAACAAACAGAGTAACGCCTTAAGCAAGATGACATGATGTAGACAAAGTAAACTCAAGCAATATGAATAAACCCCATCATTTTATCCTTAGTAGCAACAATACAATACGTGCCTCGCTACCCCTTCTGTCACGAGGTGAGGACACCGCAAGATTGAACCCACTACAAAGCACCTCTCCCACTGAAGATAAATCAATCTAGTTGGCCAAACCAAACGGATAGACCGAAGAGAAAAACAAAGCTATCATAATCATGCATAATAAAGACTCAATTACTTTCAATGAACAATCTGATCATAAACCCATAATTCAGCGGATCCCAACAAACACACCGCAAAAGAAGATTACATCGGATAGAACTCCATGGAGATCATGGAGAACATTGTATTGAAGATCAAAGAGAGAGAGGAAGTCGTCTAGCTACTAGCTATGGACCCGTCTGTGGTGAACTACTCACACATCATCGGAAGGGCGGCAAGGTTGATGTAGAAGCCCTCCGTGATCGATTCCCCCTCTGGCAGAGTACCGAAAAAGCCCTCCAGATGGGATCGCGGAAGAACAGAGACTTGCAGTGGTGGAAAAATTGTATCGTCTGGCTCTCTGGGGGTTTTGGAATATTTGCAAATTTATAGAAGTGGAATTAGGTCAGACGGAGCCACGTGGGGCCCACAAGGCATCAGGGCGCGCCTACCGCCCTGGGCGCGCCCTGTTGCCTTGTCGTCTCCTCGTTTGCCGTCTGGTCTCCTTCCAAAGCTTCTAGGGTCTCTTATATCCAGAAAAAAATCATCAAAAAGTTTCGTAGCGTTTGGACTCCGTTTGGTTCTGATTTCCTGGAAAACAAAAAACCGGCAAAAAAACAGCAGCTGGCACTAGGCAGTGGGTTAATAGGTTAGTTCCCAAAAATGATATGAAATTGCATATTAAAGCATATAAAGTATCCAAGATTGATAATATAATAGCATGAAACAATTAAAGATTATAGATACGTCGGAGACGTATCAAGATGGTAGGTGCGCGCGGCGTGCTCGGCTGGCTCCTAGTGGCGGCCCTTCTTTTCTGCAGCATCGTTGCTCCGGGCGGGTTCGGTGTCTCTTCCCGGCGATGTGCCCCTTCCCAAGGTGCTCCAGTGAGTCTGGCGGTGCGGCACCCTCGAGCCTGGGCGAGAGGGGATAGGGGTCCCCTCTCCGGTGACTGTAATGCCTTGGTGGTGTTGGGGACTATTCCTGGTGAGCGTTGGCTTGGTCCTGTGGCTGCGGTGCTCTTCTTCCGGACGTGTCTCCGATGGCGACTCCGTCCCTTTGCAGTGCACTGATGTGCATCATGTTAGGGGCGTCTACGATCCCCCCGCTTCGGGTGCACTGATGGGCGAGACTGTGATGCTGTAGCTTCGGTTTCGAGCTTCCCTGTCGTTTGCTTAGCTTCCTCGCCTTGTATCTGTCGTCTGGGGTTGCATCCTCATTTTCTTCAACTTTTATGTTATGTTTGTATGCTGCTGTTTGTTGTATCCTAGCTGGTTGATGGCTTTGTTAATTCAAAGTTGGGTTACGTCCAAGCCCTACTCGGGCTTGGCCGAGCCTTTTCTCTAAAAAAACTACGCGACTTTGTATGCAAAACTACTCATCTACTGTCCAAGTCGACAAGACAGCAAAGAAACCGACAGGACTGCAAAGCAGGCACGGTTCTTGTCAGTAATTCAAGTCTGAGTCCGGGCTCATCTACACCCGATAAATAGTAAATTCATAAAATATAAAAAAAACGAATTTCTTTTTGGCATCGAAGATGATCGAGTGCGCAAGGAGCATGCAATTTTTCGTGATGTTTGAACATTTGAGGAGCTCTAGGCAAAAAAGACAAAATCAAGCCCAAACAATGTACTTTTTCAAAGTTTTTCTCAGAGGCTTTTTTCTTGCCACGACCTCCTTGAATGTCCAAACATCATGAATGTTAGCACACACATCACGCATTCAAGCATCTTGTATGCCAAAAAATCAGAATTTTTTTGAATTTTTTTGTTATAATGGTTTTACTGTATGACGCCTACGTGCAGATGCACCTGGGCACCGAATTGTTGCTTCCAATGCTGGTACATTATTTCCATTATTTTAAGTTAATCCGGGTTGTTGCAGATTCGAAAACCATTTGTGGTATGTTCTCATCAAAGTTTTAAATAGCATCGCTATAGCTTTTGGATAGGGGAATGATTTGTTGGTTCGACCGGACGAACTTTTCGTCGATCGCTCATGCGCGCTTGGATAGAAATCGACGTTGCCTAGCCACATGTTTTGGTGTGGGGTCCATGCTACTTGTGAACTGCGTTGGGATTTCCCCGAAGAGGAGAGGATGAAGTAGTACAGTAGAGATAAGTATTTCCCTCAATTAAGAACCAAGGTTATCAATCCAGTAGGAGAACCACACAGAACCACGTTAGTAGCACCTACACACACAAAAGCAAACACTTGCACCCAACGCAAATAAGAGGGTTGTCAATCCCCTTAGCGGTTACTTGCAAGGATTAATTCTGATAGTGATAGATAGACAAATAAAATAAAAGTAAATAAATTGCAGCAAGGTATTTTTGAATTTTAATATATGATAAAAGTAGACCCGGGGGCCATAGTTTTCAATAGAGGCTTCCCTCTTGAACATATAGCATACGGTGGGTAAACAAATTACTGTTGGGCAATTGATAGAAAAACGCATAGTTATGACGGATTCATGGCAATGATTGATGATCCACAAGTATAGGGGATCAATCGTAGTCCTTTTGATAAGTAAGAGTGTCGAACCCAACGAGGAGCAGAAGGAAATGACAAGCGGTTTTCAGCAAGGTATTCTCTGCAAGTACTGAAAGTATCGGTAATAGATAGTTTCAGTAGCAAGATAATTCGTAACAAGTAACAAGTAACAAGTATAATAAAGTGCAGAAGGTGGCCCAATCCCTTTTGTAGCAAAGGACAAGCCAGAATGATCTCGTATAATAAGCAAAGCGTTCTCGAGGACACATGGGAATTTCATCTAGTCACTTTCATCATGTTTGTTTGATTCGCGTTCGCTACTTTGATAATTTGATATGTGGGTGGACCGGTGCTTCGGTGTTGTTCTTACTTGAACAAGCCTCCCACTTATGATTACCCCCTCTCGCAAGCATCCGCAACTACGAAAGAAGAATTAAGATAACTCTAACCATAGCATGAAACATATGGATCCAAATCAGCCCCTTACGGAATAGCACATAAACTAGGGTTTAAGCTTCTGTCACTCTAGCAACCCATCATCTAATTACTACTCCATAATGCCTTCCATTAGGCCCAAAGATGGTGAAGTGTCATGTAGTCGACGTTCACACGACACCACTAAAGGAAGCACAACATACATAGCATCAAAATATCGAACGAATACCAAATTCACATGATTACTTATGACAAGACTTCTCCCATGTCCTCAAGAACAAAAGTAACTACTCACAAATCATAATCATGTTCAAGATCAGAGGGGTATTGAAAAGCATTAAGGATCTAAACATATAATCTTCCACCAAATAAACCAACTAGCATCAACTACAAGATGTAATCAACACTACTAGCAACCCACAGGTACCAATCTGAGGTTTTGAGACAAAGATTGAATACAAGCGATGAACTAGGGTTTGAGATGAGATGGTGCTGGTGAAGATATTGATGAAGATTGGTCCTCCCACAATGAGAGGATCATTGGTGATGTCGATGGCTTCGATTTCCCCCTCCCGGAGGGAAGTTTCCCCGGTGGAATCGCTCCGCCGGAGAGCAAAATAGCTCCTGCCCAGGTTCCACCTCGAGACGGCGGCGCTTCGTCCCGAAATTCCTCTTCTGATATTTTCTAGGGAAAATGGCTTCATATAGCAGAAGGAGGGGGCTGGAGGCCTGCCAGGGGCCCCACAAGCTTGGGGGGCGCGCCCAGGGGGGTAGGGCGCGCCCCCTAGGCTTGTGGCTGCCTGGTGGGTCCCCTCCTGTTGATTCTTCCGCCAGTATCTTTTATATATTCCAAAATAATTCTCCGTAAATTTTCAGGTCATTTGGAGTTGTGCAGAATAGCTATCTCTGTTTCACCCCTTTCAGGTCCAGAATTCCAGCTGCCGGCATTCTCCCTCTTCATGTGAATCTTGCAAAATAAGATAGAAAAGGCATAAGAATTGTACCATAAAGTGAAATAATGATCAAAAACATAATAATTATTAGTAGGAAATCATGATGCAACTTGGACGTATCAACTCCCCCAAGCTTAGACCTCGCTTGTCCTCAAGCGAAAGTCGAAATCTATAATCATGATCACATGTTTAGAGAGAGAGACGTTGATAAAAAAATAAAATACAGACATGGAGCATCATGATCTGTATTATAACAACAATATATCATCATAAAACTTCTCATGAAAAAGTGACAATTCATCCACAAGTTAAAGTATGAACCATAAACCAAATTGAAAACTAACAAACTATGATCTCAGTCACTGAAGCAATCACAATTCATCATATTATTGGCAAGAGTCTATGTAAGAGCTTTGTATAGCAAGTTCACATACTCAACTATCATTTAGTATTCTATGATTGCTGACACTCACGACATACTTATGGAGCAAAAGTTTCAGTCGGACACATAGAAAGATAGGGGCTTATAATTTTGCCTCCCAACGTATTTACCTCAAGGGTAATGTCAACAATAATAACTCATGATCACCTACATCCAACTGGATATATATGCCTGGATCAATCCCCACCACATAATGCTTGCCAAAAGAGAAAATAAAAACAGAATAGAGGAGAATACTATTGACTCTTGCAGGAAAGTAAATACATAAAGTAAAAGATAGGCCCTTCGCAGAAGGAAGCAGAGGTTGTCATGCGCTTTTTGTTTTTGGATGTGCAAGCTCTTAATGTAAAGGAACGTCAATTTATATTGCCCCTTGTGATAGCGACCTTTATTATGCAGCCTGTCGCTTTTATTACTCCACTATCACAAGATCATACAAAGCTTATTTTCCCTTACAATAAAAGTTCATACATAGTTAGGAGCAATTTTTATTGCTTTGCACCGATGACAACTTACTTGAAGGATCTTATTCAATCCATAGGTAGATATAGTGGACTCTCATGGCATGAAACTGGGTTTAAGGGTTTTTGGATGCACAAGTAGTATCTCTACTTAGTACAGAATTTTGTCTAGCAAAAGATAGGGGGAAGCACCACATGTTAGAGGATCCAAAACAATATAACTTCTATGTTAATATAAGCAAACATAACTCATTAAGGTGTCTTCCTTGTCCAACGTCGACTAATTGACATAGAATATTTAATGGGGGCTCACAATCATAAAAGATGTCCAAGATAGTTTATTTATATGTGAGACCTCTCTTCATTTATTACTTTTTCATGAATTGCAACAATGACCAATGCTATGTTTGTCAACTTCCAACAAGTTTTATCAATTATACTTCTTTTATGTGAAGTCATCACTCCCCATAGGATTAGCATATGATCTTATTTTTTCTTTCTCTATTTCTAGGATTGGATCGACAAAAGCAAAACACTCAACTCAGCTACTCTTTATTATATAACTTTCACACATGATTACATAGATAGATAGATCACAAAGCAATCACTCGAAACAAAATCATACTAAACTTTATTCTTCTAAATCATGAAATAACTATGGATCGAACTAAGATAGATAGTGATGATAAAAAGAAGTGATGGTGATACGATACCGGGGCACCTCCCCCAAGCTTGGCACAAGCCAAGGGTGATGCCCATACCCGTGTACTCAAGTCTCCTTATTCGATGATGGTGGTGATGAAGTGGTGGGCTTGTCTTTTAGCTTCAGCAAGTACTCCAAATTTCCATTGATCCTCCGAAGAGCACGATTCTGCTCTTCTAACACAATAACTTCACGAGTAAGTGATGTATTCTGAGCACAAATTGCTTCAAAAACTTTTAATGTATCAATTTCAGATGGGGGAAGATTATTATAAAGAGTTTGCCACGAATCTCCCTTTTCTGGTGCTTCCTTCCCGAGCATGGCTTGACCTCCCTCTTCTTGAACCCGGTCCTCCACAACCTTCTCTGGTTCCTCCTCCATAACAGTATCTTCTTCTCCAGACGACCACTCATAATATACTTCGCTGAATGGGCGTTTGCCGGGCGAAGGTTGAACAATCCGGTGCTTGGTGCGGAGCTTTCGGGGAGCCATAGCGATCTAGATCTGTCAGAAAAACAGCCCGAAACAAGAACAAAGGAGAAACTTGCGATGCGGTGGTCAAAACACCCGTGAATATATATAATGAATTTTCCCTTGCAGGACAAGTAATATGGAAGAAAAACGGAGTCGGAAAAGTCCACGAGGGGGCCACAAGCCTGGTAGGCGCGCCTGGGGGTAGGACGCGCCCCCCAGGCTTGTCGCCTCCTCGTGCACTTTTTCGGACTGTTTATTATTTTCCTAATTTTTTATATATTCCAAAATGGACAGAAAGTACTTTTATGGAAGTTTTGGAGTCGGTTTACTTACCGTACCACATACCTACTCCTTTTCAGGCTTCCGGGGCATTCCGGAAGGTTTCTTCTAGGTGCTCTTCCGATGTCATTGTTTGAATAATATTAGTTTCAACATTAATGGGACTACCTGAGATATAATGTTTAATTCTTTGCCCATTAACCACTCTCGGATTATTGCCTTCGGAGTTGTTTATTTTGATGGCTCCGGAGCGATAAACTTCCTCGACGATATACGGTCCTTCCCATTTAGAGAGAAGTTTTCCTGCAAAAAATCTTAAATGAGAATTGTATAATAGAACATGATCACCTACTTTGAATTCCCGTTTTTGAATTCTTTTATCATGCCATCTTTTAACTTTTTCTTTAAATAACTTGGCATTTTCATAGGCTTGGGTTCTCCATTCATCTAGAGAGCTAATATCAAATAACCTCTTTTCACCGGCAAGTTTAAAATCATAGATAAGTTCTTTAATTGCCCAATATGCTTTATGTTCTAACTCAAGAGGTAAATGACATGCTTTTCCATAAGCCATTTTATATGGAGACATACCCATAGGATTTTTATAAGCAGTTCTGTAAGCCCATAGTGCATCGTCCAGTTTCTTAGACCAATTCTTTCTGGATCTATTAACGGTCTTTTGCAAAATTAATTTTATTTCTCTATTAGTTAATTCAACTTGACCACTAGACTGAGGATGATAGGGAGATGCAATTCTATGATTAACATCATATTTAGCAAGCAATTTACGGAAAGCACCATGAATAAAATGTGAATCACCATCAGTCATTAAATATCTAGGGACTCCAAACCTCAGAAATATAACTTCTTTAAGCATTTTAATAGAAGTGTTATGATCAGCACTACTAGTTGGAATAACTTCTACCCACTTAGTAACGTAATCAACAACAACTAAAATATGAGTATACCCATTGGATTTAGGAAACGGTCCCATATAATCAAAACCCCAAACATCAAATGGTTCAATAACAAGTGAATAATTCATAGGCATTTCCCGACGTCTACCAACATTACCAATTCTTTGACATTCATCACAAGAAAGGACAAACTTACGTGCATCCTTAAAAAGAGTAGGCCAATAAAAACCAGATTGTAATACCTTGTGTGCAGTCCGGTCTCCCGCATGGTGCTCTCCATATGCCTCGGAGTGCCACTTACATAGGATTTGTTCCTGTTCATGCTCAGGTACACAACGTCTAATAATACCATCTACTCCTTCTTTATATAAGTGTGGGTCGTCCCAAAAGTAATGTCTTAAATCAAAGAAGAACTTTTTTTTGTTGGTATGTGAAACTAGGTGGTATATATTTAGCAACAATGTAATTAGCATAGTCTGCATACGAAGGAGTATTACGAGAAGCATTTATGACAGCTAATTGTTCATCAGGGAAATCATCATTAATAGGAAGTGGGTCATCAAGAACATTTTCCATTCTAGACAAATTATCAGCTACAGGATTCTCAGCTCCCTTTCTATCAACAATATGCAAATCAAATTCTTGTAGCAAAAGAACCCACCTAATAAGTCTAGGTTTAGCATCTTTCTTTTCCATAAGATACTTAATAGCAGCATGATCAGTGTGAATAGTAACTTTGGAATCAACAATGTAAGATCTGAATTTATCACACGCAAACACAACTGCTAAAAATTCTTTCTCAGTAGTAGCATAGTTTCTTTGGGCACTGTCTAGAGTTTTACTGGCATAATGAATAACATTCAATTTCTTATCAACTCTTTGTCCTAAAACAACACCAACAGCATAATCACTAGCATCACACATAATTTCAAAGGGTAAGTTCCAATCAGGTGGTTGAACAATAGGTGCAGAAATTAAGGCTTTCTTAAGTATTTCAAAGGCTTCTACACAATCATCATCAAAAACGAATGGAACATCTTTTTGCAAGAGATTAGTAAGAGGCCTAGAAATTTTAGAGAAGTCTTTTATAAACCTTCTATAGAAACCAGCATGACCAAGGAAACTTCTTATACCTTTGATATCTTTAGGACATGGAATTTTCTCAATAGCATCAACTTTAGCTTTATCAACTTCAATACCTCTTTCAGAAATTTTATGCCCAAGGACTATACCTTTATTCACCATAAAGTGGCACTTCTCCCAATTCAAGACAAGATTAGTTTCTTCACATCTCTGCAAAACTCGATCAAGGTTGCTCAAGCAATCATCAAAAGAAGTTTCGTAAACAGAGAAATCATCTATGAAAACCTCAACAATGTTTTCACAAAAGTCAGAGAATATAGCAGTCATACATCTTTGAAAGGTAGCAGGTGCATTACATAAACCAAAAGGCATACGGCGATAAGCATAAGTTCCAAAAGGACAAGTAAATGTGGTTTTCTCTTGATCTTCAGGTGAAACAGGGATTTTGAGAAAAACTAAAATAACCATCTAGGAAGCAAAAGTGTGTATGCTTAGATAATCTTTCTAACATTTGATCAATAAAAGGCAAGGGGTAATGATCTTTCCTAGTAGCTTTATTTAATTTCCTGAAATCAGTTACCATCCTATAACCAGTTACAATTATTTGTGGAATAAGTTCATTTTTATCATTAGGAACAACGGTAATACCTCCTTTCTTAGGAACACAATGAACAGGACTTACCCATCTACTATCAGCTATGGGATAAATTATACCTGCCTCCAGAAGCTTTAATATTTCGGTTCTTACCACATCCTTCATTTTAGGATTCAACCTTCTTTGATGATCTACAACTGGTTTAGCGTCTGGCTCCATATGAATTTTATGCTGACATAAAGTGGGACTAATGCCCTTAAGATCATCGAGAGTATATCCAATAGCAGCATGGTGCTTCTTCAGAGTTTTAAGTAATCTCTTTTCTTCATGCTCTGAAAGGTTAGCACTAATAATAACAGGATATATCTTCTTTTCATCAAGATAAGCATATTTAAGTGTATCAGGTAATTGCTTTAATTCAAACACAGGATCACCTTTGGGTGGAGGTGGATCTCCCAAGGTTTCAACAGGCAAATTATGTTTAAGGATAGGTGCTTGTTTAAAGAACAACTCATCTATTTCATTTCTTTCATTCATATTCATATCATTCTCATGGTCTAGCAAATATTGTTCTAGAGGATCAGTAGGAGGCACATCAATAGAAGCAAGACCAATAATTTCATCTTTACTAGGTAATTCTTTATCATGATATTGTCTACTAAACTTAGAGAAATTAAATTCATGAGATATATCACCAAACTTAACTCTAACCTTCTCTTTAACACAATCAATTTCAGCATTAACGGTATTCAAGAAAGGTCTACCAAATATGATGGGACAAAAATTATCTTGTTGTGAACCAAGTACTAGGAAATCAGTAGGGCATTTGATTTTACCACACAATACTTCAACATCTCTAACAATCCCAAGTGGTGTAATAGTATCTCTGTTTGCAAGCATAATAGTGACATCAATATCTTCAATCTCAACACGTGCAATATCATTCATTACTTCTTGATATAAGGAAAACGGAATAGCACTCACATTGGCACCCATATCACATAAGCCATGATAGCAATGATCTCCAATCTTAACAGAAACAACAGGCATGCCAACTACGGGCTTATTCTTATCTAGCATATCTCGCTCATTTCTAACAGGTTTAGCAATTCTAGCAGCCTCATCGCAGAAGTAAATAACATGCCCATCAATATCATCAACCAAAAGATCTTTAACCATTGCAATATTAGGTTCAACCTTAATTTGTTCAGACGGTCTAGGTGTTCTTATATTACTTTTATTAACCACAGTTGAAGCTTTAGCATGTTCCTTAATCCTAACAGGGAAAGGAGGTTTCTCAATATAAGCAGTAGGCACAACTGGATCAACATTGTAAACAATTGTTTCTTCTTTAACACTAATAGGTTCTTGATTCAATTCAATAGGTGGATGATATTTAAACCATTTCTCCTTAGGGAGATCAACATGAGCAGCAAAAGATTCACAAAAGGTAGCTACTATCTCAGAGTCAAGTCCATATTTAGCAAATAACTTATGAAAAGCATCAGTTTCCATAAAAGATTTAACACAATCAAACTTAAGATTTATACCTGACTCATTACCTTTGTCGATTTCCCAATCTTCAGAGTTACGTTTAATTCTTTCCAGAAGATCCCACCTGAATTCAATAGTTCTCTTCATAAAGGAACCAGCAGAAGAAGTATCGAGCATGGATTGATCATTATGAGAAAGCCGAGCATAAAAGTTTTGAAGAATTATTTCTCTTGAGAGCTCATGATTGGGGCATGTGTGCAACATATACTTAAGCCTCCCCAAGATTGAGCGATACTTTCTCCTTCACGAGGCCAAAAATTATATATATAATTCCGATCACGATGAACTAAATGCATAGGATAAAATTTCTGGTGAAATTCCAGCTTCAACCGGTTACAGTCCCATGTTTCAGTATCATCACATAGCCTATACCATGTCAATGCTTTTCCCTCCAAAGATAAAGGGAATACCATCTTCTTAACTCCATCTCCAGATAGACCTGCAAGCTTAAACAATCCACAAATTTCATCCACATATATCAAGTGCATATCAGGATGTACCGTTCCATCTCCTGCATAAGGATTAGCTAGCAGTTTCTCTACCATACCCGAAGGAATTTCATAATAAATATTTTCAGTAGGTTCAGTAGGTTGAGGAGCAACTCTCAATGCTTTCGGTCGAGGTGAAGATACCCCGAACAAGCCCCTCAAATCATTACTTTCCATAGTGACAAGTGACAGTAAATTTCAGCATGCAATATAAATGTTTCCTTACCAAATTCCACTCACCAAAGGCGCTTCACTCCCCGGCAACGGCGCCAGAAAAGAGTCTTGATGACCCACAAGTATAGGGGATCAATCGTAGTCCTTTCGATAATTAAGAGTGTCGAACCCAACGAGGAGCAGAAGGAAATGACAAGCGGTTTTCAGCAAGGTATTCTCTGCAAGTACTGAAAGTAGCGGTAACAGATAGTTTCGGTAGCAAAATAATTCGTAACAAGTAACAAGTAACAAGTATAATAAAGTGCAGCAAGGTGACCCAATCCCTTTTGTAGCAAAGGACAAGCCAGAACGATCTCGTATAATAAGCAAAGCATTCTCGAGGACACATGGGAATTTCATCTAGTCAGTTTCATCATGTTTGTTTGACTCGCGTTCGCTACTTTGATAATTTGATATGTGGGTGGACCGATGCTTGGGTGCTGTTCTTACTTGAACAAGCCTCCCACTTATGATTACCCCCTATCGCAAGCATCCGCAACTACGAAAGAAGAATTAAGATAACTCTAACCATAGCATGAAACATATGGATCCAAATCAGCCCCTTACGGAATAGCGCATAAACTAGGGTTTAAGCTTCTGTCACTCTAGCAACCCATCATCTAATTACTACTCAACAATGCCTTCCCTTAGGCCCAAAGATGGTGAAGTGTCATGTAGTCGACATTCACACGACACCACTAAAGGAAGCATAACATACATAGCATCAAAATATCGAACGAATACCAAATTCACATGATTACTTATGACAAGACTTCTCCCATGTCCTCAAGAACAAAAGTAACTACTCACAAATCATAATCATGTTCAAGATCAGAGGGGTATTGAATAGCATTAAGGATCTGAACATATAATCTTCCACCAAATAAACCAACTAGCATCAACTACAAGATGTAATCAACACTACTAGCAACCCACAGGTACCGATCTGAGGTTTTGAGACAAAGATTGAATACAAGCGATGAACTAGGGTTTGAGATGAGATGGTGCTGGTGAAGATGTTGATGAAGATTGGTCCTCCCACGATGAGAGGATCGTTGGTGATGTCGATGGCTTCGATTTCCCCCTCCCGGAGGGAAGTTTCCCCGGCGGAATCGCTCCGCCGGAGAGCAAAATAGCTCCTGCCCAAGTTCTGCCTCGAGACCGAGGCGCTTCATCCCGAAAGTCCTCTTCTGATTTTTTCTAGGGCAAATGGCTTCATATAGCAGAAGGAGGGGGCCGGAGGCCTACCATGGGCACCACAAGCTTGGGGGGCGCACCCCCCCAGGCTTGTGGCTGCCTGGTGGGTCCCCTCCTGTTGATTCTTTTGCCAGTTTTTTTATATATTCTAAAACAATTTTCCGTAAATTTTCAGGTCATTTGGAGTTGTACAGAATAGCTATCTCTGTTTCACCCCTTTCAGGGCCAGAATTCCAGCTGCCGGCATTCTCCCTGTTGATGTGAATCTTGCAAAATAAGAGAGAAAAGGCATAAGAATTGTACCATAAAGTGAAATAATGATCAAAAACATAATAATTATTAGTAGGAAATCATGATGCAAATTGGATGTATCAATGATCATGTATATAGGCATCACGTCCAAAACAAGTAGACCGACTCCTGCCTGCATCTACTACTATTACTCCACTCATCGACCGCTATCCAGCATGCATCTAGAGTATTAAGTATAAAACAGAGTAACGCCTTAAGCAAGATGACATGATGTAGACAAAGTAAACTCAAGCAATATGATTAAACCCCATCTTTTTATCCTTAATGGCAACAATACAAATACGTGTCATGTCCCTTTCTGTCACTAGGATTGAGCACCACAAGATTGAACCCATCACAAAGCACATCTCCCATTGCAAGATAAATCAATCTAGTTGGCCAAACCAAACGGATAGATCGGAGAGAAATACAAAGCTATAATAATCATGCATAAAAGAGTTCAGAGAAGACTCAAATATTTCTCAGGAATAATCTAATCATAAACCCACAATTCATCGGATCCCAACAAACACACCGCAAAAGAAGATTACATCAGATAGAACTCCAAGAACATCGAGGAGAACATGGTATTGAAGATCAAAGAGAGAGAAGAAACCATCTAGCTACTAGCTATGGACCTGTAGGTCTGTGGTAAACTACTCACACATCATCGGAAGGGCAGCAAGGTTGATGTAGAAGCCCTCCGTGATCGATTCCCCCACCAGCAGATTGCCGGAAAAGGCCTCCAGATGGGATCGCAGAAGAACACAAGCTTGCGGCAGCATAAAAGTTATTCGGGGTGGCTCTCTATTGGTTTCCCAATATTTGAGAATTTATAGAAGTGGAATTTGGTCAAAAGGAGCCATGAGGGGCCCACAAGGCATCAGGGCGCGCCCCCCTGGGGTCGCGCCCTGTTGCCTTGTGGCCTCCTCGTGAGGCTTCTGGCTTCCTCCCGAAGCTTCTAGGGTCTCTTTTGTGTAGAAAAAAATCGTCAAAAAGTTTCATGGCATTTGGACTTCGTTTGGTACTGATTTCCTGAAAAACCAAAAACAAGCAGAAAACAACAACTCGCACTGGGCACTAGGTTAATAGGTTAGTCCCAAAAAATGATATATAATTGCATATAAAACATCCAAGATTGATACTATAATAGCATGGAACAATAAAAAATTATAGATACGTTGGAGACGTATCAAGCATCCCCAAGCTTAATTCCTGCTCGTCCTCGAGTAGGTAAATGATAAAAACAGAATTTTTGATGTGGAATGCTACCCAGCATGTTTATTATGTAATCTCTTTATGGCATATAAGTTGTGAAGCGATGAATTAACAATATCAACATAATAATATCCTTGAACATAAGAAGCATAATCATTAACTTTCAAAATATACGATCCTTAACGAGTGTTATCCCTACTCACTTTCTCATATTAATCATGGCATGACTCTATCTTCACCGCAAATATATAAATAGTGAGCACCCCGGTGTTAAACCAGGCAATTGGATCGTACTTCTAATGCGCTTCAGCATTTTCAACTCTCACGCAATACATGAGCACAAGCCATGGATATAGCACTAGGTGGAATAAAATGCGGTGGTAGGTATCAAATAATGGAAAGGAGAAGAAGAAAGTCTCGCATCAACTCGGCGGATCAATGGGCTATGGAGATGCCCATCAATCGATATCAATGTGAGGAGTAGGGATTGCCATGCAACGGATGCACTAGGAGCTATAAGTGTATGAAAGCTCAAACTGAAAACTAAGTGGGTGTGCATCCAACTTGCTTGCTCATGAAGACCTCGGGCATTTGAGGAAGGCCATCATCGGAATATACAAGCCAAGTTCTATAATGAAAAATTCCCACTAGTATATGAAACTGACAACATAGGAGACTCTCTATATGAAAAACATGGTGCTACTTTGGAGCACAAGTGTGTAAAAGGATAGTAACATTGCCCCTTCTCTCATTTTTTCTCATTTTTTTGCTGGGCTCTTTTTGGCCTCTCTTTTTTCGTCCAGAGCCTCATCCCGACTTGTGGTGGAATCATAGCCTCCATCATCCTTTCCTCACTGGGACAATGCTCTAATAATGATAATCATCACACTTTTATTTACTTACAACTCGAAATTACAACTCGATACTAGAACAAATATGACTCTAAATGAATGCCTCTGGCAGTGTACCAGGATGTGCAATGATCTAGCGTAACATGTATGAAAATGATGAATGGTGGCTGAGCCACAAATACCATGTCAGCTATCTGATCATGCAAAGCAATATGACAATGCTGATGTGTGTCATATAAACGGAATGGTGGAAGTTGCATGGCAATATATCTCGGAATGGCTATGGAAATGCCATAATAGGTAGGTATGGTGGCTGTTTTGAGGAAGGTAAAAGGGGTTTATGTGTGAAAGAGCGTATCATATCATGAGGTTTGGATGCACCAGCAAAGTTTGCGCCAACTCTTGAGGTGAGAAAGGGCAAGGCACTGTACCGAAGAGGCTAGCAAATTACGGAAAGATAGGAGTGCGTATAATCCATGGACTCACATTAGTCATAAAGAACTCACATACTTATTGCAAAAGTCTACTTAGCCCTCGAAGCAAAGCACTTCACCGCATGCCCCTAGGAGGAGGGTTGGTAGGAGTTAACCATCGCGCGACCCCGATTATAACAGCAATCAAGGATTTCATTTCAGACCTATAAATGCTCCAATTTCCTCACCATGCCACGACTAATATTTAGGTGAATATGTCATAACAAACTTTAATACTAATATTTCTACTAACAAATGATCATGAACCTATATCCTTTCATATTACGACAAAAATAAAATTGACCATGCACTTCGTATTTAGTGATCTACATGAAGATTTTTATTATACCCCCCTTGGATACCTTATCATATCAGGACCATTCTTTTAACATGTGCAAATTGTCATTACTTTATATTAGACTCTCAAAAAGATATAAGTGAAGCGTGAGAGTGCAACTATTTCTTTAAAATATAACCACCGCCGTGCTCTAAAATATATAAGTGAAGTACTAGAGCAACTGCCTAGCTCAGAAGATATCAGTGAAGCACATAGAGTATTCTAACAAAGCACGAATAATGTGTGTCCCTCTCAAAAAGGTGTGTTCAGCAAAGATGATTGTGGCAAACTAAAAAGCAAACAAAGAAAATAAAACTATAGCACAAGACGCTCCAAGTAAAACACATATCATGTGATGAATAAAAATATAGCTCCAAGTGAGTTACCGATAGATTGTAGACGAAAGAGGGGACGCCATCGTGGGCATCCCCAAGCTTAGACGCTTGAGTCTTCCTTGAATATTACCTTGCGGTTCCTTGGGCATCCCCAAGCTTCGGCTCTTGCCGCTCCTTATTCCTTTATCCATCATAGTCTCAGCCAAAACTTGAAAACTTCAGCACACAAAACACAATAGAAACCTCGTGAGATCCGTTAGTATAACTAATAAACTTAAACTTTAGGTACTGTAGTTGTCGTGGGTACGACCATCTATGGGGCCATCTAGCCCCTTTCTGGTTCGGCAGGGGAGATCGAAATGCACAAAGAGCAGAATCAATGGAAGGCGCAAGGGATTTACCTAGGTTCGGGCCGCTGAGAAGCGTAAAACCCTACTCCTGCTTTGGTGTATTGGTTGTATGAGAGCACAAGTACAAGGAGCGCTTCTCCCGGCAAGGTGTAGAGAGAGCCGCTACGCGAGATGTGCTTGTGTTTGAAAAAGGGTCCGAATCCCCCTAACTGTTGCCTTGGCCCTCCTTTTATAGCTCAAGGGGTCACCACAGTGGCAAAACAGTAATTACATAGTGATTAGATAGCAAACAGTGCTATCATACCTAACTCCGCCAGTTTAGGACAAAGGCATTAAATGCACCGTTAGGTGTCATGTGGAGAGGCAGCCCCGGCAAGGTTCCTGCACCGCTCGCCCAGCTACCTCGTATTATTCTGACACGCCTCCTGGACGGGTGTCATTAAAGGCAAATCTTCTCCCTGCGTGCTGACACGTGCCCGACAAACCTCACCAACCAGCCTGCGTGGTCGACACCTCACTGATCAGTGACTAGCTGCTCGGTGAGGTGGAGCGCTGACGAGCTGGCGAAGGCTTGCCGGCACGGAGCTTGGCGGGTCATCATCTTGCCGGTTCAGCCTTCCCGGCAAGAAATATCTCCATCTTCATTACTGGTTGAGTGCTTGTTGATGCTTCGTCTTGAGCTTCTCTCCAGTAGCTTCTGCAACTGGGTCTTGGATCTGGTTATTTGGTGGTTTCCGGCAAGCCTCGGCCGGCAAGGAGGCTGCTACCGTCTGTGCATAAGTCAGGGTATAAAATACCCGTGTTTTATACACCGACAGGAGCCCCCGGGCCTGGGCCATACGCGCGTCCGAAGCGTCGTTGGGCTAGGCCCAAACAATGCATAGACACGCGGCGGGAAAATTGCCGCTGTAATTTTCAGTCATGATGATTATCCTGACGCACGTCCAATCCACGCATTAAATGCGGGTCATGGGAACTTGGACTGTTGCGGTTATATCGCGGTAGTGCACCTGTAAAAAGCATGGCTAGGGTAAACAGTGAAGAGCCAGCCCCCCCTCGCGCCTTCCCCATAAAAAGGCAACCGCGAGGAGGCGCCGCTCATTCACCCCTACTTTCCTCTGCTTCATCTTCTTCCTCTCGCCAGAACCGCTTCCGTCGCCGCCGCTGTCACTGATTCGCATCTCGACTCGACCACCTTCTTCCTCCCCAATTCCTGATGGCGCCCAAGAGAGCCGACGCGGCGGGGAAGAAGCCCACCAAGTCACTCAATCCCAAGGCGGAGGAGAAGAAGAAGGCGCTGGAAGAGCTGGAGAAGCGGCGGAGGGAGAATGCGATCTTCTCGCCGTGCTCCTTGGATGCCAATGAGCTGATCAGGAGGTACGCGTACATGTGGGGAAGGGACACCAAGGACCACAAGGCGCCTGTGGTGCTTCCCGAAGGTGACAAGGACCCCACAGATTCGTATCCGTCTTCTGCGCTTTCTTCTACTGCGGTTTGGTTCCTCCATTCTCAGATTTCATCAGTGCCATGATGTTCAGTTTCAGGTTCAGATTGCTGGATTTTACCCCAAACGCGATGACTTGCATGGCAGTTTTTGCTCATCTGTGCGAGAATTTCATCAGAGTTGCCCCCAATGTAGATCTGTTTCGCCACTTTTTCATTCCCCGGATCGAAGATAAATCACTCTCCGGCAGCGTGACCTGGATCCCCAGGGCAAAGACGAAGGGCCAGTACCTTGCCGGGCAGCTTCACCTCAAATGGGACGAGTGGAGGGCAGAATGGTGCTGGATGTAGGAAAAGGATTTTCCTCAGTTTTGCATACCGCGCACAGTGGCAGTCAAGCGCGGCAAGAACTGGAGCCATATGGGTGCTACTGACACGAAACTTCACCCGGCGATGAACAGGATCGCCCGCCTCAAGGCCGCCAATCTGACCATAGAGATGTTTGGCGCCGATTTCCTCCGGCGATGCATAACGCCGCTACAGAAGAGAGAAAGATTCACTTGGGAATACCAGAATGCTGCCGATATTATGCGACTGTACCCTGGGAACGGCAACAATTTGTCGGTTATGGAGCATGCCTGCCTTTGTGAACAGTTGTTCCGGAAAACTGGCACATTCCATTTGCCGGAGAGGATCATCCCGCTGCACATCAACTCCGCCAAGGACTCCATCTGGTCGATGATGCCGGACTGCGATGCCCACGGAGTAAAAGCGGACTGGGAACTGCCCACCTTGGTGAACGAGATGGATTGGGCCTCCAACCTGACGGAGAAAGCTTCCCGGAAGGAAATGGACCTCATCCGGGCCACCAGTGAGGAAGAACTGACGTACATTGCCAGCAAGGCCGCAGAGATCGCGAGGATCAACGAAGCGGGCGGTCTTGGCACCGTGGCATTTGAGGATGATGACGAAGAGTACCCCGAAGAGGAAGCTGCCGAAGAGCAACAGGAAGAGCTTTCCGGGGGTGAGACTGCCGGGACTGAGGTCGCCGGGACTGTGGTTGCCGAGGAGCCCAAAGAGGAAGAGGGCCCACAAGCCCCGACAAAGAAGAGGCGCCGTCTTTGGAGGGCAGTTAGCCAAGAGACGGTGCGCACCTCCTCGCCGGGGGCTGGCCCTTCGGTGAAGAAGACTACCACAAAGACCGGCCACCAAGAAGAGGTACGCCGGCAATCAACTCGGCGTCCTCGAGCCCAGCCTCCATCCCCTCGGCAAGAGGTTGTCGAGGAAGTCGAATCCACTCAGCCAACGGGTTCACCTCCCCCAGCACTTAAGAGGGCAAGAGAGTCGCCTCCGCCGGTGATGTACGATTTCAACGTCCTTGGCGAGTCCGAGGAGGAGGAGGAGTAAGTGATTTCGCTTATCCCCATCAAGCCTTGATTCCATCTGATTGTCATTTTAACTTGATTTCTTCTGACTTGACAGGAACCCAGAAGCACTTGTACATCGGTCGAAGCGGGCTGATACGTCTCCAACGTATCTATAATTTATGAAGTATTCATGCCATGTTTATTATAGTTTTGTATGATTTTGGTGCACTTTTATATGGCTTTTATATGATTTTCATGGACTAAGATATTAACCTAGTGCCCAGTGCCAGTTGCTGTTTTCTGCTTGTTTTTGGTTTTCCAGAAAATCCATATCAAATGAAGTCCAAATGCAGCGAAACTTTTTGACGATTTTTTCTGGAAGGAAACGGACCCAGGAAGCTTCGGGGAAGCAGCAGAAGAGCCACAGGGTCCCCACGAGCCACCTGGGCGCGCCTGCCCCTCCAGGCGTGCCCTGGTGCCTCGTGGGCCCCCTGTGGCACCTCCTCGCGTGATTCCAACACTGAAAAATCATATATATTCAGAAACCCCCGAAAGTTAACCTAGATGAGTTTTTACGCCGCCGCAAGCCTCTGTACCTCCACAATCTAATCTACAGCCCTTTTCCGGCACCCTGCCGGAGGGGGGAATCATCACCGGAGGCCATCTTCATCATCTCGGCGGTCTCCATGACGAGGAGGGAGTAGTTCACCCTCGGGGCTGAGGGTTTGTACCAGTAGCTATGTGTTTGATCTCTTTCTCTCTCTCTCGTGTTCTTGATTTGGCATGATCTTGATGTATCGCAAGCTTTGTTAATATAGTTGGATCATATGGTGTTTCTTCCCTCTCTATCCTTGTTGTGATGAATCAAATCTTTTCCCTTTGAGGTTTCGTTATTGTCGGATTGAATATTTCAGATTTGAGAACACTTGATGTATGTCTTGCATATGAATACCCGTGGTGACAATGGGGTATTATATTGATTCACTTGATATATGTTTTGGCACTCAACTCGCGGATTCCCGCGGTGACATTGGGGTAATCTATGCATATGGGTTGATGCACGTTTTCATTATATTTTCTCCGATAGAAACTTTGGGGTGCTCCTTGGAGTTCTTTGTGTGGATTGAATATTATGATTATGAAGTTGTTTGATGCATATCGTATAATCAACTCACGGATACTTGTGGTGACATTGGAGTATCTAGGTAACATTAGAGTTGGTTGATGTGTATCATATGGTGTTATTTTAGTACGAACTCTAGGGCTGTTTGTGACACTTATAGGAATAGTTCAATAGATCGATCGGAAAGGATAACTTTGAGGTGGTTTCGTACCCTACAAACAATTTCTATCTTATGTTCTCCGCTAATAGGAACTTGGGAGTGATTCTTTATCGCACATTGAGGGATGGTTATATGATTCAATTATATTAGCATTGTTGAGAGATTGCACTAGCGAAAGTATGAACCCTAGGCCTTGTTTCTAAGCATTGCAATGCTTTTTATGCTCACTTTTGTTACTTGCTACCTTGCTGTTTTTTATTGTTTGCACTACAAAAACCTATATATACTATCCATATTACACTTGTATCACCATCTCTTCGCCAAACTAGTGCACCTATACAATTTACCATTGTATTGGGTGTGTTGGGGACACAAGAGATTTCTTGTATTTGGTTGCAGGGTTGTTTGAGAGATACCATCTTCAACCTATGCCTCCCACGGATTGATAAACCTTAGGTCATCCACTTGAGGGAAAATTGCTACTGTCCTACAAAACTCTGCGCTTGGAGGCCCAACACGAGTCTACAAGAATAAGTTGTGTAGTAGACATCACGGGCCAGGTCTGCAACAGCACAAGACCCTGTGGTGAGTGCTGGGCGAGGGGTTGTGATGGCTGAAACTATTGTTGTCAGCCCCCAGCCCAGCCCCCAGCGTGAGGACGTGGCGCAGATCCTGCCCACCGGCACCGGTACTGAAGTTCCCCCTCCCGAGCCTGATAAAGTGGTGGGGGAGGCCCGCCAAGAAGGAGATCATCAAGAGGCGGACCCTGCTGTGGTTCCCCCGTTAACCAACGTTCCGGAGAGCGCTTCCCCGACAAGGGCCTCCACCGATGAGCCTGTCCGCACGAAGGCCACCCCGACGAGTGGGGCCGCCGACGACCGCGTGCCGGCAATGCGAGTTGCCAAGGAAGGAGACATCCTTCCTCAGCAAACACCAACGGGTAATCCTCTTGCCTTTACACACCTCTCATGAAAGAATTTTTTTGTTTTCTTGAACTTGGCTTGTAATTTTGAATCCTATTTCATCCTTGTTCCTGCTTCAATCCACAACTCCAACCTCTCCTGAAGAAGGCAAAGTTCTTGTGGAGGTAGCCAATATCGCAAGGGATGCCGCTGATGAAGCCGCCAAGATTGCCACTGAAGAGGGCCTTGTGCAAGTTGCCGAGGAGATCAGAATACTCCCTGAGGAATCCGAGAGGTCCTCCGGCAACATGTCAGGCCCCGCCAGGAAGGATGCGGAGAAGGCGCCCGTTAATATCGATGCGCCAAACCCCGGCAACCAACTAGTGGCACCAATCTTGCAGGTCCCGTCAAGCAGCTTGGCGTTGATCGCTTCTCAGCACGGGTTTGGAGCCCCCAGTTCATCCGGTATTGCGGGACCAAACTTTGATGAAGAAATAGCCCGGATCCTGCTCCCTTTAGCTCAAAGAACCGACGAATGCACCGATGGAACCGACAACGCCGAAGATCTCGCCTTCATGGAAATCATGGCCGTCGGTTTCAAAGGCGTCCAGGAATGGTACAGTCAGAGGTGGGACAAGGTTCAGGAAGAGCGCAAATCTGCAGACCTGGTTGACCAGAAACTGAGAGAGAAGGCGGACGAGCTACGCACATGGTATAGTCAGCAGGCCCGCAATCTTAATGCTGCCAAAGAAGAAGCAGCAATCCGTGACGGCAAGCTGACAGAGCGCGAAACGTTGCTCAACGCCAAAGAAAAAGATCTTGCCGTACGGGAAGGAGCCCTTGTCGCCACTCTCCGTGGCAAGGATGAGGACATTGAGAAGCTCCTCGAGCAGAGGACGCTAGAGCTGGAGAAGAACCACAAGGATATGATTGCAACCCAAGCTCGAGATAGCGCCGCCAAGCTCAAGGAGGCTTCCGACAAAGTTGCTACCGCTGTCTCCGCCAAGACAGAACTGGAATCCTAGGTGGCCAAATTGAAGGAAGACCTTGTCGGCAGCAGTAAAGAAATTGAGGCCCTCAAGGACGAAGCGCTGAAGGCAGCCCACACTCTAGGGGACTTGCAAAAGCAACTGTCGTCCAAGAACCAAGATCTTGATGCCGCCGCCAAGACAATTGGAGATCTGAAATCCCAACTGGCCACCGTGGTAACAGCTTCAGCATCCGCCAAGGAGAGTGAGAGGGTCTTGACAAAGAAACTGGAGAGGGAAGAGGCCTTGAAGAAGGACGCCGAGAACAATTATGCCCAATTGCATGAGAACCTCTCCCTCTGGACCGGCAGGCTTGTTAATGCTGCCGAATGCATCAGCTCCCAAATCATCGTGATGGACATGAAGAGCTGGGGTTTCACCGTCAACGACAAGGAGGCCACCAGCGTCAGACTAACCAAGTTCTTCGAGGGCCTTATCGACGCCTTGAAGACGTATCACGAGGACAGGTCTACTTCGTTCGCTGATGAATCCCGGAAGTTTGCGCATGAAATCGTGTACAGGGTGCTGCTCAAAATCGCTCATCGCAATCCCAGTCTCGATCTCTCCGGGGTCTTCAGGAGGCTGCCGGCGAACACCGACATTACTGCCGCCGACAAGATCGCTGCTCCTCTTGCCGACAAGGTTTTCCAGATTCCCAGAGTCCAGGGCGATCGTCGAGATTGAGTTTGCCGTTATATCCATCATTGTGCTGTATGTGAAAGATACATTTAATCGTATGTTAGATTTGCACTGTTTCTGTGGTGTAACATACCTTGTGCTGATGGATGAATGTATGTTGTTTCCCCTTGTTTTATTTTGCCTTTGTATGATCGTGCTCCCTACGCTGTTGGGAAACTTGCCGGCACGCACACTTGCCGCGAGCGCTCCGAGGAACAGATCCTTAGCAGCCTGCTAGAAGTGCCGCTGCAGGCAAGGTAACTTGTCGGGCCAGAACGCAGCTGCTGAGCTTGCCGAGCGGACTCGAGGCAAACTAGAGCGCGGACTGATCGTGACAAGATTCCCCCGCGTGTAGGTTTCTCATACAAACGCAAAATCATTCAAGGGAAGTCGCAAATGTAACCAAGGAATTTTTTTTCAAAGTTTTTCAACTTAGCTTTTCCTTTTCCTTGCACTGTTTTCCTCGTCGTATGAAGTGATCACTTGAACGTCGTTAGAATGGTACCCCATCGTCACTCCTCCCGGGAAACTTGCACGTGAGGGATTCTTTCGTCCTTTTAAGAAAAACAAAGAAGAGAAAAGAGTGGTTTGGGAACCTTGATGGTTCGTCAGCCAGTCCATACAAACTAAAGTGTAAATCATAGCATCACATGTATCCATATATAAATGAATATGCACGAAGAGTTGCGAAACACTTAGCTTTATTATGCACAGGATCTGCGCCTAGCTTTGTACAAAGGGTTACAAGTCTTGCCGACAAAGCTTGTACAAAAGGGGTTGCCGGGAGGCCCGGCAACCGCGCCTTATGGGCAGAACTTGCGAAGATGCTCAATATTCCATGAGTTCTACACTGGGGTGCCATCTTCGGTCTCCAGACGGACTGCGCCAGGTCTGGTGACTCGTACTACCCGATAAGGGCCTTCCCACTTTGGCGTTAACTTGTTTGATCTCTTGGCGGACTGAACGCGCCGAAGAACAAGGTTGCCTTCCTCAAGGCTTCGGGCGTGCACTTTGCGGCTATGATAGTGGCGCAAGGCTTGCTGGTAGCGTGCAGCTCGCACAGGCGCCCGAAGACGATCTTCCTCAAGGAGCGTTGCATCATCTTGCCACAACTGCTCTTGCTTAGCTTCATCATAAGCGAGTACTCGAGGTGACCCGTATATGAGTTCCGTGGGGAGCACCGCTTCTGCACCATAGATTAGGGAGAAGGGTGTTTGGCCGGTAGCTCGATTTGATGTCGTCCTGAGTGACCAAAGAACCACCGGCAACTCATCAATCCAGCGCCTTCCACATTTGCGCAGCCTGTCAAAGGTTCTTGTCTTGAGACCATGTAGCACTTCAGCATTCATCCTTTCCGCTTGGCCGTTGCTTCTTGGGTGAGCAACAAACGCAAAACAGATTTTGCTGCCAAGGTCTTGGATATACTGCATGAAGGTGCGGCTCGTGAATTGTGTGCCGTTGTCGGTGATGATTCTGTTAGGAACCCCGAAATGGCAAACTAATCTTTTGAAGAACTTGACGGCTGATTGCGCTGTCACTTTTCTCACCGGCTCCACTTCAGGCCACTTTGTGAACTTGTCGATGGCGACGTACAAGAACTCAAAGCCCCCGGCAGCACGGGGAAAGGGGCCCAAGATATCGAGCCCCCAGACCGAAAAGGGCCAGGAGAGAGGGATTGTTTGGAGAGCTTGAGCTGGCTGATGTATGTTCTTAGGAATGGAACTGGCATGCTTCATATTTAGTTACTAGCTCAGTTGCATCCTGGAGGGTAGTGGGCCAATAGAAGCCTTGCCGGCAAGTGCCCTTGATCCTATGTGAGAGCCACATATGCCTCCATGTATCTCTGCCAACAGCCTCAGTCCGTCTTCCCAGCAAATACACTTCAATTTCACACCATTTGGTCGCTTTCTATTTAGAATGCTATCCACAAACTGATACATGCTTGACTGACGGGCTACTTTCTCAGCTTCTTCTTGCTCATCGGGAAGTTCTCCTGTTTGAAGGAAACGAACTATCTGCTGTGCCCATGCCGGAGCCTGCGGCTCGACGACAAGGACTAAAGGTGCTTCTTCGGCTGTGGGAGCGCTTGCTTCTGCGGCAAGAACTCGAGGTTCTGCGCGAAGTTGCTGCTCACCGGCAACCGCGTCGTTGTCTCCGGCAACCTTTTTGCCAGCGGCTCCTGGGAGTTCTGCCGGAAAATACTTGCTGGTGTTCAACTTCCTTCTCTTACCGGCCTGCGTTGATGGAGTGACTATTGGTTGATTCAAATGGAGCACAAAAGTTCCTGGTTCCACATGTAGCTTTTGGGCGGCACACTTTGACAGGTGATCAGCAATGCTGTTTTCCACATGAGGGGATGTGCTCTGTTTGCAACCCGTCAAAGTGTTCTTCCAATTTCCTCACTTCTTCCACGCATGCTTTCATCAACGAGCTCTGGTAATCTTTGTTCACTTGCTTCACAACAAGCTGCGAGTTGCCGCGGATGATCAATTTTTTGATTCCAAGGTCCACTGCGATCCTAAGACCGGCAAGGAGTCCTTCGTACTCAGCAGTGTTGTTTGTAGCTTGCTCCCTGGGAAAGTGCATTTGAACCACATACTTGAGGTGTTCTCCGGTGGGTGCGACAAGCAGCACTCCGGCACTGGCGCCTTGCAGCGAGAAGGCACCGTCAAAGTACATGATCCATTCTTTGGCTGTCTCTTTGCCGGGGAGAGCTATTTCTTGAGCTTCTTCATCTTGCGTTGGCGTCCATTCCGCAATGAACTCCGCCAAGGCTCTGCTCTGGATGGTTGAAGTGCACGGTAATCGTGTAGATTCCCCGAAATTCTGCCGGGTTTAGCTTGCCATCGTACTTCTCTGGTACTTCTGGCTTGAAGGCCCGGACGGACGGCCATCGGAGTTGCCGCAGCTCATGGGTGAAGGCAGGACACCCAACCTCGTAAGGTAGATATCTACCAACCCCTGGCGCAGGCTCATCAACGATGGGGCCGTTGCGCGCGTCAGATTGGCGGCGCGCCTCCCGGCGCCGTTCAATGGTGGTGCGGGCGTCTTCTACCCGCTCGTGGATCCGAAGAGGCCATCGACATCTCGTCGGGCTCAAAAGATTGTTGAGCTTGCCGCGGCTGTTGGCTTTGCTGCTGTTGAGACTGTTGCCACTGAGGTGATTGCACCGTTAGCGCAGCACCATCAACGCGGCCACCAGTCGGAGCTACTGGTGCTGTTTGCGGACTCCGTGAGGGCTCCTCTTGCTGCGATTTGCTGGCCTCGGCAAACCCAATCAAGCTTTGGATGGTGGCTCTCCACTCATCCATCTTCTCTGCCGCTGGAGGGAAATTTAGCAGCATCTGGGCTCAAGCCATTGCTTCCGCTGCTGTGGCTGGCATGGCCGGAAGAGAAGAACGTGACGTCGCTCTACTCCTGGCAGAGCCAGTTGGAGCGCCGTCGTGGTCTAGCTGCCACGGCACATGATCAGCAGCTGGTCGTTGTGGCGGAGGCGGTGCCTGGGGATATGGGATCTGATCAATAGGAGTCTTGCTGTGAGGTCGCCGCTGCCCGGAGTCGTTGACGCCGCTCGGAGCTGTACCGCGCCCGTTGTGCGAGGGGTGCGGCGTCTGTCCTGAAGCAGCATCCTTGGATGTCGCTGCGGCGGGATCTTGGCTCGTGCCGGTCCGGGCATTGCTGCTCCAGTGGCTGCATTCGTCGGCGCGGCGAGGAGGAGGAGGAGGTCGTCGTCCGTCCGTGTAATGCCCCCGGCCCGACCGTGCACTAAGCATAAACGCAAAAGCACACGATCAAGCCTAAGGACTCACAGGAAGATATCACAACACAACTCTAAACACAAATAAAAGTCATACAAGCTTTATATTACAAGCCAGGGGCCTCGAGGGCTCGAATACATAAGCTTGTGAGCAAGCGTTAGCGGAAGCAACAACAGTATCTGAGTACAGACACAAAGTTAAACAAGTTTGCCTTATGAAGGCCGAGCAAAACAACGACATCTGATCGAAAAGGCGCAGGCCTCCTTCCTAGGAGCCTCCTATCTACTCCTAATCATCGGCCTCCACGTAGCAGTAGGCTCCACCTGAGGGGTAGTAGTAGTCGTCGACTGGGGCAGCTGGCTCCGGGGCTCCGTCATCTGGTCGCAGCAATCGGGTATGGGGAAAAAGGGGAAGCAAAGCAACCGTGAGTACTCATGCAAAGTACTCGCAAGACTTACATCAGATCTATACTAATTATGCATCGGTATAAAAGGGGAGGCTGTATCTGTGGACTAGACTGCAGAAATGCCAGAATAGAGAGAGGGCCTAGCCTATCGAAGACTAGCATCTTGCAGCGTCTTGCAGCATTAGAAGAGTGCAGATTAGCATCATAACATAAAGTAATAATTATGTAGTAGCAAAGCCTAGAGATCCTTCCTCGACTCCCTACGAGAAAGCGATCCCGGAGCTTACAATTAAAGTAACATGTATCCAGTTCAAATTGTAGTAGATCGGGATACAACACTGAGCGTCCTGTTACCGTGGACACGGCTATTCGAATAGATAACTTCCCTGCAGGGGTGCACTACTGTTACCCAACACGCTCGATTAACTCTGGACGGACGCGCTTTTCTCGGTCATGCCCGGCCTCGGCTGATTGACACGACGTAGTCCTACCTAGGCTCCGCAGAGAGGTCTCCACTGGTCTACATCATAAGTGCTCAGGGGTCTTGGGCCCATCGCCCTTTGCACTCCGGGTCATTGTGTCGCTTATCGGAGTCCAAACCCACCTCAGTCCTAGATGGCACTTGTCCCGACGGGCTCACAATGCTGAACTGGACGTCTGACAGAGCTTTCGACTGATACATACGGCGCCGAGAGCCCCATTAAACCATTACCCCGCGTGGTGGTAGTGCGTATAGGCCAGTGGCCAATTCAGATCAAAAACCCAAATCCGTTAGTGAATTATTATTATCTCGCGGACACGAACAGGGCTCAAGGCTCACCTCCGACACCCTGTCGTACTGACTTGGTAATCCGCGGTCCAACGACCAAGGACCAGGCCCACCTTTCTCCTAGGTGGTCTCCACCTGCCCTGTCGTTCCGCCACAATAATCTCTCGCGGGCGCCCTTCTAGCCAACCTGACTTCCCAAAGAACTGAGGTAAGGTAAAAGTACCCGTGTGTCCATAACATCGTGGGGAATCCGAGGAATCACCCTCGATGGATTCCCACTCGATGTAACCGTCAAGGTGAACCTGGAGGAATCACCCTCGATGGGTTCACACTTGAGGGGTTGCACGACAGAGGCATCATCGGAGGTGGTGAAAGAGGAATCACCCTCGATAACCCACAACTGACTAGCTACGCTACAGAGATATTATCAGGAGTGAGGTAAGAGGTATCACCCTCGGCACTCGATAGTAGCACTGCAGAGTCGTACACTAAGGGGGTGTGCGGTGCTGTGTCGGTCTCTGCACATTGATCACGTTGATCGAAGCATCTGATAGTAAAGCCTGGCAACACGGACAAGGGTGTGGGGCCATTGATGGATCGCTAACCAACCTATACTAAGCATTTTAGGATAGCAGGTAAGGTATCAACAACAGTTACAACATCAGGCTATGCATCAGAATAGGAGCAATCAAATACGGTAGCAAATTTTAATGCAAGCACGGTGAAGAAGGAATAGGTGATATAGGAATGATCAAGGGGGTTTGCTTGCCTGGAAGCTCTGCTGAAAGGGACTGGTCCTCTGCGGTGTAGTCGTTCTCGGGAGCAGCGTCAGTCTTAGAGTCTACCGGAGAGAAGAGGGGGAGGAAACAGATAAATACATAGCAAACAAATGCACTCACAGAGCACGGCATGGCAATATGCAATGCAGGGGTGACCTAATACATCCCTAATCCATTTTAGTTAATTTAGGAATTAATTTGGAATTATTTACCCGAGGTCAGGCACTATTCATTTATCAGAAGCAGGTCTAAAGTTGCAGGTTCTCCTACCCAGAGGGTTCTAACATGCTTGTAGATGACATATTCGGATACGTTGGATTTTTCTGATCATTTTTCATATATAAATTATTTTCATCTGAGTTACGGATTATTTTATATGATTTTTCAAAGTTTTAATCATTTTTTGGAATTTAATTTAAATTCAAAATTAAAATAGGAAAATTCTATGGGTACACAGAAGTGTACCCAGAAATGTGCAACAGAGGCTGACATGTGGGCCCAGTCAACTGCCCAGTCAGCAGTTGACTGGGTCAACGTTGACTGGTCAATGGGCCCAGGGGGACCCACCTGTCATAGACTGGAGGTGCCCAGTCAGCAGGTTGACTGGGTCAACTCCCAATCAGCAGAGGCTGACTGGTGGGCCAGGGGGTCCAGTCAGCAGCTGACTGTGCACCTCTTATCCAAATCAACAGTGCTACGGGTCCCACATGTCATTGGGTGTAACACTAAACAGGGTTAAATTAATCCAGGGACTAATTAAGCATGGTGGGGCCCGGTGTCAGTGTCTGTTAGTAAATTTATTAGCACCTAATCTAGCGGTTAGCGACCTGGGCCCACCTGTCATGGACCCAGGTGAGGTTTAAAACGCGCGCGCGCCGGCGGTGGTCTCCGGTGACCACCCGAACGGCGGCGACGCGTCGGGATCGGCGCACCGGTGACCAAAAGGACACCCATGAGCACCAACAGAACGAGCACGGTGGGCCGCGTCGAGCTGTGCCATCGACTGGAGCTAGGGGTGGCCGGAACAGTGATGGAGACGACGGACGGCGGCGGTCGGAGCAACGGTAATGGCAGCGAGCATATGGAGCCACGAATCGATGTGCTAGCAAGGGGGAAATCACGGGGAGGCTCACCGAGGAGCACACATAGGCTCGTCGAGGGCTGGGAGGAGTAGAGGTGGCCGGATTCAATGAGGAACGCCGGCGGCAGCAGGAGGAAGAAGACCTCGATCCGGCGTCGCAGGAGCTTCCCGGCATGATCTGCTGCGCGTGGTCGAAGTAGAGGAGGCAGACGGATCCCCTAGCGCAGGCTCAGTCTGCAATGAAGACGATGGCCGCGGTGGCGAGGAAGATCATGGCGTCGGCGCGTCGGGTGTGTACTGGATCGAGAGGAACAACGCGGGGAGGAAGAGAACGAGGCGAGGGGGGAAATGGGGGAGCTAGGGTTTCGGGGGAGTGAGAGGGGAGGCCAGGGGCTTGCCCTTATTCCTCCCGCGGCGTAGTAGTGCATGGCGCCGACCGCCCTGCGGCCATGGCGCCTCGGCCTTCTCCTGTAGCGGGAGGAGGACGAAAGGCTGGGGCTGGCGGGCCGGGCCGCACTGTTGCCGCGGCTGGGCCAAGTGCACAGTGCCCGTTTTCCTTTTTTTCATTTCTTTTCTGTTTTCTTATTTTCTCTACTGTTTTGCATCAAGTAGTGGCACTAAATGATTTTTGTAAATGGTGAAAAGTGCCACTTAAATACAAGGTAATATTGTGGGCTACCACAAAAAGTTTGGGGGCTATTTGAATTTATTCAAATTATGTTTATGTTTGAATGGGGCTAAAATGGTGTTGTTTGGTCCTGTTTTAATTTCCAAGGGTAATTTGGGGGTTTTGTTGATGTTGTTTTTCTTAACATAATTACTTAGGGATCATTTGCAAAATTATGAACTATTTTGTTTGCATTTTTGAACATGTAAATATTTGACTTGCAATTCAAATTTGGATTTTGAGTTTGAATTCTAAGACAAGTGGCACTTGTGCTTTACAGAAGATGCTGACTTGGCATTGATCATGATGGATCACTGTGGCACATTACAAGGGGGTGTTGCAACTCTACTCCTCTAAAAGAAATTCTTGTCCCGAGAATTCAGGAGGTAGAAGGGAAAAGGTTGGGGTATTCATCACGAAGACGATCTTTTCCCATGTGGCTTCATCTTCTGAATGATTCGACCACTGAACTTTAAGGAACTTGATTGCCTTCTGACGGGTTCGACGTTCAGCTTGATCAAGGATACAGATGGGATGTTCCTTATAAGATAGGTCATCCTGCAATTCAAGCACTTCATGATCCACTGCTCGGATCGGATCCTTGAAGCAGCGACGGAGTTGCGACACGTGGAAGACATCATGAACCTGAGAAAGGTTCGATGGCAATTCCAATTGATATGCCACTTCTCCACGTCTGGCGAGAATACGAAACGGGCCAATGTAGCGAGGAGCTAGCTTGCCCTTGATTCCGAAACGATGAGTGCCCTTCATCGGAGTGACACGAAGGTATGCTTGTTCGCCAGGTTGATAGACCATTACCTTGTGTTTACGGTCATAATTGCTCTTCTGACGAGACTGAGCAGTCTTTAGATGTTCCCGAATGATATGGACTTGCTCTTCAGCGTGTTGGATAATATCCGGACTGAAGAGTGGCCGTTCCCCAGTTTCTGACCAATTCAGAGGAGTTCGGCACTTACGTCCATAAAGAACTTCAAATGGTGCCATCTTCAGACTAGCTTGATAGCTATTGCTGTAAGAGAATTCAGGATACGGGAGAGATTCCTCCCATTTCTTGCCAAAGGTGATGACACACACGCGAAGCATATCTTCAAGCACTTGGTTGACTCGTTCAACTTGACCCTGGGACTGGGGGTGAAAAGCGGTGCTAAAGGACAGATGAGTTCCCATAGCTTCTTGGAAACTTTCCCAGAACCTTGAGGTAAAGAGGCTGCCACGGTCTGAACTGATCTCCAACGGAACACCGTGGAGTGACACAATTCTGGAAACATACAAATCTGCTAACTAACTAGCAGTGATTGTTTCCTTGACTGGCAGAAAATGAGCAACCTTGGAGAATCGGTCAATGACAACAAGAATAGCATCATGACCCTTCTGTGATCTGGGAAATCCAGTGATAAAGTCCATTTCAACTTTGTCCCATTTCCATTCAGGAATAGCAAGTGGTTGCAGAGTACTAGCAGGTCTTTGATGTTCTGCTTTGATGCGACGGCAAACGTCAGACTCAGCAACATAACGAGCAATGTCTCGCTTCATATCAGGCCACCAGTAATGCTGACGAATGTCTTGGTACATCTTGGTACTACCCGGATGAATAGACAAAGGTGTGTCTTGTGCTTCTTTCATGACATCCGAGCGTGAGTCCAGATTTTGCTTTCTAGGGACCACTAGGCGGCCTTTGAAGAACAAGGCACCATCATCATCAACAGTGAAGAACGATGAATTTCCTTTGGAGAGATAGCGCTTGATCTTCTCGACTTCGGAATCATACTTCTGTCTTGTCTTGATGTTGTGCTCGAGATCTGGCTCAACAACCAAGGTATTTAGATATCCTTGAGGAACTATCTCGAGATTCAGCTTTCGAAGCTCTTCATACAGGAGTGGTTGCTGTAGCTGAACCTCAAGTTCACAACAGTAGTATTTACGGCTCAAGGCATCAGCCATTACATTAGCCTTTCCAGGGGTATAGGAAATACCCAAGTCATAGTCTGTAATGGCGTCCATCCATCTTTGCCGACGGAGGTTCAGAGATGGCTGAGTGAACAAGTACTTCAAACTTTGATGATCCGTGTAGATCTTGCAACGATTACCGAGTAGGTAATGTCGCCATAACTTCAATGCATAAATAACTGTTGCAAGTTCAAGATCATGCGTTGGATAATTCTCTTCATGAGGACGCAACTGTCGGGAGCCATAAGCAATCACCTTGCGCTCTTGCATTAGGACACAGCCCAATCCTTGACGGGATGCGTCACAATAAATCACGAAGTCCTTGCAAGAATCTGGAAGAGCAAGCACTGGGGCAGATGTCAGCTTGTCTTTGAGTGTCTGAAAACTTTCCCGACATTTTTCTGTCCACTCAAACTTAACGCCTTTGTGAAGCAGATCAGTCAGAGGCTTGGCAATCTTAGAGAAGTTCTCGACAAAGCGGCGGCAATAACTTGCGAGTCCGAGAAAACTTCTGACTTGCTTGACATTCTTTGGGGGAGTCCATTCAAGAATAGCCTGAACTCGTTCTGGGTTAACAGCAATGCCATCTTTGGAAATCACGTGGCCGAGATATGTCACTTCAGATAACCAGAACTCGCACTTGGAATACTTGGCATACAGTTGATGTTCACGCAGCTTTTCCAGTACAAGACGAAGATGTTCAGCATGTTCTTCTTCATTCTTGGAATAGACAAGGATATCATCCAGATAAACCATGACGAATTTGTCGAGGTAATCCATGAAGATGTAGTTCATCAGTCGGGAGAAGGTGGCTGGAGCATTGGTTAAGCCGAAGGACATGACGGTGTACTCGTAAGAACCATAGCGAGTAACAAAAGCTGTCTTCGGTATGTCCTCTTCGCGAACTCTGATCTGGTGGTATCCCAACCTCAAATCAAGTTTAGAGAATACTGAGGAACCAGCAAGTTGATCATACAGATCATTGATTTTGGGAAGCGGATATTTGTTCTGAATTGTTGCCTGGTTGATAGGTCTGTAATCTTGGACCAGACGATTCGTACCATCCTTCTTCTTGACAAAGAGAGAAGGTGCTCCCCAAGCAGAAGAACTGGGGCGAATGAAACCCTTATGAAGTGACTTGTCAATTTCCTCCTTAAGTTCAAGGAGTTCATGAGGCGGCATCTTGTATGGGCGCTTGGCAGTAGGAGTAGTGCCTGGTTTCAAGTCTATGACGAATTCGACAGCTCTAGCAGGGCGTACTCCTGGAAGTTCCTCTGGGAAGACATCTTGAAAATCACGAACAACTAGAACATTCTCGATGCCTTCAAGAGGTGAAGCATTCAATGCATTCAGAGCATATATCTGGCTCTCGGCATTCTAAATTACCTGAGCTGAATAGTTGATTGTCTGGCCGGAAGGGTGTGTGAGCTGGACTGTCTTGGTGGCATAGTTGATCATAGCATTATGGGCTGTTAGCCAATCCATACCGAGAATAACATCTATGTTAGAAGCCTTGAGGGTGATGAGCGGTGCAGAGAATAGTAACCCTCCAATTTCAATCTGGTTGTTGTGACTTATCATAGCTGTATTCCATTTCCCACCGGGAGATTGAACCGATAAGGGAGGGTGCAGCTCTTCAAATGGCATTTCGTGCTTGAGTGCAAACGCTTCAGACAAAAACGAATGCGATGCTCCTAAATCAAAGCGAACGAAGGCTGGCACGGAATTGACAGTAAGGGTTCCCAGCACAATTTTGGTGTCCTGTCGAGCTTCTTCAATCTTGACATGATTGACATGACCACGACCGACTGCAGGTGGTCAGTCATTAATGTTTATGGGTCGACGAGCTGGCGCATTTCGATTCTGGTTCGGGCGGCAGCTGGCAGCATGGTGTTCTGGCTGTCCACATTTGAAGCAATTCCCATCATTGGGGCGAGGAGCCATAGTATTGGGCTGTCCACTTGGGATATTCAGATGTCTTGGTGGTGGAGGCAGACGAGGTGCAACATAAGAAGGCCTCGGTGCAGGGGCAGGTCGGTGATGGACATTATGCGGACTCCACACTCTGCGCTACTGAGCAGGCTGACCTGAGGATGAGCCAATATGACGAGTGCACTTGAGCGACTCCTGGTACTCAGTCAGGCCAGTTTCAGCTCGGAAAGCTTGGCTGACAAGCGTCGCAAAGTCCGCGCAATCATGGACAACGAGTGTGAGCTTTATATCAGGACGCAGTCCCTCACGGAACTTCTCCTGCTTGCGAGCGTCAGTGTAGACGTCATCCTTAGCATAGCGGGATAAATTGAGAAAATTTCCTCTGATATTCATCCACAGTCATTTTGCCCTGTGTGAGTTTGCGGAATTCCTTCTTCTTTTGGTCCATCAGACCTTGAGGAATGTGCCATGCGCGAAGAGCTGACGGAAATTCCTGCCAAGTGGTTACATTTCCAGCAGGCAGCATACGCCTATGGCTTTCCCACCATTGAGCAGTTGGACCCTTCAGGTGAAATGCCGCAAAGGTGACGTAACTGTCAGGGGCAACATTAGCTGACTCCATCTCAAACAGGATGTCACGAAGCCAATCATCAGCATCCATAGGATTGGTGGAGTTGCGAAAAATAGATGGGTTGAGGCGCACGAAATCTTGCAGTGTTATTGGGGCAGGCTATTGATGAGCATTCTGGTTTGGAAGCTGGGCCTTTATCCTGGTCATAAACTGACAATTCTGCTCAAACTGCTGCATCATAGCGTCCATGTAATCTGGCGGTGGTGGAGCACTGGCACCACGGCCACGACCACGGGCATTGTACCTAACCATCCTGCCTAAAATAATAGGGGTTCGTTTAGTAAGAGCAATTGCAAGTGTAAGGAGTCATTCATAATGTAACATGAACAATGAATAAGGAGTGCATTAGATACATATTAGTAGTCATTAAAGACATACAGATCCATGCACAGAGTTGGATTCAAACGGGCAGCACGAGTTCGGAAACGCTCGCAGCTAGACAACTAGGCGGCACGCAAGCACGCGGGGGAGAGATACAACAACGAGACATAGCAAAGGCTACATCAATGTCGGAGAAAACTACTGGAGCGAGGAATCTGCAAGTGACAACGCAGGGTGCCCTCGATAAAAGGATCCTGCGGTCCGTGAACATTGTCAAGCAGAACCTGGCCCCTGATTCGATGAAGGATTAATTCAAACCTCCGGGTGGATGTGATCATGAGAACCTAGAGTTAGTAAAATCTTTAACCCAAAAAGAGGAGAGATCAGAATCCCAGAGTAAAGAAGAGGAATAAAAGATCCTAATACCACCCATTGGCGACGTGGGCCCGTAAGCCACACAGTCATGTTAGTAAAACATTTTTTCAAAGACTAGACTCAACTTCGGCCAAGGAGTTGGAAAGGGGCTTCCTACAGGCAGTCGGCTCTGATACCAACTTGTAACGCCCCCGGCCCGACCGTGCACTAATCATAAACGCAAATGCACACGATCAAGCCTAGGGACTCACGGGAAGATATCACAACACAACTCTAAACACAAATAAAAGTCATACAAGCTTTATATTACAAGCCAGGGGCCTCGAGGGCTCGAATACATAAGCTTGCGAGCAAGCGTTAGCGGAAGCAACAACAGTATCTGAGTACAGACACAAAGTTAAACAAGTTTGCCATAAGAAGGCCGAGCAAAACAACGACATCTGATCGAAAAGGAGCATGCCTCCTGCCTGGGAGCCTCCTATCTACTCCTGGTCGTCGGACTCCACGTAGCAGTAGGCTCCACCTGAGGGGTAGTTGTAGTCGTCGACTAGGGCAGCTGGCTCCGGGGCTCCGTCATCTGGTCGCAGCAATCGGGTATGGGGAAAAAGGGGAAGCAAAGCAACTGTGAGTACTCATCCAAAGTACTCGCAAGACTTACATCAGATCTATACTAATTATGCATCGGTATAAAAGGGGAGGCTGTATCTGTGGACTAGACTGCAGAAATGCCAGAATAGAGAGAGGGCCTAGCCTATCGAAGACTAGCATCTTGCAGCGTCTTGCAGCATTAGAAGAGTGCAAATTAGCAGCATAACATAAAGTAATAAGTATGTAGTAGCAAAGCCTAGAGATCCTTCCTCGACTCCCTGCGAGAAAGCGATCCCGGAGCTTACAATTAAAGTAACATGTATCCAGTTCAAGTTGTAGTAGATCGGGATACAACACTGAGCGTCCTGTTACCGTGGACACGGCTATTCGAATAGATAACTTCCCTGCAGGGGTGCACTACTGTTACCCAACACACTCGATTAACTCTGACCGGACACGCTTTTCTCGGTCATGCCCGGCCTCGGCTGATCGACACGACGTAGTCCTACCTAGGCTCCGCACAGAGGTCCCCGCCGGTCTACATCATAAGTGCTCAGGGGTCTTGGGCCCATCGCCCTTTGCACTCTGGGTCGTTGTGTCCCGTATCGGAGTCCAAGCCCACCTCAGTCCTGGATGGCACTTGTCCCGACGGGCTCACAATGTTGAACTGGACGTCTGACAGAGCTTTCGGCTGATGCATACGGCACCGAGGGCCCCATTAAACCATTATCCCGCGTGGTGGTAGTGCGTATAGGCCAGTGGTCAACTCAGATCAAATACCCAAATACGTTAGTGAATTATTAGTATCTCGCGGACACGAACAGGGCTCAAGGCTCACCTCTGACACCCTGTCGTACTGACTTGGTAATCCGCGGTTAACGACCAGGGACCAGGCCCGCCTTTCTCCTAGGTGGTCTCCACCTGCCCTGTCGTTCCGCCACAATAATCTCTCGCGGGCGCCCTTCTGGCCAACCCGACTTCCCAGAGAACTGAGGTAAGGTCAAAGTACCCGTGTGTCCATAACATCGTGGGGAATCCGAGGAATCACCCTCGATGGATTCCCACTCGATGTAACCGTCAAGGTGAACCTGGAGGAATCACCCTCGATGGGTTCACACTTGAGGGGTTGCACGACAGAGGCATCATCGGAGGTGGTGAAAGAGGAATCACCCTCGATAACCCACAACCGAGTAGCTACGCTATAGAGATATTTTCAGGAGTGAGGTAAGAGGTATCACCCTTGGCACTCGATAGTAGCTCTGCAGAGTCGTACACTAAGGGGGTGTGCGGTGTTGTGTCGGTCTCTGCACATTGATCACGTTGATCGAAGCATCCGATAGTAAAGCCTGGCAACACGGACAAAGGTGTGGGGCCATAGATGGATCTCTAACCAACCTATACTAAGCATTTTAGGATAGCAGGTAAGGTATCAACATCAGTTACAACATCAGGCTATGCATCAGAATAGGAGCAATCAAATACGGTAGCAAATTCTAATGCAAGCACGGGGAAGAAGGAATAGGTGATATAGGAATGATCAAGGGGGTTTGCTTGCTTGGAAGCTCTGCTGAAAGGGACTGGTCCTCTGCGGTGTAGTCGTACTCGGGAGCAGCGTCAGTCTCAGAGTCTACCAGAGAGAAGAGGGGGAGGAAACAGATAAATACATAGCAAACAAATGCACTCACAGAGCACGACATGGCAATATGCAATGCAGGGGTGACCTAATACATCCCTAATCCATTTTAGTTAATTTAGGAATTAATTTGGAATTATTTACCCGAGGTTAGGCACTATTCATCTATCAGAAACAGGCCTAAAGTTGCAGGTTCTCCTACGCAGAGGGTTCTAACATGCTTGCAGATGACATATTCGGATACGTTGGATTTTTCTGATCATTTTTCATATATAAATTATTTTCATCCGAGTTACGGATTATTTTATATGATTTTTTCAAAGTTTTAATCATTTTCTGGAATTTCTGGAATTTAATTTAAATTCGAAATTAAAATAGGAAAATGCTATGGGTACACCGAAGTGTACCCAGAAATGTGCAACAGAGGCTGACATGTGGTCCCAGTCAACTGCCCAGTCAGCAGTTAACTGGGTTAACGTTGACTGGTCAATGGGCCAGGAGGACCCACCTGTCATAGACTGGAGGTGCCCAGTCAGCAGTTTGACTGGGTCAACTCCCAGTCTGCAGAGGCTGACTGGTGGGCCAGGGGGTCCAGTCAGCAGCTGACTGTGCACCTCTTATCCAAATCAACAGTGCTACGGGCCCGACATATCATTGGGTGTAACACTAAACAGGGTTAAATTAATCCAGGGACTAATTAAGCATGGTGGGGCCCGGTGTCAGTGTCTGTTAGTAAATTTATTAGCACCTAATCTAGCGGTTAGCGACCTGGGCCCACCTGTCATGGACCCATGCGAGGTTTAAAACGCGCGCGCGCCGGCGATGGTCTCCGGCGACCACCCGAACGGCGGCGACGCGTCGGGATCGGCGCACCGGTGACCAAAAGGACACCCACGAGCACCAACAGAACGAGCACGGTGGGCCGCGTCGAGCTGTGCCATCGGCTGGAGCTAGGGGTGGCCGGAACAGTGCCGGAGATGACGGACGGCGGCGACCGGAGCAACGGTAATGTCAGCGAGCATATGGAGCCACGAATCGATGCGCTAGCAAGGGGGAAATCACGGGGAGGCTCACCGACGAGCACACATAGGCTCGTCGAGGGCTGGGAGGAGCAGAGGTGGCCGGATTCAACGAGGAACGCCGGCGGGAGCAGGAGGAAGAAGACCTCGATCTGGCGTCGCAGGAGCTTCCCGGCACAATCTGCTGCGCATGGTCAAAGTAGAGGAGGCAGATGGATCCCCTAGCGCAGGCTCAATCTGCAGGGAAGACGATGGTCGCGGCGGCGAGGAAGATCATGGCGTCGGAGCGTCGGGTGTGTACTGGATCGAGAGGAACAACACGGGGAGGAAGAGAACGAGGCGACGGGGGGAAATGGGGGAGCTAGGGTTTCGTGGGAGTGAGAGGGGAGGCCAGGGGCTTGCCCTTATCCCCCCCGTGGCGCAGTAGTGCACGGCGCCGAGCGCCCTGCGGCCATGGCGCCTCGGCCTTCTCCTATAGAGGGAGGACGACGAAAGGCTGGGCTGGCGGGTCGGGCCGCACTGTTGCCGCGGCTGGGCCAAGTGCACATTGCCCGTTTTCCTTTTTTTATTTCTTTTCTGTTTTGTTATTTTCTCTACTGTTTTGCATTAAGTAGAGCCACCAGATGATTTTTTTAAATGGTGAAAAGTTCCACATAAATACAAGGTAATATTGTGGGCTACCAAAAAAAGTTTGGGGGCTATTTGAATTTATTCAAATTATGTTTACGTTTGAATGGGGCTAAAATGGTGCTGTTTGGTCCTGTTTTAATTTCCAGGGGCAATTTGGGGTTTTTGGTGATGTTTTTTTCTTAACATAATTACTTAGGGATCATTTGCAAAATTATGAACTATTTTGTTTGCATTTTTGAAAATGTAAATATTTGACTTGCAATTCAAATTTGGATTTTGAGTTTGAATTCTAAGACAAGTGGCACTTGTGCTTTACAGAAGATGCTGACTTGGCATTGATCATGATGGATCACTGTGGCACATTACAAGGGGGTGTTACAGTCCGCTCCGCCCACGCCGTCTCGGCTTTGTTCGCCAGAGGATCGAGGAAGTCGACCGCCCCCAGCGTGCTCGTTTCCTGCACCAACCATGGTGGGCACGGCGACCGCGCCGCCTGCGCTGGTCGTGCCAACCGCGGTACCCGCACCGCCCGCATTGGCCGCGCCGCCTGCGCAGCCTATGGATGCGTGCGAAGGAGCCGTCATTGTGATGCCCTTCTTCTTCGGGGCCATCGACGACGAGGAGGACGATGATGAAGTTGGTGAAGCTGACGCGCAATCCACTGATTCAGGTTCGCGCAAGCGAAACCCCCTACCTGGTGCGCCAAAGATGTCATGGGTACGACCATCTATGGGGCCATCTAGCCCCTTTCTGGTTCGGCAGGGGCGATCGACGTGCACAAAGAGCAGAATCAATGGAAGGCGCAAGGGATTTACCCAGGTTCGGGCCGCTGAGAAGCGTAAAACCCTACTCCTGCTTTGGTGTATTGGTTGTATGAGAGCACAAGTACAAGGAGCGCTTCCCCCGGCAAGGTGCAGAGAGAGCCGCTACGCGAGATGTGCTTGTGTTTGAAAAAGGGTCCGAATCCCCCTAATTGTTGCCTTGGCCCTCCTTTTATAGCTCAAGGGGTCACCACAGTGGCAAAACAGTAATTACATAGTGATTACATAGCAAACAGTGCTATCATACCTAACTCTACCAGTTTAGGACAAAGGCATTAAATGCACCATTAGGTGTCATGTGGAGAGGCAGCCCCGGCAAGGTTCCTGCACAGCTCGCCCAGCTACCTCGTATTATTCTGACACGCCTCCTGGACGGGTGTCATTAAAGGCAAATCTTCTCCCTGCGTGCTGACACGTGCCCGAAAAACCTCACCAACCAGCCTGCGCGGTCGACACCTCACTGATCAGTGACTAGCTGCCCGGTGAGGTGGAGCGCTGACGAGCTGGCGAAGGCTTGCCGGCACGGAGCTTGGCGGGTCATCATCTTGTCGGTTCAGCCTTGCCGGCAAGAAATATCTCCATCTTCATTACTGGTTGAGTGTTTGTTGATGCTTCGTCTTGAGCTTCTCTCCAGTAGCTTCTGCAACTGGGTCTTGGATCTGGTTATTTGGTGGTTTCCGGCAAGCCTCGGCCGGCAAGGAGGCTACTACCGTCTGTGCATAAGTCAGGGTATAAAATACCCGTGTTTTATACACCGATAGTTGTAAATTAATTCATATTTAATATTGGTATAATGCTACTGTACTCCAATTTCTCCATGACTCATACCCCCGATACGATCCATAGATTCATCAAAATAAGCAAACTATGCAACAAAAACAGAATCTGTCTAAAACAGAATAGTGTGTAAAGATCTGAATTAAAGTCATAATTCTGTGACTCCAAAAATTCTGAAAAATTGTCACAACGTGGGCAATTTATATTCAAATACTGTGTAAAAAATTCAGAATCAATTGACGCCCCAGCAAAAAATAATAATTCCAGCACTGGACGCAAAAGTTTCTGTTTTCAAACAGCATCAATTATACTATCATCCAAATCATCCCAAAGGCATTACTTGGCACAAACACTAATTAAAAGATAAAAACACAATCATAACAGAGCCTACAATTGTGTAAACACACAAAAACAGAAAATAAAACAAAAATTTAAGATACACATTGGGTTGCCTCCCAACAAGCGCTATTATTTATAGCCATTAAGATAGGCTTTTGATTTTATTGATGCTCAGATGAAAGACAAGAATTGAAGCACAAAGAGAGCATCATAAAATATGTGACAAGCACATTTAAGTCTAACATACTTCCTATGCATAGGAATTTTATAGGAAAACAAATTATCAAGACAAGAAATATCTAGCATGTGCAAATAGGAAGAATGAAGCATTAATAATTTCAGCACAAAGAGAGGTAATTTAGTGACATGAAGATTTCTATAACCATATTTTCCTCTCTCATAATAATTACATGTAGGATTATATTCAAATTCAACAATATAACCATCACATAACATATTCTCTACATGATCCACATGCATAAAAGTTTTATAATCTTCCAACATAGTGGGATTAACATCAACTAAAGTCATGACCTCTCCAAACCCACTTTCATCAAAAATTTCATAAGATTAAACACTCTCCGAATATGTGGGATTCTTTTTACTTAAAGTTGACACTCTTCCAAACCCACTTTCAATATTATTGCAAACATTATTATCATCATGAGGCTTACATAAATTTTCAAGATCATAAGAAGCATCACCCCAATCATGATCATTACAATGAGTAGTGGACATAACAAAATCATCATCCCCAAGATTGTAGTTTTGCATATCATTAACATAATTGACATTAATAGAATTTATAATAACATCATTGCAATCATGCTTTTCATTCAAGGAGCTATCATGAATCACTTTATAAATTTCTTCTTTTAACACTTCATCACAATTTTCAGATTCATGATTTTCAAGCAAAACTTCATAGAGATAATCAAGTGCAATCAACTCACTAGCAATAGGTTCATCATAATTGGATTTTTTGAAAAGATTAGCAAGTGGATGAGGATCCATATCAATTATTTTTAGCAAGCGAAGATGCAAGCAAATAGAAGGCACATGGCAACACAAGCAAGCAAACGAGCAAATAAAAATATTTTTGTGTTTTTGTAATTTTGTTTTAGAAATGGGGGAGATGAAAACGAGAGGCAAATGCAAATAAAAGGCAAATAAAAATAAGAGCAAGTAGATGATAGTTTGTGCGAAGGTACTTGATAGGTTTTGGTGATGTCTCCCCGGTAACGGCGCCAGAAATTCTTCCTGGTACTTGTGAACTGCGTTGGGATTTCCCCGAAGAGGAGAGGATGAAGTAGTACAGTAGAGATAAGTATTTCCCTCAGTTAACAACCAAGGTTATCAATCCAGTAGGAGAACCACACAGAACCTCGTTAGCAGCACCTACACACACAAAAGCAAACACTTGCACCCAACGCAAATAAGAGGGCTGTCAATCCCCTTAGCGGTTACTTGCAAGGATTAATTCTGATAGTGATAGATAGAAAAGTAAATAGCAAAATAAAATAAAAGTAAATAAATTGCAGCAAGGTATTTTTGGATTTTAATATATGATAAAAGTAGACCCGGGGGCCATAGTTTTCACTAGAGGCTTCTCTCTTGAACATATAGCATACGGTGGGTAAACAAATTACTGTTGGGCAATTGATAGAAAAGCGCATAGTTATGATGGAGTCATGGCAATGATCATGCATATAGGCATCACGTCCAAAACAAGTAGACCGACTCCTGCCTGCATCTACTACTATTACTTCACTCATCGACCGCTATCCAGCATGCATCTAGAGTATTAAGTATAAAACAGAGTAACGCCTTAAGCAAGATGACATGATGTAGACTGATGACCCACAAGTATAGGGGATCAATCGTAGTCCTTTCGATAAGTAAGAGTGTCGAACCCAACGAGGAGCAGAAGGAAATGCCAAGCGGTTTTCAGCAAGGTATTTTCTGCAAGCACTGAAATTATCGGTAATGAGTAGTTTGATAGCAAGATAATTTGTAACAAGTGACAAGTAGCAATAGTAACAAAGAGTGCAGCAAGGTGGCCCAATCCTTTTTGTAGCAAAGGACAAGCCGGAACGATCTCTTATAATAAGCAAAGCGTTCTCGAGGACACATGGGGATTTCATCTAGTGACTTTCATCATGTTGGTTTGATTCGCGTTCGCTACTTTGATAATTTGATATGTGGGTGGACCGGTGCTTGGGTGCTGTTCTTACTTGAACAAGCCTCCCACTTATGATTACCCCCTCTCGCAAGCATCTGCAACTACGAAAGAAGAATTAAGATAACTCTAACCATAGCATTAAACATATGGATCCAAATTAGTCCCTTACGGAATAGCGCATAAACTAGGGTTTAAGCTTCTGTCACTCTAGCAACCCATCATCTAATTACTACTCCACAATGCATTCCCTTAGGCCCAATGATGGTGAAGTGTCATGTATTCGACGTTCACATGACATCACTAAGAGAATCAACAACATACATATCATCAAAATATCGAATGAATACCAAATTCACATGATTACTTATGACAAAACTTCTCCCATATCCTCAAGAACAAAAGTAACTACTCACAAATCATCTTCATGTCCAAGATCAGAGGGGTATTAAATAGCATAATGAATCTGAACATATAATCTTCCACCAAATAAACCAACTAGCATCAACTACAAGATGTAATCAACACTACTAGCAACCCACAGGTACCAATCTGAGGTTTTGAGACAAAGATTGAATACAAGAGATGAACTAGGGTTTGAGATGAGATGGTGCTATTGAAGATGTTAATGAAGATTGGTCCTCCCACGATGAGAGGATCGTTGGTGATGATGATGGCTTCGATTTCCCCCTCCTGGAGGGAAGTATCCCCGACGGAATCGCTCCACCGGAGAGCAAAAGCGCACCGTCCCAAAAGTCTTCTCTTTATTTTTTCTAGGGAAAATGGGCTTATATACCAGAAAATGGGCACCGGAGGCTGGCCAGGGGCCCCACGAGCCACCAAGGCACGCCTGGGGGGGAGGGGGGTGGCGCGCCCTGGTGCCTCATGGGCACCTGGGTGGCTCCCTCTGGTACTTCTTGCTTCCAGTATTTTTTATTTATTCCAAAACAAATCTCCGTGAAATTTCAGCTCATTTGGACATGTGCAGAATAGGTATCTCTGACATAGCTTTTTCAGGTCCAGAATTCCAGCTGCCGGCAATCTCCCTCCTTGTGTAAATCTGGCATATTAAGAGAGAAAAGGCATTAGAATTGCTCCACAAAATGCTATTTTGATTAAAAACACTACAAATAACAGTAGTAAAACATGATGCAAAATGGACGTATCAACTCCCCCAAGCTTAGACCTCGCTTGTCCTCAAGCGAAAGCCAATATTGATAATCATGTCCACATGTTTAGAGAGAGAGGTGTCGATAAAAATAAAATATGGACATAGTAGCATCATGATCATTATTATAACAGCAATATTCATTATCATAAAACTTCTCATGAGCAACTAACAATTCATCACAACAATGAAGTATAAGGCATAAACTTTCTTGAAAACTAACAAACTATGTTCTCAGTCAACAATGCAATTGCAATTCATCATATTTTCAGGAAGGGTCTCATGTAGGAGCTTTTTAGCAAGTCCACATACTCAACCATCATATAGTCTTCTATGATTGCTAACACTCACAACATATATATGGAGCAAAAAGTTTCAGCCAGACACATAGAAAGATAGGGGCTTATAATTTCGCCTCCCAACTTATTCACCTCAAGGGTGATGTCAACAATAATAACTCATGATCACTCATATCCAACTGGATATATATGCCTAGATCTTTCCCCACCACATGATGCTTGCAAAAGAGAAAAATAAAAAGGAATAGAGGAGAACACTATTAACTCTTGCATAAAAAGTAAATACATAAAAGTAAAAGATAGGCCCTTCGCAGAGGGAAGCAGAGGTTGTCATGCGCTTTTTGTTGTTGGATGCACAAGCTCTTAATGCAAAGGAACGTCACTTTATATTGCCCCTTGTGATAGAAACCTTTATTATGCAGTCCGTCGCTTTTATTTCTTTACCATCACAAGTTCGTACAAAGCTTATTTTCCCTTACAATAAAAGTTCATACACATTTAGAGGCAATTTTTATTGCTTTTTGCACTGATGACAACTTACTTGAAGGATCTTATTCAATCCATAGGTAGATATAGTGGACTCTCATGACATGAAACTGGGTTTAAGGGTTTTGGATGCACAAGTAGTATCTCTACTTGGTGCGGATTTTTGGCTAGCAAAGATATTGAGCAAGCACCACATGTTGAAGGATCTATGACAATATAGCTTCTATGTGAATATAAGCAAACATAATTCATTACGTTGTCTTCCTTGTCCAACGTCAACAATTTGACATAAAATACTTAATGGGGGCTCACAATCATAAAAGATGTCCAAGATAGTATATTTGCATGTGAATCTTCTCTTCCCTATTAATTTTTTCATGAATTGCATCCTTGACCAATGCTATGTTTGTTAACTTTCAATAAATTTTACCACTTATACTTTTCTTTATGTAATGTCATTACTTTCCATAAGATTAGCATATGATCTTTTTCATTATTTTCATTGCTAGGATTGAAACCTAAAAGTAAAGAAGCAAAAACTCAAACCACTCTTTATTATATAACTCTCAACTCAATTACATAGATAGATAGATCACGAAACTAGCACTCAAAAATAGATCATACTGAACTTTTATTCAACTAAATCACGAAATCACTAAGGATCGAACTAAAAATAGGTAAAGATAATAAAAGTGATGGTGATACGATACCGGGGCACCTCCCCCAAGCTTGGCACAAGCCAAGGGGAGTGCCCATACCCATGTGCTCAAGTTTCCTTCTTAGGTGATGGTGGTGGTGATGAAGTGGTGGGCTTGTCCTCCGGCTTCCATGGCATAGGTTCCCCATCATAAAAAGATGAACGAGTCTCCGGAGTCCTGAAACTTGTAGCTAAACTCATACCTTTGAATCTTGCCTCATACTCATAATTTTGATTTTGAAGATCATAGATTTGGCCTTGGAGGTAGTCGATTCATTCATTGAGCTTGAAGATGATGTCCCCCATCGATTGGCCATTCACCTTGTGATCACGGGTGAATTCCGTGATCATGGAGTGGTTGGCGCTGAGTCCATGTTCCACCATCCCTTGGCACTTGAAGATCTCCTGCTCCACCGCTTCGAGCCTGGACTCCATGCTCCCGGTCTTCTTGGGTCCTTGAACATCCCGGATGTGAAGCACCCCCTCACGCATCTCAATGGCTTGAGGGTGTTTCATCACCTCCGATAGGTAGGGGTTGATGACCTTCTCGTAGAACTTGTCCTTGGAAGAGCTTGGTGGAGCCATAGCGATCTAGATCTGTCAGAAAATAGCACGAAACAAGAACATAGGAGATTTCTGTGATACGGTGGTCAAAATGTCCGGGAGTATATATAAAGAATTTTTATCTTGCAAAACAAGTAATCCAGGAGAAAACGGAGCCGGGAAGGCTCACGAGGGGCCCACGAGCCACCAGGACGCGCCAGGGGGGGTGGCGCGCCCTGGTGCCTCGTGTGCACCTCGTGGGTTCCCTTGGCTGTTTCTTATTTTTGTATTTTTTCTAATATTCCAAAACTGACAGAAAGTATTTTTATGGAATTTTTGGAGTCGGTTTACTTACCGTATCACACACCTCTTCCTTTTCAGGGTTCTGGAGTGTTCTGGAAGGTCTCTCTTATGTATTCCTCCGGTGTAATTGTTTCAATAATATTAGTTTCAACATTAATGGGAGTACCTGAAATATAATGCTTAATTCTTTGCCCATTCACCACTCTCTGATTAGTGCCTTCGGAGTTGTTTATTTCGATGGCTCCGGAGCGATAAACTTCTTCGATGATATACGGTCCTTCCCATTTAGAGAGAAGCTTTCCTGCAAAGAATCTCAAACGAGAATTGTACAATAGAACTTGCTCACCCACTTTGAATTCCCGTTTTTGAATTCTTCTATCATGCCATCTTTTAACTTTTTCTTTAAATAATTTGGCATTTTCATAAGCTTGGGTTCTCCATTCATCTAATGAGCTAATATCAAATAACCTCTTTTCACCGGCAAGTTTAAAATCATAATTGAGTTATTTAATTGCCCAATATGCTTTATGTTCTAACTCAAGAGGTAAATGACATGCTTTTCCATAAACCATTTTATAAGGAGACATACCCATCGGATTTTTATAAGCAGTTCTATAAGCCCATAATGCATCGTCAAGTTTCTTAGACCAATTCTTTCTAGATCTATTGAAGGTTTTTTGCAAAATTAATTTTATTTCTCTATTGCTCAATTCTACTTGACCACTAGATTGAGGGTGATAGGGACATGCAATTCTATGGTTGACATCATATTTAGCAAGCAGTTTACGGAATGCACCATGAATAAAATGTGAACCACCATCAGTCATTAAATATCTAGTGACTCCAAACCTTGAGAAAATAACTTCTTTAAGCATTTTAATAGAAGTGTTATGATCAACACTACTAGTTGGAATAGCTTCTACCCACTTAGTAACGTAATCAACAGCAACTAAAATATGAGTATACCCATTGGATTTAGGAAAAAGGTCCCATATAATGAAATCCACAAACATCAAATGGTTCAATAGCAAGTGAATAATTCATAGGCATTTCCTGACGTCTACCAACATTACCAATTCTTTAACATTCATCACAAGATAAGACAAACTTACGAGCATCCTTGAAAAGAGTAGGCCAATAAAAACCAGATTGTAATACCTTATGTGCAGTTCTGTCTCCCGCATGGTGTCCTCCGTAAGCCTCGGAATGACACTTCCGTAGGATTTGTTCCTGTTCATGCTCAGGTATACAACGTCTAATAATACCATCTACTCCTTCTTTATAAAGATGTGGGTCATCCCAGAAGTAATGTCTTAAATCATAGAAGAACTTTTTCTTTTGTTGGTATGTGAAACTAGGTGGTATAAATTTAGCAACAATATAATTAGCATAGTCTGCATACCATGGAGTATTATGAGAAGCATTTATGACAACTAATTGTTCATTAGGAAAATCATAATTAATTGGTAGTGGGTCATCAAGAACATTTTCCATTCTAGACAAATTATCTGCTACGGGATTCTCAACCCCCTTTCTATCAATAATATGCAAGTCAAATTCTTGTAGTAATAGAACCAACCTAATGAGTCTAGGTTTAGCATATTTCTTTTCCATAAGGTATTTAACAGCAGCATGATCGGTGTGAACAGTTACTTTAGAATCAACTATGTAAGATCTGAATTTATCACATGCAAACACAACTGCTAGAAATTCTTTCTCAGTAGTAGCATAATTTCTTTGGGCACTGTCTAGAGTTTTACTAGCATAATGGATAACATTTAATTTCTTATCAACTCTTTGTCCTAGAATAGCACCAACAGCATAATCACTAGCATCACACATAATTTCAAAAGGCAAGTTCCAATCAGGTGGTTGAACAATAGGTGCAGTGGTTAAGGCTTTCTTAAGTGTTTCAAAGGCTTCTAGACAATCATCATCAAAAACAAATGGAACATCTTTTAGCAAAAGATTGGTAAGAGGCCTATAAATTTTAGAGAAGTTTTTAATAAATCTCCTATAGAAACCAGCATGACCTAGGAAACTTCTTGTACCTTTAATATCTTTAGGACATGGCATTTTCTCAATAGCATCGACCTTAGCTTTATCAACTTCAATACCTCTTTCAGAAATTTTATGCCCCAAGACAATACCTTCATTCACCATAAAGTGGCACTTCTCCCAATTCAAGACAAGATTAGTTTCTTCACATCTCTGCAAAACTCGATCAAGATTGCTTAAGCAATCATCAAAAGAAGTTCCGTAAACGGAGAAATCATCCATGAAAACCTCAACAATCTTTTCACAAAAATCAGAGAATATAGCAGTCATATATCTTTGAAAGGTAGCAGGTGCATTACATAAACCAAAAGGAATATGTCTATAAGCATAAGTTCCAAAAGGACAAGTAAAGGTGGTTTTCTCTTGATCGGATTGTGATACAGGTATTTGAGAAAAACCAGAATAACCATCAAGAAAGCAAAAGTGTGTATGCTTAGACAATCTTTCTAACATTTGATCAATAAAAGATAAGGGGTAATGATCTTTTCTAGTATCTTTGTTTAATTTTCTAAAATCAATAACCATCCTATAACCAGTTATAATTCTTTGCGGAATGAGTTCATTTTTATCATTAGGAACAACGGTGATACCTCCTTTCTTAGGGACACAATGAATGGGACTTACCCATCTACTATCAGCTATGGGATAGATTATACCTGCTTCCAGAAGTTTTAATATTTCGGTTCTTACCACCTCTTTCATCTTAGGATTTAATCGTCGTTGGTGGTCGACAACTGGTTTAGCATTAGGCTCCATATTAATTTTGTGTTGACATAGAGTGGGACTAATGTCCTTAAGATCATCAAGAGTATATCCAATAGCAGTGTGGTGCTTCCTCAGAGTTTTCAGTAATCTCTTTTCTTCATGCTCTGAAAGGTTAGCACTAATAATAACATGATGTATCTTATTTTCATCAAGATAAGCATATTTTAATGTATCGGGTAATTGCTTCAATTCAAATACAGGGTCACCCTTAGGTGGAGGAGGGCCTCCAAGAGTTTCAACAGGCAAATTGTGTTTAAGCATAGGTGGTTGATCAAAGAACATCTTATCTATTTCATTTCTTTCATGCATATGCATATCGTTTTCATGGTCTAGCAAATATTGTTCTAACGGATCAGTAGGAGGTACGGCAATAGAAGCAAGACCAATAATTTCATCTTTACTAGGCAATTCTTTATCATGAGGTTGTCTACGAAACTTGGAGAAATTAAACTCATGAGACATACCACTAAAATTAACACTAACAGTTTCTTTAGCGCAATCAATCTTGGCATTAATAGTGTTCAAGAAAGGTCTACCAAATATAATGGGACAAAAATCATCTTGTGGAGAACCGAGGACTAGAAAATCAGTAGGGTATTTTATTTTTCCACACAAGACTTCAACATCTCTAACGATCCCAAGTGGCGTAATGGTATCTCTGTTTGCAAGCTTAATAGTAACATCAATGTCCTCTATTTCAATAGGTGCAATATCATTCATAATTTCTTGATATAAGGTAAACGGAATAGCACTCACACTAGCACCCAAATCACATAAGCTATGATAACAATGATCTCCCATTTTAACAGAGACAACAGGCATGCCTACAACGGGTCTGTTTTATCTTTAGGATCTGGTTTAGCGATTCTAGCTGCTTCATCACAGGAGTAAATAACATGCCCATCTATATTATTGACCAAGAGATCTTTAACCATAGCAACATTAGGTTCAACTTTAATTTGTTCAGAGGGTCTAGTTGCTCTAATATTACTTTTGTTAACCACAGTTGAAACTTTAGCATGTTCCTTAATCCTAACAGGAAAAGGTGGTTTCTCAATATAAGCAGTGGGCACAACTGGATCAGCATGGTAAACAATTGTTTCTTCTTTAACACCAACGGGTTCCTCAATCTTTTCTTTAACAGGGGGATGATATTTAAGCCACTTCTCCTTAGGGATATCAACATGAGTAGCAAATGATTCACAAAAGGAAGCTACTATCTCAGAGTCAAGTCCATATTTAGTGCTAAACTTATGATAAGCATCGGTATCCATAAAAGATTTAACACAATCGAACTCAAGTATTATACCTAACTCATTACCTTTGTCAAGTTCCCAATCTTCAGAGTTGCGTTTAATTCTTTATAGAAGATCCCATCTGAATTCAATAGTTTTCTTCATAAAGGAGCCAGTCAAAGAAGAATCGAGCATGGTTTGATTATCATGAGAAAGCCGAGCATAAAAATTCTGTAAGATAATTTCTCTTGAGAGCTCATGATTGGGGCATGTGTACATCATGTACTTAAGCCTTGCCCAAGCTTGAGCGATGCTTTCTCCTTCACGAGGCCAAAAATTATATATATAATTCCGATCACGATGAACCAAATGCATAGGATAAAATTTCTGATGGAATTCCAGTTTCAATCGGTTCCAGTCCCATGTATCAGTATCATCACATAGCCTATACCATGTCAATGCCTTTCCCTCCAAAGATAAAGGGAATACTTTCTTATTAACTCCATCTCCGGATAAACCTGCAAGCTTAAACAATCCACAAATTTCATCCACATAGATCAAGTGCATATTAGGATGTACCGTTCCATCTCCTGCATAAGGATTAGCTAGCAGTTTCTCTATCATACCCGAAGGAATCTCATAATAAATATTTTTAGTAGGTGCAGTAGGTGGAGGGGTAACTATTTGTGCTTCCGGTCGAGGTGAAGATACCCCGAACAAACCCCTCAAAGGATTACTTTCCATAGTGACAAGTGACAGTAAATTTCAGCACGTAATATAAATGTTTCCTTACCAAATTCCACTCACCAAAGATGCTTCACTCCCTGGCATAGGTGCCAGAAAAGAGTCTTGATGACCCACAAGTATAGGGGATCAATCGTAGTCCTTTCGATAAGTAAGAGTGTCGAACCCAACGAGGAGCAGAAGGAAATGACAAGCGGTTTTCAGCAAGGTATTTTCTGCAAGCACTGAAATTATTGGTAACGAGTAGTTTGATAGCAAGATAATTTGTAACAAGTGACAAGTAGCAATAGTAACAAAGAGTGCAGCAAGGTGGCCCAATCCTTTTTGTAGCAAAGGACAAGCCGGAACGATCTATTATAATAAGCAAAGCGTTCTCGAGGACACATGGGAATTTCATCTAGTGACTTTCATCATGTTGGTTTGATTCGCGTTCGCTACTTTGATAATTTGATATGTGGGTGGACCGGTGCTTGGGTGCTGTTCTTACTTGAACAAGCCTCCCACTTATGATTACCCCCTCTCGCAAGCATCCGCAACTACGAAAGAAGAATTAAGATAACTCTAACCATAGCATTAAACATATGGATCCAAATCAGTCCCTTACGGAATAGCGCATAAACTAGGGTTTAAGCTTCTGTCACTCTAGCAACCCATCATCTAATTACTACTCCACAATGCATTCCCTTAGGCCCAAAGATGGTGAAGTGTCATGTAGTCGATGTTCACATGACACCACTAAGAGAATCAACAACATACATATCATCAAAATATCGAACGAATACCAAATTCACATGATTACTTATGACAAGACTTCTCCCATGTCCTCAAGAACAAAAGTAACTACTCACAAATCATCTTCATGTCCAAGATCAGAGGGGTATTAAATAGCATAATGGATCTGAACATACAATCTTCCACCAAATAAACCAACTAGCATCAACTACAAGATGTAATCAACACTACTAGTGTCGTGGGTGGTACGACCATCTATGGGGCCATCCAGCCCCTTGTGGTTCGGTGAGGGGTGACGCGAGCACAAAGAGCAGAACCACCAGAGGACGCAGGGTGATTTTTACCCAGGTTCGGGCCGCTTGTGAAGCGTAAAACCCTACTCCTGCTTTGGTGTGTTGATTGTGTATGAACACAAGTACAAGGAGCGCTTCCCCGGCAAGGTGCGGGAGAGGCAGATGCGCATGCGAGTTGTGCAAAGGGTCCGAATCCCTCTAACCGTTGCCTTGGCCCTCCTTTTATAGCTCAAGGGGTTACCACAGTGGCAAAATAGTAATTACAAGTCGATTAGATAGCAAACAGTGCTATCATACCTAATTCTGCCAGTTTAGGACAAGAACATTAAATGCACCGTTAGGTGTCATGTGGAGAGGCAGCCCCGGCAAGGCTTCTGCACCGCTTGCCCAACTACCTCGTATTATTTTGACACGCCTTTTGGACGGGTGTCATTAAAGGCAAATCATGTCCCAGTGCGCTGCCACGTGCCCGACAAGCCTCACCAACCAGCCTGCACGGTCGACACCTCATCCATTAGTGAACATCTGTCCGGTGAGGTGGAGCGCTGGAGGACTGGCAGAAGCTTGCCGGTACGGAGCTTGCCGGGTCTTCGCCTTGCCAGTTTAGTCTTGCCGGCGAGAAATGTCTTCATCTTCACTACTAGTTGAGTGCTTGTTGACGCTTTGTCTTGAGCTTCTCCCCAGTATCTTCTGTAATTGGGCCTCGAATCTTGGTCTTGGCGGTTCCCGGCAAGCCTTGGCCGGTAAGGAGGCTGCTACCGTCTGTGCATAAGTGAGGGTATAAAATACCCATGTTTTATACACCGACAGGAGCCCCCGGGCCTGGGCCATACGCGCGTCCGAAGCGTCGTTGGGCTAGGCCCAAACAATGCACAGACACGCGGCGGGAAAACTGCCGCTGTAATTTTTCGTCATGATGGTTATTCTCCCTTTGAGATCTTTTTTGCTTCCTCATTAATCTGGATTCAGGTGTGTTCTCGGTCGTCTTTCGGCAACCCTTGCCGTTGAACGGACGGCCGCTTGGCATGCTCATACCAAGGGTATGCTCATAGGTGGGGCGTCGTGGGTTCAAGTTGAACCGGCACACGACCATGTGTGGCAAAGGATAACTGCCGTGTCTGTCTTTACTTCTCCTTTTTCTGCGCCCCTCCATCACGCACGTCTGCATGCATGTAGGGCAGTGGATTGGTGAAGAAGGGCGGCCGTTGGAGTGACGTGCCGGGCCAGGGGCGCAGGGCGCGGGATTGGCGAACGTGGGCGGTTGCTGGAGTAATGCGCCCGGCCAGAGCGCAGGGCGCGGGGTTGGCGAACGTGGGTGGCCGCCCGTAGACGGTGAAGAGCCAGCCCCCCGCACTCCCCCTATAAAGAGGGGGCTGCGGGGTGTGATGCTCATCCATCTCCTTCTGCCTCGATCCTTAGCAACCGTCGCCTCTTTCTCTTATCTTCTTCCCCCGCATCTGACGACGGCATGGCGAGGGGGAGAGGTCGCGGCCGTGTCTCCGCCGCCGTGGCGAGAGCTTCTCCTCGGCTCCATGCTCATGCTCCGGCAGCAACTGCGGAGGCTGGTTCCAGTGCTCAAGGGAGGGCCGCGGCCCGCGGCCGTGGACGGCGCGGTGCCCGTGGCCAGGGCGGCCATGAAGGGGCACTTGCTGCTCCGTCTTCGTCCCCTCCTCCACTGACAGAAGGCCACACGGAGGATACGGTGCAAGAGTTCATCTTGGAGCTGCGCGATCAGCCACGGAGCTGGCTGCGGCTTCCTCGCCCCTTTGCTAGGGAGATGGAAGGCCTCCACCTGCGCGGCTTATGGCTGTGCGTGGACGGTTGCTGCAACGGCCCGGTCTGGGTGACCATTGAGACCTCCAACAATGGTATTATGTACCTCACGCGCGGGTGGAAATCCTTCACCCGTGCCCGTTGCTTAGGGCAAGGGCACCTTCTTCACTTCAGGCTGGACGGACCAGACGCGCTTGTCGTGAAGTTCTTCGGGGCTTCAGGCGCTCGTCTGGAGTGCTGCGCGGAGAGCTCGTGCGACAGCAACTCCGCTTCCTCCAGCGATGCTGAGGATGACGATGATGACGGCGATGATGACGGCTCTCTGGGCGTGAAGATTGAAGACGACAGCGACGAGTCTGGCTGATCGCGTGCAGCACCATCATCTGGCCTTCCGGGAACAAGCCGGGCTTCGCCTAGGCGCCCCTTTTGCCCTACTTGCACTCGATGTAAACCCTAGGAAAGGGCCAACAAAAATGTAATCGAGTACCTTTTTAATGAATATCTATTGTTTGCCGGGTTTAAGTAAATGCGTGTTGTTTCCCTTGTTTTGTTTTGTCTTTGTATGATTGTGTCCTCTACGCTGTTTGGAAACTTGCCGGTGCACACACTTGCCACGAGCGCTTTGAGGAACGGGTCCTTAGCAGCCTGCTGGAAGTGCCGCTGCCGGCAAGGCAACTTACCAGGCCAGAACGCAGCTGCTAGGCTTGCCGAGCGTACTTGAGGCAAGCTAGAGTGCGGACTGACCGCGACAAGATTCCTTCGCGTGCAGGTTTCTCATACAAATACAGAATCGTTCAAGGGGAATCGTGAATGTAACAAGGAAATTTTTTCAAAGTTTTTCAACTTAGCTTTTCCTTGCGTTGTTTCTTTCGTTGCATGAAATGATCACTTGAACGTCGTTAAAATGGTACCCCATCTCCACTCCCCCCGGGAAACTTGCATGCGAGGGATCCTTCTATCCTTTTAAGAAAAAGAAAGAAGAGAAAAGAGTGGTTTGGGAACCTTGACGGTTCATCAGCCATCCCAGACAAATTAAAGTGTAATCACAACATCACATGCATCCACATACAAATGAATATGTACAAAGAGTTGTGAAACACATAGCTTCATTATGCACAGGATCGGCGCCTGGCTTTGTACAAAGGGTTACATATCTCGTCGACAAAGCTTGTACAAAAGGGGTTGCTGGGAGATCACCCGGCAACTGCGCCTTATGGGTAGAACTTGCGAAGATGCTCAATATTCCATGAGTTCTGCACTTGAATGCCACCTTCGGTCTCCAGACGGGCTGCGCCAGGTCTGGTGACTCATACTACCCGATAAGGGCCTTCCCACTTCGGCGACAACTTGTTTGATCTCTTGGCGGGCTGAGCACGCCGAAGAGCAAGGTCGCCTTCCTCAAGGCTTCGGGCATGCACTTTGCAGCTATGATAGTGGCGCAAGGCTTGCTGGTAGTGTGCAGCTCGCATAGCCGCCCGAAGACGATCTTCCTCAAGGAGCATCGCGTCGTCTTGCGGCAACTGCTCTTGCTCAGCTTCACCGTAAGCGAGCACTCGAGGTGACCCGTATATGAGTTCTGTGGGGAGCACTGCTTCTGCACCATAGATTAGGGAGAAGGGTGTTTGGCCGGTAGCTCGATTTGGTGTTGTCCTGAGTGACCAAAGAACCGCCAGCAACTCATCAATCCAGCGCCTCCCACATTTGCATAGCCTGTCAAAGGTTCTTGTCTTGAGGCCACGCAGCACTTCAGCATTCATCCTTTCCGCTTGGCCGTTGCTTCTCGGGTGAGCGACAGATGCAAAATAGATTTTGCTGCCAAGGCCTTGGATATACTGCATGAAGGTGCGGCTCGTGAATTGTGTGCCGTTGTCGGTGATGATTCTGTTAGGAACCCCGAAACGGCAAACTAATCCTTTGAAGAACTTGACAGCCGATTGTGCTGTCACCTTTCTCACTGGCTCCACTTCAGGCCACTTTGTGAACTTGTCGATGGCGACGTACAAGAACTCAAAGCCCCCGGCAGCACGGGGGAAGGGGCCCAAGATATCGAGCCCCCAGACCGAAAAGGGCCAGGAGAGAGGGATTGTTTGGAGAGCTTGAGCTGGCTGATGTACGTTCTTCAAATGGAACTGGCATGCTTCACACTTGGTTACTAGCTCATTTGCATCCTGGAGGGCAGTGGGCCAATAGAAACCCTGCCGGAAAGCTTTGCCGGAAAGTGCTCTTGATCCTATGTGAGAGCCACATATGCCTCCATGTATCTCTGCCAACAGCTTCTGTCCATCTTCCCGGCAAATACACTTCAATTTCACACCGTTCGGTCACTTTCTGTATAGCGTGTTATCCACAAACTGATACGTATTTGACTGACGGGCTACTTTCTCGGCTTCTTCTTGCTCATCGGGAAGTTCTCCTATTTGAAGGAAATGAACTATCTGCTGCGCCCATGCCGGAGCCTGTGGCTCGATGACATGGACTAAAGGCATCTCTTCGGCTGCAGGAGCGCTTGCCTCTGTGGCAAGAACCTGAGGCTCTGCGCTGGGCTGCTGCTCACCGACAACCGTGTCGTTGTTCCTGGCAACATTCTTGCCGGTGACTTCAGGGAGCTCTGCTAGAAAGTACTTGCCGGTATTTCAACTTCCTTCTCTTACCGGCCTGCGTTAATGGAGTGACTGTTGGTTGATTCAAATGGAGCACAAATGTTCCTGGTTCCACGAGAAGCTTTTGAGCAACACACTTTGACAGGCTATCAGCGATGCTGTTTTCCGCACGAGGGATGTGCTCTGTTTGCAAACCGTCAAAGTGTTCTTCCAATTTCCTCACTTCTTCCACATACGCTTCCATCAACGGGCTCTGGTAATCTTTGTTTACTTGCTTCACAACAAGCTGCGAGTCACCGCGGACGATCAACTTTCTGATTCCAAGGTCCACTGCGATCCTAAGACCGGCAAGGAGTCCTTCGTACTCAGTAGTGTTGTTTGTAGCTTGCTCCCTGGGAAAGTGCATTTGAACCACATACTTGAGGTGCTCTTCGGTGGGTGCGACAAGTAGCACTCCAGCACTGGCGCCTTGCAGCGCGAAGGCACCGTCAAAGTACATGATCCATTCTTTGGCCATCTCTTTGCCGGGGAGAGCTGTTTCTCGAATTTCTTCATCTTGCATTGGCGTCCATTCGGCAATGAACTCCGCCAAGGCCCTTCTCTGAATGGTTGAAGTGCTTTCAAAATTGAGTGCAAAGCTTGACAATTCCAACGCCCACTCCACTATTATGCCAGTTGCCTCTGGATTCCTCAAGATGCGTTGCAACGGAAAGCGGGTGATGACGGTGATCTAATGTGCTTGGAAGTAGTGACACAATTTTCTCGAGGCCATAAGGAGGCCGAAAAGTAGTTTCTGTACGCCAGAGTACCTTGATCTAGCTCCCTGCAGAAGGGAACTAACAAAATACACGGGACGCTGCACCACCTTCTTCTTCGGCACCACTTGCTGATCAGCTTCAGTTGCTTGCGCTACTTTTGACTTATCGGCATCAGGCCTTGCCGGAGAAGATTCCGGTTTTATCGCTGGACGCGTTTGCCGTGGCTGCTTCCTCGTCGTCTACTTCCCTCTGCACCACTAATGCAGCACTAGCCACTTGATTCGTTGCCGCTATGTATAGCAGCAACGGCTCTTGCGGCCTCGGTGCAACTAGTGTTGGCGCAGAGGAGAGGTACCTTTTCAAGTCCTATAACGCGGCCTCCGCTTCCGGAGTCCATTTCATCTGACCCGCCTTTTTCAAAATTTTGAAAAATGGCAGGGCTCACTCAGCGGATCTTGAAATGAACCTACTCAAGGCAGCAACCCAGCCGGCAAGATGCCACACATCTTTGATCTTGTCGGGATTTGCTTCAATTCTTCGTTGAGATACAAAGAATCCGAGAAGCTTGCCGGATGGAACGCCAAACACACACTTCTCGGGATTGAGCTTCAAGTTGATTTTGCGCAAGTTTGCAAATGTTTCCTCTAAATCTTGAATGAGGGTTGATCTGTCCTTGATTTTGACCACTATATCATCCATATATGCTTCCACATTCCTGTGCAGCTGGGGCTCAAAACCAATCTGGACTGCTCTTGCAAATGTCGAACCGGCACTCTTTAATCCGAAAGGCATACACACGAAGCAGTATGTGCCACATGGAGTAATGAATGTGGTTTTCTCCTCATCCTCCTTGGCCATGAATATTTTATGGTACCCAGAATATGCATCAAGGAAGGAGAGCAAATCACAGCCGGAAGTAGAGTCTACAATCTGGTCAATGCGCGGCAAGGGAAAGGATCCTTTGGACATGCCTTGTTAATATCATTGTAGTCAATACAAAGTCTCCACTTCCCGTTTGCTTTGTGCACTACCACTGGATTCGCTAACCAAGTGGGATGTAGTACACCTTTGACCAAGCCTGCCGCTTCAAGTTTCTTGATTTCTTCGGCAATGAATTGTTGCCGCTCCAATGCTTGCCTCCGGACTTTTTGCTTGACGGGCCTAGCGTGGGGACAAATGGCAAGGTGGTGCTCAATTACCTCCCTGGGAACACCGGGGATGTCAGATGGTCGCCATGCGAACACGTCGGCATTCGCCCACAGGAAGGCAACGAGCATGCTTTCCTATTTGCTGTCAAAGGTGGCACTGATGGTGAAGGTACCGTCAGCGCCATCCTCCCTTGCCGGCACCTTCTTGGTTGCTGTGGCACCCCGGCTCAGAGCAACCGGTTTACCTTGCATTGCCAGCCCAGAGATCAAGTCTTCTGGCAGTACACAACAACTTGGTACAGAAAACAACCGCTTTATTGATCTCTTAGCGGGAACATAGGTTTACATATTACATGATGAGCGAGGCCAAGCGGCACACATGGTGCAGTTGCACTTATGTACATTATTTAGTAGACATGGTAGGGGCCTCAATGATAAGGGAACTACTATGCGGCAGCGGAATGACGGGGTAGCGGAACTCCATTCCACAGGGACACTGCTGGGACACGGCCTAGAGCGCGACATACTGCTCGACATCCACGCCATGCACGGCTTCTCCTGCATCTGGCATGATAAGCCAGGTGAGTACTTTGAATGTACTCGCAAGCTCACATCAAACAAGTGCGACAAACAACAACAAGGCATTTAACAGATTTAATGCATGAGCATGATACTACCCAACATGAGGTGTGCGTGAAACATTACCAAGGTCCCCGGGACCAACTTACCATTGCGGGGTTACCGCGTAACCACCGTGATCCTCACTTGATCACAAACATTTCTTTCATAGTGATCCTCACTTGAGCACCACTTCTGCATGTGCCATCTTGTGAATCTTAGTGTGCAAGTTTATTATATCTGTTGACCCATGGTGTGACCTACTACGAACTATGTCCATATCCGAGGACGTGGCTATCGATAGATTATACACTTTGCAGAGGTTAGTACACTGTACCCACACCACGGAACTCATGGCCTCGTGCTCCCATTCAGGTGGACCAATGATATTCTGACAAAACCAATCTATTGCATGACACTCTCCCGGCCACTCCGATGAACTCCCCTTTGGGCTATGTCCTGGGTGACCCCGATGCCAACATGTGACATCCGCCACCTCTGTGGCTGCCACCGTCGTGGCCAAACATAAACATCGTCCCAAACGGGGACCTTGGTACCATCAAAACTCGGGTCCTCAAGGTTATGACTGCCTACCGGGCCAGGGTAGCGCCAGAGCACAACCTTCCCTCGTAGGAGGCACCGGCGAGAGGCATGGCAATAGACCACATTAGGGCCTCCCCATCCAGGCAAGTGTGGTTGCACTGGTGAGCTTGATTCGGTGGCACCATGACTCGATCAACAGCATGTTCAAGTTGGATTATTATCAAGTTTAACTTGAAAAGAAAATGATTCGAGCCATAGTGTGTGAATGGATGCACGGGTCACGATCATGAATAACAAATGCATCATGTTATCATATGAGTATATGTCATGATACCTACTGCACACTAGCAAGAAATCATGTATCCTACTGCATAAAATCAACATGACAAGGACAAAGTTTATGCAATGAGAGTTATATAGCAAGTTATTTTAAATAGTGAATATTTGATGATTTAAGTTCAATTAAACCAAAGTCATTGCAATGCCATCCTTGCATATGAATGTTGTGGCTTGCCTTGGTTCAGAGGAGTGTCACAAAACTCCTGGCCTTCTCCAACACAACTAGGTTCTTCTGAAAATAAATTAAATGCAAAAAGAAAAAGTCACATACTACTGTGTCAATCACCAGAAATTCTCAACTGCAAGAAAAATTCTGAAATTTGGCATACAAAAGCTTTGGAATTTTACAAACCAGCAGCAAAAAGAATCAACTCAATTGGACTTATAGATTAAAAGTTATAGCTGGTCAAAGTTGGATTAGATCTGGTCAAAATTTCTATATAAAAGAATTTAACCGAACGGCCACGTCGAAGGCATATTTAGGGAATACGCCTCCACCTATACCAGTTCGGGCGGGCGAGGGAGAGGCTGACGGGTGGGTTCCGCTGTCAGGATTAAACAGAAGGGAGAGAGGGAATAGAGAGAGCGGCGCTTTCGCCGGCGATACTCCGGCGAGGAGTCCACGGCGGCTGCCGGAGTTGGTCGGGATGGATTCAGGGCAGTACGGCGAGCACGTACGTACCCGAAATGACGGCGGGGGCAGACGAACGGCGTCGGAATCTTCCTCTCCAGAGACGGCAGCGGCGGAGCTGATCGGACTCGGCGATTCCGATGACAATCCGGCGAGCTCTTGGCACCGTCGTAATCAGGAGGTTACTACGGTCTCGGGGGTGGCAGTGGTTGGAGCTGAGGTGGCCTAGAGTGAGTGCACGGTGGTGGTGGATCCGCGGCTGTCTCCGGCGATCCACGGCGGTGAGAGGCCCTCCCGGCCTTGCTTCGCTTGTGGGGGAGTAGCTTGTGGCCAGGTGAGGTGAGATCGATGCTCAAAACAAGTCGGGGGAGCCTCTATTTATATGCGGAGCTCGCCCGCTCTCGGGTGTCCGCCGGAATTGAGCTGCAGTTGAGGAGAGGGGAGGATAAGCACGGGCAGCGGCGTGGGGATGAGCGGAGGAGCACAGGGCGACGCGGTGCACGCGTGCGGCCACAGTGGCGTGCACTACGCATGGAATGCGGGCACGCGGGCTCATTGTTCCGCCGCTTAGCTCTTGGCCTCTTCCGGCGAGCAGCTTGCTGGTGTCGGGGAGGAGCAGGGAGAGGGTTGGGTGGCGCAAGGGAGTTGGCTGCGGCGCTGGGGCACGGTGAGGTGTCGCGGGGAGGGCGGATGGACGGTGGCCGCGGGCCCTGACGCACAGAGCGCGGCGAGCGCACGCAGTGCACCGCGCTCTCATGCGGTCACCATGTGCACTGGCACGCGGGGTGCTTTCGGCGCTGCCACACTATGTCCATCGCATTGTCCCTTCAACGCGGTGCCTAAAAATGCTCTGGGCTTGCCACTTGGCTCACTGGAGGTGACTAGAGGTAGCAGCAAAGTTTCTGGACAGAAACTTGCTCCAAGCACTGAGGACAAACGGCTGGGGGTTTTGAGCTGATTTTTGGTGGTTAAGCATTACTAAGGAGGGTAGTGAAGTGGTAAAAATTTCAGCTTAAAAAGATCAAGGAATAATATAGTTGCTTCACAAAGTGCTCTTTCTGACCAGAAGCAAAAACATTTTCCTTGGATGAAATTTTCCAAATGACCAGGGGGTATTTTTGCATATAAAGGTGAGGCATGATCCAAAGAATATTTGGGAATTTTCTTGGAATTTTTAGAGCAATAAAAATAGGGGTTGCTTCATAGCTTAGTGAGAAAAGGAGCATTTTCAGGGAGGAAATGAAGATAATGCCATTAAATAAAAATATCCAATGGCATTATTTTGAGAGGGATGAGGTCTAGAGAGGGTTTATAGATGAAAGAACCCACTTGGAAGAAAATCAAAAGTAAATCCAAGTGGTAAGTCCAAAAGAGTTGACAGAAAACCTCAAATTCAAAAATCCAAATAATCAATAAAACCAAATAAAAGAAAAAGACAAAATCCGGGGTGTTACAAACCTCCCCCCCTTAGGATGAATCTCGTCCTCGAGATTCGGTTGCTCAGAAAACAAATATGGGTATGCAGTCCTTAAGAAATCCGCTCTTTCCCAGGTGGCCTCGTCGTCAGTGTGGTGTTCCCATTGGACCTTGTAAAACTTTATGGTTTTGCTGCGGGTGACTCTGTCCATCTCTTCCAAGATTCTCAAGGGTCTCTCCTCATATGTTAAATCTTTGGCAAGTTCTAGTTCTGTCATATCCGTCTGTTTTGCAGGTGGTGCGATGCATTTCCGTAGCTGAGACACGTGGAACACATCATGAACCTTGGATAGCTCGGGAGGCAATTCTAATTGATAAGCCACTTTGCCTACTCTGGTCATAACTGGAAACGGACCGATGTATCTTGGTGCGAGCTTTCCCCGAGTATGAAACCTTTTAACTCCTTTCATGGGAGTAACTCGGAGATATGCATATTCACCTGGTTCGAAGCTGATCTGCCTGTGCTTTGAGTCATAGTAACTCTTCTGACGAGATTTTGCCACTTGCAGTCTGTCTCGAATTTCTTTGACTTGCTTTTTTGCTTCCATCATCAAATCAGTCCCGAAGATTCGGCTGTCTCCTGTCTGAGACCAGTTCAGCGGGGTACGACACTTACGTCCATATAGAGCCTCAAAAGGTGACATCTTGAGGCTAGTCTGATAGCCGTTGTTGTAAGAAAACTCAGCGTATGGCAGGCTGTCTTCCCATTTGGGTCCGTGAGCAAGAGCGCACGCCCGAAGCATGTCTTCCAAAATTTGATTTACCCACTCTGTCTGCCCATCGGTCTGAGGGTGATAAGCGGTGCTATGCTTCAAAGCGGTTCCCAAGGCTTGGTGTAGACGTAGCCAGAATGCCGAGGTAAACAAAGATCCTCGGTCTGAAGTGATAGTCCTTGGTACCCCATGCAGACTAACAATCCTGGATACGTAGAGTTGAGCGAGTTGGTCTGCACGGTAGGTTGTCCTTATTGGAATAAAGTGGGCCACCTTGGTGAGCATGTCGACCATGACCCATATGGCATTGTTACCTCGTGGTGTCCTTGGTAACCCCACGATGAAGTCCATGCAGATATCATCCCACTTCCATTGTGGAACGGGTAAGGGTTGAAGTAGACCGGCGGGTTTCTGGTGTTCGGCCTTCACCTTGTTGCATATATCACAACATGCGACGTAAAAGGTGATATCTTTCTTCATACCTTCCCACCAGAATGTTTGCTTCAAGTCTTGATACATTTTAGTGCCTCCAGGATGAATAGAGTATGCGGCTCATGAGCTTCCTTCAGAATCTTCTGCTTTAATTCTCCGAGGTCCGGTACACAGACTCGACCCCGAAATCGTAGTGTGCCTCTGTCGTCAATGTTGAAATCTGGCGCCTTTCCTTGTCGTACTTGAACCATTATCTTTAGTAACATAGGGTCACCAGGTTGAGCCTTTCGAATTTCGTCTTCCAGGGTAGGGGTTACCTCCAAGGTAACCGAGCAGATTGCATCACACAAGATCATATTGAGCTAAGCTATTTCTTCTTGAAGTGCTGGGTGAAGGCGCTTGATTAATGAGTTTGTGGTAGCCGGTTTGCAACTGAGGGCATCGGCGACCACATTTGCTTTTCCTGGGTGGTAGTTGATACCCAGGTCATAGTCTTTGACCAACTCAAGCCATCTCCTTTGTCGGAGATTCAAGTCCGGTTGCGTGAATATATATTTGAGACTCTTGTGGTCGGTGTAGATTTGGCATCGCTTTCCGATGATGTAATGCCTCCAAATCTTTAAGGTGTGAACCACAGCTGCCATTTCTAAGTCATGGGTAGGATAATTCTCCTCATGGGGTCGGAGCTGTCTTGATGCATAGGCCACGACCTTTCCATCTTGCATAAGTACACACCCAATGCCACGCCTGGATGCGTCGCAATAGATGTCGAAGCTCCGGTAGATATCTGGTAGAGTCAACACTGGAGCGGTGGTCAAACGGGTCTTCAACTCATTGAAACTGTCCTCACATGCTTCCGTCCATATAAACTTCTGATTTTTCTTGAGTAGTTCAGTCATTGGCTTGGCAATTTTTGAGAAGCCTTCAATGAAGCGATGGTAATAACCTGCTAGACCCAAGAAACTCCTGATTTCTGTTACTGAAACAGGTGTCTTCCACTTCAGGACTTCGGTGACTTTGCTTTGGTCCACTGCCACTCCTTGAGCGGAAAGAGTATGCCCAAGGAATCCCACTTCTTTAAGCCAAAATCCGCATTTGCTGAACTTGGCGTAGAGTTGATGAGCGCGTAATCGTTCCAACACTGCTTGGAGATGTTGCTTGTGCTCCTCTTCACTTTTGGAATATATGAGGATGTCATCAATGAACACCACTACAAACTTGTCCAAGAAGTCCATGAACACCTTGTTCATCATGTGCATGAAGAATGCAGGGGCGTTGGTCAGCCCAAATGACATGACCGTATACTCGTACAACCCGTATCGTGTGGTGAATGCTGTCTTGGGGATATCTTCTTTTCTGATTTTTAGCTGGTGATACCCGGTGCGCAAATCAATCTTGGAGAACACTTGAGCTCCACTGAGTTGATCGAACAAATCATCGATCCTGGGCAGCGGGTATTTATTCTTGATTGTGACATCATTGAGAGCACGGTAGTCAACACACATTCGGAGACTGCCATCTTTCTTGCCTACAAATATTGCAGGTGCACCCCTAGGAGATGAACTGGGGCGAATATATACCTTTTGGAGCATCTCATCTATTTGTTTCTTCAACTCCACTAGTTCGGATGAAGGCATCCGATAATATTTCTTGTAAATTGGTGCTGTCCTGGGCACAAGCTCGATTGAAAATTCAAGCTCTCGATCAGGTGGCATGCCTGGCAACTCATCTGGAAACACATCTGGGAATTCACAGACCACTGAGACTAGGTTCATCTCAGTAGCTATTGCTGCATAAACCATCCCTTTCTTTGGTATGGCTCGACTGGCAAAGAATCGAGCAGACTGGCCTGAGGGATTTATAAGCGTGACTTCTCTTGTTGCGCAGTTGATGCAAATCTGGTGTCTTGTCAACCAATCCATCCCCAGAATAATATCCAATGTTGGAGATTCAATGGATACCAGGGATGCGGGGAAGATGACACCATTGATTGATATTTTCAGTCCTCGTCACACAATATTTGTCCTGAGCCTGGATCCGGGGGATTGTACCACCATAACTTTGTCCAAAAGAGTATAGGAAAGGCGATGCTGGGCAACAAAACTCCGCGAAATAAAAGAATGGGAAGCCCCGGAATCGAATAAAATGGTTGCAGGTATGTCATTAACAGGAAACATACCAATGACCACATCGGGAACTTCAGAGGCTTCTTAGGCGGAGATGTGATGAACTTGCCCTTGAATATACCTCTGTTTGGGGAATTGCCCCACATAGTTGACTTGAGGCTTCAGGTTGGCTGTTGGCTTGCCGTTCTTGGGGCACTGCCTAGCGTAATGCCTAGTCTGTCCACATGTGTAACATGCATTGTTACGCTGACAGTCTTCCTTGTTTGGTTTGGCTACCACAGTCTTGATTTGGCTTTCATTCTTGATGTTCCCCTGCTGCTAGGTTGGCTTGAACTCAAACTGGGGTTGCTGCCAAGTACGAACCTTCTGAAAAACTTGTCCTTCCTTCTTGGGTTCAAACTTGCGTTTGCGGTCTTCATTGGCAGTCTTATTATCATTAATCAGCTTGTGTTCCCTCTCGGCAATGAGTGCCTTGTTCACCAAAGTTTGGAAATCCGGGAAATCCAGCATGCTGAGTGCACATCGGAGGGTAAGGTTGAGTCCTCCGAGGAATTGATCTATTTTCCGTTCTTCGGTGGCCACATCATGTGTGGAGTAACGGGCCAAATGATTGAACTTGTTTAAATATTCACTTACAGTCGAGGTACCTTGTGTAAGAGTGAGAAATTCTCGCTGCTTGACCTTCATGATGCCGGCAGGAATATGGTACTTGCGAAATTTATCTTTGAATTTATCCCAAGTAATCTCGTCTTCAGCGGGCCACATCACTTTGGCATTGTCCCACCATATAGCAGCTGGTCCTTCTAGATAATGAGTGGCGAAGGGCACCTTGTCAGCATCTTCAGTGCGAGCAATTTCCAACTTCTTCTCAATGCTCCTCAACCAATCATCGGCTTCCATCGGGTCCACTGCTTGACTGAAACTTGGTGGTTTGGTCCTCTGAAAATCTGACAGCTTGGAGTGATTACCATTGTGATTATTCTGCCGAACCACAGTTTGCATACTTCTCAAAAACTCCATCAGATCTTGGTTCCTCTTCTCTTCAAACATCCGCATAATCTGCTCTGTTGTGGGTGCTTGAGGTGGAGGAGGTGGTGGTTGATATGGTTCTGGAGAATGTCCTGCTTGCCTGGCGGACCGACGAACTGGAGTATCATCACCACCATAACAGTTACTGCCACACCTTGTCATCCTATATATGTTTCCCAATACGAAGCATCAAGATGAGCAACATCCATTAGGGAAAAACCAGAAAAATAGGGAGGTGAAGCAACAAACCCGGAAGAGAAATCGAGAAAAGCCAAAGCAAAAAAAAAACAGAAAGCAACATAATTATACAATACGTCATCCAGGATACATAACGGGACAACAGCATGGAAAGTACTACTACATGCATACAACCAAACACCACATCATCCTCGTCTACATGCGACGACAGGGATCGCACTGGCACACTGACGGTCCTACTGGTGTCTCCTCGGTGTCAGACTCCGAATCGGAACTGATAACGGATACATCCGGGGCAAAGGAAACACGACGACGCTGACGGGAAGACTCTCCCTCAGGGTCTGGAGCAGGGTGACTCTGCAGCATAGGAGCGGCTGGGGTAGCGAGAAGCATAGCCCACTGGGCTGGGGACTCATGAGGAGTCACAACCGAAGTGCCTGAGTTACTCTGAGAAGGTGTGGGGGTCACTGGGGTGGGTGGCGGTAAAGTAACTGGAGGAACAAGTGATGTGTGGATAAGTAGAGGTGGAGCGAAGGCAGATCGAGCGGCCGCTAGCTCGCTTCGAACGTGGTTCAGCTCCTGGGCTAGGCTGACAATCAGAAAGTATCCAGCCGTTATGTAACAAGACAAGTGGCTAGCTGACCGGTCACACTCCGGATCAATGTAAGGGAAACATATTTGTCCTGACTCGAACAGGGACGGATAGAAGTAGAAACCTGGGTGAGTCTGCATCTGGATCTCATTATAGCGCAAGTCAGTGAGAGCCTCGAATGCTACAAACAAGACTGCCTGGTCAGGTGTAGAAGCCATCCCGCCCTTGGTGGAGCGAGTGTAAGTGCCCACCACGGTACTGTTGTGCATGATGACCTCCGCATGATACTCGTAAACGCCATCAGCAAGCTGTTCTCGGTACACCTGGTATATGAGGTCATCGCCATCGGGGTAGAGTCGGCGCCACACGTTGCTAAGCAGATGCGGAAAGGTGGAAGGTGGTGGCTCAGGCTGGTACGGGTAAGGAACTGGTGCCATCTACACTCACAATATTAGCTGATTAGCATTAACGGTAAGCTGTATGCATGCAATGCAACACCCAAGTGCAGAGTCCAATCTCAAATCACTACAGAGGCTAAAACTACCGTTTTCTAACGCGTCGGCTTTCTAGGGCGTCCTACAGTCAGCGCGGCTCTGATACCAAGCGTTGTGGCACCCCGACTCAAAGCAACCGGTTTATCTTGCATTGCCAGCCCAGAGATCAAGTCTTCTGGCAATACACAACAACTTGGTATAGAAAATAACCGCTTTATTGATCTCTTAGCGGGAACATAGGTTTACATATTACATGATGAGCGAGGCCAAGCGGCACACACGGTGCGGCTGCACTTATGTACATTATTTAGTAGACATGGCAGGGGCCTCGATGATAAGGGAACTAGTATGCGGCAGCGGAACGACGGGGTAGCAGAACTCCATTCCACAGGGACACTGCTGGGACATGGCCTAGAGCGCGACATACTGCTCGACATCCATGCCATGCACGGCTTCTCCTGCATCTGGCATGATAAGCCAGGTGAGTACTTTGAATGTACTCACAAGCTCACAGCAAACAAGTGCGACAAACAACAACAAGGCATTTAACAGATTTAATGCATGAGCATGATACTACCCAACATGAGGTGTGCGCGAAACATTACCATGGTCTCCGGGACCAACTTACCATTGCGGGGTTACCGCGTAACCACCGTGATCCTCACTTGATCACAAACATTTCTTTCATAGTGATCCTCACTTGAGCACCACTTCTGCATGTGCCATCTTGTGAATCTTAGTGTGCAAGTTTATTATATCTGTTGACCCACGGTGTGACCTACTACGAACTGTGTCCATATTCGAGGATGCGGCTATCGATAGATTATACACTCTGCAGAGGTTAGTACACTATACCCACACCACGGAACTCATGGCCTCGTGCTCCCATTCGGGTGGACCAACAATATTCCGACAAAACCAATCTATTGCATGACACTCTCCCGGCCACTCTGACAAACTCCCCTTTGGGCTATGTCCTGGGTGACCCCGATGCCAACATGTGACATCCGCCACCTCTATGGCTGCCACCGTCGTGGCCAAACATAAACATCGTCCCAAACGGGGACCTTGGTACCATCAAAACTGGGTCCTCAAGGTTATGACTGCCTACTGGGCCAGGGTAGCGCCAGAGCACAACCTTCCCTCGTAGGAGGCACCGGCGAGAGGCATGACAATAGACCGCATTAGGGCCTCCCCATCCAGGCAAGTGTGGTTGCACTGGTGAGCTCGATTCGGTGGCACCATGACTCGATCAACAGCATGTTCAAGTTGGATTATTATCAAGTTTAACTTGAAAAGAAAATGATTCGAGCCATAGTGTGTGAATGGATGCACGGGTCATGATCATGAATAACAAATGCATCATGTTATCATATGCGTATATGTCATGATACCTACTGCACACTAGCAAGAAATCATGTATCCTACTGCATAAAATCAACATGACAAGGACAAAGTTTATGCAATGAGAGTTATATAGCAAGTTATTTTAAATAGTGAATATTTGATGAATTAAGTTCAATTAAACCAAAGTCATTGCAATGCCATCCTTGCATATGAATGTTGTGGCTTGCCTTGGTTCAGAGGAGTGTCACAAAACTCCTGGCCTTCTCCAACACAACTAGGTTCTTCTGAAAATAAGTTAAATGCAAAAAAGAAAAAGTCACATACTACTATTTCAATCACTAGAAATTCTCAACTGCAAGAAAAATTCTGAAATTTGGCATACAGAAGCTTTGGAATTTTACAAACCAGCAGCAAAAAGAATCAACTCAATTGGACATATAGATTAAAAGTTATAGCTGGTCAAAGTTGGATTAGATCTGGTCAAAATTTCTCTATAAAAGAATTTAACCGAACGGCCATGTCGAAGGCGTATTTAGGGAATACGCCTCCAGTTATACCGGTTCGGGCGGGCAAGGGAGAGGCTGACGGGTGGGTCCCGCTGTCAGGATTAAACAGAAGGGAGAGAGGGAACAGAGGGAGCGGCGCTTTCGCCGGTGATACTCTGGCGAGGAGTCCACGGCGGCTGCCAGAGTTGGTCGGGATGGATTCAGGGCAGTACGGCGTCGGAATCTTCCTCTCCAGAGACGGCGGCGGCGCAGCTGATCGGACTCGGCGATTCCGGCGACAATCCGGCGAGCTCTTGGCACCGTCGTACTCAGGAGGTTACTACGGTCTCGGGGGTGGCAGTGGTTGGAGCTGAGGTGGCCTAGAATGAGTGCACGGTGGTGGTGGATCCGCGGCTGTCTCCGGCAATCAACAGCGGTGAGAGGCCCTCCCGGCCTTGCCGTGCTTGTGGGGGAGTAGCTTGTGGCCAGGTGAGGTGAGATCGATGCTCAAAACGAGTCGGGGGAGCCTCTATTTTTAGGCGGACCTCGCCCGCTCTCGGGTGTCTGCCGGAATTGAGCTGCAAGGGAGAAGAGGGGAGGATAAGCACGGGCAGCGGCGTGGGGAGGAGCGGAGAAGCACAGGGCGACGCGGTGCACGCGTGCGGCCACAGTGGCGCGCACTACGCGCGGAATGCGGGCACGCGGGCTCACCGTTCCGTCGCTTAGCTCTCGGCCTCTTCCGGCGAGCAGCTTGCCGGTGTCGGGGAGGAGCAGGGAGAGGGTTGGGTGGCGCAAGGGAGTTGGCTGCGGCGCTGGGGCACGGTGAGGTGTCGCGGGGAGGGCGGATGGACGGTGGCCGCGGGCCCCGACGCACAGAGCACGGCGAGCTCATGCAGTGCACCGCACTCTCACGCGGTCATCGCGTGCACTGGCATGCGGGGTGCTTTCGGCGCTGCCACACCATGCCCATCGCATTGTCCCTTCAACGCGGTGCCTAAAAATGCTCTGGGCTTGCCACTTGGCTCACTGGAGGTGACTAGAGGTAGCAGCAAAGTTTCTGGACAGAAACTTGCTCCAAGCATTGAGGACAAACGGCTGGGGGTTTTGAGCTGATTTTTGGTGGTTAGGCATTACTAAGGAGGGTAGTCAAGTGGCAAAAATTTCAGCTTAAAAAGATCGAGGAATAATATAGTTGCTTCACAAAGTGCTCTTTCTGACCAGAAGCAAATATATTTTCCTTGGCTGAAATTTTCCAAATGACCAGGGGGTATTTTTGCATAGAGAGGTGAGGCATGATCGAAAGAATATTTGGGAATTTTCTTGGAATTTTTAGAGCAATAAAAATAGGGGTTGCTTCATAGCTTAGTGAGAAAAGGAGCATTTTCAGGGAGGAAATGAAGATAATGCCATTAAATAAAAATATCCAATGGCATTATTTTGAGAGGGATGAGGTCTAGAGAGGGTTTATAGATGAAATAACCCACTTGGAAGAAAATCAAAAGTAAATCCAAGTGGTAAGTCCAAAAGAGTTGACAGAAAACCTCAAATGCAAAAATCCAAATAATCAATAAAACCAAATAAAAGAAAAAGACAAAATCCAGGGTGTAACAGTTGCCGGTGCAGTGGCTCTGGGCTTCTTACCAGCAGAGCACTCCGGCAAGTCTTCAATAGGTGCGCAACACTCTGACGAGGTGCGCTTCCCGGAATCCTTGCTAGAGGTCTTGCCGGACTTCTTGTTTTCTTTCTTCTTGGCGGAAGCCGGTGCCTTGGTGGCCTCTACTGCAACCGCATCTCTATACATCTTATTGACACAGATAACTGCATCCTTCTTGTCGGAGTTGATGGAAATGACGCCCATTGGCCCTGGCATCTTCAAGGTGTTGTAAGCATAGTGAGATGCTGCCATGAATTTTGCCAAGGCTGGGCGACCAAGAATTCCATTGTACGGCAAGGGGATCTTGACAACGTCAAACACAATCTTTTCTGTTCTGTAGTTCAGTTCCCCGCCAAATGTCACCGGCAATGTGATCTTTTCCTTGGGCTGGCTTCTTCCTGGGTTTACTCCTTGAAACGTGCCCGTTTTCTCGTGTTCCTCATCGGGGATCTGCAGCCTCTTGATAACTTCCGGAGATATCAGATTCAGGCCGGCCCCACCGTCAACTAACATCTTTGTTACTTGGAGGTTGTGAATTGTTGGTGAAACCAACAACGGAAAACACCCGACCGCTGTTATGCGATTAGGGTGGTCCTCAGCATAAAAAATGATAGGCGTGTGTGACCATTTGAGTGGTTTTTGAGAGCCCATCGCCGGTTCTGCCGCATTAACCTCACGCGCCCACTGCTTAAGTTGGCGGTGAGAGGGGTGCAAGGATGCTCCTCCGTCGATGCACATGGCGTCGGTTGCCTTCTGGAATTCTTGTTCGCTGGTCTCATCATCATCCTCTTCGTCACTCCCATCATCTTCCTCTTTCTTGTCTCGGCCTCTAGCAGGCTTCTCTTTCTGCTGCTTGGCCTTGCCGCAGCGGCCTCCTCGACCACCACGGCCCTTTTTGCCGGATCCACCAGTACCATCTTGACCCTTCTCTTTCTCACGCTTTTCGTATTCAGCTTTGTGTTTCTCAACAAGGTGCTCGACTTGCCGGCACTCTTGGAGATCATGGCCTTTGGTACGGTGAATCTTGCAGTATGGTCCATCAGACTTGCCGGCTTTCTCGTTTGCCGCCGCCTCCTGGCAAGCGGCGCATACAGCTGCCTCCTTGCCGGAGCTCTCTGTCTTGGCTTTCTTGGCGGACTCAGAGTTGCCGGAACCTTCGACAGCCATAACGGTTTTGCCTTTGCGCTTTCTGTTGCGCTTTCGGTCCTTCTTCCTCGGGGTGGCAGCATCGTCGTCCTCGGAATCCACCTCGGCACCAACATCTTCCCCAGGAAGCCTTCTCCCTTCCTCGGCACACGCGCACTTATCCGCCAACGTATAGAGCTTGTTGACGGTTTTGGGCAGCTTGACGTTCATCTTCTCCCGCATCCTCTGATTGGGCACATTCGTGTGAAAGGCGGCAATGACGGTTGCGGGGTGCACATCTGGAATATTGCGATGCACGTGGCTGAATCTCTGGATGTACTTGCGTAAAGTCTCTCCATCTCTTTGCGGGATCACTTGCAGGTCGCTGGTTTGTCCAGGGGCCTTGTGGCCTCCGGTAAAGGCACCAACAAACTCGTTACAGAGATCTGACCACGAAGAAATGAAGTTCTCTGGCAAGTTCATCAGCCAAGACCTCACGTTGGGCTTCAGTACCAACGGGAAGTAGTTGGCGAGGATTTTCTCATCTCTTCCCCCGGCAGCTTGCACGACAATCGTGTAGATGCCCAGAAACTCCGCCGGGTTCAGCTTGCCGTCGTACTTCTCTGGTACTTCTGACTTGAAGGCCCGGACAGACGGCCATCGGACTTGCCGCTGCTCGCGGGTGAAAGCAGGACATCCAACCTCGTAAGGCAGATATCCGCCAACCCCTGGCGCAGGCTCATCAATGATGGGGTCGTTGCGCGCGTCAGATTGACGGCGCGCCTCCCGGCGCCGTTCGATGGTTGTGCGGGCATCCTCTACCCGCCTGTCTCGTAGCACTTGCCGCTGATCTTGCCATGCCCATGGATCCGAAGAAGCCATCGACATCTCGTCGGGCTCGAAAGATTGCTGGGCTTGTCGCGGCTGTTGACGTTGCCGCTGTTGAGGCTGTTGCCGCGGAGGCGATTGCAGCGTTAGCGTAGCACCGTCAACGCGGCCACCAGTTAGGGCTACTGGCGCCGTTTGCGGTCGCCGTGAGGGCTCCGCTTGCTGTGATTTGCTGGCTTCGGCAAATCCAATCAAGCTTTGGATGGTGGCTCTTCACTCATACATCTTCTCTACTGCCGGAGGGAAGTTTAGTAGCATCTGAGCCCGTGCCATCGCCTCCGCTACTGTGGTTGGCATGGCCGGAAGCGAAGAACGCGAAGTCGCTCTACTCCTGGCAGAGCCAGCAGGAGCGCCATCGCGATCTTGCTGCCGTGGCACATGATCAGCGGAAGGCTGTCGCGGCGGAGGTGGTGCCTGACGATCTGGGATCTGATCGACAGGGGTCTTGCCGTGTGGTTGCCGCCGCCCAGAGTTGTTGACATCGCTTGGGGCCGCGCTGCGCCTATCCTGTGATGGGCGCGGCGTGTGTCTCGACGCAGCATCCCTGGACGTCACCACGGCGGGGCCTTGGCTCACGCCGGCCCGGGGATCGTTGCCCCGGTGGCTGCGCTCGTCGGCGCAGCGAGGAGGAGGTAGACGTCCATCCGTCCCGCCCGCGCCATCTCGGCTTTGTTCGCCAGAGGGTCGAGGAAGTCGACTACCTCCAGCGCGCTCATCTCCTGCTCTGGCTACGGTGGGCATGGCGACCGCGCCGCCTGCGCTGGTCGTGCCAACCACGGCGTCCGCGCTACCCGCATTAGCTGCGCCGCCTGCGCCGCCTGCGGATGCGCGTGAAGGAGCTGTCATCGTGATGCCCTTCTTCTTGGGTGCCATCGACGATGAAGAAGGTGATGAAGCTGATAATATCGACGCACACTCTGATGGTTCAGGTTCGCACCAGCGCCCCCCTACCTGGCGTGCCAAAGATGTCGTGGCTGGTATGACCATCTATGGGGCCATCCAGCCCCTTGTGGTTCGGTGAGGGGAGACGCGAGCACAAAGAGCAGAACCACCAGAGGACACAGGGTGATTTTTACCCAGGTTTGGGCCGCTTGTGAAGCGTAAAACCCTACTCCTGCTTTGGTGTGTTGATTGTGTATGAACACGGGTACAAGGAGCGCTTCCCCGGCAAGGTGCGGGAGAGGCAGCTGCGCATGCGAGTTGTGCAAAGGGTCCGAATCCCTCTAACCGTTGCCTTGGCCCTCCTTTTATAGCTCAAGGGGTTACCACAGTGGCAAAACAGTAATTACAAGTCGATTAGATAGCAAACAGTGCTATCATACCTAATTCTGCCAGTTTAGGACAAGAACATTAAATGCACCGTTAGGTGTCATGTGGAGAGGAAGCCCCGGCAAGGCTTCTGCACCGCTTGCCCAGCTACCTCGTATTATTTTGACACGCCTTCTGGACGGGTGTCATTAAAGGCAAATCCTGTCCCAGCACGCTGCCACGTGCCCGACCAGCCTCACCAACCAGCCTGCGTGGTCGACACCTCATCCATTAGCGAACATCTGTCCGGTGAGGTGGAGCGCTGGAGGACTGGCAGAAGCTTGCCGATACGGAGCTTGCCAGGTCTTTGCCTTGCCGGTTTAGTCTTGTCGGCGAGAAATGTCTTCATATTCACTACTAGTTGAGTGCTTGTTGACGCTTTGTCTTGAGCTTCTCCCCAGTAGCTTCTGTAATTGGGCCTCGAATCTTGGTCTTGGCGGTTCCCGGCAAGCCTTGGCCGGTAAGGAGGCTGCTACCGTCTATGCATAAGTCAGGGTATAAAATACCCACATTTTATACACCGGCAACTAGCAACCCACAGGTACCAATCTGAGGTTTTGAGACAAAGATTGAATACAAGAGATGAACTAGGGTTTGAGATGAGATGGTGATGTTGAAGATGTTGTTGAAGATTGGTCCTCCCACGATGAGAGGATCGTTGGTGATGATGATGGCTCCGATTTCCCCCTCCCGGAGGGAAGTATCCCCGGCGGAATCGCTCCGCCAGAGAGCAAAAGTGCTCCTGCCCAAGTTCTGCCTCGAGACGGCGGCGCACCATCCCAAAAGTCTTCTCCTTATTTTTTCTAGGGCAAATGGGCTTATATACCAGAAAATGGGCACCGGAGGCTGGCCAGTGGCCCCACGTGCCACCAGGGCGAGCCTAGGGGGTGGGGGGGTGGCGCGCCCTGGTGCCTCGTGGGCTCCTGGGTGGCCCCCTCTGGTACTTCTTGCTTCCAGTATTTTTTATTTATTCCAAAATAAATGTCCGTGAAATTTCAACTCATTTGGAGATGTGCAGAATAGGTATCTCTGACATAGCTTTTTCAGGTCCAGAATTCCAGCTGCCGGCAATCTCCCTCCTTCTGTAAATCTTGCATATTAAGAGAGAAAAGCCATTAGAATTTCTCCACAAAATGTTATATTGATTAAAAACACTACAAATAACAGTAGTAAAACATGATGCAAAATGGACGTATCATAGACAAAGTAAACTCAAGTAATATGATTAAACCCCATCTTTTTATCCTTCATGGCAACAATACAAATACGTGTCATGTCCCTTTCTGTCACTGGGATTGAGCACCGCAAGATTGAACCCATCATAAAGCACCTCTCCCATTGCAAGATAAATCAATCTAGTTGGCCAAACCAAACGGATAGATCAGAGAGAAATACAAAGCTATAACAATCATGCATAAAAGAGTTCAGAGAAGACTCAAATATTTCTCATGAATAATCTGATCATAAACCCACAATTCATCGGATCCCAACAAACACACCGCAAAAGAAGATTACATCGGATAGAACTCCAAGAACATTGAGGAGAACATGGTGTTGAAGATCAAAGAGAGAGAAGAAGCCATCTAGCTACTAGCTATGGACCCGTAGGTCTGTGGTAAACTACTCACACATCATCGGAAGGGCAGCAAGGTTGATGTAGAAGCCCTCCGTGATCGATTCCCCCTCCGGCAGATCGCCAGAAAAGGCCTCTAGATGGGATCACGGAAGAACAGAAGCTTGAGGCGGCGTAAAAGTTATTCGGGGTGGCTCTCTGTTGGTTTCCCAATATTTGAGAATTTATAGAAGTGAAATTAGGTCAAAAGGAGACATGAGGAGCCCACAAGGCATCAGGGCTCGCCCCCCGGGGCCGCACCCTGTTGCCTTGTGGCCTCCTCGTGAGGCTTCTGGCTTCCTCCCGAAGCTTTCAGGGTCTCTTTTGTCCAGAAAAAAATCATCAAAAAGTTTCATGGCATTTGGACTTCGTTTGGTACTGATTTCCCGAAAAATCAAAAACAAGCAGAAAACAACAACTGGCACTAGGCACTAGGTTAATAGGTTAGTCCCAAAAAATGATATATAATTGCGTATAAAACATCCAAGATTGATACTATAATAGCATGGAACAATCAAAAAATTATAGATACATTGGAGACGTATCAGTCCACTGCGCGGTCGCTCCCCATCCTTATCTCCCCCTCCCTCGCGCGTCTCTCTTCTTCTCCCTTGCCTTTTCTTTCTTCTTCCTCTTCCTCCACCACATCAATCATGGGAGCTCCTGTGGAAGCTCCTTCATTCCCCTCCTCTCTCCACATCTCTCCACTACCCCATGCTCGGGCGGCGGTGGACACGATAGGGCACGACTACAACACGCAATTGCTAGAACTAGTCAGTGGCGATGCTACAACCGGTGATTGCCTTGGCAATCACTTCCAGAATCAACGGTGGCGATGCTGGAACTGGCGGTCGCCATGGCAGTCACTGATGCAACCGCGGTTGCCAGACACTGGAACTGTGGCGTCCAGATGCTGGAAGCCGCCTCAAAAATCTGGGACTACGCAAACCATGAATGATCCAACCAGGTACCGATAAAGTTATAGCTGGCGCCTCAAAAAGGTACAATCGGTGAGAAAAATGCTTCCATCGGAGACGGAGAAGCTGGTGCCGGCCAATGCGCAACCGCGAAAAGCTGCAACCTGTGATGCAAAAAGCTTCGACGGACAACGAGAAAGGCTTCAACCGGAGACAGCATATTGAGACGACGGAACCACATAGCTGCAACCGTCGACCGAGAAAGCTTCAACCGTCGACCGAAAAAGCTTCAACCAATGAGGCGAGTTGACAATGGTGCGAGCGGTGTCGCTGGGAGCTGCGGCCGGCGGCGGGGTGGTGCTCGGTGCGGGGTGCGCGGAAAGCTCGGTGCGGGGAAAGGGGTGCGGGGTTGACCTTGTGCAGGGAAGCAGAGAAACAATCGCGCGGCTAGCGTCTCCCTAGTTGGACGACTGCTAGGCGACTGGCCAAAAATTGGGTCGGTCGGCCGGTGCCTAGTGTCGCCCTTTTGGACAGCCTTCCCGCTAAAGCTATACAGTGTAATTTTAACGCTGAACTGGAAATGACACTAATAGCTTGCTAATTTTCGCTATATTTTGGAGTCATTTACCGCCACATAGTTATTGTTGGGAGGAAAAAAAATGGACTTTCCAAGATCACGTCACAAGGACCTATTTGTTTGCCTTATTATTACTTCTTGTTTTTAACTTATATGATGCACTGAATTAGGATGCCCGGTGAGTTATTGGTTTTTTATTTGTGAATGTGTATATGTAATATGGGATAGTATATCTATTTTTTTTAGGGATAGTATATATATGATGCTTGATTGTATGTTTATTTTTTTCATTTTTCATGATTTAAGCAAAAGCACTAAATGTGACTTAACTGCGCTATAGCAGTTCATAGCTTTTGGCCGTACCGCCACAAAATGGCACAACCCGCTATTTAAAACTTTGGTGCTCATGTGATATTTGGGGATCGCTACAAAAGCTATTCATTTCCTTGTGTTTCTCCATATCTCACGTGAATCTGCATGGTGCTTTGCTACTTGTAGCTTGCGTTGGTATTTTCCCCGAAGAGGAAGGGATGATGCAGCACAGTAGAGATATATATTTCCCTCAGTTATGAAACCAAGGTTATCAAACCGGTAGGAGAATCACGCAACACCTCATTAGCAGCACCTGCACACAAACAACAAATCCTTGCACCCAACGCAAACGAGGGGTTGTCAATCCCTCGGCGGTCAATTGCAAGATTAAATTGTATGTGATAGATAGATAGATTGAAACAAAAATACAAAATAAAATAAATAAAAGAAAATGGCAGCAGTATTTTTAGTGTTTTAGTAATATGATTTAGATAGACCCGGGGGCCATAGTTTTCACTAGAGGCTTCTCTCAAGAAAATAGCATACGGTGGGTAAACAAATTAGTGTTGGGCAATTGATAGAAAAGCAAATAATCATGACGATATCCAAGGCAATGATTATGTATATAGGCATCACGTCTGAGACAAGTAGACCGACTCCTGCCTGCATCTACTACTATTACTCCACACATCGACCGCTATCCAGCATGCATCTAGTGTATTAAGTCCATAAAGAACGGAGTAACGCCTTAAGAACGATGACATGATGTAGACAAGATAAACTCATGTATGAATAAACCCCATCTTTTTACCCTTAATAGCAACGATACATACGTGTCATGTCCCTTTCTGTCACAGGGATTGAGCACCGTAAGATCGAACCCATTACAAAGCACCTCTTCCCATGGCAAGATAAATCAATCTAGTTGTCCAAACCAAATCAATAGATCAGAGAAGAAATACGAAGCTATAATAATCATGAATAAAAGAGTGCAACAAAGACTCAAATATATTCATGGATAATCTGATCATAAACTCACAATTCATCGGATCCCAACAAACACACCGCAAAAAGTGATTACATCGGATAGAACTCCAAGAACATCGAGGAGAACATTGTATTGAAGATCAAAAAGAGAGAAGAAGCCATCTAGCTACTAACTATGGACCCGAAGGTCTGTGGTAAACAACTCACACATCATCAGAAGGGCAGCAAGGTTGATGTAGAGCCCCTCCGTGATCGATTCCCCCTCCGGCGGAGTACCGGAGAAGGCCTCCAGATGGGATCTCTCTGGAACAGAAATTTGCGGCAGCGGAAAAAGTATTTCGTGGACTCTCCTGAGGGTTTTTGATTTTTTGGGAATTTATAGTGGTGGAATTAGGTCAAACGGAGCTGGGGTGGGCCCACGAGGCACCAGGGCGCGCCTGCCCCCCCCCCCCCAGGCACGCCCTGGTGGCTCGTGGCCCCCTCCAGGGCCTTCTGGCCTCCTCCCAAAGCTTCTAGTGTTTATCTTGTCCAAAAAAAATCTCCAAAAAGTTTCGTGGCATTTGGACTTCGTTTGGTATTGATTTTCTGTAAAACAAAAACAGGGCAGAAAACAGCAACTGGCACTGGGCACTAAGTTAATAGGTTAGTCTCCAAAAATGATATATAATTGTTGTAATTGTATATAAAAACATCCAAGATTGATAATATAACAGCATGGAACAATCAAAAATTATAGATACGTTGGAGACGTATCATGCTTGTACATTATTTTCTTTATTTTAAATTAATCTGGATCGTTGTAGATTCTAAAATCTTTTTGTGTTACTCTATCCTATCTAAATTAATTGACGCGGGCTCTATGCAATTGTATAGAGGTTGTATAGACGATGCATCAATTAATTCAGATGGGATGGACTAATAAAAAATTTAAATAGCATCGCTATAGCTTTTGGATACCCTTCCCGCTAAAACTATACAATGTAATTTTAATGCTAAACTAAAAATGACGCTAATAGCTTGCTGCAGCCGGCGTAGCTCGTGGATAGCAGGGCCAAGATCAGCTGCAGCGGGGAGCATTGTGAAGACGTGTGCGGTGATCATTGAGGCCACAACGAGTAACTCGGCGATGTTAACGGGACAGCATGGCTGCGCACCTCACCAGGACAGTGCATACAAGCTCGGGAAGACAATTTCGTCTCTTTCATCCATCATCGGGGTGGTACCAAAAATACCGAGATGACATTGTACATTCAGTGCATCGTGTTGGTGGCATGCACTTTCACCCTAGGATGTACTCCCTCTAGTGGTCTAAACGATCTTATAATAGTTTACAGAGGGAGTAATCAACAAGTCATAGGCATGACATCAATCGGCAATTGGCCAGCGACGTTAATTCCGCCACAATCTTTGAAGGAAATATCACACCGTACGTAAATAAAATATAGGAAATACGTAATCGCAAAAACAAAATTGTAACAAGATGGGGAATCAAAGACCGCTTGGTGAAAGCTTGGAGGGGAGTTGGTGCTGATAATGTGTTTCGCAACCTTTGCCAGCGAGTTCGGTCCAAGGATTGCTGAGCGGGAGTCGCCTAGAGAAAGCAGTCGATCACGCCAATTGTTGTGTACCTTAGCATGATCGACTACTTCCTTTACACGACTCCCGCTCTGCAACCCTTGGACCGGGCTCGTTGGCAAAGGTTGCAGAACATGTTATCAACACCGATCCTCCTCTGAGCCTTCATCAAGCAAGCTCTCGTCGATCTTCGTGAAGGTATAAAATCTGACACTTTTATTGCAAAAAAATAAATTCCCCAACTAGTTATAATTTCGTTTTTTGTGATTACGATTTTTTTTACCAATGGTATAGATTTTCCTTGCGAGATGGCGGCACACTCAATATCGTTGGCCAATGTTGATGATCTCAAGCCTATGGGGGGCTTTGTTGAGTACACCCTAGAGAGATGATGCAAAACATGTACTTCTGATGAGTATGGCACCGCCACGATGCACCGGATGTGCACGTGTCTTCTTGGTATTTTTCGTGTCGTCCCGACGACATATGAAAGAAACAAAATTGTCATCCCGAGCTTGACCCGTTCGAGGAGTGCATTTACGCCGCCACGCCTTGCCATTGACGTCGTCGTGGTACTCATTGTAGCCCTAATGATTACAAGATGTGTCTTCGCCGTGTTGCTCGCTGCAACCGAGCTCTGTTGTTATCACCAAGGCCCCATTGGCGTTGCGTGCCAATGCCAATGCGGTGACGTCAATGGGGTGGATGATCACCACACGCTGTCGTGCGTTGCCACAATTAGCAAAGCATCGGCTGCTGCCATGGGCCGCTACGCCACACACCCATAGCATACCGGTGGCGACCATGTTGCTGGCTTCTCAACTCTCATCGCCTAGAGAAGCAGTCGATCACGCCAATTTTTGTGTACCTTAGCGTGATCGACTACTTCCTCTGCACGACTCCTGCTCCACAACCCTTGGAAAGGTTGCAGAACACGTTGTCAACACCGACTCTCCTCCGAGCCTTCATCAAGCAGGCTCTCATCGATCTTCGCAGAGGTATAAAGTCTGACACTTTTATTGCAAAAATGGATTCCCCAACTAGTTATAATTCCGTTTTAGTGATTACGGTATTTTCTGGATTTCTTTACCTATGGTATAGATTTTCCTTGCGAGATGGGCCAGATGGCAGCACACTCGATATAGTCGGCCAATGTCGATGGATCTCAAGCCTATGGGGGACTTTGTTGAGTACACCCTAGACAGACTATGCACACACGTGCTTCCGATGAGCATGGCGCCACCACGATGCACTTCTCGGAATTTTTCCTGTTGTCCCGACGACATATGAAAGAAACAAAATTGTCATCCCAAGCTTGTATGCCTAGTTCGAGGAGTGCATGTACGCCGCCTCGCCGTGGTAATCGTTGTGGCCCTGATGATAACAGTGCGTGTCTTCGTCATGCTGCCCGCTGCAGCCGAGCTCTGTTGTTGTCGCCATGTCTCTGCTGGCCACGAATAGCACTGCGTGCCAATGCGGTGACGTTAACGGGCCGGGGTGGATGATCACCGTGCACTGCCGTTCGTCGCTGCAATTAGCCGAGCGCCGGCCGCTGCCATGGACCGCTATGCATCGTGTGCCGGCCATGACCATGTTGCTGCCTCCTCAACTCTCATCGTCCACTCCTCAGGTAAAGAAGTTATTTAACCCGCCTCGAAGACCAAATCTACTACTTGAGGATAAATTGCCAAATTTGCAAGGACCAAATCTACTGCTTTAGAGTACTCCCTCCATTTCTTTATGCAAGATGTATTTATTTCAGCACAGTGACCAAGGCACTGAATTATGGAGAATTTAGGACGAAATTGGGCCATGAAAGGAAGAGATATGATAATCTTATTTTGGAGAGAAATACTTCCTTTTTCTAGGAAAGAGAGATACTTTCCAAACTACTAACTTGAAGGTTGGCTCACGTCAGGTTGAACGGCCATAATTCTTGCATTAGGGGAGGTTGGCTTGTACGATGTGTGGTGGAGAGTTAAAAATGGAATTGTGAGAAATTAGAAGAAATGCATCATACATTAAAAAAATTATAAAAAAATACACGTTTACACAAGGAATGGAGGAATATCCAAATGATGAAATCTGAACCCAGAATAAATTTGCAAAGACCACCAGATGACGAATTCGTACATATGGAAAACAAAAGGGAATGAAACCAACCTATGGTTGGATGGTTAGAGGGACAATGGTATCCCCAGCCCACCACGGTTCAAGTCCTGGTGCTCGCATTATGCCTGGATTTATTTCAGGATTTCCGGCGATGCGCTTTCAGTGGGAGGAGACGTTCCCGTCGATGACGAGGCGCCTATGGTGACTTCGTAAATCTCAAGATGATATGCCGGCTTAGTCTCTCGAAGGTGCTCATAGGGGTAGGGTGTGCGTGCGTGCGTTCATAGGGGTGAGTGTATGCGCGTATGTATGAGCGCTTGCGTCTGTACTATGTTAAAAAAACAAAAGGGAATGGTGTGCAGTTACCTGCTGTTTTCAAGCACAGGTAGGTACGGAGAACTCGCACGGGATGAGGGCAACACCATGAGCGAGGCATCTGGACGCCATGTTGCCATCTTCCTCGTCGAATTCCACCAAGGTATACTTAAACCATGATCGCAGACTCCTGTTCAGCGTGTCAACCACAATGATTCGTGTGTCTCTGACAGCCACGGTGTCACGTCCACGGGGGCCTTTATCGTCATTGTTCAACATGAGGTAGACAACGTTGGGATCTTCCATGCTAACAACTGGGAATTCCGGCGGAACACGCGGTAGATCGTTATACCCCTGCAGATCCTAGAGCTCACCGTCTTCCATGGCGTACTCTTTCTCCCACGTCATGGTGGTGGCGATCAACTTCCACTGGTTGACGGCGAACGAAGAGGAAGCAGGCGAGTGGCAGCCAGAGACGAAGACTGTGGTGGTGAGGACCTCAATGAACCTCAGGACGCCACCCTCGGTGGTGCACACACTCCGGAACGAGTTCGGGCACCCTCTATTCTCGCGAGGATCACCAGTGGGGATCTTCACGGGCAGTCGAACGTACCGCAGCTCGGGGTGCTCGCTAAGCACGTTGGCGAATAGGATGCCCCGCAAGTAGCCGACGTAGCATAGGGAGTCGCCGTAGGGGACCACTACGTCGGTGCTCCACCATAACAAATCCTTGCCCGTCCGATAAGCCTCATTCACCTTGTTGCAAAATTCTTTGCCAAGGTCCTCTCGCTACGGTTGGCCCCTCGGCTTGGAGAGTTGGTTTCCTCCAACCAAAGTGCCTTCATCGCGGGCAGAAATGTGTGATACATCTCCGGCGTATCTATTTTTTTTGTTTCATCCTATTATATTATCATTCTTAGATACTTTATATGCAATTTTATACCATTTTTGGCGACTAACCTATTAACTTAGTGCCTAGTGCCAGTTGCTGTTTTCTGCTTGTTTTTGGTTTAACAGAAAATCTATACCAAACAGAGTCCAAACGCTATGAAACTTTTTGATGATTTTTTCTAGACAAAAGAGACCCTAGAAGTTTCGGGAGAGGACCAGAAGACCTATGAGGAGACGGCAAGGCAACAGGGCGCGCCCTAGGGGGTAGGCGCGCCCTGATGCCTTGTGGGCCCCTCGTGGCTCCATCTGACCTAATTCCAGCGCTATAAATTCTAAAATATTCCAAAACCCCCAGTGAGCCACCCGAAACAATTTTTCCGCCGTCGCAAGTTTTTGTTCTTCCGCGATCCCATCTGGAGACCTTTTCCGGTACTCTGACGCAGGGGGAATCGATCATGGAGGGCTTCTACATCAATCTTGCTGCCCTTCCGATGATGTGTGAGTAGTCCACCATAGACCTACGGGTCCATAGTGATTAGCTAGATGGCTTTCTCTCTCTCTTTGATCTTCAATACAATGTTCTCTTCGGAGATCGATTCAATGTAATCTTCTTTTGCGGTGTGTTTGTTGGGATCCGATGAATTGTGGGTTTATGATCAGATTATTCATTGAAAGTAATTGAGTCTTTTTTGAACTTTATTATGTATGATTGTTATAGCTATGTAATGCTTTCCGATTTATGGTTTTCTTTGGACAAGTTGATTCATTGATCTTTAGTGAAAGTGGTGCATAGTAGTAGGTTCAATCTTGCGGTGTCCTCACCCAGTGACAACATGGGTAGCGAGGCACGTATTATATTGTTGCTACTAAGGAGAAAATGATAGGGTTTAATCATATTGCTTGGTTTTATTCTATCTACATTATGTCATCTTGCTTAAAGCGTTACTCTGTCTGTCATGAACTTAATACCATAGATGCAGGCAGGAGTCCGTCGATTGGTGGAGTAATAGTAGTAGATGAAGGCAGGAGTTGGTCTAGTTTTCACGGACGTAATGCCTATATACATGATCATGCCATGAATAAGGTCATAACTATGCACTTTTCTATCAATTGCCCAACAGTAATTTGTCTACCCACCGTATGCTATTCTTATGAGAGAGATGCCTCTAGTGAAAACTATGGCCCCCGGGTCTACTTTAATCATATTACTAAAACCAAAACCACCTTGCTGAAATTTTACTTCTTTTATTTTACTTTGCAATTTACCAATCTACCACTATCAGATTTGATCCTTGCAATTAACGAGTTCAAGGGGATTGACAACCCTCTTGCCCGCGTTGGGTGCAAGTATTTGCTCTTCTGTGTGCAGGTACTGTTGACGGGTGTTTGCGTGGTTCTCCTATTGGTTCGATAACCTTGGTTCTCTATTGAGGGAAATACTTATCCGCTACTATATTTCTTCACCCTTCCTCTTCAGGGAAAATCCCAATGCAACTCACAAGTAGCAGTGTGCACGACAACTTCATCCTCGTTCAGCAAACAGCAAGGCAACTCCACCAGCTGAAACAGCCCCAGGTCCTCCTTAAGCTTGATATTGCCCGTGCTTTTGACTCGGTCTCTTGGCCCTTCCTCCTCCAGATCCTCGAGCACTTGGGCTTTGGGCCAAGGTGGTGGGAGTTGGTGTCCATCCTCATCTCCACGGCCTCCACGCGCACGATCTCTTAATACCTTCGTTGAATTATGTGATATGCAAAAGAAAAAAGATGTGGATAATGATATTGTTAAGTTGAAATTATTTCCTTTCTCGCTAAGTGATCGTGCTAAAACTTGGTTTTCATCCTTACCTCACAATAGTATTGATTCATGGGACATGTAAGGATGTTTTTATTGCTAAGTATTTTTTTTCCCCGCGAAGATTATATCTCTTAGAAATCAAATCATGAACTTTCAACAACTTGAGCAAGAACATGTTGCACAATCTTGGGAGAGAATGAAATTAATGATTAAAATTTGTCCCACTCATGGATTAAGCTTATGGATGATAATACAAAATTTCTATGCGGGACTAAACTTTGTGTCGAGAAATTTTCTAGACTCTGCTGCAGGTGGTACCTTTATGGGAATTACATTAGGAGAAGCCACGAAGCTTCTTGATAATATGATGACAAATTATTCTCAATGGCACACCGAACGAGCTCCAACTGGTAAAAAGGTAGACTTTGTTGAAGAAGTTTCTACTTTGTGTGATAAAATGGATGCACTTATGAATATGCTTACTAGAAAAAATGCTCATGTTGATCCAAATGATGTTCTATTATCTACTTTGATTGAGAAAAATAATGATGCTATTGATGTGAGTTTTGTCGCTAGAAATAATTTCAACAACAATGCTTATAGAGAGAATTTCAATCCTAGACCGTATCCCGGTAATCCCTCTAATAATTATGGGAATTCCTATGGTAATTCATATAATAATAATAATAATAATAATAATAGGATACCTACTGAACTTGAGAACAATATTAAATAATTTATTAGTTCTCAAAGGATTTTTAATGCCATGGTAGAAGAAAAACTACATAAAGTTGATGATATGGCTAGAAACCTGGATATAATTGCTCATGATGTGGATGCTCTTAAAATTAAAATTATGCCACATAAAAATGTTGTTATTGAATCTCTAAAGTCTATTCAAGTCACCATGGATGAAAGTAGAAAAAGAATTGAACGGATTAGAGCTAAGCATGAATTCCTAGAAAAAGCTCTCTCGCAACCGGTTTTTATCATAATCATGGTGAAGATATTAAATTGATAGGTGTGACTGTTGGTGAAATATTTGCCCCCTTATGTTTTGGAGATTTTTGACAGAAACAGGCATGGACTGATTTGTTTGCCAGTGCACACAGAGAGAAATAGTCCATGGAGTACCGAAGAGTATGCTGTCTCTGGTGTCCAGTTCGAGGAACTTCACCGAAGAATATCTGCACCGCAGAGAAGAATGAGCTACATCCCTTGAAGACTTATAGACAAGAAGAATGACGTGAAGGAGTTGACCCCTCGAAAATTTACTGCTGACGTGAAGCAATTAGTTCGGTGTTTTGGTCCAAAGGAAATTGACTGCAGCGATGGAAGACGAAGACGAACTGAAGACGTAGTATTCTTTTCGCTGTTCTTCTTTCATTTCATTTGAGTCATAGGACCTCCGTACTATTAAGAGGGGTATAGGTTCTCGAAGCTTAGATCCGCTGTGATGCTTAGCCCAAAACCTATGCGAGACTGAGAGAAATCTCTTTATGTTTCGAAAGATTACCTGCCAGCAGAAGACGTTGTTCTTCGGTGCTGCAGGAGATATCTTTCGAACTGAGGAGTTAGCATTACTTGCTCGGCACGTAATGTTACCATTGTGCTCAAATTCCGGCCGTTGGACTCGTGTCGTTCGGCCGTTGGCTGCTCCACATGTCTAGTTTGGTCATTTCCCATCAGGGAAGGCTGCGGCTATAAATAGCCACCCCGCTCCAACGTTGCCCGTTGGCTACTCCACTTAAGATTTCTGAGAAGTTTCATTGAGCATCCCCTCTCCGAGCGATTTGAGTTTAAGATCCACCGAGAGAAAAATCAAGAGCCCAAACTTAGACAGTGGTTGAGCATCACAGTAGTTCTGAGTTAGAGTTCTTGTACCTATTACTCCTGAGAGCTATGCACTCTCTAGACGGATAGGTGTCGGCTTGAGTGTCGAAGAGTAATTGTCTTCACCGAGCAAGATCTTCAGCAACCAAGAGTCATTGTGGTTTGCGAAGAAGTCTGTCGAATGTTTGGAGATCGCCGACAAGTATCTACCACGAGTGAAATCAACTGGAGTCTGATCAACTCCGAGTTGAAGGAGAATAAGGCGAAGAGAGTTTATCTTCTGTGTTAAATCACAACCCCTCCAACCAGACGTAGTCCTTTGGCAGAAGGGCGAACTGGTCTACCAAATTCTTCTGTCGCCATCGAGCACCACTGGTTCACTTTATTTTACTGCATCTCTTTCAGCAGTTTACATTCGTGCTCTGTGTCGATAGTTTATCTGATCAATCATAGTTCGTTACTTATCCTTCACATTCTCTTCATGCATTTCCATCATCCCAGTTAAATTTATTATCGTTCATCTATTCGTTAGTGTGATTTCATTCTGTTCTAAATCCATTCACCGTGTCACCATTTCCCGAGCATTTCCATCGCTGTTCATATCTAGTTTTTCCTCGTGTTATTGCATCTGTTCATGTATTGCTTTACCATCAAACCAGTCAATCTAGTGATATTCTTCGCTCGAACAAATCACCACTCTCTTCTCCGATAGATTTGCTCCTGTGTTGCATGCTTGTTTAAATACTTGTCTACCGAACCTTATTTCCGCTGCTGTGTTTGCGATCAGTTCAAAACATTCGCAAGAATTTTTGAATCTCCCATTCACCCCCCCTCTGGTCGATATACTCTCAGTCCTAACAATTGGTATCAGAGCGGGTTCTCCCTATCTCTGTTTATTAAAGGTCTAACAACCTTGGAGTTTTGAGTATGTCATTTGCAGGTAGATCCTCGCACTCTGAAAGGTTTCCTATCTTCGATGGAAATGACTATGTCTACTGGAAAGAATGAATGAAAATCAGACTTCAAGCCGTCAACATTGAGCTTTGGCAAATTGTGAAAAATGGATACACTGTTCAGCATCCTGATGCTCCTACTTCCAATGACAAAGCTATGATACGGCTGAATGCACAAGCAAAAGATATTATCTGTGATAGCATCTCAAGAGATATCTTTATTCGGTTCCGAAAGCTTGACACTGCTAAGCAACTCTAGGATGCCATCAAAGATGTTCATGAAGAATTCACTACCAGAACAGATCAACACACAAATATGCTTCGTGCCATGTTTGCTGGTTTCAGAAGTCTTCGTAAAGAAAGTGCTATGAAACTTACCGATCGACTGACAAATATTGTTGAAAGACTTCATCAATGAGGAGTAACTGATATCACCGATAGAGACGTGGTCAACAAGCTACTGAGCGTTCTTGATGCAACCTTTGATCCAATCGTGGCTGAAATCAAGCAAGGACCAGACTATGAAGAACTTCACTACGTCAAAGTCATGACGCTATTGTCTATTCACGAAGAAAAGATGGAACTTGAAAATGGGCATCAAGAATCTTCTTCGGAAAGCGAAGGGGAAATTCTTTCACACTATGGCAGCTCACAAGAAGAAGATGTCGAGAATCAACACTCTATCACAAGAGAACTCAAAATGCTCACAGAAAGACTAAGTGATCTCAGAAGACAAAATCTGTGTTTCATGAATGATGACGAAGTTGATTTGCCTGAATCTTCAAGAAGATTACCTCTGAAAGAGATGAAGTGCTTCAAGTGCAAACAACTCGGTCACTACATCGCGCACTGTCTGTGTTGGGAACAAGATGAAAAACCTAGCAATAGATGGATTTATCTTCACTGCTCTGGATTCGCTCGAGTGGACCGTCACACTAAGCTCTCGAAGAAAAATGAATCTGCTGCATCCTCTTCAACGAGACCAGTCACTGACGTGCAAACGAGAGCGACCATTGAATCTAATATGAAGAAAATATCACAGCTGACTAGAATGTGTGCAGAAATGAGTATGGAATCTGAAGATGAAACATCCGAATCCGAATCAGAAGATGAAGAGTTTTACAGAAACCTAGGAAGAGGAAATGCATTCGTCGCCTATGAATCATCCGAGAAGTCTCTCGAATCAGACACTGATGATAATGCTTCAAGTGATGATGATCCTATCGCATTCTGTCTCATGGCAAAAACCTCAAAGGATCAGGTATCAGCAAAACACCAAAAATCAATGACTGAATATTCCTCTGAATACATTGCCTATGCTAAACTTGTTAAGATTGCAAAATCTCAACAAGATGAGCTTGAAAAACTTGAGATGAATCTCAGGAAAACCGAAGGATTACTGGTCGAAGAGATGGAGAAGAATCAAGAGTTGAATGAAAAGCATGATGCTTTTTCTTCAACGATTGATGATCTTTCCAAACGATATGATTCTCTTACAGTCGACTATGAGAGTTTATCAGATGAACTCCTTAGCAGGAATCAAGAACTCGAGTCACTGAAAGAGTCTTATAACGTACTCGCAAAAGAAAAAGCTTCTCTCTTCGCCGAGCAATCTAACAACCTTCCTGATGACTCTGCGCCTCCTTGGTCAAAATGCCTAGAAAGTAGCAATGCTGATTCGAATGCTGAAATATCCAATGCTGTCATCCAGAATACTGCAACTACTTCGAATGATATCTCTAACCCCTCTTCCGAGGAATTTGTTGCTATCTCTGATCAAAATTGCAGGCTAAAGAACTTGCTTGAGACAGGAATGCTAAAGAGTCTCAAAGGACATCAAACACTCTGTGATGTGCTCAAGAAATCAATATTGCACATAAATCCCCGAAAGGAAGGATTGGGTTTCGAGAGGAAACTCAACGTTGATGGCACTTACTGGACTCCCGAGCAATATCCTCGAACGAGTTGGGTTCTTGCTAAAAGCAAAACTCTCGAACCCGCACTCCTGTTTGGATATGACACTCTCATTCCTGTTATTTCTGACGAGTCTTATGACTCAAACTATAAACTCTTCAAACAACAGAATGGTAAGATTTTCGCTCGGTATGTTGGGACTAACTGCAGGTCTGGTTCACCCAAGAAGCAAATCTGGGTGAAGAAGTGCACCATTGAAAATTTATCTGTCACTACTAACTTGAATTTGCAGAGCAATTCTCTTCGAGGAAATAAAAATTCCTCGCAGTATGGCACTGAAACCTCCAATGGACATCAGCCAAACTTTCGACAAAAGGAGTGCATGCGTATCTCCTCGAATCATTATGCTCATGTCTCTGGGAATAATTTCAATGCTTACTCATATGATTACTCTCGAGATGCACAGGTGAACTACGGAAATCAATGAAGGAACGTCCCTGCTCAGTCAGGACAAATGAGGTCTGCGCTGCCCACATAAGTGTGGGTTGCGAGAAAGAACTAACCCATCTTGCAGGAATTCTATCTCAGGGACTCTTTCCGGTTATCCTTTGCCCTGAGATCTATATTGTTGGTGATGTTTTTTTTTGTGTTTATTCGATTCTCTGTTTGTTGTTTGTCTTCGAGTTGCCATTTTTGTGTTTCGTCCGATGAACAACTCACTCATAGCTCTTCGTTTGGTGTTTCTTCTCATTTGGCTAAGTGTTTTGTTTCGGACCCTCTTATCCCTCTATTCTTTCTCTTCTAAATCTATGTTGTCCGTCGTAAGCATGCAATTTGATCTGAAGAAGATCTCTCTCCGACGTCCTTGGTCGCGAAAGGAATCAACTTTGAACTTTTATCCATTTTTGGCGTTCAGCCCTTCAAACCTTTCGACCTCCCGCTCTCTTCCCGAGTTTTTCGCAGAAAACGGTTGCCACGTGCCCACAATCTCCACTATCGTGATCGTGTCCGTCGAATGCGGAACGTCCCACAACTGTGGGCCGTAGATTTCGGAAAGGAGGTTCTGCTCTCCTGCTATATATATACCCCTCATCGCGTCTTCTTCCTCATCCGCACAAACCCTCGTTCCACCTTCACCCGAGCCCGAGCTTGAAGCAACTCCGGCGAGAAGCTCCGCCGTGCAACTCCGGTGAAGTCTCGTCGCAGCTGATCACGCCGGTGCGGTAATCCGTCCTCCCGCATTGCCGTAGTTGATCCAAGTTGCCAAGTTAGGGCACTTAGATCCGGAACTGCTCCTCTCCATCTCTCTGTTCTTAGGGCAGTTCTTACCGATGCAATTTTCTTCGATTTATTCCACTGTGGTAGATCTTTAGGAATCACTAGGATTTGACTGGTATAGTTTGTAGATCTTCCTCGTACTGGTTCTGCTCATCTAGGGTTCATGTGTAATTATCTGAAAGATTAGATAGCTATCAACCTGCCTAGAATTGTCTGTGGCTAGCTTGTAAAATCTATCGATGAAATCTTTCTGTTTTACCATATGTCCCTGGTTGGACTCCATCAAAATCATTTTTCTGTCAACACCTTCTTGTGCGTGCTTATGACCCTACCTTGCTTTTTCCCTCGCATCTATTCTCCTTCACAGGTTGGTCATGTCACAGAGTTCGGAAGAGCATTCAGATTCTGAAGGCTATTTGCCTCAGCTTCCACCTAGGTCTGAACGAATGAGAATGACTGGAGGAGGAAAATCCTCGAAGCCACCCAAGGCTCCAAAGAAGAGACAAGAGTCTGAACCAGAAGAAGATTATGAGGAGATTCCCTCTGCTCATAGTCAGCCCGAGGATGAATTGGTCACAGACGCTCTAACCATCTTCTCCGATGGAAATCCCAAAAAGGGTGGTCGCGGCAGAGAAAAGAACACCACTGCTAAGATGTCTGATCCTGACAGCTACAGAACTCCACCTGAGGGTGAATCAACGACAGATCACAACAACAGGCTTCAAAGAATTCGCCGCCACTGGGCTGGCAAATGGTACAGATATGAAAATGTTTGCGAGAAGTATCAGATTTTGTTTTCCTGCACACCACCATGGAATGACTACATTGCCGAAAACTGCATTGGCCCTGATGACGAAAAAGTCAGACCACCACAACCGTCAAATGCTCACCCCGACTCCCTCAAAACCATCGCTGATTTTCCCGATGAAGTGGCTAAGAGGGCGAAGGTCAAAGCCAAGCGTGAAGCTAGAGAAGCTAAGAAAAACCAATTTGAAGCGAAAAACGTCGCGCTGACCCAACAAGACGTACAGAAGAAGAAGTTACGTGCATCAGCTTTGAAGGAAAGAAAATCTGAGAAATCTACTTCCCCTCGTGCACCTCGAAAGAAAACTCTCACCAAGAGAACCAAGAAGGCAGTTCCCGACTCGTCTGATGAGTCGTCCAGAGAAGATACCCCTAATGAAATCCCATTGTATGATCGTCCCGCCATTCTCAACAAGCCATCCATGACTCCCTCGCCAGTAAAAGCTTTGCCATTTCCGAGGAAATCACCCAGGCATGCACCCATTCCTTATACAGATAAACCTTCGGGTTCTGCGGCTCCGAGAACTTTGTCAAGCGCTGCAGCGAAGAGAAAGTTGTAGTCTGAAGAACAAATTGATGTGGCTGCCAAGAAGTGTTGGGTAACGTTGCATGGGAAACAAAATTTTTTCCTACGCACACACAAGATCTATCCATGGTGATGAGCATCTATGAGAGGGAGAGTGGATCTACATACCCTTGTAGATCGCTAAGCGGAAGCGTTTAAGAAACGTGGTTGATGTAGTCGAACGTCTCCGCGATCCAAATCGCAAGTCGTCCCTCGATCCGATCACGAACTAGTGCCGAACGGACGGCACCTCCGCGTTCAACACACGTACGGCTTGATGACGCCTTCACCTCCTCGATCCAGCGAGCGATGGTGAAGTAGTGGTTGAGTTCTGGCAGCACGACGGCGTGGTGATGGTGGTGAGGAACAATCTCTGCAGGGCTTCGCCAAGCGCTACGGAGATTATGACGGAGGAACTAGAGGGTTAGGGTTGCCGCACACGGCTTGGGGAAATCTTGATCTATCCCGTGTGCTATCCCTGCCCCTCTATTTATATGTTGAGCCTTGGGGTCTAAACTTGGAGTAAAAGCCTCCTCCAGGTCGGTTTTGCCCGCACAAGGTCGGTTTGGCCCGCAGGGAAAGAGTCCAACTCGGATCCCTGCAGTACCGCGCACAAGCGGTAGTACCGCTTCACACAAGCGGTAGTACCGCTTGGGCGGTAGTACCGCTTCACACAAGCGGTAGTACCGCTTGGGCGGTAGTACCGCTTCACAAAACGGTAGTACCGCTTACGCGGCAGCAAAACTACTTTTTGCACTTTCCAACACCTCGTGGGCTTTATCCCTTTGGCCCATATAAAGTGTTGCTGCACCCGAACACTTCGGTAAACATCCGGAACCCCTTCCGGTGAACTCTGGAACTCTTCTGGAGATCAAAACACTATTATCACATATATCAATTTTTACCTCCGGACTCTTCCGGAGATCCTCGTCATGTCCGGGATCTTATCCGAGACTCCGAACAACTTTCGGTCACCAACATAATAACTCAACTATACTAATCGTCACCAAACGTTAAGTGTGTAGACCCTGCGGGTTCGAGAACTATGTAGACATGACCGTGACACCTCTACGATCAATAACCAATAGCGGGACCTGGATGCCCATATTGGCTCCTACATATTCTACGAAGATCTTTATCGGTCGAACATCTATGTCAAGGATTCAGTTAATCCCGTATGCTGTTCCCTTTGTTCTTCGGTATGTTACTTGCCCGAGATTCGATCGTCGGTATCTCTATACCTAGTTCAATCTCGTTACCGGCAAGTCTCTTTACTCGTTCCGTAATACAAGATCCTGTGGCTAACTCTTTAGTCACTTTGCTTGCAAGGCTCATTGTGATGTTGTATTACCGAGTGGGCCCTGAGATACCTCTCCGTCACACGGAGTAACAAATCCCAGTCTTGATCCATGCCAACCCAAGAGACACCCTCGGAGATACCTGTAGAGCACCTTTATAGTCACCCAGTTATGTTGCGACGTTTGATACACACAAGGTACTCCTCCGATGTCAGGGAGTTGCATGATCTCATGGTCATAGGAACAGATACTTGACATGCAGAAAACAATAGCAATAAACTGACACGATCAAATGCTACGTTCTTAGTTTGGGTCTTGTCCATCACATCATTCTCCTAATGATGTGATCCCGTTATCAAATGACATCTCATGTCAATGGCTAGGAAACCTTAACCATCTTTGATCAACGAGCTAGTCAACTAGAGGCTTACTAGGGACACAGTGTTTGTCTATGTACCCACACATGTATTTGAGTTTCCAATCAATACAATTATAGCATGGATAATAAACGATTATCATGAACAAGGAAATATAATAATAACCAATTTATTATTGCCTCTAGGGCATATTTCCAACAGTCTCCCACTTGCACTAGAGTCAATAATCTAGTTCACATCACTATGTGATTTACATTGTAATGAATCGAACACCCATGCAGTTCTGGTGTTGTTCATGTTTAGCCCTTGGAAAAGATTTAGTCATCGGATCTGCACCAGTCCATAAATGGATCGCTGGAGTTTGCAAACTTTGTCAGCATTCTCTGGATCGACAAAACCTTCTGGTTGCATCATATACAACTCTTCCTTAAGGAAACCGTTAAGGAACGCTGTTTTGACATCCATCTGCCAAATTTCATAATCGAAAAAGGCAGCTATTGCTAACATGATTCTGACGGACTTAAGCATCGCTACGGGTGAGAAGGTCTCATCGTAGTCAACTCCTTGAACTTGTGAAAAACCCTTTGCCACAAGTCGAGCTTTATAGACGGTGACATTACCGTCCGCGTCCGTCTTCCTCTTAAAGATCCATTTGTTCTGAATGGCCTTACGCCCTTCAGGTAATACTTCCAAAGTCCATACTTTGTTTTCATACATGGATCCCATCTCGGATTTCATGGCCTCTAACCACTTCTCGGAATCCGGGCCCATCATCGCTTCTCCATAGCTCGTAGGTTCATCGTTGTCTAACAACATGACCTCTAAGACAGGGTTGCCGTACCACTCGGGAGCAGTACGCGTCCTTGTCGACCTACGAGGTTCGATAGCAACTTGATCCAAAGCTTCATGATCATCATCATTAACTTCCTCTTCAGCTAATGTAGGCTCCACAGAAACAACTTTCTGCACTGCGCTACTCTCAGGTTGAAGTAAAGGTTCAACAACCTCATCAAGTTCTATCTTCCTCCCACTCAATTCTTTCGAGAGAGACTCTTTCTCAAGAAATGTTCCGTTTTTAGCGACAAACACTTTGCCTTCGGATCTGAGGTAGAAGGTATACCCAACTGTCTCTTTTGGGTATCCTATGAAGACGCATTTCTCCGCTTTGGGTTCCAGCTTTTCAGGCTGAAGCTTTTTGACATAAGCATCACATCCCCAAATTTTAAGAAACGACAGCTTTGGCTTCTTGCCAAACCAAAGTTCATATGGCGTCGTCTCAACGGATTTCGATGGTGCCCTATTTAAAGTGAATGCAGCTGTCTCTAATGCATAACCCCAAAACGATAGTGGCAAATCGGCAAGAGACATCATAGATCGCACCATATCCAATAAGGTTCGATTACGACGTTCGGACACACCATTACGCTGTGGTGTTCCAGGCGGTGTCAATTGTGAAACAATTCCACACTGTCTTAAGTGACTGCCAAACTCATAACTCAGATATTCTCCTCCTCGATCAGATCGTAGGAATTTAATCTTCTTGTTACGATGATTCTCAACTTCACTCTGAAATTGTTTGAACTTTTCAAATGTTTCAGACTTGTGTTTCATTAAGTAAATATACCCATATCTACTTAAGTCATCAGTGAAGGTGAGAAAATAACGATAACCACCGCGCGCCTCAATACTCATCGGACCACACACATCAGTATGTATGATTTCCAATAAGTCACTTGCCCGTTCCATTGTTCCAGAGAACGGCGTTTTAGTCATCTTGCCTATGAGGCATGGCTCACATGTGTCAAGTGATTCAAAATCAAGTGACTCCAAAAGTCCATCAGCATGGAGCTTCCTCATGCGTTTTACGCCAATATGACCTAAACGGCAGTGCCACAAGAAAGTGGTATTATCATTATCAATTCTACATCTTTTGGCATCAATGTTATGAACATGTGTATCATTACTATTGAGATTCAATAAGAATAAACCCCTCACATTGGGTGCATGACCATAAAAGATATTACTCATATAAATAGAACAACCATTATTCTCTGATTTAAATGAGTAACCGTCTCGCAATAAACAAGATCCAGATATAATGTTCATGCTTAACGCAGGCACCAAATAACACTTATTTAGGTTCATCACTAATACCGACGGTAATCGAAGAGCGAGCGTGCCGACGGCGATCACATCAACCTTGGAACCATTTCCCACGCGCATCGTCACTTCGTCCTTTGCCAGCCTCCGTCTATTCCGCAGTTCCTGTTTTGAGTTGCAAATATGAGCAACCGCACCGGGATCAAATACCCAGGCACTACAACGAGAGTTGGTAAGGTACACATCAATAACATGTATATCATATATACCTTGTTTGTTGTTGGCCGCCTTCTTGTCAGCCAAATACTTGGGGCAGTTCCGCTTCCAGTGTCCAGTTCCCTTGCAATGAAAACACACAGTTTCTGGTTTGGGTCCAGCCTTGGGTTTCTTCACGAGAGGAGCAACTGCTTTGCCACTCTTCTTGGAGTTACCCTTCTTACCCTTGCCATTCTTCTTGAAACTAGTGGTTTTATTGACCATCAATACTTGATGCTCCTTCTGAATTTCAGACTCAGCGGCTTTCAGCATCGCAAACAGCTCGGCGACTGACTTGTTCATCCCGTGCATGTTATAGTTCAACACGAAGCTCTTGTAGCTAGGTGGCAATGATTGAAGAACTCTGTCAGTGATAGCCTCTGGCGGAAGGGGCATCCCCAATTCAGCCAGACGGGTGGAGTACCCAGACATTCTGAGCACGTGATCACTGATAGACCCGTTCTCCTCCATCTTGCAAGCATAGAACTTATCGGAGATCTCATATCTCTCGATCCGGGCATTCTTCTGAAAGATAAACTTCAACTCCTAGAACATCTCATATGCTCCATGACGTTCAAAACGTCTTTGAAGTCCCGGTTCTAAGCCATACAACATTGCACATTGAACTATTGAGTAATCATCAGAACGAGCCTGCCAGGCGTTCACAACGTCTAGAGACTCAACTGGAGCGGGTGGATCACCAAGCGGTGCATCAAGGACATAAGCCTTCTGGGAAGCCGTAAGGATAATCCTTAGATTACGGGCCCAGTCCACAAAGTTACTTCCATCATCTTTCAACTTAGCTTTCTCTAGGAACGCATTAAAATTCAGGGGTGCTACTGCGCGAGCCATGATCTACAACATAAATATAGCAAAGACAACTTAGACTATTGTTCTAGATAATGAGTTTAGTTAATCATATTACTTAAAAAACTCCCACTCAAATTGACATCCCTCCGGTCATTCGAGTGTAACATGATCCAAATCCACCAACTCAAGTCCGATCATCACGTGAGTTGAGGTGGTTTCAATGGTGAACATCTTCATGTTGATCATATCTACTATATGACTCATGTTCGACCTTTCGGTCTCTTGTGTTCCGAGGCCATGTCTGTACATGCTAGGCTCGTCAAGTTTAACCCGAGTGTTTCCGCACGTGCAACATGGCTTACACCCGTTGTATGTGAACGTGGAGTCTATCACACCCGATCATCACGGCGTGTCTCGAAACGACGAACTTTCGCAACGGTGCACACTCGGGGAGAACACAATTTATCTTGAAATTTAAGAGAGGGATCACCTTATAATGCTACCGTCGTCCTAAGCAAAATAAGATGCATAAAAGGATTAACATCACATGCAAATCATAAGTGACATGATATGGCCATGAACTTGTGCTTTTGATCTCCATCTCCAAAGCACCGGCATGATCTCCATCGTCACCGGCATGACACCATGATCTCCATCATCTTGATATCCATCAACGTGTCGCCATAAGGTTGTCGCGCCGACTGTTGCTTCCACGACTATTGCTAACGTTTAGCGATAAAGTAAAGCATTACATAGCGCTTAATGATTGACACGCAGGTCATACAATAATTAAAGACAACTCTATGGCTCCTGCCAGTTGCCGTACTCATCGACATGCAAGTCGTGATATTCTATACAACACATGATCATCTCATACATCACATATATCTCATCATGTAATTGGCCATATCACATCACAACATACCCTGCAAAAACAAGTTAGACGTCCTCTAATTGTTGTTGCAAATTTTACGTGGCTGCTACGGGTTTGCAAGAACCGTTCTTACCTACGCAAAACCACAACGTGGTGTAGTGATTGCTTTTTGATCTTCTAAAAGAACCCTCTTCATTGAAATCGATTCAACTAAAGTGAGAGAGACAGACACCCGCTAGCCATCTTTATGCAACGAAGTTACATGTTAGTTGAAGGAACCTGTCTCGCGTAAGTGTACGCGTAATGTCGGTCCGGGCCGCTTCATCTCACAATACCGCCGAATCAAATATCAACTAGTAATGGCAAGCAATATGTATACACCCACGCCCACAACTCGTTTGTGTTCTACTCGAGATCTCATCTACGCATAGACCTAGCTCATGATGCCACTGTTGGGTAACGTTGCATGGGAAACAAAAAATTTTCCTACGCACACACAAGATCTATCCATGGTGATGAGCATCTACGAGAGGGAGAGTGGATCTACATACCCTTGTAGATCGCTAAGCGGAAGCGTTTAAGAAACGCGGTTGATGTAGTCGAACGTCTCCGCGATCCAAATCGCAAGTCGTCCCTCGATCCGATCACGAACTAGTGCCGAACGGACGGCACCTCCGCGTTCAACACACGTACGGCTTGATGACGCCTTCACCTCCTCGATCCAGCGAGCGATGGTGAAGTAGTGGTTGAGTTCCGGCAGCACGACGGCGTGGTGATGGTGGTGAGGAACAATCTCTGCAGGGCTTCGCCAAGCGCTACGGAGATTATGACGGAGGAACTAGAGGGTTAGGGTTGCCGCACACGGCTTGGGGAAATCTTGATCTATCCCGTGTGCTAGCCCTGCCCCTCTATTTATATGTTGAGCCTTGGGGTCTAAACTTGGAGTAAAAGCCTCCTCCAGGTCGGTTTTGCCCGCACAAGGTCGGTTTGGCCCGCAGGGAAAGAGTCCAACTCGGATCCCTGCAGTACCGCGCACAAGCGGTAGTACCGCTTCACACAAGCGGTAGTACCGCTTGGGCGGTAGTACCGCTTCACACAAGCGGTAGTACCGCTTGGGCGGTAGTACCGCTTCACAAAACGGTAGTACCGCTTACGCGGCAGCAAAACTACTTTTTGCACTTTCCAACACCTCGTGGGCTTTATCCCTTTGGCCCATATAAAGTGTTGCTGCACCCGAACACTTCGGTAAACATCCGGAACCCCTTCCGGTGAACTCCAGAACTCTTCCGGAGATCAAAACACTATTATCACATATATCAATTTTTACCTCCGGACTCTTCCGGAGATCCTCGTCATGTCCGGGATCTTATCCGAGACTCCGAACAACTTTCGGTCACCAACATAATAACTCAACTATACTAATCGTCACCAAACGTTAAGTGTGTAGACCCTGCGGGTTCGAGAACTATGTAGACATGACCGTGACACCTCTACGATCAATAACCAATAGCGGGACCTGGATGCCCATATTGGCTCCTACATATTCTACGAAGATCTTTATCGGTCGAACATCTATGTCAAGGATTCAGTTAATCCCGTATGCTGTTCCCTTTGTTCTTCGGTATGTTACTTGCCCGAGATTCGATCGTCGGTATCTCTATACCTAGTTCAATCTCGTTACCGGCAAGTCTCTTTACTCGTTCCGTAATACAAGATCCTGTGGCTAACTCTTTAGTCACTTTGCTTGCAAGGCTCATTGTGATGTTGTATTACCGAGTGGGCCCTGAGATACCTCTCCGTCACACGGAGTAACAAATCCCAGTCTTGATCCATGCCAACCCAAGAGACACCCTCGGAGATACCTGTAGAGCACCTTTATAGTCACCCAGTTACGTTGCGACGTTTGATACACACAAGGTACTCCTCCGATGTCAGGGAGTTGCATGATCTCATGGTCATAGGAACAGATACTTGACATGCAGAAAACAATAGCAATAAACTGACACGATCAAATGCTACGTTCTTAGTTTGGGTCTTGTCCATCACATCATTCTCCTAATGATGTGATCCCGTTATCAAATGACATCTCATGTCAATGGCTAGGAAACCTTAACCATCTTTGATCAACGAGCTAGTCAACTAGAGGCTTACTAGGGACACAGTGTTTGTCTATGTACCCACACATGTATTTGAGTTTCCAATCAATACAATTATAGCATGGATAATAAACGATTATCATGAACAAGGAAATATAATAATAACCAATTTATTATTGCCTCTAGGGCATATTTCCAACAGTCTCCCACTTGCACTAGAGTCAATAATCTAGTTCACATCACTATGTGATTTACATTGTAATGAATCGAACACCCATGCAGTTCTGGTGTTGTTCATGTTTAGCCCTTGGAAAAGGTTTAGTCATCGGATCTGCAACATTTAGATCCGTGTGTACTTTGCAAATATTTATGTCGTCCTCCTTGATATAATCGCGGATGGAATTGAAACGTCGCTTTATGTGTCTGGTCCTCTTGTGAAATCTTGGTTCCTTGGCTAGAGCAATGGCACCAGTATTATCACAAAACAGAGTCATTGGGTTAAGCGCACTAGGCACTACTCCAAGATCTGTCATGAACTCCTTCATCCAGACACCTTCCTTCGCCGCCTCCGAGGCAGCGATGTACTCCGCTTCGCATGTAGAATCAGCTACCACGCTTTGCTTGGAACTGCACCAGCTAACCGCTCCTCCATTAAGAATAAATACGTATCCGGTTTGCGACTTAGAGTCATCGGGATCAGTGTCAAAGCTTGCATCGACGTAACCCTTTACGACGAGCTCTTGATCACCTCCATAAACGAGAAACATATCCTTAGTCCTTTTCAGGTACTTCAGGATATTCTTGACCGCCGCCCAGTGTTCCATTCCTGGATCACTTTGAAACCTTCCGACCATACTTATGGCAAGGCTGACATCGGGTCTTGTGCACAGCATTGCATACATGATAGAGCCTATGGCTGAAGCATAGGGGATGACACTCATCTTTTCTCTATCTTCTGCAGTCACTGGGCATTGAGTCTTACTCAACTTCACACCTTGCAATACAGGCAAGAACCCCTTCTTGGACTGATCCATTTTGAACTTCTTCAAAACTTTGTCAAGGTATGTGCTTTGTGAAAGTCCTATTAAGCGTCTTGATCTATCTCTATAGATCTTGATGCCTAATATGAAAGCAGCTTCTCCTAGGTCCTTCATTGAAAAACTCTTGTTCAAATATTCCTTCACGCTTTCCAACATTTCTATATTGTTTCCAATCAGCAATATGTCATCCACATATAATATTAGAAACGCTATAGAGCTCCCACTCACTTTCTTGTAAATACAAGCTTCTCCGTAAACTTGTATAAACTCGAACGCTTTGATCACCTCATCAAAACGAAGATTCCAACTCCGAGATGCTTGCACCAGTCCATAAATGGATCGCTGGAGTTTGCAAACTTTGTCAGCATTCTCTGGATCGACAAAACCTTCTGGTTGCATCATATACAACTCTTCCTTAAGGAAACCGTTAAGGAACGCTGTTTTGACATCCATCTGCCAAATTTCATAATCGAAAAAGGCAGCTATTGCTAACATGATTCTGACGGACTTAAGCATCGCTACGGGTGAGAAGGTCTCATCGTAGTCAACTCCTTGAACTTGTGAAAAACCCTTTGCCACAAGTCGAGCTTTATAGACGGTGACATTACCGTCCGCGTCCATCTTCCTCTTAAAGATCCATTTGTTCTGAATGGCCTTACGCCCTTCAGGTAATACTTCCAAAGTCCATACTTTGTTTTCATACATGGATCCCATCTCGGATTTCATGGCCTCTAACCACTTCTCGGAATCCGGGCCCATCATCGCTTCTCCATAGCTCGTAGGTTCATCGTTGTCTAACAACATGACCTCTAAGACAGGGTTGCCGTACCACTCGGGAGCAGTACGCGTCCTTGTCGACCTACGAGGTTCGATAGCAACTTGATCCAAAGCTTCATGATCATCATCATTAACTTCCTCTTCAGCTAATGTAGGCTCCACAGAAACAACTTTCTGCACTGCGCTACTCTCAGGTTGAAGTAAAGGTTCAACAACCTCATCAAGTTCTATCTTCCTCCCACTCAATTCTTTCGAGAGAGACTCTTTCTCAAGAAATGTTCCGTTTTTAGCGACAAACACTTTGCCTTCGGATCTGAGGTAGAAGGTATACCCAACTGTCTCTTTTGGGTATCCTATGAAGACGCATTTCTCCGCTTTGGGTTCCAGCTTTTCAGGCTGAAGCTTTTTGACATAAGCATCACATCCCCAAATTTTAAGAAACGACAGCTTTGGCTTCTTGCCAAACCAAAGTTCATATGGCGTCGTCTCAACGGATTTCGATGGTGCCCTATTTAAAGTGAATGCAGCTGTCTCTAATGCATAACCCCAAAACGATAGTGGCAAATCGGCAAGAGACATCATAGATCGCACCATATCCAATAAGGTTCGATTACGACGTTCGGACACACCATTACGCTGTGGTGTTCCAGGCGGTGTCAATTGTGAAACAATTCCACACTGTCTTAAGTGACTGCCAAACTCATAACTCAGATATTCTCCTCCTCGATCAGATCGTAGGAATTTAATCTTCTTGTTACGATGATTCTCAACTTCACTCTGAAATTGTTTGAACTTTTCAAATGTTTCAGACTTGTGTTTCATTAAGTAAATATACCCATATCTACTTAAGTCATCAGTGAAGGTGAGAAAATAACGATAACCACCGCGCGCCTCAATACTCATCGGACCACACACATCAGTATGTATGATTTCCAATAAGTCACTTGCCCGTTCCATTGTTCCAGAGAACGGCGTTTTAGTCATCTTGCCTATGAGGCATGGCTCACATGTGTCAAGTGATTCAAAATCAAGTGACTCCAAAAGTCCATCAGCATGGAGCTTCCTCATGCGTTTTACGCCAATATGACCTAAACGGCAGTGCCACAAGAAAGTGGTATTATCATTATCAATTCTACATCTTTTGGCATCAATGTTATGAACATGTGTATCATTACTATTGAGATTCAATAAGAATAAACCCCTCACATTGGGTGCATGACCATAAAAGCTATTACTCATATAAATAGAACAACCATTATTCTCTGATTTAAATGAGTAACCGTCTCGCAATAAACAAGATCCAGATATAATGTTCATGCTTAACGCAGGCACCAAATAACACTTATTTAGGTTCATCACTAATACCGACGGTAATCGAAGAGCGAGCGTGCCGACGGCGATCACATCAACCTTGGAACCATTTCCCACGCGCATCGTCACTTCGTCCTTTGCCAGCCTCCGTCTATTCCGCAGTTCCTGTTTTGAGTTGCAAATATGAGCAACCGCACCGGGATCAAATACCCAGGCACTACAACGAGAGTTGGTAAGGTACACATCAATAACATGTATATCATATATACCTTGTTTGTTGTTGGCCGCCTTCTTGTCAGCCAAATACTTGGGGCAGTTCCGCTTCCAGTGTCCAGTTCCCTTGCAATGAAAACACACAGTTTCTGGTTTGGGTCCAGCCTTGGGTTTCTTCACGAGAGGAGCAACTGCTTTGCCACTCTTCTTGGAGTTACCCTTCTTACCCTTGCCATTCTTCTTGAAACTAGTGGTTTTATTGACCATCAATACTTGATGCTCCTTCTGAATTTCAGACTCAGCGGCTTTCAGCATCGCAAACAGCTCGGCGACTGACTTGTTCATCCCGTGCATGTTATAGTTCAACACGAAGCTCTTGTAGCTAGGTGGCAATGATTGAAGAACTCTGTCAGTGATAGCCTCTGGCGGAAGGGGCATCCCCAATTCAGCCAGACGGGTGGAGTACCCAGACATTCTGAGCACGTGATCACTGATAGACCCGTTCTCCTCCATCTTGCAAGCATAGAACTTATCGGAGATCTCATATCTCTCGATCCGGGCATTCTTCTGAAAGATAAACTTCAACTCCTAGAACATCTCATATGCTCCATGACGTTCAAAACGTCTTTGAAGTCCCGGTTCTAAGCCATACAACATTGCACATTGAACTATTGAGTAATCATCAGAACGAGCCTGCCAGGCGTTCACAACGTCTAGAGACTCAACTGGAGCGGGTGGATCACCAAGCGGTGCATCAAGGACATAAGCCTTCTGGGAAGCCGTAAGGATAATCCTTAGATTACGGGCCCAGTCCACAAAGTTACTTCCATCATCTTTCAACTTAGCTTTCTCTAGGAACGCATTAAAATTCAGGGGTGCTACTGCGCGAGCCATGATCTACAACATAAATATAGCAAAGACAACTTAGACTATTGTTCTAGATAATGAGTTTAGTTAATCATATTACTTAAAAAACTCCCACTCAAATTGACATCCCTCCGGTCATTCGAGTGTAACATGATCCAAATCCACCAACTCAAGTCCGATCATCACGTGAGTTGAGGTGGTTTCAATGGTGAACATCTTCATGTTGATCATATCTACTATATGACTCATGTTCGACCTTTCGGTCTCTTGTGTTCCGAGGCCATGTCTGTACATGCTAGGCTCGTCAAGTTTAACCCGAGTGTTTCCGCACGTGCAACATGGCTTACACCCGTTGTATGTGAACGTGGAGTCTATCACACCCGATCATCACGGCGTGTCTCGAAACGACGAACTTTCGCAACGGTGCACACTCGGGGAGAACACAATTTATCTTGAAATTTAAGAGAGGGATCACCTTATAATGCTACCGTCGTCCTAAGCAAAATAAGATGCATAAAAGGATTAACATCACATGCAAATCATAAGTGACATGATATGGCCATGAACTTGTGCTTTTGATCTCCATCTCCAAAGCACCGGCATGATCTCCATCGTCACCGGCATGACACCATGATCTCCATCATCTTGATATCCATCAACGTGTCGCCATAAGGTTGTCGCGCCGACTGTTGCTTCCACGACTATTGCTAACGTTTAGCGATAAAGTAAAGCATTACATAGCGCTTAATGATTGACACGCAGGTCATACAATAATTAAAGACAACTCTATGGCTCCTGCCAGTTGCCGTACTCATCGACATGCAAGTCGTGATATTCTATACAACACATGATCATCTCATACATCACATATATCTCATCATGTAATTGGCCATATCACATCACAACATACCCTGCAAAAACAAGTTAGACGTCCTCTAATTGTTGTTGCAAATTTTACGTGGCTGCTACGGGTTTGCAAGAACCGTTCTTACCTACGCAAAACCACAACGTGGTGTAGTGATTGCTTTTTGATCTTCTAAAAGAACCCTCTTCATTGAAATCGATTCAACTAAAGTGAGAGAGACAGACACCCGCTAGCCATCTTTATGCAACGAAGTTACATGTTAGTTGAAGGAACCTGTCTCGCGTAAGTGTACGCGTAATGTCGGTCCGGGCCGCTTCATCTCACAATACCGCCGAATCAAATATCAACTAGTAATGGCAAGCAATATGTATACACCCACGCCCACAACTCGTTTGTGTTCTACTCGAGATCTCATCTACGCATAGACCTAGCTCATGATGCCACTGTTGGGTAACGTTGCATGGGAAACAAAAAATTTTCCTACGCACACACAAGATCTATCCATGGTGATGAGCATCTACGAGAGGGAGAGTGGATCTACATACCCTTGTAGATCGCTAAGCGGAAGCGTTTAAGAAACGCGGTTGATGTAGTCGAACGTCTCCGCGATCCAAATCGCAAGTCGTCCCTCGATCCGATCACGAACTAGTGCCGAACGGACGGCACCTCCGCGTTCAACACACGTACGGCTTGATGACGCCTTCACCTCCTCGATCCAGCGAGCGATGGTGAAGTAGTGGTTGAGTTCCGGCAGCACGACGGCGTGGTGATGGTGGTGAGGAACAATCTCTGCAGGGCTTCGCCAAGCGCTACGGAGATTATGACGGAGGAACTAGAGGGTTAGGGTTGCCGCACACGGCTTGGGGAAATCTTGATCTATCCCGTGTGCTAGCCCTGCCCCTCTATTTATATGTTGAGCCTTGGGGTCTAAACTTGGAGTAAAAGCCTCCTCCAGGTCGGTTTTGCCCGCACAAGGTCGGTTTGGCCCGCAGGGAAAGAGTCCAACTCGGATCCCTGCAGTACCGCGCACAAGCGGTAGTACCGCTTCACACAAGCGGTAGTACCGCTTGGGCGGTAGTACCGCTTCACACAAGCGGTAGTACTGCTTGGGCGGTAGTACCGCTTCACAAAACGGTAGTACCGCTTACGCGGCAGCAAAACTACTTTTTGCACTTTCCAACACCTCGTGGGCTTTATCCCTTTGGCCCATATAAAGTGTTGCTGCACCCGAACACTTCGGTAAACATCCGGAACCCCTTCCGGTGAACTCCAGAACTCTTCCGGAGATCAAAACACTATTATCACATATATCAATTTTTACCTCCGGACTCTTCCGGAGATCCTCGTCATGTCCGGGATCTTATCCGAGACTCCGAACAACTTTCGGTCACGAACATAATAACTCAACTATACTAATCGTCACCAAACGTTAAGTGTGTAGACCCTGCGGGTTCGAGAACTATGTAGACATGACCGTGACACCTCTACGATCAATAACCAATAGCGGGACCTGGATGCCCATATTGGCTCCTACATATTCTACGAAGATCTTTATCGGTCGAACATCTATGTCAAGGATTCAGTTAATCCCGTATGCTGTTCCCTTTGTTCTTCGGTATGTTACTTGCCCGAGATTCGATCGTCGGTATCTCTATACCTAGTTCAATCTCGTTACCGGCAAGTCTCTTTACTCGTTCCGTAATACAAGATCCTGTGGCTAACTCTTTAGTCACTTTGCTTGCAAGGCTCATTGTGATGTTGTATTACCGAGTGGGCCCTGAGATACCTCTCCGTCACACGGAGTAACAAATCCCAGTCTTGATCCATGCCAACCCAAGAGACACCCTCGGAGATACCTGTAGAGCACCTTTATAGTCACCCAGTTACGTTGCGACGTTTGATACACACAAGGTACTCCTCCGATGTCAGGGAGTTGCATGATCTCATGGTCATAGGAACAGATACTTGACATGCAGAAAACAATAGCAATAAACTGACACGATCAAATGCTACGTTCTTAGTTTGGGTCTTGTCCATCACATCATTCTCCTAATGATGTGATCCCGTTATCAAATGACATCTCATGTCAATGGCTAGGAAACCTTAACCATCTTTGATCAACGAGCTAGTCAACTAGAGGCTTACTAGGGACACAGTGTTTGTCTATGTACCCACACATGTATTTGAGTTTCCAATCAATACAATTATAGCATGGATAATAAACGATTATCATGAACAAGGAAATATAATAATAACCAATTTATTATTGCCTCTAGGGCATATTTCCAACAAGAAGACCAGGGTCACTGTTCCTGCTCCCACAGAGGAACAGAAGTATGATTTCAATTTCATGATCGATGTGATTGACAGTGCTGCATATGATGCAAAAGCTGATGATGTGAGCGGACTAGGACTGCCTGAAGATGTCACTGAAATGGTGACGAAGCATTTCAGCGAGCTGAGGAAAATCTCCAAGAAGCTGAATAAAGCTGTGAAAGACAAGCAAGCTGTCGAGAGAATGAGGAATGAGGCTAAGACTGAAGCCGAAAGGAAAAAGATGAACAAAGAAATTGTTGAACTCACCAAGGCCCTCAGTGTCTTGCGTAATGAGAAAATTGAGTGGCACTCGCGTCTGCACATGAAGGTATCTCAGTTGTGCGACAAGAGAAATGAGGAGATTGACCGCAAGGCAGATCTTGCTCGAAGAAGAATTCAAGAGGAAAGATGTCAGAAGGCTAGGGCAAGAGTGAGCAAACCGAAAGCAAATAAAGATCTCCGCCTTCAGACTGTTGCTGATGAGATTGTTCCTCTACACTCCCATGTACCCTTGCAGCAGGTACCTCCATCTCCACCTCACGTAGATGAACCTATGCAGCAAGCTGGCGCCGAGAAAGTCATTATTCCTGTAGCCCAAGAGCATCATGACGTTGTTGATATATTCCTGGAAAAGACTGATGAGAAAAATGCACCTCCCAAGCAGCAATCCCCGGTTGATGAGGTTGATGAAGAGATTGAAGTTGAGAAAGCAGATCCATCGCCTCCGAGAACATTGCAAGGAGAGCCCTCTGAATCAAATAAGGAGGAGGATGACAAGATCGAAAAGGCCCTTGTGCCCGAAAGTCAGAAAGCTGTCGAAGGAGTTCCGGCGAGCAAGAACGACAGGCAGTCAAGTTCTTCAAAGCCATCTGATCGAGCAAAATCGAGGAAAACTCATTCTCCTCTCAAGCCTATTGAAGAAGGAGTGCCTGCACCAGATGACATTCGGACCCAATCTATGGCCGATGAAGAACCACTGAGAAATCCTTTGGAAACCTTCCCTCTGTTTCCTGTTGATGATGGCCCGAATGGTCCAGCTTTCAATGAGCAGTTTCATCGTTCGAAACTTGCATTCTTTGGGACCAGCCCATATGAAGTAGAAAGAACTTCCATGTCACCAAGATTCTGGACAAAGGAACAGGCCGTGTATTATGCTCGCATACTGTATGGCAAGAATCGCATTTTCAAGCATAAGATTCTGGATTTCGCTGAGCTCGAAAGTTTACCGTGCTTTCATCACACTATCGAGCAGATTGAGCAGGTCTTCCTGAAGAGTTTCCTTTGTTTCAATCATGGCTGGAATCGTGAAGTTATCCTTCAGTTCTACGCTACTCTTTATATCTCAGGAGATCTTGCCAACAGCAGTACTTGGATCCTCGAATGGATGACCGAGGAAGAAAAGATCAAATGTTCGGCTGACCAGTTCTTAGCACTATTGAATCTTCCTCTATGTGAATTCGATGCCTCTCGGGAACACAGACTGCACTATTGGGAAGTATCCGAAGCTGAACTTCATATGCTGATGGACCCTAAGCTTGTTGGTGATGAATGTACCAAAGCAAATCCTAAGAAACTGGCTTATGAGAACAAGGTGTTGTTCTATATCCTCTGCAACTCACTCACGCCAACGAACCGGCCAGAGTCCATTCAGGGCATCGTGGCAAATGCTCTTCAAGCAACAGCTCATGGCATTCGGTTTGACATTCCGGATCTTTTCATTCGCAACTTGGCCTATGCAGCTGATAGCCCTCAAGTCCTAAAGCCATATGCACCATGGGTCATGTTTGCTATTGAGCAGCTTACTGAGAAAAAGTTCTTTTGCCCACATGTTCCGAAAGTTTTCATTCCACCAGTCCGAGACACTCTCCGGATCGTGAAGGACATCGGCAAAGGGAAGACACCTATTTATGCCACTGCCTCGGCCTCCGCTAAATTTCCGAAGATCAAGAAAGGAACAGTTGAAATCCCTTGTGAAGAAAGTCCCTCACTATATGAGATTTGTCTTCGTACTCAGCAGGCACTGGAAAGTCACATCAAGCTCGATCACAAAGAGAAGTTGGAAATGATGACTGAGATCAATCTGCTTCACAATTATGCTCGCCAAGCTCTTCTGTATGAGAAGGAACAAAAGAAGAGCTCATGGACCCTTCTGCGCAAGCATTATTCTCACACTCAACTGTCTGCCAAAGGTATTGAGAAAGATTATGATCATCTGGAATTATTTCAGGTCCCTCGCATCCGAAGACAAACTCCAGTGCTTCCTCAGCGTTCCGCCTCCACCGACCTGCTGTTTGTTGAACCCGATGATGAACTTGAAGACACAGCAGGCACATTCATATACAAGCCAGACGCACCTCGCACTGCTACTCCCGAAGCTGATCCCGAAGCCCGTGTTTCACATGCTGTTTTTCTCGCATTCATATACAAGCCTGTGCTATCGATACTTCACATGCTATTTTTCTGAGCAGATTGCTCTGATTCACGTGCTGTTTTTCTCGCATATTTCTATCGTATCATCCTTGTTGCAGGAAAACCTCGACTGAAGCATATCTACTCTGAGCAATATACTTGTAAATCCTTTGCTTTGATTATTCTTCGAATATCCAACTTACAGGGAACTTATATCTCGTGTGGAATTAAACTGTGTTCTGAGAAAATCTTCATGGCTTATCCATTGCCACAACTCGCTTCAATATATCCTCGCTATCTAACAAATCTACTTCAATGGTTGTGTGTGTGGCAGGAAATACCTCAGACCATAAAATATATCACTCATACAAAGATTCACCTCGCTGCCCTCCATTTTATCTTCTATGATTACACTGAGTCAGAATAATGCATATCTTCAGGGGGAGCGTGTTTTATCTTCGTAATTTTCTCTCGTCCTCCATAATCCTTCGCATTCCATTCCATTCTATTATCTATCTTTCGATGTGTTCTGTTTTGTCAACAATTGTCCAAAAAGGGGGAGATTGTTGGTGTAATATTTGCCCCCTTGTGTTTTGGAGATTGTTGACAGAAACAGGCATGGACTGATTTGTTTGCTAGTGCACACAGAGAGAAATAGTCCATGGAGTACCGAAGAGTATGCTGTCTCCGGTGTCCAGTTCGAGGAACTTCACCGAAGAATATCTGCACCGCAGAGAAGAACGAGCTACATCCCTTGAAGACTTGTAGACGAGAAGAATGACGTGAAGGAGTTGACCCCTCGAAAATTTACTGTTGACGTGAAGAAATTGGTTCGGTGTTTCGGTCCGAAGGAAATTGAATGCAGCGATGGAAGACGAAGACGAACTGAAGACGTAGCATTCTTTTCGCTGTTCTTCTTTCATTTCATTTGAGTCATAGGAACTCCGTACTATTAAGAGGGGTATAGGTTCTCGAAGCTTAGATATGCTGTGATGCTTAGCCCAAAACCTATGCGAGATTGAGAGAAATCTCTTTATGTTTCGAATGATTACCTGCCAGCAGAAGACGTTGTTCTTCGGTGCTGCAGGAGATATCTTTCGAACTGAGGAGTTAGCATTACTTGCTCCGCACGTAATGTTACCGTTGTGCTCAAATTCCGACCGTTGGACTCGTGTCGTTCGGCCGTTGGCTGCTCCACATGTCCAGTTTGGTCATTTCCCATCAGGGAAGGCTGCGGCTATAAATAGCCACCCTGCTCCAACGTTGCCCGTTGGCTGCTCCGCTTAAGATTTCTAAGAAGTTTGATTGAGCATCCCCTCTCCGAGCGATTTGAGTTTCAGATCCACCGAGAGAAAAATCAAGAGCCCAAATTTAGACAGTGGTTGAGCATCACAGTAGTTCCGAGTTAGAGTTCTTGTACCTATTACTCTTGAGAGCTGCGCACTCTCTAGACGGATAGGTGTCGGCTCGAGTGTCGAAGAGTAATTGTCTTCACCGAGCAAGATCTTCAGCAACCAAGAGTCATTGTGGTTTGCGAAGAAGTCTGTCGAAGGTTTGGAGATCACCGACAAGTATCTACCATGAGTGAAATCAACTGGAGTCTGATCAATTCCGAGTTGAAGGAGAATAGGGCGAAGAGAGTTTATCTTCTGTGTTAAATCACAACCCCTCCAACCAGACGTAGTCCTTTGGCAGAAGGGCGAACTGGTCTACCAAATTCTTCTGTCGCCATCGAGCACCAGTGGTTCACTTTATTTTACTGCATCTCTTTCAGCAGTTTACATTCATGCTCTGTGTCGATAGTTTATCTGATCAATCATAGTTCGTTACTTATCCTTCACATTCTCTTCATGCATTTCCATCGTCCCAGTTAAATTTATTATTGTTCATCTATTCGTTAGTGTGATTTCATTCTGTTCTACATTCATTCACCGTGTCACCATTTCCCGAGCATTTCCATCGCAGTTCATATCTAGTTTTTCCTCGTGTTATTGCATCTGTTCATATATTGCTTTACCATCAAACCAGTCAATCTAGTGATATTCTTCGCTCGAACAAATTACCACTCTCTTCTCCAATAGATTTGCTCCTGTGTTGCATGCTTGTTTAAATACTTGTCTACCGAACCTTATTTCCGCTGCTGTGTTTGCGATCAGTTCAAAACATTCGCAAGAATTTTTGAATCTCCCATTCACCCCCCTCTGGTCGATATACTCTCGGTCCTAACAGTGACACCTATTGAATCTTTGTTTAGTAATATAAAACTTGATGATAAAGGGACTGGAGATGAGTCAACTTTAGCTAGAATGCGTCCCAATTGTTCGGAGGGTGATGATCTTAATGATAAAATTATTAAAAGTGGGTTTGAAGAGGTCAAGACTTTAGATAGTGATGTGCCCACTACTTTGGATTACAAGGACTTTAATTATGATAATTTCTCTTTGATTGAATGTATTTTCTTATTGCAATCCATGATAAATTCACCTAATGCTTACGAACAAAATAAAGCTTTTACTAAACATATTGTAGAAGCTATGATTAGAGCTCATGAAGAAAAGCTAGACTTAGAAGTATAAATTCCAAGGAAATTACATGATGAATGGGAACCTACTATTAAAGTAAAGATTAAAGATTATGAATGTAATGCTTTGTGTGATCTAGGTGCTAGCATCTCTACTATACCAAAATCTTTATGTGACGTTCTAGGTCTCACCGATATAGATGAATGTTCCCTTAATTTGCATCTAGCGGATTCAACTATTAAGAAACCATTGGGTAGATTAATGATGTTCTTATAATTTCAAATAGAAATTATGTGCCCGTGGATTTTATTGTGCTTGATATTGAATGCAATCCGTCTTGTCCTATAATACTTGGTAGGGCTTTCCTATGAACCATAGGTGCAATTATTGACATGAAAGAAGGAAATATAAGATTCCAATTTCCACTAAATAAAAGAATGGAACACTTCCCAAGGAATAGAATTAAACCACCATATGAATCAATTATGAGCGCAACCTATGGAATTGCTTTGAAAGATGACAATACTTGAAATAATGCATTATGCCTAGCTAGGGGCATAAAACAATAGCGCTTGTTGGGAGGCGACCCAATTTTTTATCTTTATTGCAATTTTTATTTTCTTGAGTCACATGACTATATCTACTGTAATGATTGTGTGTTTATCTTTTAATTAGTGTTTGTGCCAAGTAATGCCTTTGTGATGATTTAAATGATAGTATAATTGATGCTGTTTGAAAAGAGAAAGTTTTGTGCCCAGTATTTGATTTAACATTTCTTACTGGAACGTCCGAAAAATCTGAAATTTTTACACAGTATTTGGATACAAATTTTTTACGTTTTCCTATTGTTTCAGAGTTTTTGGAGTTACAGAAGTATGGATAAATATTATGTCATCACATACTCTCTGTTTTAGACAGATTCTGTTTTGCATAGTGTGCTTGTTTTAATGATGCTATGGATTATATCGGGGGGGGGGGGTATAAGTCATGGAGAAGTTAGAATATAGTAGGTATTATGCAAGAACAATTATGAATGAGTTTATAACAGTGCCTAAAGTGGATGATTTGATTTATTATACTAACGGATCTCACGAAGTTTCTGTTGAGTTTTGTATGCTAAAGTTTTCAAGTTTTGGGTGAGATCACGATGAGTAAAGGAATAAGGAGCGGCAGGACCCTAAGCTTGGGGATGCCCAAGGCATCCCAAGCTAATATTCAAGTAAGACCCAAGCATCTAAGCTTGGGGATGCCCCGGATGGCATCCCCTCTTTCGTCCACAATTCATGGGTATGTTACTTGGAGCTATATTTTTATTCATCACATGATATGAGTTTTACTTGGAGCATCTTGTGCCATAGTTTTGTTTTGCTTTTTAGTTTGCCACAATCATTGTTTGCTGGACACACCTTTTGAGAGAGACATACATTCATCATTATTTGTTAGAATACTCTATGACCTTCACTTATATCTTTTGAGCTATGCAGTCGCTCTTGTGCTTCACTTATATTCTTAGAGCACGACAGTGGTTATATATTTTATAGAAATTATTGCACTCTCATGCTTCACTTAAATCTTTTTGAGAGTCCTAAATAGGAAGTGGTAATATGCACGGGTTATAAGACTAGTCTGAAAATGATAGGTATATAAGAGTGGTATAACAAAAACTTTCAAGTAGATCATCAAATATTAGGCGTATGATTTAATTATATTGATGTATTAATATGAAAGGGTATCAGTTCATGATCATTGGTTAGTAGAAATATCGATATTAAAGCTTGTTATGCACTACTCATTTAAGTGTCCGTCATGGCATGGTGGGGAAGTTTGAGCATTTTTATGTCTGATTGAATTCCTTGAGTGCTGTCTAAATCGGGGGTGCGTGATGGTTAACTCCTACCAACCTCCTCCCTAGGGGCATGGGAGTAGTACTTTGCTTCGAGGGCTAATAAAAATTTCACCATAAGTATATGAGTTCTTTATGACTAATGTGAGTTCATGGACAAATATAACACTCCCACCTTTCCGCATATTGCTAGCCTCTTCGGTATCGTGCATTGCCCTTTCACCTCGAGAGTCAGTGCAAACTTCGCCGGTGCATCCAAACCCCATGATATGATACGCTCTATAACACATAAGCCTCCTTATATCTTTCTCAAAACAGCCACCATACCTACCTATCATGGCATTTCCATAGCCATTCCGAGATATATTGCCATGCAACTTCCACCGTTCCGTCTTATGACATGTGTGTTCATCATCATATTGCTTTGCATGATCATATAGAACTGACATGATATTTGTGGCAAAGCCACCGTTCATCATTGTAATACATGTTACGCTAGATCATTGCACATTCTGGTACACTGCCAGAGGCATTCATATAGACACTACTGCAGGATGGCCCTAATGCAACACATCAATCAGAGACCCCGCGACCAAACTGTGTGCGATGCATTAATTGCAAACGATGTAGTACTAAAACCATCGCCAATATTAAGAACTGTGTGCGATGCCAGAGACATCAAGCATGATTCAGATTAGAGATGTGTGTGCGATACATGGCATACAGTTGATCCAGACGAACTATTTGCGATAAGACAGAACAACAAACACGATTCAGATTAGAGACGCGTGTGCGATACATGGCATACAGTTGATTCATACGAACTGTTTGTGATAAGACAGAACAACAAACACGGTCAGCCAAATCGAGGTGTGTGTGATACACGGCATACAATTCACTCGGATGAACTGTTTGCTATTACCCAACACAATAGAAACGGTCAGGCAGATCAAGGTGTGTGCGATACACGGCATACGGTTCACTCAGATGAACTGTCTACGATGAGCCAAAACAACAGAAATGGTCAGCCAGATCAAGGAGTCTGCGATATACGGGCACACATTCTAATTAATAGAATTGTGCGCGATGGTAATAACAAGCGCACACGGTTGATGGAACAAGTCGTGTGCTGACATCGCCGATTGCGGTGCACACGCCATGTACGCATCCGAGAACTCTTGCCCACGTTAATTACACCATCCGGGAATCGTGCCGCACTTCGAAACCGGAACCGTCAAATAATTTTGAGCTTGTTTCCCGTCACATTCCAAATTACTCCGATTCACACCGATATGTAATTGCAAACCTGTTCACACCGATGAAAACCTAAATGTTTTCCCACTTAGCAGCTTATTACTAGGTTATAAATACCACCTACTCAAAAATGACAGCACATTCATCCTCA